>OY728159.1:838549381-839799381 GCA_963277665.1 Viscum album
AATTTACCCTTACGCACGGCTTTGCTGTCACATAAGGGTAACCAACCAAATAAGGGTAATAGGACATTACCATTATGAGAAACATTATTATTGAGTATGGGAATATTTTTTTTATAAAAATTCTATAGTTTATTAATTCTATATTATTTATAATGTGTTTCCAATGATCTAAAAATATAAAAGTGAAGGAACTAATTTTTGTTAACTTGTTTAAATAATATCAATCATTTTAAATGTTTTTATTTGGAAATAGTTTTTAATATTTATTAAATGGGGAATTATATATGTATTTTTTTGGAGAATTTGAGTAGGAATTTATATGAATACTAAAATTTATATTTCTTATCTTGTTTGAGTTCCAACTTGTTCCTCTAGATTCTAGATGATATCAAGGGATTCTTTGAAGATTTGATTTTCATTTGTAGTTAAAAAACATTGTACTCATTCCCCAAACTAATGTTTTTGATATGAACAAACCTAGGTGTATATTTTGCTCACCCCAGGATTCTTTTACATCACCTGAAACCTTCTACTTCTAAGTAGGGGATCTTGGAAATCCATTTTTCAATCAATAAAAATGTAGAATTATCATAATTTATCTTCTTTTTCTAAATTTAGGGGATTAACACTAATAAGATAATAATTTGTATGAACAATAAAATAAAAATGAATATTTGAAAATCATGAAATTACGAAAGGGGATAATTAAATGCATGCTAAGAATTTATACGATTGAAATATTATTAATTCCAAAATTTTTAATGGATATTCTATTTATAATGTCTAATATTTCTTCTAAAAATATAATAATTTGATGTATTAGATTTAATGTCATAAAATTATTTCAAGTAATAATATAGATGTTACTTATTATAGAAAATGATTGACCAATTATTGTTTATTTTTTATATATAAATTAGAAATAATATTTCCTACCAATGATAAATAATGTTATGTTAGAATATAGATATTTATTATTAAATTGAATATTAATGGTTATAATGTTCTAAAATGGAATTTAATGAATTATCAAATGTATTAGATAGAAATTTTTTCTAATCCACAATATTATTGAAATAATGATAAAGTAAGAATGTCCATATTATAAAATCGTTATATTTATTCTCAACATTTTCAAGAATAGAAAAATGGATAATCACATTTCAGCATTGAATTGTTATTAGTAAAATAAAAATGGTATCATAGTGAATTTAAAATATTAATAATAAATGTTTATAATAATTATGTTTATAATTATAAATTTTATAAAATTAAAGTGATAATTTTCTTTCATGTAATAAATCATTATATTTTTCATTAAATTATTGTGAGAAAATGCATGGGATTAAAAAATAACATTTAATTTAAATCATCCCAAAAAATTGTTTATGTAATATTCCTTCTGACCAATTTTTTGTTAATAATACCATTTATTACATAATAATAATATTCTGGTTTATGAATATTCTCAAATATAAAAAAAAATTATTAAATTATTACAACTGTATGTATTATCACATTTGAATATATTGATATTTATGAATGAATGTTTTGGTATGTGAGATTCCATGATTTTGAGATATATATTTTTTTATATGATATTTTATAGATAGTTTTATATATAATTTTATGGTTTAATAATGGTTAATATGACTTGTAATTAAATAATTACAAAATTATAGTAATTATTTGAATTTAAAAAATTAGTATGTTTAACTGGTTATCATTGAGAATGATGATATATATATGTGTGTGTAAAAGTGAATCCTAGAGTGGAACACTAGGTTAATAAAATAAAATTTATCCTTGAACAATTATATGTCTTGATGGGATGTAATTAATTGTTAATAAATTAGATAATTAATGTTATTTTGGAAAAATGAATGATTAATTAAATCATTTATTTGGGCCTGGGCAAGCCCAATGTTGTTGATAAAAGATGCAATGAAATATTTTGGGCCATAATTTACATGATATTATTTGAGGAATGATAAATTAAATATCTATTTATGGCATATGTATTTAGACTCATGATTTATTTTATTTATTGAACTTTTATGATTTAAGAAATGGGTAGGAATTTCTGAGGTTGTGATTGTGGAATATGATGTAGGTTATGGAGATGATATAGGCATGGATTCATGAGACTATATTGCCAGAATGTTTCTCATGTTACGTGATGTTGATATTGGAATGAGATGTAAAATGTTTCATAATGTGATGTGGTGTCCATGATGGAACTGAGAGTAATAGAACGCAGTGAAGCTATACATGCCCATTTTTATTTTTTTGAAAGATGGGATTCTGTATTGATATTAAAAATACTTGTTTAATGGCCAATGGTAAATTTATTTATATAATCTATTTCCATATATGGAAACCAGTTGATGATTTAAAATACAAGTGAGTATTTTTTTGGTATCTTAAGATGAGCCCTAGAATCCTAGGATGAATATAAAATGGTAAATTAATTAATTAATATTCTCTGTGGTTTATTGATAATTGGGTTATGATGATGACATACTTGAGATTATATAAATATAATTAATAATTTTTGGAACCTTGCCTTAAAAAGTATAAAATTTTAATCTTGTAAATAATTATTTAATAGTTAATTAGTAAATTAAAATAAATAATGACTAATTTATTCTTATTTGATACCTTGGGCTTAGCAGTGGAAGTATGAATTCTAGTGTGATGTTAGTAAAAGATGTGTCTAAGACTATGTAGTTAACTGATGTTTAGTTTTGATATATATATATGTATATATTGCATGTTTTTTTGTATGCTTCACCAATGATGTTTCTACAGAAATTGAAACCTAATAAACAATGTGTGGTTACTTTCCCCAACATCTAAGTTGGTAAGGAATGGGTTGATGACTACCCGATATTAACCATAATCTCTTCTTCTGGTACAATTATGTGACCATATTCACAATGGTTATCTTTCTCTATATATCTGTATAGATTTCTATAATGTATTGTGGTTATTTAAAACACACACACACACATATATTTATATATATATCATTATATAGTATCCCAATGGTTATTGTAGGTATATTTTTATGGGATGTGATGGATTGTGTTGAAATAATTGACATATGGGCGATAATGGCATGAGTTTGTAATGTTTGGGACTAGGTGCTACACCCGGTGCCCCAAATTAGATCCCCAAATGACCTAAGGCGCTCCTATACATATTCCAGAGGCTGTAGAATAGCAACGAGGGTATGATACATTCATCATGGACACACTATACCATATTTTATTAGAGTAATACACTAGAGGTAATTATGAAAAAATAATGGAATAAAATATAATCCTAACTTGAAGTAACCAGTATCACAAGATGGACAAAACAAGAAAAAACATCAAAACAAAATCCTAAAATATTCCATTCCAATGTACATGTCATATTACTAAAATGAAACCCGAAATAAAGATACATGAGACTCCCCTAAGAATGATTGAAATTGTGTTTTATTACCTCATTTGTGCTCCATCGCAAATCATCCATCCAACAAAAGGCCCTTTCCCTTAACCTGTCTAGAAAACCCAAAGTCTATTCGGGTAATGATAAGGCTTCCTGAGTAGGAGTTGAGTACAAATCATTAGGCCACCACCAATGATGTATAAAAAAAATACAAATTCCAGTAGTGTATGATGTTTTATAGAGAATAAAATACAATAAAACCCTAAAAATCTTATATTTATTCAATTAATTATTATTTAACCATATAACACCAACGTACCTGGGGACACCCAAACTCTCAATACCTGCTTCGGCTCAGGCTAGAGTCTAATAAATCCCCATGTAAAATTATATAACTGGCTTTTGTTGTTACCCATCATTATCAAAAATTATATTTTAATTTCCATGTTCCCATTCATTATCACAATTAATATCTAATAAAATTCACAAAGTAAGTAAATAAATCTATTATGAGTAATGTAAACATAGTTCAATAACCTCAGGTGTCTAATATGAGTGAGACTAAACGAAGAATATTAGCTGTCTTAGAAAAGTGGAATGCTATCATAGTCTTTTCCATAAACCAAATCTGAGATATCTCATGACCCCAAGGCAATCAATAAGGAATCTATCTTGGCCTTCCTCTCCGAAGCCTCTCAAGTTCATTCATAAATAGAAATGGAAGATCTCACGGTCATCCTCACTAAAGTCACTCACAATCCTTCATAAATCATAATGGAATCTCTCATGGTATTCTATGATAAATCCCTCATGGACACCCCAATTAACCCATTTTTACTCCAGGACAACAAAATTAAAACGTTATGCCATATAACCAATATAAATTTCAAAAATCATTCTATAAGTTAATTCAATAAATAATTTATCAAAAACATTAAAAATAATTTAGCCTTTGATTAATTAATCACATAAACTTAATTAATTGATTCATCAATTAACTAATCACCCCAATTATAATAATTAACCCAATGATTAATTAATCACAAAATCCACTTAATTAATTCAAAAATTAATTAATCAAATCTATCCCATTAATTAATTAGTTGATTATATTGTCAAAAATTCAATAATTAAACAATCATTACACAATTTGAACATCCAATAATTATTTCACCAACTAATTATTCTTAATTCAAAATTAAAAATTTCCATAATTATCCTAACATTTAATTATCACAAATTCCACAATTCATTTATTAAGTCAAATTCCGAATTCCTCATTTAATTATTTGAATAATTAATTAATTCAATTAAGAATTACAATTTCTAAATGAATCCCATGAAATTAATGATAAAACATACATAATTTATATCAAGACTATTCCATTGGAATAATATACAACCTACATTGATTCGAGGATGAATAATTTCCCAACAAAAAACCTCAAAATTCAGTAGAGTAATGATATAGAATGAGATCTAATCCATTAACAAAATCAATATTGAAAATTATATTTATCTTAAATTTAGATCTAGATCGACAATCCTATATATAGATCCAAAAAAAACATATAAATCTTACCAAACAATGAATAACATATTTAAAAGAAATAGAGACGAAAGGAATAGGAATGAGAATGAATCCCAGATGAGATCCTCTTATTAAGAGGGGTGAAGATCTTCAACACGGGATTTAAATAACCAATAAAGGTGGTAAAGAGGGACTAAAATTTATCATTGGGGATCTAAAATATTGAAATAATGTCAGGGTTTGAATGGGGTCAATTTGTGAATGTTTCGGGGGATTTGGGAAATTATAAAACCAATTTTTAGGTTAATTTAATTCTCGTGCATAGTTTACTGGGAAGGGGATCAATGTTTCTTCTAATCATGCACCTAAACCATGGACCTATATTACAATGGTGTATGATTACTCATAATAGGGTTCATGGTTTGACTAATAGTTTATCAATCGTGAAATTCCCCTTTGTCCAAGGTTGCATGGTTTGGTGGAATAGGATGTCAAGAACCGGCATGGGTACCCTGGTATTTTGATAACAAATCCAAAATTGATATGAAATGAAGGTAATTATGGATCCCTATAGTTTTGTGACAAGGACATGTAATTATACATATAAAAATTAATGTTATATTGATTATTCCAAAAAAAATATTTGAAGGCATAAAAACAGAAAGTGTGCATACAAAAGAAACACCAATAGGAGAAGTCTACAAGAAGCTAAATAGGTATAAAAAATCAAAAGTAATATAGAAATGTACCAGAGAATAGGAAGATAAAAATACCATTTATCAATGGAGGCAACTCTCCATGTCCATCGATCGACAACTAGAACCATCTCCAAGGGGTCTTGTACCCTTTCTTGATCCTGGAAAGAGATAATCTATAAAAACCTGATGGAACGAGTAGTATGTGAGATAAAATCTCAGTAGGGTCTCACTAAGGATTCAATCATAGATTCGAACATTTAATTAATCAAATAAAGATATTTTGATTTATTTTAATAAGCAGGTTCAATATTTCAAATTCATATTTAAACAAATCATTCATTACATTTCAAAAGATGGAATACATTTCAAATGATATAACTACTTTAAACAAATGAATTTAAACAAACAGTTTTTTATAAAATATTTTATCTAAATTCTAATGCATTTAAAATATTTCTAAAGTGTTGGAGTACATTTATATATCATATATAAACATGCTAGAAACATTGTTATCTTCCAAGAGATATGATAGTTCAATTTTAAGGGATCCTCAAACTCCCTAGTGATAATAACCAGAATGTATACAAATATCCCTCAACACTAGAAAGAGAGGACTCATCTATGTCCCACTAGGTAATAATATGTTCTAGGAAGTATATAGTTAGTGTTTTAAATCATTAATCTAGTTTTAGGGAATTAACAACCTAGATTTTTTGTCTCAAATAACCCAATAACTACCTAGTATTTAATGTGATATAATAAATGTCTATGATGGTAAATTTATTTGAAGAATACATAAAATTAAATTAAATCCCATTCTCTCAATTCAAAAATTTATATTTTCCATTTCAAAACAAAAAATGTGATTTTAATCAATACATGAACTTTTTCATTATAAAACCCAATAGTTTCTATCAAAACCATTTTAATCATTTTTTCGAAATAAAATTATTAATCAGTTTTATCAAAATCAATTTCAATAATTTACCTTAAAAAAATTTCACATTTTTAATTCACCAATTTCCATCTATTTCTCAAATGCACCAAATTTACTAGATTTGGGGGTTTTCCAAATTGCATATCAAGGATCCAAATTCAAAAAACCAAATCTCCAATTCAATGGAATTGGGTTTTTACAAAACCAAAAGGATTTTTATTCAAGAAATTGAATATAAATCAAAAAATAAAATTAAAACAAGAAATTTAGAGTTAATCAAATTTAGACATCATAACATAACCACATACCGTTATTATGAAAACAAAAAAGCACACAATGGAAACGCATCAACAATAACGAAGGAACCGAAGATCTATGAACTCAACCAAGATACAATATTCAAAAACATGGGGCTTAGATACAATAGTCCCTAGATGATCTATCAAATCATACGTAGAAAAAGATACAATGTGAAAAGGAGAACACATACCCAAAAATTCAAACTACATTTATAACCCTGACCTATTGAAGAAATAAACGAGTTGTAATGGTTTGAGGGCTCTAGAAACATCATGGGAAGGCCCTTGTATTAAGAGAAAAGAAATATGGAAAGGGGAAATATCCATTTGAGCCAAGATTCCTGTTCAAAATTACAGTCAAGAATATAAATGATTTGTAACCCAATTACACTATGCATAATATAAAATTCCCCAAAATATCTAAAAAAACACATCTCTTTTCTTAAAAGTCGATTTATTATCTTTTAGAACATGCACACCATGTAACCACATTAAATGGTGCTTAAATACCCCACATACTGTAGAACCCATAGGTTTTATCCTGAGATACCAAAAAATATTTGACATCACCATTATAAGTATACTCCAAATTTTTATTGGCCTTAATGAGAAAAATAAAAACAGAAAACCATGAATAGGTTTAATACCTGCCTCTAAGAAGAGTTACAAGATGTTACATGGGGTCAGGTTTAGGAATAACTATGCACCAACTCTGCACTTCCATATGTTTCCCATTTTTCTAAAATTTTTACCCAACCACACCCCAAATAAAAACTCAAATTAAAATAACAAAACAAAAGGAAAAAAGAGAACCCACTAATGAACCTTGGATAATTCCACAAAACATCAAGGTCTTACAATATACCCACCTTATAACAACTTTTCCTCAAGTTGCACTCCCATGTATCTATAATATTATACGTAAAAATGATAAAGCCACATGACCCACATATCTTCTTTCCTTTCTCATGTTTCCTCATTCACACACCCATGTTTCCAAAATACATGATCTACCAATATGGTCTTTCCCCGAAACACATTATCACTGTGATCCAACAAACATATTACATCCTCTTTTAAAGGTTTATATATCTCAGGGTCAACATCATCCACCTTGATCACATGAGAAGGGTTCTTGTGATACCACTAATGTTATGAGACAAGTATAACGTCAGACATTACACTATATTTCTATAGGACTTCCAATCAATGTACCATTGATCAGGTCATCTCCATAACCTCAAATGGTTCTAGGAACCTAGGTACTAACTTACCCTATCTTAATATCCCAGGGTGACACAATCTGGTAAGCACCCAAAGTAATACACGATGGCCAACTATTATCTCTAGGGGTTATTGATGTTTATCAACATACAACTTCTATCTACTATATGACATATCCATACTTTTGGAATCTGCTGAACCTATTCCAACACATCTTCATGGAGATTTGGTCCATAAAATTCTGACACACATGCCCCCAACCAATATATAGGATATCTTCATTTCCTACCCTAAATAGATTTTTATATTTTTATATATATCATTTCATGATAAATTTTATATATCAAACTCCACTAAAGATATTTTATTTTCGAAAGATCCTCAAAATTCTAGGTCACATGCTCACAATATATCCCCAAGATACTATATAGTATTCTTATACTTCCCATCTATCTATGGATGGAAGGACATACTCAATAAAACTTTTGTACCAAGCAACTTCTATAATTTGTCCCAGAATCCCATAGTAAAGTATTAGTAATGGTCTAAAACTATAGTCTATGGAACCTCGTACAGATTGGTTATCTTCCAAAAAAATTATCACAACTGATCCACTGAAAAATTATCCTATATAGGTAAGAACATTTCTATTTCTTCCAGGCTCTCTGCAATAAAAAATCATTATTCTAAGGCATACACATAAGAACCACCACAAATTGTTTTGTAATGTAACCCCACTTCTATTATAGAATGTGAAATGGATGTAGTAATCCTCCAGGACATTGATGGTTAACCATCACCTACTAACAGTTGTAGTATCTGGTAAAAATCCTTGCAATTTCCATTTTCATGATTAGCCCCAAAAACAATCATCAGAGGTTAAAAAACATTTTATTTACACCAGTATGTACCATGCACTTCAAGGCTTGAAATTACCACATCATCTCCTCTCATATTCTTCTAGGAACAACATCCCAATTGTTGACATAGATGATATCATCCTCACCTATGTTTCAATCTAAAGGAGACTACCCAACTTCAAGGATCTCCCTTAAGGTCATGAACTCAAAATACTCATACTATAGGACTCTAATATAGATCAAAAGTGTATAACCCACTAAAACCGATACGAGAGTCATATGTTCATAGCTTTTCTGAACTACAACATGAATCTAAAACAACAATGTCATCATCTTCCACTTAGCACTAGACTCTTGATCTTCCTGAGTCCAAGTCTTCCTACTCAAAGCATTAACCACACTATTTATATTTCTAGGTGTACATTTTAGTTCTAAATCAAACAACATCAAATAATCAACTCATATCGTCTAGTTAAAATTCACGTCTTGTTGGAAAAATGTATACTTCAAGCTCATATGATCTATATACAAATTTTTTTTTCCAATAGACAATTCCTCAAACACTTCAAATCATACAACTCTACAAAAAACAGGAGGTCTTATTTAAGGTAGTTTTGTTCATGAACCCTCATCTTCTGATACCAATACAACAAAACTCAATCTTGTTCCTCAATAAAACTCCATGTCTGATCCTTGAAGTTTCACAATACCCAGTATACTCTTCCCTTACATCGGGTAGGATGAAGATTAGTTCTGATTTCAAACACATCTTCAACTACTGGAAGACCTTCTAGAACGTTTTCCCAACATTTATGAATTACACCCTTTTTTCAAGACAATATTTCGTTCTTCCTATTGGGAATATTAATGTATGAACTTCCAATAACAAAAACAATCTGGGAAACTTCAGATATCAAAATCATTATTCGAATACTCTTAAGAATCCACTTCTTGTTGTTTCTTTGATTCTATATACACACATTTCTCTAAGATGATGTGTCCTAAGAAGTGTACCTAATAAATCTAAAACTATAACTTATATATCTTAGTGTATTTAAAATTATTTCATAGTTTACTCAGGACAATGTCAATGCGTTCTGGATGATCTTCACAAGTCTTGGAGTACACCGTGATTTCATCCACAAACATTACTACAAAATGATCTAGGTATGGTTCAAAGATTATGTTCATGAAGACCATAAACACTATTTTTAAATTCTTCAACACAAAGGACATTATGAAAAATCATAAATGCCTTCGTTACTTCTAAATGAAATCCTCAGTATATCAAAAGTTCAAAATCTTAGATAGAAATACCTTGATCTCAATTCCATCATGAAATGGAAACAATATCTCATATACTACTAAAAATATCAAAGATATGAGATATTAGATACTAGTTCTACACAATAATTTGGTTCAATATCCAGTATTCAATACATAAGTTCCAAATAAATTTATTCTTATATCCATAAAATATTGGGTAAAATCAAGTTTATGTGCTCATATAGACAATATCCCTATCCTATAACTCCTACATTTAAGTGTTAATCTCTTGAAACTTTTCCATTACCATTCTGTATGGTGGAATTTAAACTCACTCAACACTCAACATGAGATCAATAGTGAATTTCACATCTCTCTCAAGTGGAAAACCGGAAAAGAATTTATGAAACACATATGAAAACATGTCCACTACAAATGGAATGACATCATTATTCACACCGATATCATCATGAAATGTTTTTGCAACCTTTGTAGTGAGCTCTACCATTTAATGATAAATTATTCCTCCTCATTCTACCAGTATATCCCACTCTCTATAGTGAATGTAATGCTTATCCTTAAAGGACGTAAATGTCGATCTTATTCGGTAACAATCAATGTGGTCTCATTATTATACTAAGAAAAACATTCAAAAAATTAGGTCTAATCCGGATGTATCAATAATATAGTGATTCTAGAGAAAATGGTACTCCCTGATCTCGAGAGAACAACCCTTTCACAAAAAGGTGTATCTAGACTGTTCTCCAAACGATGTAACTATCTGCATAACCTTAGTATCAAAATACTCACTAGGATCAAAGCATTAGCATGATTTTTTAATATAAAGGAACTAGAGGCACCATTATCAAATAAAGAACTAGATAATGTAGAAGATAAAAGATTAGTACTTCTCATTGTGGATGATTCGGCCTCACTATCTACAAGTATAGGCTGAATAGAATATAAATACCCTTCCCCTTATTCCCTGTGATCCATTTTGACACCCTTGAGCTATCCCAAAAATATTATATATGTTCTATTTCCCAAAATCACCATGTACACTTCCTTTACCACCTAGACTAGTGTAACTCTAGAAGATAGACTGATATATTGCAGAAAAACCCATTCTCAAAGTCTTGTTTTATCTAGGTTACCATCAATAACCATTTGATGTGGGTTACTATAGAACCTATATAGATGTCCCATCTTACGGAAACCTTATCACTCCACTGGTGGTCAGGTGAAATGTTTCCAAAATTTCTCGACATACCACATTGGGGTAAAACAACATCGGTAAGGTCTTGTGTAACTGAAACTTCCCCTAGAGACTCTTATTTCAACTATTCTAGGAGAAATTATCATAATGATGTTTAATGATTTCAAAAGATATACCTCTTGACTATGTAGAGGAAACAACCTATCCGACATTGGAAGCCTTCTATATGATACCCACCGATATGAGATCCTGATGCACCACTTCATAAAACTTCTTCAGGCCGAAGATGATCTCCTAAGACGAAATTTCACATTTAATGCCATATTTGAACCATTGTACTAATGTATAATCATATAGTTCCAATTTTAGAGAAAAGTGTTTAATTTTTTTAGAGAATACATCATATTCCATCATAAACATACTCCCCTAAGATAATACCATGAACTCATATTCCCTCTCCTTTCTCAAAGTGTCTGGATAACAAACTCCATGACCATCTCCTAGTATCTCTTCCACTCCGGAGTCTCCAACTATCAATCCCATGTCATGATCTCCCACCAATGTATCACCTAACCACATAATATATTGGAATTCAATTTAATTGTCCTATCAGCAGGAATATCCAGTAGGTCATGTATAGTCTGAATAGACTGAATCTAGAAATGACCTCCTTCAGGCCCACCAACTCTAGTAAAATCTAGAGTGTGATACAAATGAAACTCCCAAGTCATATCAGACATGTTTTTCACAACCTTCCCTAAGACTATTTCCATGAATTGCATGAAGCAAGCCGCGTTCTCTGGGAATTCCTCTCATACATCCTCAACCAAAAATATTTGGGCCCCAGGTTCCACTACTAGTAGAGCATCTCCAGCAATATCCTCTTCACATCCAACCAATAAGAGCATTCATGGAGGAATATCATTAAAATTTCAAAACATTTATTAGGGCTCATAACGAAATTGTAATACATTTATATTAGAGGAAAATCACAATAATTCATAATTATCCTTTTCCACATACCTCACCACATAGTCAAAACTGATGTTCTATGGCTATCCTTATCCATAATAAACCTAGGTCTTGGTTAAAAAGGTTAAACACATACTAATTATTCAAATTCAATTAGACTCCAATTAATTACCATTTTACATCATTTTACGAATTTCAATTTTATATTATGAACCATTTTCTATTCATTTTCACAAGCAACAAAAAAACATTTCAAGCATAATAACTTACCCAAAACCCATTCTCATGTATGTTCTTAAAATAATGAATTTCACAAAACAATCATGAGTTCTTAGAATGATTCATGCATACCTAACATGCCTTATCATACCATGAGTCTCCAGTCAAAAAAAAATAAAAAATAATATTTTAAACAATAATCACATCACACAACAAATACATCACCCAAGGTGAAAAAATTTCCCACTACAAAAAACACATCAATAATAGCAACCCTACCCTTGGTACATGGGTTTTCCACTTTACATGGGATTAAAACTCCCATGAAGGAGTTCATTCCCAAGGCCCCAACCTAACAAATATCAGGTATACTTTTCCCAAATTGTAAGATAGAAGAAAAGATAAGAAAAAAACTCCTCTAATGTAGCTTTGTAAAATCTAGACCCAGGTTCCATTCCTCGGTACCCCGAACTAGACAACACCATGATCTCATACACACCTCCCCATATGAAAGAGGCTTCCTACTAGTTGTGAGGGTGTGATATATTGATTATGGGGAGACTATACCCTCTTTTATCAGAGTAAAACGCTAATGGAAAATAGTGAAAAATAATTTAATAACATATTATAAAAACCTAAAAGAAATAGTGTAACAAGATGGATAAAATAGAAAAAATATAAATAAAATAATGGAGGAAATATTCCATGCTAATTTACATATCAGGTGTCTAAAATGAAAAGAAAAATAGAGATCGTGGGACTCCCCCAATTGGGTCTCGAACCATATCTAGTTCCCTCATCTATTATCTAACTGAAATATTCCGTCTAACATAGGTCCTTTTCCCTTAACTATTATAGAAAACACATGTTCTATTTGGGTACCGATTAGGTATCCCAAATAGGGTGTGATTACAACTCAATAGGAAACCACCAATGGAATCTAAAACAATATCCAGTCAAATAGTTTTTGAAGTTTTTAAAATAAAGGAATACATGAAATAAGGTAACCACTATTAATTTATTTAATTAATATTTATTTTACCACATAACAACCAAGTTCATGTAGACACCTGAGCTCTCAATACAAGATTCAGCTCTTACAAGATTTTGAACTATCACCAAGGGATATCATATGTCGGAATTCCATTATTAAACTTTATTAATACAATTATCATGAACCAAATCTAGCCTCCATCAAAACCGACACCCGACCCAGCACACAACAAGGACCAAAGGGGGTTCCCAATTTCCATGGGTTAGAAACAGTGCTCGCGTATCATAAAATGATGTTTGGGAATGATTTACCTGAGTTCATAAATATTAATCAACAAACAAACTCAATAAAACAAATCTGGATTTTTCAACTAAAATGGTCTTTTGAAAAATTTCAGAACTGAATTACATAAGTTAAAACTATGTTTAATGACCTTTAAAAGGATATGAAACCAAACGGAAACAGCCCAAGAACACTAGTGGCAAGGTTAACCTTTCTCAAGACATATCTACAAGACTTCAACACCAAGGACCTCCTTGAAACCCAATCCACTAGAACTAAAAACTGTACCCAACCCAAAACAACCAAAATAACCAAGTCTACTTATAACCAAGTGTGTAAGTAGGGTGTGAGCCAATCCCCATTAGGATACAATCACTAAAAGATTCTATGAGATAAACATTCAATGATGAAAATCATGCAAGCTTTCAAAAACTTGTAATTTCTAATTACAATTTCTAAAAGATGCAACTTAAAAAAATCATTTTTCAAGTGGGATAATTTAAAGAATAAACACGTTGAAAATAATTTTCAAAGCTAATTAATTTTACAGCAAAATATACCATATTCGAACGGTAAGTATCAAGGATATAATGAGCACAAGAAATGGGAAATAACACGTAAGCACTCACTCGTTGTGGGTACTAAGTACCTCGTATCTCAATGAGAGTAACCATCACAAATATTTGTTATCATGCATGAAGCATTAGTAGGGAACATACCCATAACCGAGTGGTCCCCAATAATCATCATAATAGTTTTGTTAGAGTTGTAAGCATCAATCAAGATAAGTGAAACCGAGGCCATACCCCATGGATTCACTAGCATAACAGTACACGTCCACCCACCTAGATACCCGGGTTTTCCCTTTGTGCTCAAACAAGTTCAAAAAGTCAAGAAATGTACTTTTCACATGAAAATATCATTTACTAATAAAAAATTCACCAAAAATCCCACATGTATACCACAAAATTCACAAAAATCCACTTTTCATTCCAATTGATTTAAAATCTAACTCACACCAAAATAGCCCACAACACTTTTCACAATTCTTTAGCACTTCCACAAATCCATTAAAAAATTTTATAAAACCATTCCAATATATTAAATCTCACATAACAGCCCACTCACATGTTACATAATACCCATTTTCATAACCAAAATGCATTTTTCACATCACACTCACACAAAACATCCCACATCACTTTCATATCCCTTATACACTTTAGTAAATTCTTCGAACATTTTTGTGAACAATTTACATGATGGTACACATCAAAAAACAACCCCTATCACATCTAATATGTACCATTTCAAAATATAAACACTCAAATGTTTTTTCCAATATGGTTTCACCACTTACATAAATCATTAAATCATTAAAATCATTCATAAAACAATTCCAAAGTGTATACCCAATCTTTTCTCATAAAAACCATTTAAAAAACATATTTAAATTTCAAAACCACACCAAAACACTACCAATGTTGAATTGGTATCCCTTGAGGCATTTATAAAACAACTTTCATGTGTTATAAATCCACCTTGGATAATACTAGGAAAGATACAAATGAAAACACTCATTTTCAAACAATTCTCTCAAGAATTATAACAAATTTTTACACAAAAAAACTATTCCAAAAACCCCCTTCCAAGGCCCATGACACTAAGGCATTGACAAAACATAATTATCAGTCCCCATTCAACAACCAATAAGCCAATTTCATATTTCATAGAACTACCTCAAAAAATACCACATGTGTTACATTCAAAAATTTCACAACTTCAATAGAAATGCAATTATAAAATTAAATTCTTAATGTAATCCCTCAAAAATGATTTTCGTGTCACACACAGAATATGGGAAACAATAAAAACCAGTAAAAAAAGAAAACTAACACATCAAAGAATGGTAAAACAAGGAATCCCCTACAGAAAGTGTTGATTCCTTCAAAACATAGTGCAAATCATCAACCACACCATCGCCACACCCCAAGGAAGATAAATCCATCCCCAGACCTCAATTTTTGACCAAAAATAAACCAAATCCAACCCTAGGCTCGAACCCTGACTTCTAGAAATTTTATAACAAAACGAAAGATAGAGGGAACCCTAAAAGAAAAGGAAGAAACCAAGAAGGAATCATTTAACTTGGAAAATATAAAATAAATAACCCTAATACACCAGTATTTGAATTTTCAAACATCCAAAAAATCATGGGAGATTTGGAAAAGGATTAAGAGATCATTTAAGAACTAGAATGGGGGAAAAGAGTGATAAATGAAGGTGTTATGAAATAATAAACTTACCTCTTCAAATCTGGGTGATTTTTGAAATTCAAAGAAGTTTCATCCATATTCACGATAAAACAGATCTCCAAAGAGGGCGATGAGTTCATGTGGGAATTCCATTGGTATATGGTCTCGGGGGATAGTGGGAATAATCGAAACAACGTAAAAATTGAGGGACATATTAAAGAATAAAAAAATAAAGTAATGCAGGAAATGGGCATTCGGGTACGCCCAATCTCTTAAATAAAAACCAATATCCACCATGGTTATGGTTTCTAAAAACGTCCAAATTAATATGGTGGTGTTAATGGGTTAGGGGATGACAATTAGGGATTCAAATGGATGAAAGATGTTGAACAATTAAGGATTTATAAAGGAATCAAGATTTATTTTTAAATCTAGAATTGGGCTCATGGTTTGGCCCAATTCATGAAAACTCACTCATTCCACCATAAAATAATGGGAAACCCCTGAAACATAGCATGAATGGAAATTAATTGAAATTTGACATTAAAATAACTCATATATGTGACAATTATCCCCACCATAAAAACCTTCCATCCCCAGAAATCCACAGTAAGGCTAGATACAAAAACCAAACCCAATTGATAAACCACGATGTACTTCTATGCCAAGCTTCGTCCCCAAGGGCAAAAACACCTCCATTGAATAATTAAAAAACAATTAATCTCATAACCCAAAATTAAACCACTTCCCTGAATTGATCAATCACATTCATACCTTATCACAAAAGAAAACTCCTCAAACACTATCCAAGCAAGACCGAAGAAATTCACCAAAACGAACAACAACTTCGAACAAGGTTACACTCACCTTATGTTAACTAAACCATTGGGCGCTCTCCAATCCCAACATTTACTCAAGGAAGATGTTGGTAGATAGATAGATCTGAACAAGACTACATACCACCAAAACAAGTCAATTGATTAATCTGATCTATTGGTATGGGGTAACACAAATTAGAACCCCATCATAAGAGATAACCTATATTTTTTCGAGACAGAATCAGGACACTAATAGGGGTAGCCCTGATCGGACTCCCTAGTAAAAATGGTATAATTTTACTCAAAGTTTATGAAGGAACATACATGAGAATCCTAGGGGGTATCCCCACTATAAGAATGAACCATCTTAACTAACAAGCATGGGCCGACACAGAAATACCCAAAAAAATTATTGATTTGGGAAGGGCGCAGGGTTAGTCCACAGAGTTTGGGAAACTATGCACTAACTGTGCAGATCGTTCTTTCCTCTTGGATTCCTGGAACACAGTCACTACTAATTGTGCCCAAATTGTGTCCTCTATATGTATATCCAAATTTGAAACCATTCTGTAATGACTCAATGGAAACCAATGGGGGAAGGAATGACATTAGGTAATGACATGGGCATAAGGCCCTCCACCAATTTCCACCGAACGAGAACAAAAGAAGAATGATTATGAGACCACAGGATTAAACTCTTCCAATATTTCATACTAAGGATAATAAATTGTACAAGGGTTTAAATGAATATGGTATTTCCTCTGACTTTGAGCCATATTCTCTCCGATATCTATGGCTGGAGCACAAATGATTGAAGCATCTTCAGCCTCATAGTTAGGCTTTGGAAACCCTATAAACGAGAATTATTCTTTCGGTGACACCAACAACTACACTACAATCCTTGATAATATTGAAAAGACTTAAAACATTCGAAACATACTTTACCCTGAACTAATATTTCATTGAAACAAGGGCTTAGAAGATTCACACACATGACACCTTGTTTCTTCAGGTGAGAAATAATATAATTAAAGAACACCTATACTCACCTTCCAAATAAATGGAAGATTTTGATGTTTTTCCAATAGAGACATTCTCCCAACATAACAGGGAATCTCAAAGGATTGCACGACTTCAACCTTTATGGTCAATCGAGCAGATGACATCACAAGGCATCACTGAACCGGACCATGGTGACTGATATAAACAATTCATGGAGAGGGACCTTATACAGCATCCCAAAACAACACACAATTCTAGAAAGTGGCCACAATATCCTATCATGACCATATTTCCCACACTGGTATTTTAACAAGAACTCCTTCTTCTAATAGACTAGGAAGCACTGAGAGGACCTATTAGACACCATTCGATACTCATCCATTCTAACAACCCCAGACCACTTCCACCTTCATCAAATCAGTAAACTTAAGAGGCTAAGGTCTCTTTCAACATTCAATGATCACTCTCCCACTATAAGAGGACACAAAAACCCATGAATGGAAAGGGTGTAAACTCAATATAAAATTCTCAAAAAAAGATTCCTTATTTTTTTCAACTAGAGTTTCTTCAAACGGTGAAACAATCTGGGGTGTACTTCAGTTGTGCACTAACCCTTAATGGGGACTACCTTATCCAACGATTAAATCCAAGGACCCAACAAAGATGGTCCATTGGTCAAGATATACAACAAACCTAATCCAAACTCATGAAAGGAACCACCATAAAGGCATCCCAAAACATTTCTCATAAGAGACCACTAACCGGCCTTTCAACACAACTTACTGACCAAACACAAACCCAAAACATTTTACAAACAGGAGGGGTTCTTGGACACAAAACATCCCCCAACATCAACATTTTAAAAAATCACATATTACACACCATCCCAAACCACTTATAAATACCTCAAGTTTTTATTTTAAAAAAATTTATTTGAAAACAAATGGTTTCGTGGTTAGTGTGTCCACAAATTATACCCCATGGGCCCCACACATGCATGTTCATGTGCCACACCAGGCACCCTCCTCATATCCATCCCAAAACTCATCTAGCCTTGAAATAAACCATCCATTATCCCATATAACCCCATGCATGTGGTTTCTCATGGTAATACCAAAGGTTAAAATAAAAAAATTCATTCGACATTCCAAAACCAAAACAGTCATCCAATACCTCCTTTTTCCCAAAACTGCTAACCATGAAATCAAACCCAAATTACATCTTAAAAATATTTTTATAAAGGAACAATAATTTAAATGAAAATCACTTTCAAGTCATACACATTAATTTCAAAACATATCATCTCATTAAAAAACCATTAAATAGTTTAGAAAAATCTATTGGAAAAACAATTTCTGAACCACCATTGACATAGTTCATGCTTTCAAAAGAGGTGAAAACACACCATTTTACATTACAATACAATTATGAATATTCAGTTCTCTATTTTAAATAATCTAACCATTCCCTATTTATTAGATAATCATTTCAAAAAAACTTTACGCTTCATAAAACTAAGTAACATTAAAACCAAAGTTCCATGATTTCAAAACTAAAGAACACAAGACAATGTAAGGGGAAACTAGTTTTAGTGGGTGACTTGAAAATAAGGTTGGAGGACATATTCCAATCACTTCACCATCATTTAGAGTGTTCTAGTGAATATCCCTAGCTCCAAATGGATTTCCAGGCCCTACGAGCTCACCGATACCATTAACCCAACTCTCTTTTCATCTCCCCTAATCAACATCAAACCATGAAAACCAAAGGACTCAGAAAAGTCCCAACCTCCCCTGGAGACTTGCATCACTTACTGGGGTGTATTGATCAGAAACAGTACTCATAAAATTAATTCCATGTCCCTTAAATCATAACTACAGACTATCCCAACTATTCCCCAAATAACATGACCTAAAAAGAGCGAACCTGTCTCTTATACCATTTTGTTATGAACAGAATCTGGTCGCCAAAAAAACCAACACCTGACCCAGCGAGAGACAAGGCCTGAAGGGAGTTCCCAATCTCCATGGGAGGGAAAAAGTTCATGAGTATCATAAAATGATGTTTGGGAATGATTTACCTGAGTTTATAAAAATTAAACAATAAACAAACTCAACAAAACAAATCTGGATTTTTCAACTAAAACACTATTTTCAAAATTTTAGAACGGAATTACATAAGTTAAAACAATTTTTAAAGAACATTAAAAATATATTAAACCAAAAAGGAAATAGCCCAAGAACCATCATGGAAAGGGGAACTTCCCTCAAGCAATCTCCACAAGACTTCACCACCATGGACCTGCTAGAAACCCGAACCACCGAAACTAGAAACTGTACCCAACCTCTGACAACAAAAATAACCAACTCTAAAAACACCCAAGGGTTTAAGTAGGGTGCTATCTAATTCCTAGTAGGATACCACCAAAAATATATTCCATGAGATAAACATTCAAAGATGAAAATCATGCATGTTTTCGAAAACATGTAATTTCTTGTTACCATTTCTAAAAGAAGAAACTTACAAAAAATCAGTTTTCAAGTGGGATAATTTAAAAAATTAACACATTTAAAATAAATTCAAAATATACTGAATTTATTGTCCAAGTATACCCTATTTTGACACTAAGTATAAATAATCTAATGAGCACAAGAAATAGGAAATAACCCTAGGCACTAGCTCGTTGTTGGTCCAATGTACCTCGTATCTCGGTTATAGTAACCGTCACAAATATTTGTTCTCATGCACGAGCCACTAGTAGGGAACATACCCATAATATAGTGGTCCCCAATCATCTTTATCATAGTTTTGTTAGAGTTTTAAGCATCAATCTTGATAAGTGAAACTGACGCCAAACCCCATGGATTCACTTGCATACTAGTACACGTCCACTGACCTAGATACCCAGGTTTTCCCATCATGCTAAAAATAGTTCAATAAGTCAATAAATATAATTTTCACATTAAAATATCATTTATTAATAAAAAATTTACCAAAGAAAACACATGTATACCACACAAGCCACAGTAGTCCACATTTCATTCAAATTTATTTGAAATCCGACTCACACTAAAAGAGCCCACAACACTTTTCACATTTCTTTAACAATTCCAAAAACTCCATTAATCAATTTTATAAAACCATTAAAATATATTAATACTCACATAATGGCCCACTCAAATGTTACATATTCCATTTTTCATAACCAAAATCAATTTTTCATATCACATTCACAAAAAAAAATCCCACATCACTTTCACATCTCTTACATACATTAGTAAATCCATCTAACATTTGTGTAAAACATTTCCAAGATGGAACACATCAAAAAATAGCCCCTATCACATTTTAATTGTACCATTTCATAATATAGACACTCTAATTTTTTTTTACAAAATTGTTTCACCACTTACATAATTCACTAAATCATTCAAATCTTTCATAAAATAATTCCAAAGAGTATACGCAATCTTTGCTCATAAAACCAATTTCAAACCCATATTTCAAGGAAGAAAACACACCAAAAAACTACCAAATTTGAATTTTAATACCTAGATGAATTTATAAAACAACTTTCAAGTGTTATAAGATCACCTTGTATAATACCATGAAATATAAAAATGAAAACACGCATTTTCCTAAAATGTTCTCCAGAAGCATAACAATGTTTTAAACAACAAACCTATTCCAAAATCCCCCTTCCAAGGCCCACATGACACTAAATAATTAATGAAACATAATTATAATCCCCTTTCAAAAACTAATGAATCAATTTCATGTTTTATAAAACTACCAGAAAAGATACCGCATGTGTTACATTTGAAAAGTTCACAAATTCAACAAAAAATTCATTTATAAAATTTAATACTTAACAAAATCCCTAAAAATGGTTTTCGCAACACACAAAGAATACTGGGAACATGAAAACCCAATAAAAAAGAAAACTAACTCATAAAGGGATGGTTAACAATGGAATCACCTACCAAAAGTGATGAATCCCTCAAAACATGGTGCAAAACATCAACTGCACCACCACAGCATCACAAATAAGATAAATCCAGCCCTAGAACACAATATTCGACAAAAAATACACATAATCAAACCCTAGGTTCGACCCCTAACTTATGGTCATTTTAGAACATAATGAAGGAGGGAGGAAACCCTACGGAAAAAGGATGAAACGAATAATGATTCACTTAACATGATAAATATTGAAGAAATCAACCCCAGTACACCATTATATGAATTTGAAAAGAACAAAAAATTTAAGGGAGATTTGAACAAGGTTGAATATAAAATTTAGGAAATATATGTGGGGGAAAGATTGATAAATGAAAGAGTTATGAAATAATCAATTTACCTCATCAAATCTGGGTGAGTTGAGAAATTTAGAGAAGATTCATCCATATTTGCGATGAAACTGAGCTCCAAAGAGGGGGATGAGAGAATGGGGGCACGGCTTGGGTTTGTGTGCTAGGGGGAGAGTTTCAATAACCAAAAAACGTAAATATTGAAGGAGGTATTATAGAATTAAAAAAATTAGTGTAGGAAACGTCCTTTCGGGCAGGCCCAATACCTTAAAAAAACACATATCCACCGTGCTTATGGATTTCTAAATGATCCAAATTACTATGGTGGTATCAGTAGGTTAGTGGATGAAAATTTGGAATTTTAATGGATGAAAAATGCTGAAAAATTCATGATATATAAAGGAATAACAATTTTTTTAAATATGTTATTTGGCTCACGGTTTGTCCTAATTCATGAAAACTTTCCCATTCCTCCATAAAAGCTTGAGAAACCCCCAAAACAAAGAATGAATCAAAATTAAATGAAATTTTACATTAAAATAAGTCATGTATGTGACAAAAATTCATATTTGAATTTAAATTTTACTATTTGATATCACAATTCATATCTGATAAAATGATAAACAAATTAAATCAGTCCATGATGAGTAATGTGCACAAACATCTCTAACCTCAATGGTCTAATGTCAGTGAGACTAAACAAAGAAAAGTAGCTTTATCTGCATATGGGAAAGAAGTCATGGCATTTTCCCAATCCCAAATCTATGATATCTCATTGTCTCTTGGAAATAAATATGGAATCCCTCACGCTCTTCCTCCTCAATGGACCTCATAATTCTTTTAAAAAATAAAAAAGACACTCTCATGGTATTCCTCACTAAAGGCACTCATGATCATTCAAAAATAAAAATGGAAGTTCTCACAAACTTATATGTCTCATACATCACTAACACCTCGGTTAAACCATGTGTTACTCAATGCCAAATTTATAACAAAAAACCAATAACAATTTTAGAAATAATTCCATTAATTAATTCAAGAATTAATTAATCACACACATTTCAATTAATTTAGATAACAATCCATTAATCACATCAATTTCATTAATTAATTAAAAAATTAATAAATCACCCCAATTGCATTAAGTAACCCAATTTTTAATTAATCACATCAATAACAATAATTAATTGAAAAATTAGTAATAAAATTTGTATCATTAATTAGTTAACTAATTAATTTACCGCATGTATTTTATTAATTAATTCAACAATTACTCAATTATTTTTGAATCTAAACATCCAATAATTAATTCCTCAATTAAATATTCATAATTTAAAATTCAATGTTATGATAATTAACCTTAAAATTAATTATCCTCCATTAAAAAATCAATTATTCAATCAAATCATTAATTATTCATATTATTAATTGACAACATTAATTACATCAATTAAGAATTCCAATTGCTAAAAACCTATATATTCTACAATAACATAAATGTAATAAATATAATTACTATAAGATTTTAATAATAGACAACCTACCTCAATTCGTCGATGAAAAAATCGCCAATTGAAATCAACAAAATAGAGAGGGGTAATGACATAGAATGATATCTAGATCTATTAACTAAATAATGTTTTGAAAAATTACAGATATTTAAATATAGATCTAGATAAAAAAATTAGTAATATATATAAGAAAATATATAATAAATTCCCTTAAATAAAAATAGATGAAAGTATTTGGAATGATAAGGCAACTAAGATGAGATCCTCTTATCGGGATGTGTGCATATCTTCGATCTGGCCTTTGAATCACATAGAACAGAGGTCAGGAGGGATTATATTTCATATGGGAGGCTCTAAAATCCTGAAATATTTCTAGGGGTCTAATAGTGTTTTATTTGGGGGAGTTTTGGGGGTTTAGGAAATTTTAAAAAACAATATAGGAGAATTTAATTCCTACAAATCATTTGCTTGGTAGGGGTGCATGATTTCCCCTAACCATGAGCCTAAACCATGAGCCTCTTTTATAAGAGTTCACAGTTAGTCCAAATACAGTGTAATTCTATGAATGAAACATGTGATAGACATGAAATTCCTCTCTGTATAGGGTTGGATGGCTTAATGGGCTGGGTGTAGGGTTAGGGAAAACCATGCGCTAATCATGCACTTCCAAATTTTTTAAATTTTTCTAAAATTTCCACCCAAATAAACTCTAAGGAAAATAAAAAAATGAACGGTACTAAAGAGAATAAAAAGTGTAATTGAAATCTCGCATGAGACAACTCTATAAAAGGTTGAGATGTTACAGAGGTACAATATTAAATGAATAATTCAAAACATAAATGTTATGGTGGATACTAGAAACTACTTAATTACTATATAGAAATGTGATTGGGATGGTGTGATAATTTAATTCTTAAAATTTGTTATTTATCCTAGGTTCACCCAAGATTGTATAAATTATCCATGGTGCCTTCGTGCTAAATTCTAGAGAGAGATATATTTGGGCATAAACAGTGGGGGTAGAGTTAAAAAGGATTGGGGAAGTGGTATCATTGTACCATATATTGTATATATATTATATAATCTCTTTTATGTGATAATTGGTGAGAGATGGTTATGTTGAGGATGAGAAAAGAATAATAATCCCATTTAGGTGATGTGTTAGTTTCATTTTTTACACCATGGGATTTATAATTCTTCATTCACATTTTTCATAAGAGGTTTTAGGAAGGATCTTATTAATTTTATATGTTACAGTAGCTATATATAAAAAATATTTCTCCAGATAGTAATAATGTTTTGGTAATCAAGATGGTAATTTCTTGTTCGATGAGTTGTTCAGGAGCTGTTTGAGCTTCATAGTCACATCCAATGATCTATTTAATAGTTTTTTCTAATGTTTCAATTGTACGTCATTACATTTATATAATATATTGGGATTAATTATTCATATCTTATATGTAGTATTTTTTGTTGGTTTCTATATAGCCTCTTCTATTTCTATTATCATAAAGGTTAATTATTCCCATAAATGTTCATGATATACCCCTATCCTATTAGAGGTGATCTACAGATGTCATCATATCCCATCTATCATTATCGGCCCATGAATGGTGCCCTTGGGTGGACGGATTTATGACGTTTTATATTCTAGGAAATATTTTTTTAATATTACAATATTAATATTTCATATTCTAAAAATTGATAATATTATTTACAATTTATTTTAGTAATTTAAAATTCAAATTTATATATTTCATACTAGGATTTTATTATAAGATCCATATTTCTATTCTTATTATTGTATTTTTATTATAGTGATTAATTGGGTTTATAAATTCAAAAAATTCTTCATGTTAATAGTATTAATCATGTGATAAAATTATTTTGAAGGTTCACTATGTTTTATTTAAAACAATATAGTTATAGTTATATTATTATTTTTAATTATTATACTGTTGTTTCTAGGTACAAAAATTAAAGTCGACTATGACCAAACATATTTCTAGTTTTTTAATTGTTTTTTATGCCATTGTATTTTTTCAGTTTTATAGAGTTTCTTTATCCTTCAAATGAAATTTTTTATATTGAATGAATTATATAATATTTAGTTTTTTATTCAGTAAACATGTTTTATATTCTAACTAATACTTTAATATGACATCAATACATATTTTGGAGAAAATTTTAAATTTTAAAATATTGGTTCATTAATTTTATTTATTTCAAATAATGTCAATATATATCCATTTTTTTATAATCTTATATTAATAATTGATTAACAAAATTCCAAATAATGATTTAAATTCTATTTTGAATTTTTAATTATAAAACATATATATAATATATAATATATTTATTTGTGTTACTAGCATATTTAAATAATATATTATTATATTTTCATTACAAATATTTTTTATTCTTTTTTAGCATTAAATTTTATATTAATTTTCGTCCTTTTCATCATGTTAATATTTAGTTAAATTATAATTTGGTAGTCTATATTTTTTTTGTATTAATTAATTTTATGTCATAATTTTTTTAAAAAATTTAATATGTGGTATGATTCACATAAATTACATATTTTAGGTTTTTCATATATTTTAAATTTTTTATAGTTAGTACATCATGAATACTTAATGTTTTACTAATTTCTTTTTCACTTTAATTTTCCGATTTAACATTCAAAATGTATGAATAAATAGATTTTTTTATTAAAAGAGAATTTTAGTTGATGAACCTAAAATTATTATAAAAATATTTGATGTTAAAAGTGGATTATTGATTTAATTTTTTATGTATCAAATGATCATTAGTCAATTCTTTCATATTTATTAGTTATTTTTTATAAAATTAAGTCAAATTGTTAAACAATATTTTTTTTAAAATTCTAAAATTTAATTGTTTTTTCATAATATGATGTTCTTTCAAAAATATTTGGTAAAAATTATTAGTTTGAGTGATATCGTGTTTTATATTTTTAATGGATTTTCATTTATAAAATAGAATTACTATATATTTTTTTGGGAAATTATTTCAAATACAGAGGTTATTTTTTTTAAATGTCACCCACCCATGATAATATTGTTTGTGTTTGATGGGTGGTGAATTTTTTAAAGGACTATTATTAAATTTTATTGAATGTTTTTTTAATGAGGAATCATTACCTAGATAAATATTCATTCAAGAATCCTAGTTGGAAGAGACTAGACATCCAGTTTCATGGGTAGGGGACACTTCCCTTACTACCAGGGACTCGATGAGGGTGTACTAGAACCACTCTAACCAACTACTTCTCTTGTTGGGTCCACCATAATTCTGTTTGGAGTGTATACACTTATAATTTAGTTTGGGTGTTATTTTAATTTTTGAAATAAGATTTTATTAAAAACAACTATTCAAACATCATCTCATATTGTGTGACTATAGTTCCCTCCTCTACATTGGATTTATCCTCAAACATCATTTCTCACCAATTTGGGATTCAAATTGAATGAGTTTTATCATGGATGATTACTAGAGGCATGTTTAAGGATCCCTGTTCCTCTATTAATGGTGATTTAGTTTGTGTCATTTCTCTTATTGTGAAATACCTAATTTGGGGGAATTTTTCTAGTATTTATTTTATTATTGGATGTGGTTGATTTATCTAATAACATTAAATGACCACGGTCCTTTGTAAAAAATGAATACATTCTATCAATTATTATACTGTTTTATGTAAATTTTCATTCCATGTGATATAAGGGGGTTTAGGGGGTATGTTAATAAACATTTATATAGTTAAGCCTAGGTTCCTTTGTTCATAATGGGTGAGTATTATCTAACTACAATATAATTGAATCACTAAATACATTTCTTCATATCCATTATTATTAATTATTGTGTTTCATTAAGGAAGGGCTGGGAAGTAAGAGGATTGTACCACAATGATGTTTCCTAGAATATGTCTCAACGTGAGAAGCCTTTTAATGTGTCCTTCAGTGTTTCTTATAATTCAAAAGTACATGTATGAGTAAGTATAGTGTGAATTAGTCTTTAATTAGAACATTTTCATTGAAATTACCCTTTTTATACACGATTGTGATATATATGCGACTTTTTTGGTTTTGAGGTGTTTCCCATGGGATGACAGTCTTATTATATAGACAAGGTCCACAACATCCAATATTTAATGTTATGATATAGACAAGATATTATAAACACCATTGATGATTTCACATTGACCCCCTAAATATTATTTTTTTATTATTATTCATCATTCATATTGCTAATTATATCATGTTTTCATGGTTAACCATTCATATATACACAGTGAATGGAACTAGTGATATCATATTCACTCATAATTTTTATATTAGGATGATTTACCATTCACCGTCATATAATATATAGTTTTAATTAATCCGTTTAATATCAATATATTAGGGGTATCCCATCAAGATATGTTTTCATATAACAATAATATAATTTTCAATTTTATATGGGATTAGGTGATATCACATTCACTTGGTAATATTTCATGATTAGTGATAGTACATTCACTCATACATCAGGTGATAGTGATATCAATTCAACAATATGTTGATACTAATAAAATTTTCACCATATTATTATATTGATTGGTTTTCAAGATTTTAGGATGTTTTGATAACATGTATACCCATCTTCCTTGTGATAATGATATTTCATTTTCCTTATTGATTTTGTGATTGAACATTCATCTTTTTGTGGATAAGAAGATTGATCACTCCCCTATTAATGGACTACTATGAAAACACATTTCAAATGTCACATGTTAGGAGTAGTTATTACCTAAAAATATATATAAAATGTTGAAATAGAAACCCGATTCATCTTTTATATATATTATATATTATTAACCTTTCACTAATTGAATTTATAGTGAAACCTCATTCAAATAGTAAATTGGAAACATATATGTATTTTTAATTATATAGATATTTTAGAACAATGGGAATATTAACCAACTCTTGCAAGAGCTAAGGCATGCATAATAAATATTATTTGTGGGTTTTTGTAGACAAGAATATATTGATATATATGTTATTATTATTTTATAGTGTTATAACTTTTGATTCTCCCATTTTTATCAAAGGATTATTTTAGTGTAATTTTTCTGGTGGATTACTTTTTTTACTCACACCCTTTATGGGCACCCCATCGTGCATGCAGAAACCATGATGAAATATACATGTATGGGAATGGGAAATACGATTGATTTTTGATCTAGGGATGCATGATATGAGTATGGAAAAAGGACTAAGTTGAGTGTTTGACCTAGTTTCATAGAATTTCCAATATTATATACATTTTGGATATTTTAGAATAAAAAATAAAATTTAGTTATCCAATTCATGATGTATGCCCTATATGAAAATAAAGCATTGTATATTTTTTATAGAATATAATGAAATTTACCAATGGATCATGTATGATTATAATATCCATATTATGCAGTTCATATAATAGATGATTTTTATTTAACTATATTTTTATTTATTTTTATTTATTTTGGTTGTGATCTCCCAAGTATTTGTTCATTGGTCTTCTAAACTAGTCAACATCCTTTGTTTTATAGAGAGGAATGGTTGATGTATCTTAGACGCCTTTTTTTCCATTTGGGAGTCCTAATTGAAAATTGATATTGTGTAGAACCTACTAAGTTGTTGGAACTTAATGTAAAATTTAAGAACCGATAAGTGAAAGGATTTATTTGTATTAGCATATCACCAGGGGCTTTGAATATAATTTTTTTCTATGAATAAAGGAAAAAGTCTAAGAATATTAATTAAATATAAGAAGTTAAAATGGGTGAACTTTAATAAAAAATATCTTTTACCCAAAACTAAGGATCACTGTGATCAATTTTGAGGATATTGTTGGTTTTATACGATTGACTTGCAGTCATGGCACCACATGTTGAGATTCCTAGAATAGGATATACCCCTGAAAATGTTCTAGAATTGATATGGAAATTTTTTGTTTTTGGTTATGCCATTTGGACTCGGTAACTCTACTTTGATATTCATGGATTTGATGAATATAATATTTCATCAGTTATGGGAATCCTTTTTTGTTTTTTTTCATAGATGATATATTTGTATACTAAATGTCAAATATGGATTATATATACCATTTTTATTTCATTCTTAAATCCTTGAGGGAAATTAATTTTAATGCTAATATTTCTATTTGTGTGTTTTGGAAATAAGAAATTTTGTTTCTTGGGAATATTATATCTGAGTGGGGAGTCTCTGTTGATTCTGAAAAGGGGTAGGAAATTATGTCTTTGGAGATTCTGAAAAAATTAATTGAGAATCGAAGATTTTTGTTTTTGGAAGGTTACTATAATGGTTTTTTGAGACCTATCTAAGCCGTCATCTTTATGATTGATTTATCCCATAATTTATTAAAGTAGAAATGGAACAACAAATGTTACAAATATTTTGAAGAGATGAATATGATGTTGATTTCAACACTAGTTTGGGATCTTTTGAAACTAGGTTTGGGTTATGAATTTTATGTGATTCCACTGGTATAGGATTGGGATTTGTTCTGATATAGGGGAAACATGTTGTTGCTTATTGATCTTTCTAGTTATTCACTTATGAGAAGAAATACCCTATCCTTGATCTTGAGTTGGTAGCTATTATGAATGCACTCAAAAGGGGTGTCTCTATCTATTTGGAGAGTTATTTACAATATTTTCTAATAAAAAAATGTAGATGTATATTTTCACTCAAAGAGTCCAGAACATGCGATAGAGATGATGGAGTGAGTATCACTAGAAAATTTATTTTGATATCATATATAACCTCATAAAAGGGAATATAGTGGCTGATATATTGATCGAAAAATTACATACACAAGTCATGAGGGAATCAATTTAATAATGGTATCTAATGAGTTTGTTTACTGAGATGAGTATGGGTGTAGAGGAGGATGATGGAATGGTGTTCTCAACCTCGATAAAGGTTGAATCTTATTTTTTGGCAGATTTCAGCATGATAAGATGATAGTATTCAATAGATGATGCTTAGGAGAAATTCTCAATGGTGGGGAGACCTCATAATAGTTGTGTCAGCCTCCCAATGGAGCTTTGTGCTTCCAAAACAGGTTGGTGGTTCCATTTTCCTTGAGATAAGAGTTTCTAGATAATGGAAGTCAGTCTTATCCATTAATGCACCCTAAGGATAAAAATATGTTCCATGATTTAGGATGTTGGTAGTAGTGGCTGGGAATTATGTGATCAATTTGCGGATTTTGAATGATTGTGTCCCACTTTTCAAAGAGTTAAGGTAGAATAGTAGAGACATTTAGGTTGGATACTTCCTTTACCTATTCTGATGTGGATGTGGGATGACATTTACTTTTATTTAATTGCTGGATTACCCTAGACTCTAAGTGGGATGGATGAAATTTGGGTGATTTTTGACTATAGGGTCTGAAAACATCTCCCAGGGATGAAAATTCCCCCACAATTACATTACACAAGGAAGAAAGCATTCCTGTATGTCTTGTAAAGTGAATGGACTCAAATTAATTTGTAAATCATGGAATATACATAATGTAATTGAATTTCTCAAAGAGTTTTAAGTGACCCACGTACCATCATCGGGAAAGGTTTGTGAACCGTATGAACCGAAACCACCAATATGTGAAATGAACTATGAGGTGCTGGCAAGCAGAGCATTGGCCAGTGAATACAGGTACCCGTGAACTGCCTCACTAAAAAAATCACGCACACGAAGGCCATCTTTATACCTTCTTGAAAACTTAGCATTTCCTAGAATAACCAAATTGGCAAGGTTCTACGAACCATGACTCGTGAACCACATCCTCTAAAAAACCCTGGTTGACCGATTCTTCTATGGATCATGATATCTCTTCATGGCCTTCTGTGAAAGGTGTCACATGCCTATAGATACTATTTCAACATTTCTCTGTAAAAGGATCATAGATGGAATTGGGAAAGGTCAGATGAATAATGCATGGAGGAGACCCTAGAGGTTGGAAGAAAGAATTCAGAGAGGATTCCAGTTTCAGTCTTGAATCATCGTCAAAGCATGAATTGTGAACCACATTTGTTATAGGTATAACAACCCAAAAAACATAAAACAAAGGAAAATAATAATAATGGGATAACTAAGAACCTAATTGGTGGAATCACGAACCACATATTCCTCTAGGATGAAATTCCCGTAAATGATAGTCCCCATGACCCTACTTCGATATGGTGTTCCGCATAGTGTATCACTATGCAGATTCATACTTGTAATGAATACTATTTCATTATGTGGATGGAACCCGAAGCGGCATGACAGACCATATTCAGGATAGTTTACCACTGTGGTTTGCGGTGGTCCATGCCCAAGCCCGCGTACTACTTCAGCTCCTGGATGACCCCTCTACCCGTATACCAATATGGAATGTGTAGCTCCCCCATCCCACCTAAGAAAATAGTTTTTAGAATGTGTTATCTTTGGGTATTCTTTCCTCTAGATCCAATCTCGCACCTTCATTAGCATCCAACACTCCATAGCCCCTCTAAAAACTAGTCCCCCCGACATCAAACAAAATCCCCCTCCAAAGCCACTGAACCCATATGATTAGATCATCGGGCTGATCGGCACACTGCTTTGAGTATACATACCCATGGTAGGCAGAGTCACAAAGGCTCTTCCCACAATAGTTCGGACTCCAGGGATTTCTATATGTTTCCATTCCCATGGTAACCTAATTTCCAACTTTGGGACACTGACGTGAACTTCCCCATTCTTGGGATTAAGGGTGACCACTTGATTTTCTATTTAAATGAGTAATGGTGATCAGTCGAATAAATCACGTTCACTCATTTTTTAATACTTTCAAAATTACTCCCATTTCCAAGAACACATTTAAGGGTAATCTCTTTGATGTAAGTCCCAAATCATCAGAGGGTTGATCCACTTTACTTCCAATGTTATCCCACATTTAAGGGTTCATTGCTACACACCCTCTTACCAGTTCAACTTGGACTCTTCTACCATAGGCTCTCCCTCCTCCATCAGTGAGAGAGGAGGTGTGTGGTTGGTTTTATCTCTCACATCCTCTTATTTCTCTTACAGAGCATGAATCACGCGGTCTTCGATATTTGTGGTGATTACAACATCCCCAGAATTCTGAACTATGAGGACCCTAATTCGTAAAAAAACACAGATACATAGGAAGCCTGATTGAAGGCCCAAGATCAAAAGGGATGCCCTTCCAAAAGGGTCCACCCAACCATGTACCCTAAATTGGGAATCTCTCTTACATATGCCTCATGTTTCCTAAATTATGTGGGATCTGATTCATCACCCAAGGATAAATAAGAATTATGGTACTTATCCCTACATAAAGTCACCTTCTGTACCCCTATATGATGATAAATTATAAAGCACATTATTGCATGGATTAAATCTGAATCACCTCTGTAGCACTAAATCCAAGCATTCCTATGATGATCCTTCAAACTAGTGGTACCCTATGGACACACACTTCAAGAATGAACCAATGATTCACCAACATATGAACATGACATAAATCTATAGGAAACTCCTGGAATAGGAAATAACCCCCCCCCCATGGGAAGCATGAGCCTGACATCCCATCCCCTCAAACAATGTATTCCTTAAGTTTCTTTAGCCAAATATTCATGCAACCAACACCTTCCTTTGGAAATCAGGTCCATGAATCTTTGATACCAGGGTTGTTGGGTGTTTCTATATCCCCGAATATACCCATTAGAGACTATATAAAGATGTTATATCCTAATATGAGCAGTTTTAGAATTACATGACCCCATGCAATCTCCTGATGGGACCATTTGAGAGTGGTGAATCATTCACTATACAAAAGGGGAAAACTACCTAGTCCCTGTAGGGTCAATACAATCTTCCTTTAATGGATAACGATGTGAATTGGGATGAAACAACAAACAAAAAATGGTGAACCTGAAGTGAAACTATCTATATAATAAGAAATGGGTAATGAATCTTGTCATAACATTTTCTCTTCGCCCTAAATTCTCTCCTAGGGTTGAATAAAAAATAATGAACATGACATGAAACTATCTCTATAATAAGAGATGGGTGAAGATTCTCGTTGGACCATTTTATCTTCACTCTAAATGCTCACCTTGGTTCAGAAAAAAAATGTTGAACTCGAATTGAATATTTAACCTAGGTGGTGGTCTTATCCCACTAAATCCCCTTCACCTCACCCCAAAGGGGGGGGGGAGGTGAAGAAAAATCTTCAAATATGCATATATTCATGAGAATGCTACTTTGACGGGGTTGTGTGGTCTGTTTATGTCATATATGTATATTTCGGGTTCTTCTAGAGAAACCTTCGATCCAAATGTCATCTTGACGACCAATGAAGATACGTGCCTTAGTGGTCCCATAGGTTATTGGGGCCCCAATAAATAATAAGACCGCATCACCTACCCAGTGTCTTTAATACTATGTATCAAACATGATGATCAAAGAGTACCACCAAAATGGTACTCTCCCCATAGTTGAGGCCACAAGAGAAGCCCTCTAGACTAAAAACGCTAACCAGTTTCCACCTCATCCAGGAAAGACACCCTAGCACAAGGCGGCCCTTGTGGTCTTATCGAATCGTTTAGGGAGACTATACCAAGAGCATGACAACAATTACCTACCTTATATTTTGGATTTAGGTTATGTCTATGATGGAGAATTCATCTCAACTGCACATGGGTCCTTCTCGTGGGCCCCTTCTAGAGAGAATCATCATATACACATAGTGACAATGTCTCCTTAAACTAAAGAGGACCTTATGCCGAGGGCAGTTGCTAAAGTCCAGAAGACCCGGACTCCTTGGGGTGCCCAAAAAGGGAGGCAAATATATAATCAAGAACATGCCATCACCATAGTTCCTATGAAAGATCTCTGTCATACAAATGTGATGAAATTTAATATGAAGACATACAATCTACCCCTCTACAAAATCCCACCATAGAAATTGGGTGAACAATACGAGCACATGCGTGTTCCTGCTAGTGCTTGTAAGTCCCGCCATGAAGACAGAGCAGAAAATTATAGGAAGATGCAGATATCTTCTGAATCATATCAAGTCCATCATCCAAATTGTATGGAAACTAGCTACCCATAGGCACAAATACCGGCTAATGAATATAAAGCATGCCACCCAAATAGTACGGCAAGAAAATATGATCACATTCAAATTCTTGCAGATGCATACAAATCCTATGATCCAAATACAGCAGTAATTGAGAAGATAAAAATCCTAGCTCATGAATGTGAAGCCCACCAGTCAAATATAGTGGAAATTGTTGAAGACTATAGGTGGCAGAATCTTTCCTCTATCCTAACATAGTAGAACTACCAGTATCTATTGGAAACCCATGGGGGACCAGAGTTGGCATAAACTTTTTCTCTGACATTGTAATGGGGGTTCATACATGTTATATCCAAATATTTATCTCAGTAAATCCTGGCATTGAGGGATGCTCTGACGTCGAATAGAGACCATATCCTCCAAACATGCCACGATATAATTGCATCAGCGGCAACAGGAAAGAAACCAGGCTCATGACCTCATTTCCTCGAACGAAATTGATTATTCTCAAAATCAGTTAGTCAATCTAGAGAAATTATTAATCCCTTGTGAAGTCCAAGAGGGTTGAAAAAAATATCCCGTGATACATGAAAAAACGGATCAAGAGTAAATACTCATTCCTAATGGGGGCGTTGGTCCAACGTGGTGGTTGCTCTAGGGTAGGTATATATACCTAACAAAACTCGGGATGTCTGTTGGAATATCCCTATGGAATCACGGGACCCAATAAGATAGGGAATTGTATATGAAGTTCATTACCAATAGCAGGTGGCCTCAGTTTCCCGCAAGAGAGTGCTAAAAAATAAAATGCAGCAAAGGCAACCAAAAAATGAAGAGCTCATACATGATCCAACTCTTCTGGACGCTGCGGTTCTGGAAAACCTAAAATGTATATCAATAAAGTCTCAAGACCCTATCAGTACATTAAAAAATTATGAATGTGCCAGTATTAGTTACAAAGGGACTTCCCGTAAGGTCGCTACCAACAGCTCTGAAGGTCCACCCCGGAGCACCCATGGGGGCTTACATCGTGGTCCCATAATGATCGATCATGAGAGCCTATATCCTTATGTGTGTCCAGGTATCCCTCCCCTTGACATGAATATCATATAGCAAGAAGGTAATCCCATTTTTATCATTTACCCTAATGGTCCTCCACAGGTTATACACTGCAAATATACTTCTCCCTATAGTCATATGTCGAGTCATGATGGTAGTCCACTCCATGATGACATTCATTGAGAAGGCCCTAACCACAATTATGGTTGTTGTGAAGGCCCTCCCCATTGTTACATTAAGCAATGAGAAGCTCCTCCCCTCATTGAATTACATCGTGAATTCCCTATCTAGGATGTACACAACAAAAATTCTCCATGCATCCAGATATCAAGCTATGATAATAATCCTCTCCATCATAGTTTTCATCAAGAAGGTCCTCCCCTAAGTGACATAAAGTAGCAAGAAGGCCTTCCTTACGCTGTATCCCTACCTAAAGGTATTCCTTAGAGTATACATCATAAGCACACTCCCTCTGGTTGGACATAAAATTTCAATTGTAGCCCTTGCCATTGCGGAACTGATTGGGAAGGTCCTCCTTACAATCAAAATTCATACTGGAATGAAGGCCCTCCACTTGATGGAAAAAATTTGAGAAATAAATCCAATGATGAGGCACACATAAAGATAGATTCAGACATATTATTCACTCTGTCGATGATGAGGGATATCCTTTCTCAACCAGAGGATGGTTCAGTGCCACGATCATTTCTGATCCACCGCTGCGCGATTCACATATCAACAAGGCTCCCACCAGCCCAGCTACTTGGAATGAAATTGTACATAATCATTCAATTTATTCAAATCAGTTAGGGGTGTCCCCATAAGAACCAAAATAGGATATGTCACTTGTGATATGACAACTAGCTAAGGATAATATACTAGTGATGTATTATCCTACAACCACTTCTCACTTCAACATAATAGGGGAGTTTTCTGAGGAATGTATGCAAGAATGTTTCCTAAATATAAGGTCTATTATTCCCCAGCTAAAAGAAAAGGTCTTTCCCTTTGAAGGGTATGTGGACCTTATCAACATGTTAGGTTATATTTTCCATCTAATTGTATTGGAAGCCTTCCCATCTACATGACAACCATGATCAGAAAGGAAAAAGAAAAACCTTGAAATGGAATGCCTCCATGCACTGCACAAGTTTCATTTCTTCATTTGAGACACCCCGACTGGAGTTTATATTCAGGGATGGGGAGAACATGGAGCTCTACGCATCACCCCATATCCTGTCCAGTAATCCTTATTGGAAATGATATCTTTCAACATCATTACCCATAGGAAAAAATAAAATTAAATCCCTGCTAAGGGAAGTTGGGATACTCAACAAAAACTGGCCAAGAGTTAGTCTCAAAAGCATTAGGACCGAAGAGATCAAGATATCAATACATATTCTGATCCATGGAACTGAGAACATCCTATAGTCTTCATACCTAAGTAAATACAACCATAAAGTAGTGTTGATGTGTTTAGAAGACCATAAATCTTGTACATCCAATTATATACTCGGCTCACACCCGTGCGGGAGTGCGTGAAATTGAATGTGTGGAAATAATGGAAACTACTAACACAATAAAGAAACAACCCAAACCCCTAGGTCTAGGGGTGTTTTTAACTATGAATTCTCCTATAAAACCAATAGATCCAGGCCATATCGCGTCAATAGAAGAATGGGAGCAACCACAACCCATAGGGATGTGGATAATTTTACCCCATGTTCCCATATAGTGGATATCTATCTTCTCCCATATGGGAAGGACGATGAGTAGAAAAATCACTTGTTTCACCCCATCTTGTAGTTATCACCTACAAAAACAAATGGACATTACGAGGTCAGATCAGGGATCCCTTCGGGTCAATCATTTCCAGGAAACCCTAATAATACCACATAATGGAAGGAGAATGTCCAAGAAAGGATGTAGAAAGCCTTCCAACCATTATGTACCATGTACACCACCCCCAATGAAGTATTCATCAGTTAACATGGTAAATTTCAACCCCACGGATCTCACCAGAAATGATACCAAGGTATAGGATACAAGAGTATATGGCTCCCTCTTAGAGGCATACCATACCGAGCCTGATGGCGTACATTCACAGAACCAAAGGGTAGCATTAAATTTAAGAACCCCTAATCAAACCCTTCATTACTTCCCTCAAAAACCCCTATCAATGAGAAGAATAAGTCCTAGTCCATCAATGACCCACCTACTCCTCCCCCTGATAATTTTTCACCCACTCTTGATGAAATATTCGTCAAGAAATAGGAAGAAATGAAAATGATTTGGAGAATTAATGTCGAGATTCTTTGAGAGAGCTATCTTACCTAAGGTGTTCCCCTAGAAGAACGCCAATAGGTATTCCTAGAAGTGTTTCTATTCCTGTAATTACTCATCCAAGTGAATTAAGTAAAGTTAGGAGGCCCTTCCAAACTAGCAACGAGATCCTCAACCTACTTAAATCGGTCCCCTTAAGGACATCAGGATTTACCCCCATTAGGATGGAATCAAGAGATAATCAGGTGAACAAACAAAGGATGCCCCCTGCTGGGTATCCATCTCAAATTATAACAGCACCCGCACATCCAACTTTTGCTGTTGCGGCACCCGTCCAAGCTCATGCTCGAAAGGAAAAGCATCAAGGGCTCTTGAATACCATCATGAAACTAATAACTTGACTGGAAGCTAGGGAGGGGTGGTGTTCTTTGATAAAATGAGATAAAAACCCTACCCTGATTTGGAGATCAATGTTCTACCTCCACCGAACATCAGAAACCCCATATTCTGAGTGTTTGATGGCTTGGGGGACCCATAAGAGTAATTAATGTATTGTGCCTCTTCCTATGACCACATGATGGGAACTGGGGATCATCACAAAGTAGTGAATCTTAGATTCTTTGTGTGAACCCTATAGTGTTTAGCATTCATATGGTATACTAGCTTTTCATCTAACTCAATAATAGGCTGGGAGGACCTCTAGAAATAGTTTCTCTTCCAGTTCATTTTGACATTTCCTAAGACAAAGATAAGTAATCTCATGAATTGAATGTAATAAGAGAATGCAATAGTTTCAGAATTCATTTCTAGATGGAAAGGCCTAACTTATTCCTCGAACTGGCCAATCCCCTTGGATGAAATGATCCCCATGTGCATCAATAATCTTCATGATGAATTATGAATAACACTCATCCGGGTAAAGTACACAAGTTTGATATGAGATTTCTCTGTTATTTCCAAATGGATAGTAAACTCCTTACAACATACCAATCTTAAGTCCATAGTGGCCCCATCAGCCATAGGAAAAAGCGTGACAAAATCATAAGTGGATTTTCCCCACTTAATCTTCCCCGGACAGAATCTCTAGTCGTGAGGCCTCCACCAAACCATGTGGGACCCCTTAGATACCAATATCCACCCCACATTGGAAAGATGATAAAAGGGGTGTTAAAAAATCAGTTCAATAGGCGAAGATATAAAGTCTACTCATTTTGAGATGACCATGTCCATGGATATTTCATAGCCTTGATGAATTTCAAATTTCTCTGGCTACCAGAGCCCAAGCAAGCCGATGATGTGGGTCTTGGAGACCATCTAAATTATTTTCCCTATAACAAGATACTGGGAGACACCATACAATAATGATGCATCTTTAATAATCTTCTAAAAAATATTGTGGATTCTAGGAAAGTCAAGTTGACCCACCGCCAACAGAAGCATCATATGTTTCCACCTCAGACTAAAGAGAAGAAGAGGAATGGAAAATAGTCTCCAGCAAAAAGGGGAAAATTTTTGATAGTTAGATGACCCCTAAAAAGTATACTGAGTTCATGGAATCCTCCAAGTGAAGTTGAAACAATCCACCTTGCCCCCAATACTTTCTGATGCAACAAACCCATCATCGTCAGCCCCATAGTCCTTTAAGGTCCATATGTGTTGAAATAAGGAGCAAGAAGATGGGATGACACCGAAGCCGAAGCCAGTGTGGACACATTAAAACTTCTTTCCCCCAAACTTGGTTGAATGGGAGTTGTCCCACCAAACGGTATAGTAGGTTTCATCCTACAAAACGTTACAATGGGTGCCACCCCACCAAATGGCACTGTCAAAAAGAGGATGTCAGACAGAAACATTATCAGATCAAGAACTGATCTTTGTCTCCAACAATGTCATTCACTTTATGGATCCCTTCTCTGATAGAGACTATGGGCACAAACCTGAATTTCTCGTGCCCAACTAGAGAGCAGAAGGAAGAGGCTACAGAGGCCAAGGGTTTCCTTGAAGGCATTATCATGGAAGGAGACAAATTCTAGACCAAGATTTAACTCAAATCGTTACCATTATGGATACTCGTGAAAGGAACCTATGAAAAAAATGAGAAACATAATGTTCTTTCGCCCCCACCGAAATAAATATGAGCCGAGTTATCTTGGAGTATCTTTTTATGAATAAAATATATCAAATTACCAAAGGCAAGCAGGTGAACCATTATGGCCAAACACGGAATGGACCATAGTGCCACCAGTTTCTATCACAGAGGACAAATGATCAACGTCCAATATACAATCCCCTAATGTTCCTATGAACGAGAAACCTAGATCCAGGAACCCTGGAAATTAGAGAAAACATATGATATTATAAAGCAGATAGCCTCTTTACCAGTAAAATTGTGAATCTTGGATGCTTTTAGTCTATCCATAGACCTTAGGGAGGCGCCCATCAAATCATTACCAAGTCCCCCAGAATTCGAAGCCAATTTAGTGGTGACCTAAGTCTATTTGATAGAGAAAAATCCCAAGTAATGCCATACCATCATATCTTTCATAGACATTGACGAAGATTCCATCATGAAAGGGCACATAAAACCCCAATATGTGTCCAGCAAGAAAAATGGCATTGATTTCTTGCGGATTTTCATTGAAAATGGATCTAGATTAAACCTCTTCCCAATATGAAAGCTTCATTGGTTGGTCTATGATGAGGATTTCCTGGCACCCTACTCTGAAACTTTGTTGGGATATGAAAAAAGAGAGCAGAAGCTGTTGGGATGAACCATGCACAAAACTTGGCGTGAAAACCTCATGTTAGATTCCGAGTTCCTAGTAGTGCGGAAAAGTACAAACTTCAACATCTTGTTATGGAGGCCCTAGATATATCAACATGCTGCAATTCCATCATCATAACATAAATGAATAAAATATTGCGCTAATGGATAAATGGGTCATTTTAGGTCGATAAACCCCCATTTGAATCCTATGAGTCACATTACATCGATACAGGTTTCTATGAACTAATATAAAAGTAGCCTTGGGCCGACGATGTTGATAGGATCACTTCCCCAAATGTATTTGAAATGGCTCCTTCCAAACCCCTCCAACATCATGGAGAGGAGTATTTATTACCCACAAACGAATTTGAGTGCATAAGTTAAAGCTCAAAGACAAACTCAGTTGTCGGCATGATTTATGTTAAGGCCTCCATGTCCAAAGACATGGAAGAGCAGGATAAATTCTATGATGTCAGGGAATTCCCTAAAAAAGATGCTCCTGAACCATCCTCCGGACCCCTAGCCATTCCTGCCTTACTCACTATGGTATGAAAATAATTTCTCTCCCAACACAAGATAGTTCATCTCGAAAATAATCTCTCCATTAGAAGAGAATGAAGATGACGAAGAGGATGATAGATAGGTGGAGGAAGAAGAAGAAGAAGAAGAAGACATCAAATATTCCCCACCTTAATTTGAAGAAGGGGTATTCACCACAATAGATGACCATAGGGAGATAATCTTGGGCACCAATGATGACCCATAACCCACTATGATTATTGTGTCTATTCCCGTCAAGGAACATGAGGCCTATACCTCCTTTTTGAAAAATAACCGAGATGTGTTTTCCTAGAACTATGAAGAAATTCTTGGCCTTGATCCTGAGTTTTCCACTCATCATCGGGGTCTTCCCAAAGATTACTAGGGCTATAATCGGTATACAAAAGGACCCACCCAATGCATGCTACCAACATAGTGGTTGAAGTTGACAAGATGATCAAATCAACCTTCATATGAGAGGTCCAAAATCTGATCTAAATGGAAAACTTAGTCCATGTAAAAAATAAGAATATACAAATTAGAATCTACATCAACATTAGAGACCCTAATCAGTACTGCGCAAAAGAAGATTTATTAGTCCTGATCACATAATTTTTGATCAACACAACCCCAAAATATGAGGCCCTATCTTTCATGAATGACTATTCTAGATACAAACAGATTTGAATGGCCTAAGGAGATGAAGAAGGTACTGATTTTATATCCCCTCAGTGAGTGTTGTATTATAAGATAATTCCATTTGATCTATAAAATTATAGTGCTACATATTAGTGTTCCATTAACTGAATCCTCAAGCCCTTCCTGGGAATGTTCATTGAGTGCTATGTCAACAGTTTTGTGGTTAAATCATAAGAGTGATCAAAACACCTGAAAAATCTTGAAACATTCTTAAACAAATCATGACATCACATTTTAAATATGATCCCCCTAAAATGAGCCCTTTGTGTTACCTCTAGGAAATTTTGTTGCTTCTTCATACGCCATCAAGGCATCTAAGTCGACCCTGAGAAGATAAAATCCATCCTTTTCATGTCCCCACCTCCCAACCTCACTGAGTTGAGAGGTTTCTAGGGGAACCTGGCCTACATCCAGTGCTTTATAACCATCCTTGTGGGAAAAGTTTTATCTTTCACTTGGTTAATGATGAACATACACAAATTTGAGTGGGATAATGATTTTCAAGAAGCATTCGACAATATCAAAATATATCTCCTAATCCCACCAATGCTGATTCTTCCAGTTGAGGGGAGACCACTCATTTTGTATGTAACTACCTTGGAAATGTCATTAGGTGCCTTCCTCATGCAGAAGAACGATGCTAACTGTTAGAACAACCTATATTACCTCATTCGAACAATGATTGATGAAGATACTCTATATTCATGAATCAAAAATAACTTTATTTCCCTAATATTTTCAGTTCAAAAACATAGAAATTACCTATAGCACCATAGGTTTCACCTAGTCTCCCATTGAAACCCTCTCAAATATCTTCTTAACCATTCCATGCTAACTAGATGCCTATAATGATGGAAATTCATCCTAAAATAGTTTGACATATAGTAAATACCCTAGAAGGACATCAAAGTAAAGTTGTTTATAGAATTCCTGGAATAGAACGTCTTAGAAGAAACCACCTTTTTATATCTCAATCTTCTAAGTGAAGACATGTTATCCATACAAGAGGACCCCCAGACATGGGAAATGTAATTTGATGGTTCTTCCAGAAGCCTGATAGGTAAAAGGATAGAGGATCCAAAGATCAACCAAGTTGGTATGGGATTTATACTTGTATCACCCAAAATGGACATATTTTTTCTACTCCTTCCTAATTTCGACGGGATGTACAAATAATGAAGACGAATACCAAGCCCTCATGGTGGGCCTAGAGCTGGAAATTCATGCATGAACTAGTCACCTAATTACTCATGGTGACTCAAAGCTATTCATCAAGAATGTCAATGGTTACTATGCCAATAAGAAGAAAGTATTGGCCTTCTAGATGAACCATGTTTGAGAAATGATGGCAGAATTCCCATTAGAACCAACACTGTCCTATGTCCCGTGGTCACAAAATGCTCAAGCCAGTGCATGGGCCAATGTAGACATAGCCCAGGAAGATCCCAACTAAAATGAAATAATTGTTAGCATTTCCCACCGTTATATGGTCTTTACATTTATTCAAAAAAATATAGAGGAGATCGATGAGATAATCCCAATTTCTAAGCCTTATGGTCACACCACAGGATGGATGACTCCCAATACAAATTATCTCCGAAAGGGGGAGCTCCCACCAAATAGGGATGAAATATAATAAGTCTGGATATAAGTAGTAGACATTGTCTTGTATAATGGGGAAAATCAAGGAAAGTTTCTCTACAAAAAAGGCCTTGATGAACTCATTCATAGGTGAATTGTTGGGGAAGAAACTGCTACCATCATTAATGAAGTTCATGCCTGAGTTTGTAGAGTGCAACAGTCAGTAACCAAAATCTCTCATCAAATCTGAAGGCTTCGATACTATTGGCTCTATATGATACTAGACTATTCCATATTTACCATGATGTTTTATTCATTCCATGTTCATGCCAATTTTATTCATTAATCCCTAGAGTTACATAACATAGCTATGTAATCTTGTCCATTTTTTTCCTGGGGGATGTATGTTGTGCGGCCATATCCCCCCACCATACCAAGAAAATTTATGTTCATACTCATGGAAACAGACTTCTTTTCCAAATGGTCCAAAGTCCTACTACTTAAATAAGTCAGGGTGAAAATCATTGTTAGATTTATGAAGGCCAACATCATTACCACATTTTGTGTCCCTCACATAATATTAATGGAAAACAACAACAAAAGTTTCTCTGCTGAGTCGGAAAAGGTATACCAAGAGTCTGGAATCAGATCCATCTATTCATCCCACTACTATGTGGTGGCCAATGGGAAGATAAATGATTTTAACAAGACTATGTCCAACATACTAAAACATATGGTAGATGAAGATAAGAAATTGTGTGAAGACAATCTCCATCATGCTATATGGGATTACTGAACCATGACCATCATTTCCACCAAAACATCCCCGTACTCACTACTATATAAGGAAAAGGTTGTTTTGCCTATCAAAATTCAGGTGCCATCACTCTATGTGGCCATTTGCGATGAACTATCAATGGTTGAGAAATACCAGTGATAGTTTGATTTGTTGGACTATCTAGAAATGGAAAGTCTGAAAAAAGTTTCAACATTTGGATGTCTAAAAAAATCGGATCACACAAGCCTTTAATAAAAATGTTCACTTCGATATTTCCTAGATGGAGATGTGGTGTTGGCCCTCCGAAGCCCGATGATACTCTTGAATAATCCCCAAATTATTGAACCAATGTTGTAGGTGCCATATTTCATACATAGGGTCTATTCTAATGGAGCATACACTTTAATATCAATGGATGTACATCTCATCACAACTCCTGCAAATGTAAGGTTTTTGAAGAAGTACTTTGCGTAAGTGAAATGCCTCCTCATAGTCCAAACATTATGACCCTAAACATTGATTTATCATTCTGAACAAAAGATGTTAAACTGTATGGTATTAGTCCCTACAACATGATGTTAAAATGGGATGATAGTTTCCTCACTACATGACTCTGAACTGCACAACATAGTGTCTGTGTTGCAAGACATTAATCCATATAGCATAAATCATCCAAATCACTTGATGAGAAATAGCTTGATCCTATAGAGAACTATGTATGGTTTTATTCCCATTCATTAGTTGGATTCATAGTGATGCCTCAATCCGTGATCTTGGCCCAACCCTCGAAAACAAAATGCCTCTATCATGTCCTATGTCTCCCCATAATTATGAGGGAATCCCCTGTCACTATTTGTTTCTCACATTGAGTATAAATCATGTGATCTTAGGATTGATGGTAAGGATTACATTATGTAAACAAACTATAGAGAAATATGGTAGAACCAACATCCATAGTGGATGAAACAAAAATGCCCCTACTCTTGTGTACGAGTCATATAAGTACAAGGAAAATTCAGAACCACGTGCTTCATGATTCCTTCCCTTGTAGGATACATAGTGATAGTCGAATTTGGAATCACGACCCATCCACCAACACAAAAAATTCCCTCGCATGTCCATGTGCATGAACCAAGCCTTGGTAGGGAGCAATCAGAACTACATACCTCTTGATTCTTGCCCTTGTAGGATACGTAGTGATGCCCATATCTGGCATCCCGGCTAAGCCACCATTCAAAAAAAATCCCCATCCCCCATGCGTTGGTCAGAATCATATGGGGAGTCCATGAAAGGTCATAACTACATGACAATAATTTGTGGGATTCTTCAAGAATCACATGCAAGTACATTATCAATATTATAATATCTCGTAAATTCCCCCACTCATAAGAATCCAAAATATCATGCTTCCCCCAATACATATGAGTCAAATCTATATGAAACCTGTAGTAGATCATGACTAATCATGATCTGGGTTTTCCTTATGTTCCCAGACACATATTTCCCATTGGTCAAACTCCATACTCTGGGAAATCCTGGATCCCCATAAACATTCCTGGCCATTTGAGGTCGATGGCCATTTTCCTGTGCACACCTTTGTTTGACTATGCACATCATGACCTGGTGGATCTTCATATGTCACCTACAATACAACCATCGATCAAAGGGAAATTAGTCCTCAGGAGAGTCCACTCCAACCATGGTATTACCAATGGATTCAATGCACCATGTCATTCCTCCAGATCCATATTTTCCCCCATGACTATGGTTTACACATTCTTTCATCACTCATGTATTTAGAATGCTATAATATTCAAATCAATATTAAATCAAATCTATTAATGATCATTGTGACAACATAATGTCCTTGATGCATGATTTTAAACTTCATAGCATAATGACCTCGCGACATGACTTTAAACTACAAAAAAATAATGTACTCACCACACGATGCTAAAAATGAAAGGCCTGCATCATACAAGTTGTATGATGTTAATCTGTATAACATTGGATTAATCCTAAATTGATCCATGTTCTTGATTTTTATATCCTCAAGTGGGGATCCGGAATCCTCATAATCCCTTGTTTCTCACACTAATTATAGCTCACGTGAGCTTATGGATATCATTGAGAGATCCACCAAGACTTCATGACAAATAAATCCAAGAATTTGTTCCTAGTAGCAAACCTTAAAAGGCATGTCACAGTTCCCTCCTCCGTAAGGAATCCCACGTTCTGGTCATACGACATGAAAACAAATTGTACCCCATAGATGGGATGAGTGCCTCATCCTACGTATGAGTCAGATATATGTAAGGGATACCTGATTCCATGAGTGAATCAATGAATTAATGTGTCTAATGTATCTAGATACATTTCTTCCATACCTCATACTTTGTTATCTAAGTGATCTTAAATCCCCATAATCTACCATGGCCATCTGAGATGGAAGGCCAATTTCATTCGTACACCTTTTTTTGACTATGCACATCATGACCCTGTGGCTCTGTATATGATTCCTACAATATGTTCATCAATAAAATTATAATTCATTCCTAGGAGAGTCCTCTCCTATCTCAGTATGCCCAATGGATTCCAAGCCTCAGGACCCCCTCCTGATTCATGGTCCCTCAAAGTCATGTTTTATATTCTCCTTCCTACCCACATATTGGATACATCATAACATGCTGGCCCAATTCACCTCTAGTCTGTCATGAGGTTTCTGAAAAATAAAGATACCCCATCAATATTCATGAAGTCGATCCACATATAAGAGGGAAAAATTCCCACACTTATTATTGGGTTCCCCAGAAGAGTTCTCCTAAATGAAATAACCATTTTAATTCTTAATAACACCCCTTAAAAAAGGCCATTGGACGTGTTTATAAAAGTCCCAATCTCCATAATCCTTCATATCCCTTGGGGATATAAGGCCAGTGTCCTACAGACAACTTTTTTTGACTATGCACATCTTGCCTTGGTGAACCTGCATATGTCGCCTACAAAACAGACGTCGATCAAAGGATAATTCGACCTCATGTGAGTACTTTCCAATTTTTGTACGCTCAGATGAAATTCATGTCCCATATCACCCTTGGATTTGGAAAACAATTATAGATAATGGCTCATATATCCTCCCTTTTTTAAATGATCCAACATTGAAAAGATTTATAATTGAACTGACCATTCTCCAACTCTTCCTTATACGAGTAGGAATCATGTGGGAGTGATTTCACGACCAAATAAAATGAAAAAGTTCCTAAAAAATATTGACATCGTCACTCAGATAGGCCACCCACTATGGCACCCAACATCAAAATAGACTCAATGTGTTTTAAAGCATCCGGGACATCAGAGATGGAAAGAAAGTGTCTCCCAAAATCATTTGTTTTATTATACACATCATGACTCGGTGGCTCTGGATATGTCTCCTACAAGATCACCACCAATAAAAGGAAAATTCTTCCTTATGAGAGTATTATTCTAACCTAGTATGCCTGAAATAGATTTCGAGCCTCATACATGTTCAAAACTATCTAAAATAGAGTAAAAAATTCCCCCATTCACGTCAGAAAGTTATTAGGACATCCCCGACTGATGAATCCCGAATTGGGGCCCCTACCCAGTTATGTTTGGTCAATGTTTTTCAATCAAAAACATCAGTGATAAGTTTATTTTTTAGGACTTTGAAATACCATCACAGAAGATTCCACACTCTCCTCGATGAAAATATTCAAAGGGAACCTCTGGATAAAAGTTGTGTGTCGGTTTTTTAAACCTAAATAATATATGGTTTAAAAAAATCGAGTCGAGCAATAAAAATATATGTAAATATTGAGGGGTTGAAAACCCACAGTGGAAATCCTATGAAAAATTCAAGATTATATCCGTTAATCCTGTGTTAAGAAAGATAACGAAAAAATTAGGATGATAATGAAAAAGACACAAATTTTTGTGCGGTTTTCCATAAAAACTCAACAATATTCGAACTACGCTCACTGAGTCCTGTGGATATGGAAAATATTAGAGACCGATTCAATTATTTCACTTTATAGGTTTTAAATCATGGATTAAAATTAGTACCTGAGAAAAGTGATGTTTGCATGGTTGATTGTGGTAAAATAACAAGATAGGAAAAGGAAAAGGAGAATAATTTGAAGGAAAATTAGTTCCATCTTATATCATAAAAAAGTATATGGTGGGTATCCACATCCTAGAGCCTCTCCATGCAAGTGGGGTATGATCATTATAGAAGATGATTGATAGAGTCTCAATGTTACATAATAAATTAATGAGAATCCTCAATAGCTTAGAGAAGCATTAATAAATTCGTATCCTTGGCCTTTGTGATTTCCCACAATGCCTTCACATCCCTCATTGATTCAAGGTAGGTCCTTTCCCCTTCATTCATTTACTATCTCCCCTCCTGGATGGAAATCGTGGCCCATGCCTACTCTTGTTTAAGCTAGTCATGTATTTAGTACTTTTTCTCCACTTATTGGTTGAGTGGTTCCACGAAGGACTCTTTCTTGATGAGTTCGTTTTTCAACCTCGCACCCACTTTATCTTTATTGGTAGCATCGTCAATGATAGTTTTTTGTGTAGCAGCAAGATGAGCCATAGAATCTTCTATGAAATGTTGTGACTAAATCATACATGATGCTTCCTGAGTAGCAACCATCTACCCCACTATATCATTAATACCATTATAATAAAATCCAAAATAATTGAGGACCAAAAACTGGTGGTTTAATTTTAGAAACATCACTGGCATCTCACCCAATTGGGTCTGAGAAATTTAACTCATAATGTTCCTCACTACCTTTTGATGGATGAGATGAAGATCGACCAGTCAGTCTTGATCAGTCTAGGAGTCACTCCTTGATAAAGAAATATAGTCAAGAATTAACGTCACAAGAGAGGGACTTGATTCACTAGATACAATGTGACTCTACCATACAACAGGCTCACCTATGATAGTTTCAATGGAGGATAGAGTGGGGGTGTCATCCACTATTTATAATCCTCATGATTGAGATTTTTAGAATAGGGAGGGGATGACCTCAATACCACCCACCTCTACAGTAATATAGTAACCTAGAACTGGGGGAACGACATCTTTAATCATCAATTGTGCCCTTCTGCCACTCTGGAACATTAATGACCCAGGGCTGCACTCCATCAAAACAGTAGCCTCCTTGGAAGCCCTCAAAGGTTTTCTTATTGAATAATTCTTGTAGGGATAGTCAGTCCAATGAAGGGTACTAGTCTTGAGATCCTAGGGTCTGAAAACACAACTTCTCTGAGAAGTTGAAAAAAATGGATAATGGACCTCTCCAAATATTCAAGGGATGGGACATTATTCTCCCCAGTGATTGTGACTTCTATAGAGCCAACATGAGAAGGTGAAGTATCAATCCATGAAGGGTATCCCTCTACAAGGGTAATGTTCGTTTGATCGATATTTATTTGTTCCTCAATATTTAAATCCCCTCCAAAATCTGTTAGGTGTTGGTGGTCACCACGGGATTTAGCCCCAACCATAATGGTCACCATGTACCTCTCCTTGAGAGTCAGCTCAAAACGGTCAAATGAGAACTCAACATCTGAACATTATTCTATTATTGAGGTAGTGATCATTTCAGCAGAATCATGCACATTTGAAGGGTCGAAATTTCCCTTGGTCTCTTCGGTTAGCCCTGATCCCCCACTTTGGTCAACCACAATGGCTGATGACCATTCCTCTACCCTAAAGGGGATGGGAGACATAGATGTCTAAGCAGCCACCATCTGGCTACCAATAGGCCCCGCATCAAAAAACATACATGCACCAGTTAGTCGAAAAGATAAGGGTACTCAGTTTAACCACAAGGTGAAAATGAGATTACTTTTGATTCCCTTCTTAATGCAATTCTACAGTTGGGGGGATGACTTGTGTTTCCTTGATTGTCATAGAGATGGATACTAAATATGAACACCCAGAGGATCTAGAGGGAGAAATTCTCTAGAAGGGTATGCGAGGACCAATTCCATGGGTTCTTGGGCTCTAGGGGATCTTTCTGTAGTACCCCCTATAGTTGGTAGGGCACATTCCCTAGTTGTAATGCCCTTAAGAGAATAAATTGGGGAAAGAGCCATTTATCGAGACCATACAGGCCGCAAAAAAATAAAAATTATAGGGAAACCTTTAGCATCTCCACAACAAAATAATTTCTTTCTAGTGGTTTCAGATAAAAAATATCTCCCATCAACCACAGAATTACTACCATTAATTCCATGTGGTCCGAATAGTAATGCATGTTCGCAGTGGTGTGGAGACAGTTTTATATTTCATTCATGTAGGAGTCCACCTCATCAGTCTCTTCTTCATTAGAAATACTAGTAGAAGAAATATCTCCCCAAAATCCCAGATGTTTGAAACATTCTCCCTGAAGAATCCTCTGTATATCTTCATTTTAAGTGTTCACCATCAGTTCAACCCAGACCCTCCAGGCATCTAGAAATGTAGTTGGGACAAGGATGGCCCTCACTGGAGGGTTAGTGCAGGGGAGTGGAGTGAGTTTCAAAAAACAAAAATGTTTTTCAGGAATCCCTGCAAACTATAGACCTTGATATGATGAGTGATTATGGCATTTTGGGAGAAATTAAGAATGTTTTTCCATGGTAGCCACAATAAGTGATCCAACGATGTCTCCATCCTCATCATTAGTATCTGGATGGAGCATTGCAAGTGCCTTATGTGAGAATTTATAGTGACCACTTCAGGAATGGATGAGGGTCTCGAGTTCATCTATATAATGACCAACCTTTTAGGATCCTCATCAAATGATATGTCACCAGGTTATTACAAATATCCAATGCTAGTAAGAGAAAATTTCCTAGTTTATAAGGGATTCCATAAAACACGAAGGAACTTGTTGTGAGTAGATGGATGGCCTTTCAAAAAGTCCCACTTCCTCTAGGCCTTTGGAAAATAATCCTTGGTGAAATGGATGGTTGATTGTCGGTAGTATCCTAATTAGCTCATTCTGCCACCCGTGAGGTCACAAACCCATCTTTTTCATTTTTCCTCGAGGGGGGGGGGGGTAGCCAAGAGGCTTTTAGAATAATTTTCGTAGTCAATCATTTTCGACCACTCCCATTTTCTTCTCCTTCCCCCTTTCCCTATATTCCATGGAAATTATCATGATAGGAACAATCTTAGCTAATTGGCCATTCAGATATGATTTAAACCAGGCCTCAACACAGGTTTTGGAAATGAAGGGTCTGAAATCCCTAGAATCTAAAAGTCTAATGAGGCACTAGGTCTCCACCCAAGTGAACATCATCCATAATTGATGGGATATCATCAGATTATTCTCTTGATGAGAAATGTTGATATAATGAGGACACAACCTCTAGACATAGTTAAATTGATGACTAAATCAGCAGGGTGTTTATCCATAAAAAATATGCTCCCCTCCAATACCGGCAACCATGACACCTTCTCTCAAAGAGATGACGTATCCTCAGTTGAAAAAGTCTTTAGATTCATAATTAGTAATAGTACTAGTATGGAAATAATAAATTTGATAAGATAAACATTCTAAAACATTGAGATAATCCATTATGTCTGGATCATTATTTTTGGTTATCTCCTCTAGATTATCCTATGGAGCCCAAGCCACTGACATAACCCCACTGGTACTCTGAATATACGTTCAAAGGATGTAATGTGGAATTGGTAAGAAATTGGTAAAGGTATAACCTCCTCTGTGGGATCATACCCTGCACAAAAGAATTTGGAAGGCCCCCCCCCCACTGATCTGACCTAGTAGGTGTTAAATCTTGGCCAATACTAGGGTAACTAAATTGATGAATCTGTCAGTAGTCAGCTAAGGGGACATGATGAAAGTTGAGGCACTAACACCACCAGATACCTGTACATGAAAGATCCACCCACTCAGAAACATTGCGAAGAAGGATGCTAGTCGAAATAATCAATCGACGTTAGTGATGAGCCCCTATCCCCACTCATGGGATTTCCCCTATATTAGGGTGGGACAATATCTACCTGCTCAAATCTATGTTGTTTTGATAGGACATGCACTGGGTCTCCATAGTTCCAGCTCTAGACTAGTATGTCAAATAAAGGCACCAAACCATACATCCAAATGAATGACCTACTTCAGATAAGGATCAATTTCCTTCAAAAGTGTATTCTCTTGATAAATGGTTTTTTTTAAAAAGGAGGGGTTCTTTCCTCGTCATCCCAAACAGAGGAGGGAGGTAAGAATTCATCATACATATCCTTAACAATAGGGACTTCTGAGATTAACAGGATGATCCAAAGACTGATGTGAACCTCCCCATCGGATAGATTGATGGTATTGGTGTCTCGGGTCCACTTGATCCAGAGCATTGTAATATGGGAATTGGTACAGTGAGTGTATTTTTGAGATACCCAAACAACCTTGTATTTCCCCACAGTCTGCAGCTTGGTTAAAAATTCTTCACAACTCTAGAAGACCCAAAAGGTCTCCCCCAATTTATTCCAAACATTCCTCCAAAGTGATGATCCCAAATGGATGACCAGGAATGATACTTGTTCTTTGTACCATCCCACACAATGCTCCAATAGTAGTGGGTCATCTTTTCTAGCTTCCGTTGCACATCCTCTATTGTTTGAGGTGTGTAGCTCAACAAAGACCTAGAGGAAATATCTCTTTAAAAGTATCACATCGTGGAAGAAATAAAGGCCTTCAAGATATATGTGTTAATTATCCAGCCAGCAGGATGATCAGTCAGATTTGGGACTAGGATTTCTATATCAAACAATAGACTAAACCCATAATAAGGACACCTATTTAAATCTAGGTATTCCCTTCGACTCACGGTAACCATATTCTCAAGAGATTGGTGTAATAGAACAACCCGAACATTGTTATTAATCAAAGCCACCATGTTCATTGACCTTTCATCAGAAATAGAAAGAGGGTCAGTAACTATATCCTTAGTAGGAGTATAAATTTTAGTGGAAACCTATGGAAGATCCTTTGAATCTTTCACAAGAATATCATTAAATCCCATAAAAAGTTATTCTAATAAAAATATTTGGATAAAAGCCAAAAAATGTATAATGGACATAAAAGGAGTGTCTACATGAGGTATTGAGTGTTCTTCTATGAAACAGTATGCAACACCCATTTCCCGAGTGCTACAAGATACCCAGAGATAAACCTTGTGTACTGTTGTGGTATGCGGAAAAATTATACCACAAATAGCTGCGATATGTGAATGTCCAGTGAGGTGCTAGAACGTGGAGAATTCGATAGAAAATAAAAGGGTTCACAGAAGTCGGATACTATGAAACAAAGCCTTTCCAAGTCCATATTGAATGTTTCTTTTTCAAATTTTATGTTTGGATTATTAAGGCTTAATGTCCAGTTCTCTGGATCATGTTCTGTGTGCGGGACACGCAAATTGCGTAGATTTATCCAATTCATAATTCCATATGTTAGTATTAAACTCCACAATTCATTTCACCAAACCCAAAATATTGTTCGTGGGTATAGGAAATGGTGAAAACATTGGTTCTTAGAACCTACAAATCAGTTTTCAATTATAGTTTTCACAAAATAAACGGTATGCGAAGTCAGACAATGCTAAGGGAGAGTTGAGAGAACTTTTTTCATGAGAAACCGTAAAATAAAAATGATATGGGTCCCTATATATAGGTGGAGTCACATCATACCAGACCTATCTGTTATAACTTGAACCACTTTAGTTCAGGACCACTTCTACATCAAAATAGCCTCCTTTTCATTCCAAACATTCCCTATTATGATGGTAGAATTTATAGTGTACTAAAAACATTTACAAACGATGAAAATATTCCCAAAATCACTTAAAAGATGGAAGAATGCATTTCTAAAATTCTAGTAACGTTAATGGACTCAAATTCAGTTGAAAATATCATATAAAACTTGAAGGAATTAAATTTCTCAAAGAGTTTTATGTGACCCGCAAACTATCATTAGGAAAGGTTTGTAAACTATATGAATTGTGAACCACTGGATCACAGAATGATCTTCAAGGTGTTTTCCCATAGAGCATTGAACTGCGAAACTAGGGACCTGCAAACTACATCACTGAGGGGAATAATCATGTGATATCTATCCATATACTATCTTATGAACTTAGTAGTTTGTGGACTAAGTGAATTGGAAAGGTTCCATGAACCATGAATCATGAACCGCAACCTCGGCAAAACATCGGCTGACCAAGTCTTCTGTAGATCAAGATATCTCTTCATGGGCTTCAAAAAATGGTACAAAATTACCATAGATATGATTTTACCAATTCTATATAAATAGATCACAGAAGGAATTGAGAAACGATGGATGACGAAAGCATGGAAGAGACCCCATAGGTTGGGTGAATGAATTTTTAGGGGATTCCAACTTCAGCCATGAATCATCAGTGATGCTCGAATTATGAACCACATTTTCCATTGGTATAACCATAAAAAAACCATAAAAATGAAATTAAGTATAATGGGAGAACCATGAACATAATTGGTGAAATCATGAATGACATATTCCCCATGGATGAACTCCCTGTTAACAATAGTCCCTTAGACCCTCCTTCGATATGATGTTCTGCATAGTGTGTCACTTCATAAATTTAACCCAACACAGCATATTTCATTAGTAAATGGATGGAACATGAAGCTATATGATAGACCGCATTTAGGACCATGTACCATTTTGGTGCAAAGTGGTCCATGCCCAAGCATGTCTACTGCTTTTTTACGTGGACGACCCCTTTACCTACATACAACTATGGTATGCGGAGATCCCCCCATCCCTCCTAAGAAAAAAGTAAATGCAATTGGGTGTCTTTTGGTATTATTTCTTCTATCACTAATCTCACCCCTCCATTACCATCTTGTCCTCCATAACCCATCCGCAAACCAGTCCCCCGACATCAGGCCAAAGCCTCCTCCAAATTCACCAGACCAGTATGACCAGATCATCGGGCACATCGGTGCACCCCTTTGAGTATAGATAAACATGAAAAGTGGATTCTATATGGATCTCCCTACAAAGGTTCGGACTCCATGGATGTTTGTAAGTCTACATTCCCATGGTAACTAGGAGTCCGTCCTCGGGAAGCTGATGTGAACCTCTCCTTTCTAGGGTTTTTTGGTGATCAATTTGTTTTCCATTCAATGTGGAATGGTGATCTGTCAATGGAATCATGGTCAATACTCCTTTTGGCATAGTTGACATTACTCCCCCTTCGAAGAACGCATTCTAGGGCACACCCACTAAGGAAAGTCCCTAATCTTCTTGGTGTTGATCCGCATAACCTCAATTATCATCCAATATTAAAGGGTTTGTTGCTCTTAAACCTCTTCCCTAGTCGCATCGGCCTCTTCCTCAATAGATTCATGCTCTCCCATTAGTGTAAGAATAGGTGTGTGTTTTGTTTGATCTCTCACATCCTCTTGTTTCTCACACCGTTCATGACTCATGTGGGATTAGAGATTTTTTGCGATTGCAACATCCATACAATTATGAACAACGAGAACTCTAATTCCTGATCAAACCAAGATATAAATGATGTCTTATGGATGGCCCAAGATAAAAAGGGGTTCTCTTTCAAAAGGGTCCACCCAACCATTTCCCCTCTAATGGGAAGATCTCATGCTTGATATCAATGTTTTCAGAACTACATGAGCTCTGATTCCTCTCTTAAGGATCCATAGGAAGCCCATATTATCGGTCTCATCCAAACATCAATCCCCCTTCCACCCCCTAGATGATGATAAAATCTAGAGTTCTTTATTTCATAGATTAAGTCATCATTACATCCATAGCATCAAATCCATGCATTCCTATGATGATCTTGTAAACTAGGGGTAGCCTGTGGACAAACTCTTTATGAATGAAACAAGGATTCTCGAACATATGAACATGACTTAAATCTATAATAGAGTCTCATAATAGGCCATACCCCCCCCCCCCCACACATAAAAGGTGTGCGGTGAGCCTGACGTCCCTTCCTCCTGACCAGTGGAGTCCTTAATTATCATTGGAAAAATCATCATCCACAAAATTCTTTCCTTTGGAATGTTATTCCATGAATCATTAAAACTAGGGACATTGGGTGTTTCTGAATTCATGTAAAAACCCATTGAAGACCATCCAAGGAAGTTATATCATAAGTGGACTAATTTCATGAGTACTTGAACCCATAAAATATCCTGATGGGACCATTTAAATGTGGAACAAACTTCTCAATATAGAAGGTGTAAACTACCTAGTACCTGTGGGGTAAATCCAATCCACCTTTGAAGGATTATGATGTGAATCAGGTTGAAACACCAAATAAAAAATGGTTAAAACAACTTGAAACTGTCACTACAATAAGAGATGGGTGATGATTCTCGTCAGACCATTTTCCCTTCTTCCTAAACACTCACCTCAGGTTATAACATTGACAAACTCATTAAATAAACACATTTCATTCCAATAAAGGAATTAATTAAAGTGTAACATCATTGGAGTTGATATATCTGAGTGATTGTGATACATCATGGGGTCACTTAGGAATTTGTTTATGAATGGGACTCAATTTTCACATCCATGTTCAAGAACAATTTTAAATGTGAAATGGGCTCCCTATTAAAATTGACAGTGCCATAACATCCTCAGATGGATAAACAAAGAGAGAGGGATATCCAAGTTCATGAGGATATTCTACTTTCTTGTGTGATAAAATTTAGTGGATCATGGGACATAGATTTTCATTTGGTCAATTTCTCCAATAACAATATTTATCAGACATAGAATTGGATGGTTCACTTTGAGTCTTTGTATGTGAATCTATGTAGATCACCATTGTGCTGGGTAGAGTTGGGAGAACAATATTTGGTTTGGATACGTGTTGTTGAATAGGAAAAACAGGTGATTTAGTTGATCTAGAGGTGTTTAATCATGGAAAAGAGTCAAGAAAAATATTTGTAGGATCATCTTCGTTGGATGTTGGTGTTTTAGGTTGGTTATGGATCCTTTCTTAGTGTTTTTTCTTTCTTGGGACATTATTGGTTAGGTAAGTTTGGTATATCGGAACCAAGGGTAGTGTGATAATTTGAGATCATTAAGGGACTAGGGATAGTGGCCAATTGGTTTCTGTTATCATATCTATTGACTTCTCTATATGATTTTTTTTTCATGTTTCAAAAATTTGGAGTTATATGATAGATCATTCCAATGTGATTAGATGGGAGGATTTTGGTCGTGAACTTGATACCACATTGCCTGAGAAGCCAGTTTAGATAATGGATCATCAGGATAAGTTATTTCATAATAACAAAATTCCCTTGATTTTGGTACTATAGAAATGTAGACTGGATCCCCATGAGATATAGGAGAATTAGTAGTTAATGTGGTATCAATGACATACTCTTATTTTAGATACAAGATATGGATCTATTTTTGGGTACAAAATTATTTTATTGTTGGGATATTTTAATACCTGATTTCCTTTCTATTAGGTATCTTCTTAATATTTTTTAGTTTCCATTTTTTATTTTGTGTGTATTTTCATTCCAGAATTTGAAGGATAACTTTTATGGTGAAGTCATATATTTGTTTTATTTTTATCTTTTCCCTTGATTTTATTATATTTTCTAAGAAGCTACGTGAAATGTAATGATCATTCATGACGTTAAATGCTAACTAAAATTATCCCATGAGTTGAATTAACTACATGAAAAATTACAATTCATGTATGGGTTATATGTCATGTAGTTTAAAGGTCTGGTTTATAATTAAATGGTGAATTATTTTACAAAGTAAAATAAAACCACAGGGATTCATGATGTGTAAAATATTACCGTCCATGTAATTCCCTGAGTTTTAGTATTTATGTTGTCATGGGGGTTTTTGAGGGCTCAATTTATTTATCACTATACTATCAACTAGATCTCTTACCCTGTGTAGTTTTTGGTGTGTTACTTCCATATAGATTGATCCATTTAGTAATTGAACATTTAGGTTTTAACTTCCTCTCTCATGGTATGATTTACTCTTAGTTTATCTCTAGATATAGGTTTCAACACCTTTCTTTTTTAGGGATTGGTAATTGGATTGTTTTTTTCTATAAATCCATTTCATCCTCTAGATGCGCCTTGTCTTTTAAAGGATGATATTATGGTTTCCAATCCCCATTGTCATGGGTGGAAATTATCTCTATGATCCTGAGGTTGTTGGACCTGTTAATTTGTTCAAATTTCTTGAATTTCATGTTATTAAAAGAGATTTATTGAGAACTATAATGAAATTTCATGATTTGAAATTATAAAGGGGTATGGGTTCACATTTGAAAATAGAATTTTCTTGGAAAATAGAATTTCCTTGATTTAAAATTGAAAAAGTATTTTTAATCTTTTAAGTATATTAGATTATATTTGGAAATGATTTATAAAAATATGAGCACAGTTTTTAAAAAATATATTAAAAAACATTGTATAGAGGGACCTTAGGTTTGTTAAGATAGAGACATAGGTAGTCATAGTGAGTTAGACACCACTAGGAGGTAACCTCTTATATTTATATGGTTTATGGAGGGATTCAATGTTATTATGGATCAAACATTATTTATTTATTGTCTTATGATAGTCTAGTACATATTGTACCATAGGATTCCGCTCAGTTTGTATGTGTATTGTTTGTTGGGTAGTTTATTACAAGATAGATTATTTCATGGATGTTTGATAACTTTTATATTTATATTTTGGTATCGTTAAATGATTTTTTTAGTTTTGGAAACGTGGGATGAATTTTTTTAAAATATAAGGATTGTTTGAAAAATTATTTAAAATTTTTTATTTATAAAAATTATTGTAAAAATTTTTTGTTTTAAATCATGGAAATGGGAATTATTATTATTATAACCTGTATATATCTTTTTCTGTATCCTACTAGGCACCATTTCTCACAACATACTTCTACCTTTGTAAATATGTAGACCTTTTTTATAGAATTCCGGTAAAGAGAAGAGAAATCTATAATATGTATGTTTCTATTGACAATACAATTTCATTTTAGAATAGTTTGTAGGAGATATTGGGTCACATGGATACCAGTTATCGAGAATTGTATTTCTAAATGGATTATACTATTTGGATCAGTTTTATATCTCATAGTTTATTATTTGTACTTTGGTTGATTATATATTTTTTCTTATATACAAATTTTTTCCCTTTATTTTACCCCTGCCCAAGATGGGATGACTTAGGTAACTAGTCTGGTTGACCTAGGTTGGTCTGTTACACCAAGATATGTCTCTGTGTCTCTATTTTGGGTTTTTATTTTTACCCATGATACTTATATTGAATGACATATCCATTTCTTTGGTTTCTATTCTATTTCAAAATTTTGGGATTATCATGTGATGTTGGTCTTGATTGACAATGGTATGATCCTAGTTATTGTAATATCATTTGGCTATTATTTATTTCTTTTCTAGGTCTTGATGCATTGTTAAGGAAGGTACAGTCTCCCTAGATTACATATTAGACCCTCCCTAATAGTTTGTAGCCCCTTGATTCTAGGGAGGTGAGCTTGAGGTCATGTAACAAAATAGATTGTGGAACTGACATGTGGAACATGGGTCAGGAGGATACAAATTTGATATAGTGGGTTTTTCATTCATTATCATTTGTCTTAATTTTTTTTTGAATTTTAGAAAGGAATCAAGGATTAGTCAGTCCTTGTTAATGAGTTCATGCATTGGAGTATCTTACCATGGTGTATGAAAAACCCAAGAACCAAGTGTGTATATTAATATAGGTTGATGTTTTTTATTCTAGTTGAATGTTCCTTAACATTGGGGATGCATTTTTTTATGATATTATTATTTTATAAGATTTTACTCATGGATCAGGAAGGATTGTGTAACGAACCATATCCAGAGCCACTCAGCTGGTGCCCCGTACCCGGTTCTCCACATGACCTCAGTTGCATTTTCCCCAAATGCCAGAGGCTGCCGACTAGTAGAGAGGGCCTTGGTGAGTCATTTGGGAAACTATGCCCTCATTTGGTAAGGTATACAAGGGAAAAGAAATAACAGTCAATAGCGGAAGTAGTAAATAGTATACGACAACTGAAACTAAATAGTGGAAGAAATGAATATATAGTAATGATGATAATGGTGTAGTAGGTACAAGTATCTAAGGAATCAATAAAACACAACAACATGCTGAAATACAACTGTTTATCAAAGTACTAAAAGTAAACAGCAACTCCAGCAGCATCGCAAGCCTAAGCTCGATCCTATACTCTCCAGCTCCAACCGATAATCATGTACCTGAAGTAGAATGGTCACAATCCCTATCCACACCTACAAAAATATAACCAGTTTGGTCTGAAAAGTAGGACCCAAAAAGGGTGTGAGAATAATTCCAGTAGGAAACCACCACAAGAACTATGCCCTACTATCAGTGAGCAATATATCAAAATTAAAGGAAATAAATATAGTAGAGAAATAGGATCACACTAAAGTAAAAAATACTACCAATATCCATTAACATTTACGTATTAATTTAATTCAATAATTTAATTATCAACCATGGAATCTAGAAAAAAACTCTATATTCTCAAGGCATAGCAAGTAACACAACAAGTATCTCAGCAGACTACCTAAACACAAGTAGTAAAAACCCCAAGCTTGTTCTTTGGCTTGGTGGACTCATCACAACAAACCAAAAAATATTCACACTAACTCTCTGGGTGGCTCACACTGGCAGGCCCCCTCTATTCAAGTAATCATACGAAGGAGCAGACACTCTGGGAAGCTCTCACAGTCCATTCCCCAGCGGTCTTAAAATGATAGCTATAGACTCTCTGAGGAAAAACGTATGTCTAATTCCTCCTGTAGTATTGATACATAACTAAGGAAACTCTGAATAAGCACAAAGTCAAATTTCTGTAGGTCATGCGAATGATACTAATTTATAACTGACTCTCTAGGGAAGCCTGTAATCGTCAATTCCATATTTAGTCTACCGCACCAGGTTCACACAGCCCTGAGCAGTCCAGTGGTGTGTAATCTAATATCAGTAGACCTAAGTAAGATCAAAAACTACATATCTAATAGCAAAAAATCATAAAAAGCATATAAACAGTAGGCAATATATGAAATCAATATTATCAAGGCAGGAAATCAATGCAACAAGATCTGCCTCACAGATAACCTAAGCCAAACGGCTATAAACATCCCAAACAAGGGAAACACCCATGGGGTAATCCTAAAACATGATAACAAGAAATAATTATTCATCTAATATCCATAATCATACAAGCAATATAATTCAGATAAAAATGCAGGATCAAAACCCTAACCCGAGATACCTGATACATGGGTATCCGACAGTTTTGCACAAAAAACTAAAAGATATTCAATGTAAGGAAACAAAGCACCTACCTCAATCCTAGGAGATCGATATACTAGAACCTCATCCCACGAAATGGCCTACAACAGACTAGATCTGCAAAAAATTCTATAAAATTCAACCTTATATAACTCACAAAAGAGAAGGAATCAGGAAACGTGGCAAAAGAAGAACCAAGAACTCACCGCTGCGATTCTATTGCAACCGACGACATTCGATTCAGATAACCGTTGAAAGATCAGTTTCTTGGAGAATATCTGCAGCCATACCCTTGATCTCGATCAATTTTTGGGGTTAAGACGTGAAATCAGACCATTTAAAAGAAAAAAAGAAAGTACACGGCATGTAATTTTGAAGTACACGGCATGTACTACACATTTCTGTACTCCGTATTAAGCGGCCTCCACATCACCCTTACATGGCCATGTGTGTGGCCCTGACATGGACAACACACAGCCTCGAGCTACATCAAAGTACATGGCTTGTACTTATAAAGTACACTGCATGTACTTTGAAATTTTCTAGATTCTCTTATTTTTCCCAAAAAATAACCAAAAAAGGAACAACATACCTGAAAAGAAGGTCTAGGTTATTAAAAAGTCCTCCCCTTAAAGAAATTTGTCCCCAAATTTCCCTAACAAGGTGGCGAAGAAGAAACCCTGAACAACTCTATCCACTCTGATCGCATGTCAGCCTCCCTCTCCCAAGTCTCGTCCTATGCACGGTCAGGTAGAAATAGTACCCGTACCAGAGGAATTGACCGACCACAGAGTACCTTTTCACTACGATCAACAATCCTGATAGTATACTCATAAAATGATTCATCTATCTCTAGCTCAACCTCTTTAGGTTGAAAAACATGAGACAGGTCTGTGAAATAGCATCGAAGTTGAGAAACATAGAAGAAATCAAGCATATCTTGGTACCTCTGAGGTAACTACAACCTATAAAAAACCAGCCAAACTCTCTCCGGTATCTCAAACAGCCCGATGTATCTTGGTTAAAGTTTTCCCTATATCTTGATCCTCTTGTGTCCCAACCTCGGGCTAACAAGTAGGAAAACCTCATCTCTGACCATTAACTCCAAAGGTAATCTCCAATAATCAGCATAAGATTTATACCGAGACTATGAAGTAGCCATACTATTCCAAATCAAATCCACCTGTTCTGTAGTCTTCTGAACAATACGAGGTCCCAGCATAGCCGCCTCTCCTCCCTCCATCCAACACAAGGATTATCGGCACGACCTACCATACAAAGCCTCGTAATGATCCATATGAATAGTTTTTTTTTTAAAACTATTGTTGTGGGAAAACTCCGCTAGAGGTACATGTCTCTCCCAAAAACCTCCAAAATCAAAGAATCATGCTTTTAGAATGTCCTCTAGCACTTGAATTGTGCGCTCTGATAGGCCATATGTCTGGGGATGGTAAGCTGTACTCAAAAGTACCTGTGTACCCAAATCCCTCTGTATCCCTTGCCAGAAATTCAACATGAAGAGGGTGTTCCTATCTGAAATGATAGTACTCGGAACTCCATGAAAGCGTATAATCTCACGAATGTACAACTGTCTAATCTCATCAACACCGAAAGTCTCCTTAATCAACAGGAGGTGAGAAACCTTCGTGATCCTATCAATGACCACCCATACCACATCATTCCCTCGAGGCTATCATGGTAAACCTATCATGAAGTCCATTGCGACGTCATTACACTTCCACTCGGGAATGAGTAGCTCCTGTAAAAGCCCTGCAGGTTGCTGGTGCTCCTCCTTCACCTGCTGACTGGTGGAACACCCCATGACAAAACCAGCAACATCTCTCTTAATACCTGACCACCAATACTGGCTGTTTAGATCATGATACATCTTGGTGACATCAAGATGAACTTCCTAAACTGGGGAATAAAAATCTCACATTAGATCCTCGTGTATATCTGTTGTCACCCATATGAATCCTTGGAAATGCAAGATCTCACCTTCGCCTATGGTCCATCCGGTATGAGGGTCCTCTCGTAACACGCTTTCCGGTATGACTAGGCCTTAAGAATCTGATATATGCCTCATTAGAACTCGGTCAAGAAGGGTAGAGGTAATAGCTACAGAAGAAAGCAAAGTATGACCCTATTTATCATGCACCTGGAAATGCAATTCAGAGAATAGATCCATAAGATGCCACTCACTGCTGGCCTCCGAAAATGCATGTAACTATGTCCTCCTGCTCAGTGCATCTACCACAACATTGCCTTTCCCAGGTATATAAGCAAGCTCGAAATCAAAATACTGTAGTGAATCAACCAACCTCCACTATATCAGATTCAAGTGACGTTGTGTGAAGATATACTTGAGGCTCTTGTGGTCGGTATATTCCACAAAATGCTCTCCCAGAAGATAATGTATCCAACAATGCAAAGCATGAACAACTACAGCCAACTCTAGGTCGTGTGTAGGATAGTTCCTCTCATGTGGCCTCAACTACCGTGATCCATATGAAAAGACAAGATCCTCCTGAATAAGCACTATTCCAATCCGGATTCTAGATGCATCATAGAAAACTGTATAACTCTTTCCCAGCTCTGACAAAACTAGAATCGGTGTAGAAGTCAATCTCCCCTTTAGCTCCTGAAAGGCCGAATTCCAAGATTCTGACCAAACATATTTCACCCCATTCTTATTCAAGCTCGTTAACATCACTGCTAAGTCCTATATAAACCACATGTAGTAACCAGCCAGCCCTAAGAAACATCGTACCTCGAAGACATTTTTCATCTGCTCCCAAGTAAAAAACTGCTCTCACCTTCTCTAGGTATACTGATACTCTTGTCTCTGAGATGACACGAGCCAGGAGGTGAATCTCTTCCATCCAAAGTTGGAACTTTGGGAGCTTATCATATAACTGATTCTCTCTCAGTGTACTCAAAAATATATCAAGATGGGTAGCATGGTCATGTCGAGTGTGAGAGTACACCATGTTATCATCCTCGAAAACAACCATGAAAGAATCCAAGTATGGATGGAACACTCTGTTCATCAGTGCCATGAAAACTGTAGGCGCGTTCGTGAGCCCGAATGGTATAACCATATACTCATATAGACCATACCTACTCCAGAAAGCTGTAAGAGGTATATCAGATGGTCTAACACGCAACTGATGATAGTCGGATCTCATGTAGATCTTAGAGCACACTCTATATCCTCGAATCTAATCATAGATATCATCTATCCATGGCAATGGATATCGGTTCTTGACCATCAACTGGTTCAGCTTCCGATAATCCACACAAAGCCTAACGGTTCCATTTTCTTTCTTCACAAACAAGACAGCCGAAACCTAACGAGAAGTACTGGGTCAGATGAAACCCTTTTTCCTGCAATTCCTCCAATTTCTTCTTGAGCTCCTTCAACTCAGGTGTAGCCAAACTATAAGGAGGAATGAACATCAGTGCAGCTCCTGGAACAAGCTCAATAGAAAAGTCTACCTCATGCTCCGGAGGAAACCCTGAAAGTTCTTGTGGAAATAAATCCCTGAAATGATCCACCACTAGAGGAAAGTCTTACTGTGAAGTCCCTGGTCATCCAGATACAAAATGGCTATCTGGGATGTAACTCCACCTAGCGCACGATCCTCTAGTCCTGCTGTACTCACATGGACATTCCATTCACCCTTGTAGAGAAAAGATCCAACCTCAAGTGATGTGAAACTCACCCTACAATGATAGAAATCGACAACGTCCTGGAAGGGAACTAACTAGTACATCCCGAGAATGAAATCATAGCATGTAATCTCTAGGACATATAGGTTCCATGAAAAAAAAACACCCACCAATATCATGGGTTAGTCCAAGCACTGACGCACACTAGCAGTTTTAATCCCAAACGGTGTGTCTAGTGTCAACACGTCCTCATAAGTATAAACAGTAAGTCTAAGGATTTCTATAGTATAAACAAAAATAAATCTATGAGAATCTACCATATCAAAATGTGAAGTGGACAAAACTGAGGCTACTGAAATTGTACCTCGAACTGTAGAACGTACAAGATCCTGCTCCTCATGAATCTGCTCTACCGCAAAGGTATGTCCTGCCTGATATCCCTAAGCTGACCCTCCCTAATCCTGACCACTGCGTCCATGGCCTCTACCGTGGCCTAAACAACATGAATAACTCCAACCCCCAGTCTGCTTCAGAACTGTTAATCTTGCTCTTGTACACGGAGTCGAAACTGATCCTCCTTCACTAGCCACTGGAAGAAGAACCTTAAATAAACGCTTCAGATGACACATCTTGCCACAAGATCAGCACTCCACTGGGTCTCTCGGGAACTAAGCCTTATTATGCATGCTTTTTCCACACTGATAGCACACCAATTGGTTTCCATAAGAAAGATCCCATCTACCAGAAGGAATACCTCAGTTCCTCGGGTCACCTCGTGTAGACTCTCGGTGGCGCTTACTCCTATCTATCTAATACAAATCATCCCTGGATGCTGAAACGCTCTAGTCTACAGCTCCAGTCACCCTCAGATTTCTATCCGTGAGAAGCACCTGGTTGACTATCAGAGCGATAGAAGTCAAATAAAATATGTTCACCTATGATCTGATGTCCGGTTTGAGTCCTTCCTCAAACTTCCTCACTAAAAACAACTATTCATTCCCCCGAATGAGAGTGAAATTCCATAACTATGTGAAGCGAGATGAATACTCCATAACTGTGTGAGTACCCTGCTACAGGTTCATGAAATCTCTGGCTCTGTCAGCCCTCAGCGTCGCCGAGTAGAATTAGTCGTAGAACGTACGCTGAAACTCATCCCAACCCATAACCTATTGGTGCCCTGCCTGCGAAACCACATCTGACCATCTCTTGGCAGAGTCTCGCAGCATATAATCCGCGAGTTTCACTCTCCTATCTGAAGGAGTATCCAGGTGCGCAAAGATGGATAGAATTGCCTCTATCTATGATTCTGCAACCTGCAGCCCTCCATCCCCTGAGAACGTGGGAGGATGCTGCTGCTAAAAAACTCATATCCGCTCAGCCATAGATGGGGTAGGATGTTGAGCTCCTATAAGGTCTATATTAACCTCATGAAACGCTCTATGAATGAAACATTGACACTAGTGTCTAGAATCACTTTAGGTTCCATATCCGGAATGATAGGAGGAACTACTTGTAGTCCCTAGTCTGCTGTATCAGGTATACGGTCACTGCCTGGTTCCTAGCGTGCAACGAGAGGACGTCTCAGTGCCATGACTCTGCAAGGTCAATCACACATTAGATTCAGCATTTACAGAGATAGAAAAAATGAAGGCACAAGAACGAACATGGAAAATAAGGCATTCATATTGTGCAAAACATGACTAAACCGCATGTTCTTTCCCTACACGGCGTGTTCCCTTAGGTCATTCACATGGGCATGTAATTCCACCTAAATTGGTCGCATAACACCCCAAATACATGGGGTTTTGTCCTAACACACGGCTTGTACTTTAATCCTCTTACCTACCCAAGTCCTTCTACATGGTTAAGCCAGAAACCTCCTCTAAGACAAAACTACATGGCGTGTTCAAAGAAGGCACATCGTGTATTAGACATGATTTACTTCGCCCGTGTTATTAGAGACCTATGATGACACATGGCTGACACTACATGACATGTTCAAGGAATAAACAATGAGTACTATGAAGGGTAACACCGACCCATATTGTTCGTGACATGGCCGGGTACCCAGAACAAACTACATGACCTGTAAGATTCAGACACGGCGTGTATGTGAAAAGAGAACACGACCCGTTTTGTTCGTGACATGGTTGGGGAACCTATTTTGTACTACACGCCATGCTAAAAAAGTACATGGCATGTTCCTACAAGATTTTTCAAAACCCCATGTTTTTGCTCACACAGTCAGTGACATTGTTTAAAAACTACACGGTGTGTATTATTAAAATACATGTCGTGTATTCGGGGGTATTTCTAGGCAGTATCTCCAAAAATACTCCGAAGCCCATAAAACACAGAAAACAAGAGTTAACATGCCAAATTACAATCCGTGAGGGCACATACTCCCCGCGAATCAATGCTCGGCATCATATACAATGCATATAACCTGAAAACTGTATAACAAACTCACAATCCAGCAAATTCTGATCCTCGAGGGACCATAACACCTCTAAGACCAAAGTTTGGCATACATGATAAAGAATCTCTAAACAAACAATACCATATCAACATAGCAGGTATTCTATCATAGAATCTATCACAACAGCATGCATAGTATATTAAAAAATCTATCTCAACAGCATGCAATTTCTAATGCAATTTAGATGGCATGGAAAAATGCATGACATGTGATTTTATAACAATTTCATATATTATGAATAAGATGGTATACCCTCATCTCATCAGGTTGCAACAAAATGGAACCACAATCATATAAATAGTAACATAACAAAATAAGTGCACCACCCAACGGTGAAGTCAATTGAACTGTAACATTTGCAAAACATGAAAACTGCAATATTCAAGGTAACCTAGATTTTCCCCTGTACACAGGTTCTAGAACACCTGGCCACAACTATTTACCATTTACCTATTTCTTCCTATCCCTGTATAATGTCACTAAATAGTAAGTCAATAGAAAAGAAAAGAAACTCCTCTAATACCACTTTGTAACAAACCAAATCCGGAGCCACTCAACTGGTGCCCCATACACGGTTCGCCACATGACCTCATGCACATTTACCCAAATTCAAGAGGCTGACGACTACCAGCGAGGGCCTTAGTGAGTCATTGGAGAAAATATGCCCTCATTTGGTAAGGTATACAAGGGAAAGGAAATAACAGTCAATAGTGGAAGCAGTAAACAATATACAACAACTGAAACTAAACAACGGAAGCATTGAATATATAGTAATGATGATAATGGTGCAGCAGGTATAAGTTTCTAAGGAAATCAGAAAACACAACAACATGATGAAATACAACTGAGAATCAAAGTATTAAAAGTAAACAACAACTCTATCAACAACACAAGCCTAAGCTCGGTCCTATGCTCTCCAGCTCCAACCAACAATCATGTACCTGAAGTAAAAGGGCCACAATCCCTATCCACGCCTGCAACCAGATAACTTGTTTGGGCCGAAAATTAGGACCCAAATAGGGTGTGAGACTAATCCCAGTAGGTAACCACCCCAAGATCTGTGCCCTACTATAAGTGAGCAATATAGAAAATGTAAAGGAAATAAATGCAGCAGAGAAATAAGATCACATTAAAGTAAACAATAGTACCAATCTCCATTTACATTTATTTATTAATTTAATTATATAATTTAATTATCAACCAAGTAATCTAGAAATCATATATTTATTCTCAAGGCATAGAATGTAACAGAACATGTATCTCAGCAGACTACCTAGACACAAGTAGTACAAAACCCAAGCTTGTTCTTTGGCTTGGCGGACTCATCAAAACCAACCAAAATATATTCACATTGACTCTCTGGGTGGCTCATACTACCAGAACCCTCTAGTAAAGTAATCATACAAAGGCACAAACACTCTGGGAAGATCTCACCATCCATTCCCCTGCGGTCTTACAACGATAGCTATAAACTCTCTGAGGAATCACTTAAGTCTATTTCCTCATGTAGTCTTGATATGTAACTAAGGAAACTATGAGGAAGCACAATTTCCAATTTCTGTAGGTCATACAAATGATACTAATTTATAACTGACTCTCTAGGGAAGCCCTAAATCATCAATTACATATTTAGTATATAGCACCAAGTTCACACAGCCCTGAGCAGTCTAGTCATGTGTAGTTGACTGTCATCATCCCTACGTAAGTTTAACAACTACATTAATAATAGATAAAAAGAATCAAAAGCATATAAACAGTAGGAAATACATGCAATCAATTACATCAAGGCAGACAATCAATGCAACAAGGTCTTCCTCACAGGCAACCTAAGCCAAACGGCGATAAACAGCCAAAACAAGGGAAACACCCATGGGGTAATCCTCAAACACGATAACAAGCAATAATTATTCATCTAATAGCCACAAGAATATAAGAAATATATGTTGATAATAATGCAGTATGAAAACCCTTACCTAAGATACCCGATACATGGGTATCCGACACTTTTGCACAAAAAACTCAATGACATTCAATGTAAGGAAACAAACCAACTACCTCGATCCTAGGCGATCGATCTACTTGATCTGCGGCCCGTTAAATGGCCTAGAATAGAGTAGATCTGAAAAAATGTCTAAAACGGTCAACCTTAGATAACTCTCATAAGAGAAGGAATCAGGAAATGTGGCCAAAGAAGAACCAAGAACACACCGCTGCATTTCTATTTCAACTAACGACATTTGATTCATATAATCGGTGACAGATCGGTGGCTCAGAGAAGATCGTCAACTCTACCCTCTCTCTCGGTCAAAGAAGATGGAGAAGAAGGTGTTTTTGCGGTCAAGACGAGACCCCTGTCTGTTTAAAAAAAATTACACGGCGTGTACTAGGATTTTTCGTACACTGCATTAAGCGGCCTCCACATCAACCCTACATGGCCATGTGTGTGGCCATGACATGGCCAGAACACAGCCTTGAGCGGCATCAAAGTACATGGCATGTACTTACAATGTACAAGACCTGTACATAGGAAATTTCATGATTCTCCTCTTTTTCCCAAAAATGACCAGAAAAGGAAAAACATACCTGAAAAGAAGGTATGGATTCATATATATTGATATTTTAGTTTATAGGAATAATTCTAGGTACTCATAGTTTTTATGGCATGGATCATTATTAGCATGCTTATAAAAATAGTTTTTTTGGTGAGTTGTTGAAATGAAAATTATTTTTTCTACTTGTGTAATTAAAAATTAATTTTTCCTAATAATGAATATAAATGGACAAAATAATTTTAAATTTGGCATTTTGAATTTTATTAAATGTGTTTTTAATGAAAAACAATTAAATATTAATGTGGTTTACCCAATGTTAGCTATGACCTAGGTGAGGAATGGTTGATGGTAGTGATATATCCTTACTTTTGACCATTATGAAGTGTGTGAGGGATGAATTGTAATATATTTTTCTAGATAACTCATATCTAAATGTGTTAATGATTTTAAATTTTTTCTTATGGTGTTTTTCATTCATTGTAGAGACACGCCTTTATGATGATGATTTTTGGATAGACAACAGGAGCACATAACTGTAAATGTGCATCTGGCAGAGGGATAAAAGGACTAGATTATGTTTGGTGAAGTATTTGGAGATCAGTTCCATGAGAGAATCATTATTATATATAGTTCGTGGATAGTGACCTAGGGTGGGACATTTGGAATATTCCAGACATGACATGGGAGTTCTAGTCACACACACTTTGACCTTCATCGGAGTGGGTGGACTGGAGGAAGCTATGATTTTATTGATTATATCCAGATGATCCCTGAACATTTAAGTACTCATGCTAAGAAGATATTCATGTTAGCTTCTTATATGTTACTAGGATCTATTTTGAACCAGTGGGGTATTCATGAGTATTATGAGAAGCTAGAGAATATAGTATTGAAATAATTTTAGGAGAAATTCGAAGAATACTTTACCTAGAGATGCATTGTTAGGAGAGAGTAATAGATTTTATGAGGTTGACTAAGGGTAATATGTCCTTAATATAATATTTTGGTCTATTGAATGAATTATATTTATTTTTCAAGCATTATCCAGTGTTGAAGAAACCACAATGAGTTGATTTTAGGGTATACTTAAATGTGAGATTAAGTCCCATGTTAAAATCATTTGTCTGAAGAAGTTTAATACGGTTGATGAATCAGAATCAGATTTATCTATGAAAAATAATGTATGATTCAAGTGGATTGAATATAGTTTCTAATGGATGAAAAAATATATGAATTTGGAGGGTATGGATATTTTCTATGAGAATATTACCCAGATAAGTGGAAAGAAGAGTGGCCAGGGGGAAGGATTTTCTAATTAAGGAAATAATTCATTTCATTTGTAGCAGTGTGGTAGGAGGGGCCACTACTGTAACTAATGTACTCAACCACTAGTAGAGTCCTAAACATGCGAAAATGTGGGGTATCTACATCTATTCTATAAGAACCCATAATATATGGGTAGTGGTGGGGGAGCCAGACCATCCCAGATTACAGGAATGAGGTCTACAGAAATATACCATCCTGGGTACTAGATTAAAAATGAACATGTTGATTGATGTGGGGGATGTTGTACATAAGGTAAATATAACCCATATCCATATAAAAGTGTGGAACATGATACTCATAATAGAGTACAGGGTTGAGGGGTTGGTCAGTTTCATGTAGTTTAGCCATCTATTGAGGATATCAAGGATTGGAAATCGATATCCAGAGGTACTATTTTTTTATTCTATTATTATTATTTATTTATTTAATATAGGACCACACGTGATTTTACATATTCTCAAAGTATGAATGTTTTGAGTCTATTGGTGGATTATGTGAGCATTTTTATGACTATCCAGACAGTATTGGGTGTAATATTGAGGGATATTTTATTTATGAATGGGATGATATCTCAAGGATTGTGAGTATCATTAACATTAGGATCTATACATACATGACATGACAAGTTTAAACATTAATTTTGTTATGGATAAGATGGTATCCTACCCAGTCCAGGTTGGTTTTTATCATAGGACATAAACCTTTATGTCTCATGAGGGTAAAAATTATGTTCATCATGCAGAATGAGATTTCTAGGAAGACCAATAGAGGATAGTTCATCAGCAATTGGGGGAGCTCACTACCTAGGTCTGATGTATGTTTTTGGATAGGAGCTATGAAGCATTGTGTTTTCTATACATAGTGGACAGGTTTCACGATGTGTTTCATGGGGACTTTCTAGGGATTCATCAAAAATAGATGTTGAGATTTCAATTGATCTAATGAAAATAGTTGAACTAAATTAAATTACACATTATAAAATTGATCCAACATAGATTTAAGATCATAAAACATAGTTGGAAGAGTCTATGGATAATTTATGTATCCATAGGATAACATCACTTTGGGTTTCTCAATTATTGTTTTCAATGATCTCTAACAGGATGTTGATCATATTATTCAATTAATAGAAGTCGAAATAGAGGAATGTTATGAAATTTTTCCAGTTCCATATATAATAAATATCCATGTCTAGTTGAGGGTAGCGTATGTATTCTCCATGATTTACTTGAGATTGGCCTATCGTCAATTGAGAGATATACCTTTTTATATTCCATGGAATTCATTCAAAAAAATGTATAACCTATAATAGTTTTTCATGATTGCATTCGGGATGAAGAATTCATTTTCTATGTTTATGGATTTGATGAACCTAATATTTCACATGTACCTATTTCAGTTTGTGATAATATTTGGTGAAGAAATTTCAGTTTATTTCAAGACACATAATGATCATTCCCAATATCATGACCTCATTATAAATACATTGGGAGAGTGTCAACTATACACCATGCTATCAATATTTTAATTCCGGATCATCAGGGTAAATTTCATGGGAGATATCATCACTAAGGAAGGTGTGTCAGTAGACCATGATAATTTTAAGGTAGTTGTCCCTTTGGTATAATCCTAAGAATGATTGTGATATCCATAGTTTTTCAGTATTTGGGGGCTATTATTATATTTTTATACAATAATTTTCATTATTAGTATAAGAACGTTTGGGATTGAACAAGAAGGAGAGTGATTTTGAATTTTTTTGACAATGTGAGAATGATTTCCAAGAGTTAATGAATCATTTTACTAAAACATTTATTTCAATCCCACCTGACCAGGTTTAGGAGTATATCATATTTTTTGTTGCATTCAGAGTTAGACATGGAGCACTATTAATGTATGTGGACCGAGTTATGGCATATGGGAAGGTAAAATTGAGGAAACATGAATGGAATTACCCTACACATGATTTCAGGTCATCTAGAATATTTTATGCCTTGATATATTAGTAGGATTACCCATTGGGAAAAAGTTATTGTGCATACGGATCAAAAAAGGTTTGGAATGTATCTTTTTACAAGGAGACATGAATCTTTGTCAGAGGAGGTGGGTTGTGTATATAAAATCATTTGATTTGGAGAAATCATGTATTACAAAGAAAGGAAACAACATTTTTTATGATTTTATAAGAAAGACACATACTAATGCTTTAAAATTCTACCCTTCACCCATTGGCTTGGGAAGAGGTGGATGGTGTTCCTAGGACCTAGGTGACATCCCCAAAACACCAAAGACTGGAAATAAACTCTAAGTTATTCATAAAAAAGAAATGGAATTATTTTCATTTTTATAATTAAAACCACTTAAAGAAGATAACCATAACCAAAAAATCACTATATTATGCTTGAGTAAAATGTAATATAACTTAATGTCTAGCTAAGAAAAACAACAATATCATATTTGAATGAGGAAAAGAAAAAATGAAAAAACAAAAGGATTCCAAATTCATCTACTCAACAACTCCCAACATGTTCCATTATCCAACTAAAAAAGTCATTTCCAAGGTATCATAACACATCCCAAATGATAAAAAATATCATTCCTTTACTTTTGTCTCAATATAAAACATCTTCAAATTCACAAAAGTTACCAAGAAGAAGGTGGGTATAAAACTCAGTGGGATTAACCCATGACTTCCCAACCCAAGCTACTAGGATAGAACATGTTAGAAAATTTATATAAAACTTCTTTTAAAAATTGAAGTAATTTTATGTCAAAGAAAAACATATTTTCCAACCAAATAGTTTAAAAATAATACCGAGGAAAAGAACCAAACATGTCCTTAAACCAATTTCTAAAATTCCATTTTTCATTACCATTCAATGATTGAAACACACTAACACATGTATTATCTAGAGATAAATTCTTTTATAATGAGTGGATTATTATCGATCCAATGTCACGACCCATCCCCTGGGGCTCGTGCCATGACTACCCCAAGCCCACCTTCCATAATCCACAGGTTGGAGACTAGAACCGAAAGGCATTTCCCTAAATTTGGAAGGCTTTTCCTCAAACCATTACCAACACACTATCCATGAACACAACAAGAAGCAAACTACATAATAAAACTGCAATAATAAAAGTTTTTACAGAAAGTAAAGGGGATAGAATACAAGACCAAATGAAAAGATACAACTACAATAGAAAAAAGTTCATGAGATCATCTACTATGGATCCTACATGAGGGGTAGGTACAACTCATCACCACATATCTCCACATCAACCGGTCACCTAAATGTACCTCCAAATCCTAGCTCCCTAAAGTCTCTCCCAAGCTACTCATCATCTATACAAGACACAATAAGGTGCGGGTTAAGATCATGTAGGGGTGAGTATAACAGTAACCAGTAGGGACCCCAAGACCCCCTAAGGTATGGTATAATTCCACAAAGTAAATCTAAAATGACTTAACCCAATCAAAAAACACAAATCAAAGACTCTTCTCAAACCAGGTATATAACTCAGAGTTTAGGAATAAAGATGATTACCCTTATGCTATACTACTGGAAAAATGATGTTTCCCAACGCTTCTATACCAACGGTTTGTCAACCCTTTCGAATAGGTACCCTTTCCCAACGGTTTGGCCAAACCATTGGGAAAGCCCATATTTTGGCCACCTTTCCCAACGGTTTGGCCAAACCGTTGGGAAAGGTTGAATTGTGGAGGCCCTTTTCCAACGGTTTTGGCAAACCATTGGGAAAGGGTAGCCTATCCCAATGGTTTGCCAAAACCGTTGGCAAAGGGCCTCCACAATTCAACCGAACCGTTGGGAAAAGTCTAGGCCTTTCCCAACGGTTTTCAGAACCGTTGGGAATAGACTAGTGTTTTTTTTGGAATCATCCTATGGAGAACATTATATATATCAAAATTTAAAATAATTAGAACAATACATATATATTTTTATGGAATTATGTAAACAAAAGTCATGTTAGTTTAGTGGTTAAGTCTTTGAGTTATAAACTAGAGGTCCTGGGATCAAATCCCACCGGGTGTTTTATTTTTGGAATTTATATACCAACGGTTCCATTACCGTTGATATAGATTTCATATTACCTATACCAACGGTTTTTGGAAAACCGTTGGTATAGACCTATCCCAACGGCTTACTTGGCTACGGTTCTCCAAACCGTTGGTATAGGCTATACCAACGGTTTGGAGGCCTATACCAACGGTTCCAAACTGTTGGTAAAGGTTAGTTTTCCAGTAGTGCTATATAATTTTATTCCATTAGAATGTTTCCAAAACTGATCTATAGAGGATTTGTTCTATTTCCAATCCACACAAGGATGAAGATCATTGATCCACGATGGGTTTCTCAATGGATAGTCCCCACTAGTTCATCCACAACTAATCCACACATGGTTGATAGAATACTGATCCACACAGGGTTTCTAGAATGATGACCCACATAGGATATCTATGATTCTGATCCACACAAGGTTTCTATGATACTACTCCACATAGGGTTTTTATGATTCTGATACACCTAGGGTCTCTATGATGCTGACCACACTGGGTCTCTATGATGCTGATCCACATAGCGCCAGTCTTCAATTGACAGCTAGCCACAAGATTCCCCATACTCGGTGCACTTGAGTTCTGTAGTATTTCTACCTCAAGATATTGGTCATGTCTAACCTTCCAATACATTACATAAATAAGTAACGCAAAGGACCGCCATGTATTAGGGGTCCCAATGCGATAGACGAAGCCTCAATTGGACGAAAATTCTGTGAGTAATAGGAATTTTAGTGTTGATGGCCTCGTTGGATTCAGGTTCAATCCAACCCACTCATAGTCCAATTTTTTTCAAAACATAAGAGAGGTATCTCAAAATGATTGTCTTGATCCACAGATTCCAACATGAGAGATGGTTCATCAAATTAAAGACTATTTTGTGAGATACCTCCTTTTAAGCGTATATGAGCCAAAATGGTCTGGGTCTAGTCCAACCCAATCCGATTGACCTAACCTACCCCAAACTAGGCTGATTCGACTTGGTTCGGGTTGGTACAACCTATTTTGGGTTCAACCCGGCCTGGTGGCTGAAGCAATTTGCTAGCCAGGTGGTCCCGCAGGGGTTTTCCCCCTCCCGAATGAATAGTTTTTAGTTTGGTTTTCTACAATGGAGACACCACGTGGGGATGCCTCTCTATCACTAAGAACCATGGGGAACATGTCCCATTCTCCTTGGGGAATGTGTCCCATTCGTCACGGGGTGCGGGTCCCCTTCGTCGTGGGGCCCGTGTCCCCTTTGCTATGGGGTGTGGGTCCCCTTTTCCGTGGCTTAAATGTCGTGGTTCTTCTCTATGGTGGCCGATGGTGCGCCGATATCCTCCAATGGGTCTAGATAACGGCCGTCTGCCCCTACTACCTCAGAGACTTGATGCCGTGACTTACCTTTACGATGCTTGGTGTTGCGCCTCTTGCTGCCACCGTGTATTTCCACCGCCATCGCCTGCTAGCGCCGGGTTTTGGGTGAACTTCCACGGGCCACCGAGTGGGCTCTAGTGGCCTGTTTTCCCTTTCAAACATGCCTACGGGCCTCCTGGGTTGATGTCGTCACTGCATGGATCCCAGATTCAAGTTATCATCAAGTTCATACTTTTCCCACCAAGAATGTGCCAAAAACCAAAGCAGCAGGGTGTCTGGGCCTTGTTCTTTTATCCCTCTCCCTCCATGTTAGCATCATATCAACCATAGGTAAATAAAACATCACACAAATATGCTAAACCCCATTCAATCGGTTCTTGCAATGACTACCTAATGATTCATATGAATCATTGATTAACTCGTTTTGGTTGTATATTGTTTGTCATGTTTTTCAAGAAAGAGGAATTGAATCAAGATATTACTTGAATTTAATAACAACCCCTAACTCAGAATTAGAGGAGACATCACAGTTGTGGAAGAAGAATCCACACATGATGAAGACATAGGCATTCTTCGATCCCTGATTGATTCCTCCAATGAAATCATTCGAGCCTCATTTCTTCGTTGGAGGGATGTTTGTCAATGCTTCATTGGAGTTCTCCCACAATATCTCCAATACCCCCACTTTTCCAATGATTGTAATTAGAAGTATTTAAGAGTTTCACTCTCATTTCAATTAATGGTTTCATTAATCAGGGACATGAATTAACCACATAAAATATATGGAGAGAGGATACACAACAGAAGATTCAAGACATTAAATGGCTTAACAACTCAGCGGTTCCAACACCACAACCCAACCGTTGGTAGAATAATAAAATAACAATTTTATGTTATTTAATTATTCATTAAAAAGTTCATAAAACAAAATTTTTCTCCCAACCTACTACTATCGATGTTAAGCCTCTCTTAAGTGAATCTCAGCACTGTGGATTCAACATTGCCCTTGGATTTTTAATCCATGCACCAGTTCAAAAGATAGAAAATGTCGCCCATACGTTTACGGAATGCACCTTAATGAAGTTAATAAATAAGTTCTTGGAAAATTGGGCCTCAAAATCAAGTTCCGTAAATATTCACAAACTCATAATAATCCCAATTAATTTATAAAAATTATATGGAATTTATAAATCATTACATTCTCCCCACCTTGGGTATTTTCTTCACTGAAAGCTAAAATAAAACTAGGGAGACAAATGGGGCTACTGAGGACGTATCTAAGCCTCCTTCTCTCATGTTCTCTCTTAGATATTCCTATGTTTCCAATGAACACGCACTAGAGGAATCGAACACCCATGAAGGACCCCCTCATGTAGATCCTCTATATCCACTGGGAACTCCGCAAACATCACCCTATTTTCGATGTCCTGTTCACCCCAGCTGATAACGTGTGATGGATCATGCATGTACCTCCTCAGTTGTGACACAAGGAAAATTTTATGCACCTGGCGCATATGTGGGGGATGATCTAGATGGTACGCTACATCGCCTAATATACTATTGATTTAGATAGGTCCAAGGAACCTCAGATATCATTTTCCATGCGGGCCAAACCTCTGTAATCTTCATCGGTGTGAGACACTTAGGAAGGAATAGTATCCCACCTCGATCATTAAGTGTCTCTGTCTCTAGTCAGTAGATGACTTCTGCCTGCACTATGGAGTCTTCATCCTCTACTCGATGATCTACAAATTTTCTATGGTAGCTTATACCTACTTCGGAACCATAAGTTATGACTCCCATGGGTCTATCTAGCATAGTGATTATCTTTATTGTCACCCATAAATGGCCCCGAATAGAGACATGCCGATGGTGGAGTGATAAATATTGTTGTAAGCGAACTCCACCAGTGGTAGGTGGTCTGTCCAACTACAGCCAAAATCACGGACACAAGCATGATGCATGTCCTGAAGGGTCTGTATGTCCAGCTCTGTCTAACCATCTGTTTGAGGATGGAAGGTGGTGCTCAAAAATAGTTGAGTCTCGAATGTCTTCTGTAATCCCTTACATAAGAAATATGTAAAATGAACATTGCGATCTGAGGTGATCATCGATGGAACCTTGTGAAGCCATACAATTTCATTTACATAGTGAAATTCCAATATCTCTACTGATCTCTACTCTCATATTTATAGTAAGTGGGCTGAATTGGTGAGTCTATGAACGATAGCCTAGATAGAATCATGGCCCACAGATGTATGTGGTAGCCCCATCATGAATTCCATTGATATAACATACCACTTCCACTCTGGTAGCCCAAGTGGTTAAGCCAAGTCTACTGGTACCTGATTCTCATCCTTCACATGCTGACAAGTGAGGCATCATGAAACAAACTCTGCCACTACTTTCTTTATACCTGGCCACCAGTACTAACGCCAGAGGTCTTGGTACATCTTCACCAAAATAGGGTGTACCGCCAAAGGGGATGTATGGAACTCCCTCCACACCTCCTCTCGTAGAGTCACTAGTACTATAGTTTGTTCACTGAAGAAAATGACATCCTCCCCAGCTTAAAAAAATATCATAGGATCCTTTCCTATGGATATCTTAGCACTTTAGGCCTCACAATTTATATCCCTAAGTTGTACCTCCATGGCTCGCTGAAGGAGTGTGGAAGAAACTATTATAGACTAGAGGTAAGCATATACATCACTATCCGTGAAGGATAACTGAAACACGGCTAGCTGATCTGTCACCTCACTAAGAAACTATAGACCATACCTCATACTAAGTGCGTCTGCTACTACATTCCCATTCCCATAAGTGTAGATTATCTCAAAGTCATTGTATTAGAGGAACTCTATCCATTTTCAATGTCTCAGGTTTAGGTCCATCTCTGAGAAGATATACAAGATAATCTTGTTAATAGAATAGACTATAAAATGTTTTCCCATCAAGTAGTACCACCACATATTCATCGCAAAGACAACTACTACTAACTCTCGATCATGGGTAGAGTAGTTCTTCTCATTTTATCTACACTTTCACGAGACGTAGGTAATCACTACTCACTCCTGTATTAGGGCACAACCTAGTATAGTCTCTGATGCATCGCAGTAGAATACATAACGAAAGCCCTCCTCTCGTAGCCTCAAGAGGGGGGAACTTGTTAGTCTTTGCCTCAGCACCTGGAAACACTGCTGGCATCTATCTGTCCACACAAAAGGTTTTCCATCAATTTTCAAAGCTTAAAAGTGTTTTGAAACTCTAGAAAAGTCGAGTACAAATCTCCCGCAGTAACTAGCCATTCATAGGAATCTATGAACCATAGTGACACTTCTTGGTGGCTCCCAAGCAAGATCTACCTCAATCTACACTAGATTCAATACTACAGCAGCCTCCAAGATAACATGCCCTAGGAAGTGGACTTCTCATATCCAGAACTAGTACTTCAAGAGAATTCTATAAATTTGGTGCACTCATAGTGTATCCAAAACTATGTGTAGGTATGTGGCATTCTCGTCACCCGACACCGAGTATATAAATATTTCTTCAATGAAGACAACCATGAAGTGACTGAGGAGAGGCTGTAATATCTTATTCATGAGCCCAATGAACACAAGCAGAGCATTGGTTATGCCAAAGTGCATTGCCAAAAATTATAGTGGCCAAAACGACCTCTGAAGGTTGTCTTCGGTACGTCCTCATCTTGTACTCTAAGATGATGATAACCTAATCTGAGTTCTATCTTCAAAAACCATCGAGCATCATTTAGTTGGTCGAAGAGATCATCAATACTTTGGAGTGTATACATGTTCTTCATAGTCACCTGGTTCAAGCCCTGATATTACACACAAAACCACAAACTCTCATCAACGATCTTGGAAAACAAAATTGGGGATGCCCATGGAGAAACAATGGGCATTATTAACCCCTTACTCTGTAAGGCCTCTAACTCTACCAACAACCCACGATGCTCCATGGGAGCCATCCAATATTGTGGTGTAGATATCAGTGTCATCCAAGGGTACCGGCCGATGAAGAAGTCTACCTCCCTATGAGAAGGTAGTACTAGAACATCATTAGGAAAGACATCAGCATACTGGTCCACCACTATAGGAGAACTCAAACTCCTCACGTCAACTACAAAAAAGTTATATCAAGCCAATTGATGTGTGATTAGATGCACCCTCCTCTGTGAAATTACATCTTGAGCTAAAAAGGTTCCCTTTTCACTGGTGATGGAAAACCTGATCCCATCCTCATAGATACACCATGATTTGTGCCTAAGATAGTCAATCTGAACATGGACCATAAATAATCAGTCCATACACAAGATGACATCATAAGACCTCAAAGCAGCTACTTGGAGATCCCAGCTAAAGCTCTGGCCTCCTAGTGTATGATCACATAGTCCGAACCAATGTGTGATCATCAAATACTCTCCTGTAGGAGTCCTTAAATGTAAGGATCACGCCAATGGTTCTAACAGAATCTCTGAGCTCTGAATGAGAGTTTTAGATATTAACGAGTGGATGGTACTTGTGTCAATAAGTATTGTATCTATAGTGGACTAGCAATAGATTGTACCTTGAATAATCTATAGACCACCATGTTCATAGGCATCATCTTCCTGAGACTATGCTCTTATATGAATTTTTGATCCCCGAGGTCGGGGTGGACCACCTGAATGTAGTGGCAGTAGAACCTCAAATCGTCTCCCACTGCCTGCTGCACGAACTACTCCTCTGCCACGTCTGTCTCCATGCAGACCTCCTCGCTGGAATATCTTCTTCTGCCTGGGTGGAACCTCAACCATCTTCTGATATTTGGTATGGTTGGTTGGGCAGTCATGAGCCATGTGTCCCTACCCTCCCCTCATGAAGCATAGTCATCTCATTTGTTGGCCTTCTCTACCTCATGAGTTCCACACGTTCGACCCTATGTCCTGGGGTCATCCTCCAGAAGGTCTGGCCTACTTGGAACTCTGCATCATTTGTCTACTGCATGATGTAGATGACCCAACTACTTATCATATAGTGGTGGCTCTCATCATCGGTGCCTACTCAGCTAAGAAGATCTCTACCAGAAATGCTCTCTCAAGCACTACATCCTGTGTCAGGATATTGAGCGATATCATCTACACTCTTATCTCCCACTGGAGACCCTGCTCAACCTTCCATGACCTGAAGAATGGGTCATGTACCACGTAAGTAGAGTAGCATGAGGGGTTAGTGAATCTTTCGAGGTACTGGGATACTGGCAGGATGCCCTACTATAAGTGAAAGAGCTCTTAAATACGCACAGAGGGTAGAGTCATTAGAACAATCTCCACCCTAAAGAGGCTCTCAAAGTTTTTCTAGGTGAGGGTCTCCTCATTGTGTAACTTGAGTGTTAAGATCCACCCTCACCCAATTGTTCCCTGGAAAAGACTAGAATCTATGATCACCATCAGCTCAGATGTTGTCTCAACTAGGCGGAAAACTCTAGCAATAACCTCCAGTCGATCCTCAGCTTCCTAGGGATCTACTTCGCCTCAAAACATCAGATGCCTTTTCCACAAGAACTCATGAAATGTGCTCAGTCTGAATCCACTTTCCGATACTGCTTCTAGTCGCAATAGCATCCCAACATGTAGTGGTGCTACTGGTGCACCACCCGAAGGTCATATCACTATTAGAGGGCTCTACACCAAAGCCTTATCGCTTGGTGGTCCATCATTGTGAACACTCTATGGAATCGTAGATGGTCGTCTACAAGGTGGAATCCTAAAATAAATAGGTACACCGTGGTCAATGATTTATACCTGGTGAGATGACTAAAAAGATGTCAAAAATGAACAATATCCAGAACACACGCAATCAGTGTTTTCGTGAACGGAGTCAAAAATCAGAATTCAGGGTCCTGGTGTATTGATATGTTGGTAGCCACCCTAATAATGGGCTCCTTAAACTAAAAACCACCCTTAATACCCTTAACAATGTCGCTCCATTAGAAAGATCAGAGTCCTAGTTCTTTGGTAAAACCAACTACTCTGATGCCACTTTGTCACGACCCATCCTCTAGGGCCCGTGTCGTGAATACCCCCGACCCGCCTTCTATAGGCCAGGGGTTGGAGACTAGCACTGGAAGGAATTTACCAAAATTGGGAAGGCATTACCTCAAACCTGTACCAACACACAGTTCAATAACACAACAGGAAACAAACCACATAGTAAAACTGCAGTAGTAAAAGTGTGTAATGAAAGTAAATGGGCCAAAATAAATGCCCTACTGAAAAGATACAACTAAAATAGAAAATAGCTCATGATATCATCCAACAAGGATCCTAACTAAAGGTTTGGTATAGCTCATCTCCACAGATCTTCATGTCTATCCGTCGCCTCCAGGTACCACATTGTCCTAGCTCCCAAAAGTCTTAGCAAATCTTCTCGTCATCTGCACAAGACTCAATATGGTACAGGTGAAGCCTGTTCATGGGTGAGTATAGAAATACCCAAAAGAGACCTCTAGACCCCCCAAAGGTCTCTCAAAAATCCGTCAAAGGAAAGAAACAAAGTGTGATTTCAATCACAAAACACATAGCAAAAGACTCAGCTCAAACTAGGTATACAGCTGAGAGTTCATTAATAAAGATGATTAGTCTTAAGATATATCATTTTATTCTGTTATGTATTTTTCAAAACTGATTCATGAAAGAGTTTTTTCATTGTTGATACACATAGGTTTGTATATAGTTTATCCATGTTAGGCCACTCTAAGGATAGTCCTCATCAGATCGTGCATTGCTGATCAATACAAGAATGAAAAAAAGCTGATGAACACATGGTCCTTAGAATGATGATCCACACATGGACTTTATTATGTTGATCCACATAGGGTTGTTCTTCAATTGATAGCCAGCCACATGATTCCCCGCACCGGGTATGCTTGAGTTCTGTAGTTTCTAATCCTCATGTTACCAGTTTTGAATCAACTACCAAAATGTTCCAAAAAGGAGTAACCCAAAGGACCTCTATGGCATAAGGGTTCCAACATAATAGATGACGCATAAATCAGATGCCCGGTCTCTGAGTTATAGGCATTTTAGTGGCGGGGACCCGGTTGGATTCAGGTTCGATCCAACCCATCCATACTCCAACATTCACAAAAACTCAAGTGGATTATCTCAAAAGGAAGGTATAATTACAAGGATTCAAACACCATAGAAAGTTAGTCAAATAGATGTCTGGTTTGTGTGATATAGCCTTTTTAGCATATCAGTGCCGAAATGGGTCCTGGTATGGTTTGAGTCGGTCTGGCCGACCGAACACGCCCAAACCTGACCGAACCCAACCCGGTCCGGGTCCGACCGGACCCAAACCAGCTCGGCTGGCCTGAGTGGGCTGGCCCGTAGGCTAGGCCTACTGGGCTGTAGACCAGCCAGGCCCACCTTAGCTGGGCGCGGCCCACTGGGTGACCCTACCCAGTGGTTGTCGTAGTCTACCAGTGGGGTGGCCACACGAGGTCTTTCCCCGTCAAGAACTGACAATTTTCCATTCATTTTTTTCAATGGCAGTGCCACATGGCTTCCCCTCTCTACCTGCAAGACCCACAGGGCATGGGTCCGCTTCTCCATGGCTTCGATGTTGTGGTTATTCTCCACGGCATGTGACTATGTGCCGCTTTCCGCCAACGCGGCCAGCCGCCCCAACTACATCCATGACTTGATGTTGCAACTTCCATCTGTGGCATGGGACGTATTTCCACCTATAACCACAATGGTCGTCGCTATCGTCCTACAACACCAGTCGCCGGCATTGCCACACTGATACTGTACTTGAGGAACATCCACGGGCCACTAGGTGGGATCAAGTGGTCAGTTTTCCCATACGAATGCTCTTATGGGCCTCCTGAGTTGTTTCCGTCACTATGTGGCTCCAGGAATAAAGTTTATATCGAGTTCAAACTTCTCCCACAAAGAAAGTGACAAAACCGAAGAGGCGGAGGGTCCAAGCCTTATTATTTTGTCCCACACCCTCCACTTTAGCATCATATCAAGAGAAGGTAAATAATATCTCACATAAATATGATAAAACCCATTAAATATTTTCCCACAATGAGTACCCACAGTTTTATATGAACCACATATCAACTAGTTTTGGTGGATCTTCATTTTTCATGTTTTTCATGAACGAGGAATTGAGTCATAAAATTACATGAATTTAATAAAAACCCCTACCTCAGAGTCAGTGGAGACATCTCTATTGTGGAATAAAAATCCACGCTTGAAGTAGAGGAGGGCATTTTTTGATCCCAGATCCATTTATCAAACGATGTCATTCAAGACTCCATTCATCGTTGTAGGGATGTTCATCATTTCTTCGTCGGCGTTCTCCCAATATATCCCTAACCCCCCTTTTCCAATGTTAGCAATTAAAAGGGTGAGTCAAGAGTTTAACTCTCCTTTAAATTAATGGGTTTTTTAATAGGTGAAATTAATGAACCACAAAAATTATATGGGGAGAGGTTACACAAGAGAAGATTCAAGCCATTAAGTGGATTGACAAATCAACGGTCCCATCACTACCACTCAACCATTGGTAGAATAATAAAATAAAAATTTTATGTTATTTTATTATTCTTTAAATATTATGTAAAAATATATTTTGATCCTGACCTACTACAGTCAAATTTAATCCTCTTTTATGTGAATCCTGACACTACGGATTCAACAGTGACCTCATATTTTTAATTTGATCACCGGTTAAAAAGATAGAAAATTTCACCCGCACGTTTATAGAACGTACCATAAAAAAGTTCAAAATTCCATTCTGGGCACACCAGGCCTCAGAATCAAGCGCCGTTAATATTCATAGACACATAATAATTCCAAATAATATATAACAAATTAATATGGAATTTCTGTGTCATTATATCTAGTATGTTTTCACTAAGTTTCTAATCACCTAATTCCCCATTGGCACATTCCCATTATATATGGTCACGTCTCTTGAACCCTATTGTTACACACCATTTATTTTGTGTCACATTGAAATAATTAACTCACACATAAACATGTATTCAAAAACCCATGCCAACCATTTGAATACGACATTTAATTTATTGAAAAAAAATTATAGACATTTCTCGGTGCTTCAAAACCAACCACAATTTTGAAATCATTATTCTAAATTTATGATACAAATTCCACCTTCCACAAAACATCTTATTTTTTTAATTTCAAAAACCATTAGTAGATAGGATTTACATCAGAACTATAACATCAATACATAATCTCAAATAAATAAATTCAATCAATTTTAATTATAGACATCGTGTTCGAATAAATAGGATTCTAGAGTGAATCCTCATACCTCGCAATGATTGTTAAAACATGGAATGGTAGAGAACTTCAAAAACATGCCTTTGAAATCATAAAAACAACCATAAATCATGTTGCCTTTAAAAAGAAACCATATCTAATCATTATTAAAATAATAAATATTCTTTTATCCCAAATGGATTAAATCATGGATTCTAAGCGTGAGGAGAAGATAAAAACTAAAAAAACAACTATGAACGAGCACTTACCATAGAATCTGGGCCTCCAACACAAATAGATTCACCAACGGATCTCTCCTAGGTCAAGTGGAAAGGCCTATATAGCCTTTTAAAGTTGTTTAATTCATTATATGGTTTTATTAGTTGAATAAAATGAGTCATTAAGGGGGATAATGAATTATGATATTTTTTTGATTTTTAATGCTTTACATATGAGGTGCATTTTTAAGAAAACTATTTGAAATCCATGTGGTAGAATATTCTTCCAAACACCCCTTTCATTGTTAGAAAATATATTCTTGAAACCCTATTCCAACCATGAAATAAACATATCTCCAAAATTGGATGTTTTCACTTAGTTGGATACAGTTTTGGCCAAATCACACGCCTAACCATGTGCCAACACAATGCCCATAATTTCAGTTGCACAGTTTCTCAGAAGGTGTTTCATGGTCTCTACTAACATTCCTCAAACATTTTACCTCCAAAAAAATCCCCAAAATAAGTACAAATAATATCCTAACATTTAGATGATTCATCCAATCATTATTTATATAGAAAAAATAGAAATAGAGGTCAAATTACCTAAAATTTGACGTTCAACACATGTAGTACATGAATCTAGTTCTGAGAGAAATATAATGACATTGATGGCTAAGAATAATTTTAAGGTTCAGTAGGTCTAGGAGAATATGACATGTGGGTCCTTCTTATTTTATTCCATCCATATAATTTGGGTCAGGGAGAGACAATATGAGGATTCAGAGTGTTTGAACATGAGGGAAAGACTTCAAGGTGGGGAGTCACATTCAGATATCATTTGGATGAGGATGAGATAAAATATTCCTTAAACCATGTTTTTGTGTCTATATGTATGCATGAGAAGCTGATTCATGAGTTTCATGCCTCAAAATGTTTGGTACATCCCAGTTTCTCCAAAATAAACTACGAACTATGTCAATAATATTGTTCGATGAGAATGAGAAGGGAAATTGTAGGTTTTTTGAGACAATGTCACACCTATCAATAGGTTTATGGTTGAGCATCAATGACAATGGGTTATTACAGAAAATTTCAATTCTATAATTGAAGCGGGACAACATTACCATTGACATCATGGTGGGTAGTCTAAGGAGTTCTTAGAATAATGATGCGACATGGGTGATTGTGTACCAGTGAATGAAGGTAACCCAATTCTTACATATTGGGGAAACTCTTATAGTTGATCAGTTGGGCGATACGTATGTTTCAGGGAGAGTCCTTTTTAATATGGTTCCATTGAGAATAGATTCAGAACATGATTCTCTCATTACATCACACTTGTAAAAGGGTTTACAAAAGGATTTTGGTACCGATTTACTTATGATTATGGTTTCCAACCCATCGATAAATGAGAAATTAGAGAACACTATCCATGTTCTAGAGTACATGATGAGGGCATGAATCCTTGATTTTGTAGTGTCATGGGAGAAGCACTAGAACAAGGTTGAAATCTCCTATAACTATGGCTAATAAGAAACTATTAAAATGTAATAAAATGAGGATATTTTTGTTAGTCCATTAACATAACCTCTTTGTAGGAAGGTGGTGTGAGACTTATATTTTTTGGCATTGAGACACTTGTTGGAGATTTAAAAATAATTCATGTTGAGTCAGAAATGTATAGATATATATCATTTTATAAAGAAGTTGTATGTTGGTAGTCATTGATGCCCCATTGAGTTTACAATGGGTGATCATATCTTCACTAGAGATTCTCTAAGATTGGGTCACCATAGGATTTATACTTTGGTAATGTTACTGCATATGTTTGTAGGATTTTTTTTATTTTTTAAATGATTTGACTAGTGGAATATATATTGAATTTTCCATAAAGGTATAGTGTTATGCATTATATTTTTCATGATTCACATAATCCAAAGTATCACCCTGCCCATTATTTGATTGATATTTATGATTTTGAGATTGGGGATGGGTCAAACATTGAGAAGAATATGATCCTTATTTTGTATCATAGTGAGAAAAAGTTGTGTGGGAAAACCATGTTTTTGGATTGAGGGTTTTGGTAGTATGGATGCTTTCAAGAAGAAAAATGATAGAAGGAAGAAGATATATGAGCTATGTGGCTTGGCCATTTTACCTTGGATTCTTACTAATTATTGGTTGTATAGTTTGAGTAAGAGCTATTATAATGTGGGGAGATTTTAAGATACCAACCTTTCTGGTGATGGCATATTATCTCGTTAGATATTTTTTAACCTTGGTTTGATCATACCTTGGTTGAGTTTTTGGGTTATTTTGTGTGAATTTTATTAAAATTATATGTCCATGGAGTTATGAATATTTTTCATATGGTTAAGGAAGACTATATAGTTTTCCCTAGTAACCATGTACATTTTTTGGATCAACATGAGGTGGTGCGTTGTTTGTGAAAACCGTGTGGTCACCTTCCCCAAACAATGATCCATGAGATAGTGGGGGTTTATATGGTTGGAACAGATATTATAAAACTATTAGACAACCTAGTAGTAACCATAAACCTCATATGTATGGGCACATGGTTTGGTAATATAATATTCTCACCTTAGAAACCATGTGTGTCGGATTTTAAGGCCTTGATAATTAGATCAAAAAATCATTTAACCCCATTATTTATTCCCATTCATCATTATCGACCTATAATGATTTCTCTTACACATCTAGGATCCCAAGAGGTTATATAATAATCTTGAAGCTCATTAAGTGTGAATCAAATTTCTGGTGTAAGGAATCAACCTCTCTTCTGGTATGTGATATTGTCTCATTTAGATTCATCTATCATCTATCTTTCTATCACCATTAAGAACAATGGTTTACTTTTTTTAAATTTTGTAAGTGTGGGTTTTGATAGATCTTGTTTACATGAATATTTAACCTATTTTCTGTTCCACTATCTCTTCAATTATTGTGAAATCAACCATTCTACATCAAATTGAGTGTATATATTTGGCATGAATTCATAAAAAATATTGATGTATGGGGTCCAATTGAGAATTCCCATTATATGGATTTTTATCATATGTATGAAAATTTTCCATCTCATTTCAATGATATAATGATAAAATTAATTTCAAAATGTATTATTAAATTCAATGAAATTGCAGAACCCTTCATGGATCTTGTTGGACCTATTGGAAATTATGAGACTAGATTTGATGGTAACCATTGGTGTGTGACACTATATTTGAGATGATGATTATGGAATGTGAAAAGGAAAAAATGGGTTATTAGAAATTAATTAAATCCTTTTTACATGTTGAAAATGGGTTTTAAAGGGTTGGTATGTATAACATTGAAGGGTTAATTAATTATGTGATTAATTTACGATAAATGGGTTAAATGTGAAATTTTAATATTATTCAGTGCGATTAGACTAAATATCCATGGTTGTGTTTGGAAAATGAAATGGTGGACCATTTTGTGAGTGATGGTCAACTGGGATAAGGTGTTGATCCTTGATGTGTATACGATATATGTGATATTGAGATTGATTGGTCAATAAGGTGTGTGTTGGGGATTGATGGTCCAAAAAACCATGGGGTGCATGATAGACACCCTAGGCACCTGATGCATGCATGTGAGAAATGAATTTGTGGAAGAGTATTGATACTTCAAATATCCATGGGGGTATGAGACTAATACTCTAGGACACCAAGTTATAATTACATGTGAATATGAACAACGAGGAATTGTACAAGGACTAAGGATTCAAAATCCATTGGGGGTTCTATTCATCTACTATAGGATATAATTAATGAATATTAAATTGTACTTTAATTAATAATGAAACCCATGAAAGAATTTATTGATATTCCTTATGGTATTTGGTTTAAACTACAACATGTTTTGAAGCATGTATGAATGGTTCATGAGCCGTTGTGAACCTGGGGGCCTATTCCTGTGTTTAAAGAATATTAAATTTGAAAATTGTTCACTTTATCATTTCGACATTATTCTTTATATGACTGCATACATTATTATAGACTCGATATTTATTTAAATACCCTTGGTGGTGGCCTATAGAGTTTTACTCACACCCAACATAGGATGCCATACAAATACCGGAATAGAATTCATGTATACATTATATGATAAAGGAAAAATCCACATGTTTTAGGGATAAGTTAGTATTTGAGATAGATCATGAATGAGGGAATCAAACAAATTTAGGGACCTGACCAAGAGATGCTTGCGTGTCATTATTTTGGGTTTTCATTTGACACTTAACACCTATATGTCATGACATATCTACTTATATGTTTTATCATCATTTTAATTTTTTCAGTATTATCATGTGATGTTGGTATCGATTGATTATGGAATCACACTATTTATTATCTTATCATTTGGATATAGTTTATTTATTTTCATTGTCAATATTCTTTGATAAGAATGGTATTGTCTCCACATGTTCTATATTAGAAACTTTCTACTAGTTAGTAGCCTTTGGCATATGGGGAGGAACACCTTAGGTAATATAAAAAATTAGATTGGGGAACCATCATATGGAACCCACATTAGGATAATATTATTTGTAATCCTTTTTCCACACAAAATTTCCCTACGTCATCCATTTCTAAAGGACAGTTAATGAGAACATCCAAATTATCAACATAAGTACGATGAACACTTTTAAATCCTTTCATTATCTTTTACACACACCCTAATACACTACCATTATAAATTCACATATATAGTGACATAATCGTAAATAATAAACTAAATATTCATTATATTAATGGTATAACCATTATCCAATACCCACCAATTCAATCAAAAAATATGAAGACATTTCCATTGAGTGTGTGATGACTACTTCCACTATGAATGATACATTACTTTTTTATCTCCCCCTATCATGAAATATTATAAAATATGTTTAGTAAATATATATTATAAATATATAATGATTTATTATTTTGAAATATTAATTAGACTATCAGTATGTAACATTAATAATAAATGATAATTTTAAAACTAACTAAAATGAATATACCACGAGGAAAAGAAATGTATTTATAAGCAATAAATTCTATTCCATTTATAATTATCTTATAACACATTACTATTTTTATTAAAAACCATAATAAAAACTAAATAATTTAAATATAAATGTTTGATAATGATGTTTTAAAAAAATAATCTATTCCACAACTATACTCGCAAAAAGATTGCATCATGTTCTTGTAGGGCCAACTTAGTTTCTTACATGAAAATTTCTATAAAATTATATCACTGATGGTTTTGGAAAAAATATTATATATTAATAACTAAATAATTATTTCTTGTTTCTTTGATGGTAATATAAATATTTAAATATCTAATTAAGATAAATATCTTCTTTTTATAAATTAATGAAACAAGCCCATTTTAACCTTTCTCAATGTGAAAATTAACAAAAATACTTATGAAATGAAATTATAAAATTATATAAATCTTTGAAAAATAAATTTTAGTAAAATGTATGATATATTAATAATGAATATTTGGAGTTTAATAAATAAAAACAATGAAATTATGAAACTAATATAAACTTATTAATATTAAAAAAACAGATATTGAAAATAAATAATAACAACCCATTTTATATGTAAATAAATATTAAAAATGATGATTATAAAAGTATATTGATATGAATAAGTTTATAAAATAAATATTAATATATTATTTTCCTATATAGAACATTCAAGGGGATTAGTGGAATGTTAGGAATTAAGTTAAGGGGATATATATTTTAAATTTAATTACTTGATACATTTTTCATTTTGCTCACAATGTTATCAATGATATAGAATATGAAACGAGACATGGTTGAGTAGAACCCACCATTGGAGTCCCTATATACGAGACTAGGTTTTTATTCATGGAATACTCTTAGTGGATTTTATGGTGGTTAAAAAGTCGGTGTAAAAAGCTAGCAGTGATTCATGTTGATACAAGCGATCAGTGATGCATGATAATGCTAGCATGGGAAAAAATGAAATAGAAAAGGGGTGGAAAATCAGTTTCATGATAAATTTTTTTGTGGTCCATCGTTATATTTAATGAAATTATAAGAGAAATGTTACTTAGGTAAATGTATTTTAATTATAAAATTATATTAGGGGGTTCTGGTCAAATAGTTTTGAGAGGGAAAAGTCTTAAATCAATATGATGCCTAGGTGTGTGAGTTTTTGGGTTTATTATAATACATTTATACCTATAATAAATTATAATTTATTTTTAAAAAATCTATAATATGGTGTGACTATTTCTAATAGAATATATTTAACCAAATTAATGTAACTCATGGAGTTTGAAGTGCCATATTTTATTCTCTCTTCAAATGAAATTTTATTTAAAACATGAAATTGATTTGTTATCTCAACCCACTTAAATGAGTTACAACTCAATGTCATGAAATTATTTATTACATGACTGGATTATTCTTTCCATAAATATTTTTTATTATTATGTTCTATTCTTATGTATTGATATTAAATTATATATTCAAAAAAATTTACTTTGATGAATTCTTTCATAGAATGAACATCATTGTCGAGTATAATTTTCATACTACTTAGAAAGGAGTTCTTCTCCATTTTAGTATTTTTAATCCTAATAATATCATCATTAATAATAAGAAACACATTTATATTTTATATCATGTGATGTTATTATTTTCCTCATACTATCTTCAAAATGATTTTTTATTACACTATTTTCAATGTTGTATTTAATAATATATTATTTAAAATAAATAAATAAATTTCGTTACTGGAAAATTATTTTGTCTTCTTATTGAAAATTAATCTAAATAATCTTTATGAAATTTCATACATCCATTATTTATTTTTATTTAATAAAAATTGTATATATTCATAACAATTGACACTATCTTTTTGAAGATTTTATTTAATGTTTCCATATTGAATAATATTTTTACAATAATAATAATTTTGATTTATATAATATCTCATTTTATTTTCCATCCATTTTAACACATACATTATTTCTTTATACCACACCATTCAAAAATTATTTTATTCTATTATTTAAATTTTATTTCTATAAAAACCTAATTTAAAATAATTTTAAAATAAAAAACAGTATTTAGGATTATTTATAATTTGATTTACTCAAATATATTGAAATGTTATCTTCAATCAATGAAAACATCCTCTATTTATTCCTTTGATAATTTCATATAATTTCATCCAACTTCATTATTGGTATTTTTTTATCCTCATGATGTGTACTAAAATGTAACCTATCTACATTGTAGGCTAAATATTATTTTATGGAATGATGAATTCTTTACTTATGTGAATCAAATGTTATTATAAATATGAAGGTTAATGTAGAAAATCACTCCATTTGAATTAGTGAATTTGTAATCTAAATATATTTAATGTTAATCATACCTTGGTGATATTTATTTGGAATGTTTTATGATACATGGATGACCAACCATAACAATATTAAGGGTTAACTCTGATAGCGCTCCAATATAGTGCTTAAAGAATTAATCTCTCGAGATGACATGTTTATAATACCTTGAAAAACTTACCTAGTAATGTTTTATGATACCTTAGTGAAAAAATTTGTAATGCACTTATAATACCCCTTTCCTATGGACATAAATATTTATCTTATTAATTTATCATGTTTATGTTGTATCCATGATTCCATGTTATGCTTCATGTTACTATGATCATGTTTTACCTTATGAATATAAATTAATGTTTTTATATATTATTAACAATTTATTCCCCATATATTTCCAATTTTAATTAATGATATTAATATTTTTACCTTTATATTTAATCCCACCACTTTATTTTGATATCATTTCCCTAGGCGTTGAATAAAAATAATATATATGACATGTCTGAATGATAATATAGTGGGAAGAAATGTTTGGGGATCATGATGACTTTTTATTGTTTAAAAAATTCTTCATGTAGTGGAAAAAAGTTTTATTATTTGAAAAGGGAATGAGTTTAGTTAGTCAAATGATTTTCATAAGTAAAAAAAGTATAATACTAAATTGTATATAGAATTTATATTATAAATACTTAATTTTAGTCATGAAATTGAGATGGTAACTAATATGGGTAACCATATTTACTATCATAGAAGGGTTTAGATATATTCAGAGACTAAGATGTTAGTTAAGGGTAATTATAGGATCAATAAGTTATTATTTCTAATTATTTTTAATTTGTAGATAACTCTCTAGATTAATTTAGAGGGTATTACTTTAGGAATTGGGTAAATATAAATGTAATGAATACCCTAGTGATAATTATATTGGACAAGTATAAGTATAAGAGAACATCATGATGTTTTGGAGATATAGAGAATTTGTGGTTCCCTAGAAATTATAACCCTTTATAGAGACTCACATATTGATTATACTATGTCATAGATCAACATAGGGAAATCAACCTAAAAAAGGAAGGTCAAGTGGTAAATAAATATTAAAATTATTGCGTGATAATTGGTCATAAGTAAATACACAAGGATTGTCACTCCCAGGGGATATTCTTGGCATAATCACATTCTCTTAACAACCCATTTAAAATTATAAATTTTTGTAATGAATTAGGTTAAATAATATTAATGAACTCAACATAAATAAACCTAGATTGAAATGAGTTTGATTTAGGTTGAAATAAAGGATAACATAATAATTCTAAAGAATGAAACATTTTAATATTTATTTTTTCGAGTAATTATCGGATAATATTTCCCTTCTAGAGTTAATTGGCCATCATTCATGTTATTCATTTTGGATTTAGTTATGGTTGAAACCTGAAGGAATCATGTTAAATATGGATTTAATGGAAAATAAATAAACATTACTAATGAGAAAAATAACAAAATAATAGCTAAATCGGGTAATATTGTGATTATTATAAACCAAAAAATATGAATTCTGAAAATAAATATGAAAATAGATGAATTTACAAAACAAAATATTTTAAAAAAATATTGAGGTCTCATATATTTTTATGTGAAAACATTGTGAATAAACCAAGACTCAATAACTTTTGTGTTATGAAATCCTGAAGATGAACCCGAGAAAATGTCCTAATGGAACTGTAAGATGTATCATGTGTGGAATGAACAGGAATAGATAAAAATGATTCTGAGGAAGAATGAATCAATAGTTTAAAAAATTTAATGGAAAATTCGTTTTTCAAAGTAGTACCTATGTAATTAATGAAGACACATCATCTGAAATTACATAATGACTCATGTTTATCAATTTCACGTATATAACTAATTTATTAGTGAGGGATAATTAAATATTTGAAGATGAAATTTAGTTAAGGGGTGGAAAATTTACAACCATTATCTAAAAATATATGCTTTACATTGAAAATGAATGTGTTCAACGTCATGCTTCACATCAATCACTAAACCAAAAAACCACAAAAGATTATATAGTTGTTAACATATGGTTTTTTCTTTGGATGTTAAATATATAGGTTACTAGATTATGAAATAAAAAAATAATTTTTTAAATAGTAATTAGTTGAAAAACTAATTTTTTATATATAAATAAAAATAATTTAATTTAATTTATTGAATTATATCTTCAAAAAAATTAAATTTTCATGAGAAATGAAATTTATTTTATTATTTAAAAATAATGTTTTAAATTGAATTTATTTATAATATATATAATAAAATAACTTAACATCCATCAAATATTAATTACTAGGAAATTAAAAAATATTGTCAATTATTATAAGAATTTCATTTATTCGAATTTTATTTATGTGTTCTTTAGACATATATTATATTTTATTCTTATCACATTTAGAAATTGATTCATATGAAATTATTTAAATATTCTTAATCATAATTTTAAGAGTATGCAATGGGTAAAACATCATTTTATCCCTAACATTATGTTACCAAGGTAAATACTAGTCACCATGGTATCACAATTATTTTCCAATTAATTGCATATTTCAAAATTTTATGTACATAAATTTAATAGGAATATGTTAATAAAAACATGTATTATTATTAATATTATTATTTATATAAAAACAAATTAACAATTATTCAATGGGTAATTGGTGTTAAATATGATGAAGAAGACTGAATTAATAAAATGATATTCGTTAACCAAAATCATTTTTCGACACATTATATATTTTTATTTAGAATTTGTTTTATATTAAATATAAAAAATATGTTAAATTGAGTTAAAATTTATATTTATAATCTTATTATTTTTTATGAAGGGTAATTACATTTTTTTAAACATAAAATAAATAACATCGTAAAAAATTATCCAATATTAAGAAGTGTTAAAATTTGAAGTATAATTTGTCTCGAATGATACTAAAAGAATTTGACACTTAGAACTACTAGAATATTATATTTTTGAAAGAAATTCAGACATTGATGTTTCAAAAAACCTCCACACATAACAAACATGAAATTTCATTCCCACCACCATTACCAGAAAATCTTTTCCAAGGATTTGACTCATTTTCACTTATAAAGGAGTTAAAATCAACCCATTTCAAGAAATACATATAATTAAAAATTAAAAAGATGTTATACCCAATTTAATTTTAATAAATCCTATATACACCATTTTCATCCTCTATCCTCATCAATTTTTTAATGTACTTTATTTCCAATGGACTCTTGAATAGAAGATCAAAATTATCAATATAAGAGAAACTTACCTTCTAACATCCTTTATTTACCCTTCATACCTCAACCAAACAAAATATTGGACATATATATATATATATAATTAAATAATTATAAATTATAAATTAAAATTAAGTTATATTTATTTTATATACATTGTCTATACACCATTAATTCCCAAAAAAATGAACACATTTATCAGGTGAGTTTAGTGACTATAGCCTCCTTGATGGAAATGATTCATTGTTCATCCCAAAAATTATTCTGTGGTTATATAAATGGGTTTTTAGAATATAAATTTTTATATATGAAATTATTTAAATTTTGTAAATATAAATGAGTTTTTTCTATAATTAATATTATTGATAAGTGATCATTATTAAACTAACCACATAAAATAAACATACCAATGTGAAAATATATTTACATATAAGTGAAAAATTATTTTACGCTTCAATTATTATTATAAATATTAAATATTAGGATTATTATCCACAATTATGTTTAAATAATGTATATATAAAATTTCAATAATATTATTTTCGGAGAATGAAATGCTCTATATTATTCCTATATGCAAATTGTAGAATGTTATCACTGATTTAGTTTGACCATTTACATGAACAATGTCATAAATTCATATAATGAAATAACCTTAAAGAATAATACTAGATTCTGATAGGATAATATTTATTTTTTCCAACATGTATTGACAATATATACATTTATCCTAGTAATTATTAAAAATATATAAGTTAATTAAAACATATAAAAAATTCTTTTCAATAATTTTATTATTATAAATAAGAAATGAATTATATATGAAATGAAATTATAAAATAATGAAAAATTATAAAAGATCAATTATAGTAACAATTATGATAATTAAATGATGAAATTATTGTGTATAAGGAACAAGAACTCTCTTATTATGAATGTTTTTCAAAATTTTCCATAATACTAACACTATTTATTCAAACTAAATAATAACCAAATAATATAAATCTCTGAATAATTATATATAAATTTTAAAAAAGGTTATAGATATTAATATTTCCCTAAAACAGGTTATTATATTTGTTTTTTAGAGTTTCAAGCTCTTTAAATCTATGTATTGAATTAATATTAGAGGCTTATTAGTGTAACCATTATTTATTGGAAAATTTTTCATATTGCACAAAATGGTATCACTTATATGTTTTGATAAATTTTTGAGGCATGAAATCACCATAGTCATTTAATTCCTGGTGTTGGAAGAGCTAATCTTCATCACTTTTTGAATGGAATTTTATTCAAATATTGAAAGGGTTTTCATAAGCAGAACTCCCTTATTCGAGTTATTTTTATAATTTTTGAATTTATTCAGTCAAGGATATTTTTTTCATCCACCCTAATATTGTCTCGTATGGAATTTTGTATTTATATATTTGGGTAATTATTTTTTAACTCAAATATTATATGATGATAAAATTATTTCTCAAAAATTATTTTATTATTGATAATAAATATCATCCTATTTTAGGATAGTTTCCTATATTTTTCTATATTTCACATACCACCAATGTTATACATTATATTTTAAAAACCAATAAATTTTATGTCATGTTACCCTCATAAATCCCTTATAATTTTTCAAAAGGATGTTTTAATACACTTTTAATTATATGGAATTTCAATAATGAAATTTTAAATTAATAATATGTTCTTCATTTCATCATCGTTTACACCTAACACTAAATGTTTCATTATGGTATACTTTATATCATTTTATATGGTTCGTTGTTGATGTGTTTTTATGTGTAAATGGTTTCAAAACGTCTCACCTCACATTTTTTTAAATAACTTTTGAAAGTGAAATATTACATCCCATTTTTGAAGAGAATGTTAGAAATTATTTCTAAAATAGAATTCTATGATTTCATTCACAATGAACACATCCATTTATCATTTGGACCATTATTTTAATGAAGCATGATTTCAATTTTTTAAAATAGTTTTACAAATAATCATAATTTTTATATATATCTTAAAAAGGGAATTTAATGTTAAATTTTCAAAATATATGATCTTGTATTGGTATTTTCCACATATATCAACACCATATATTCATTCCTATGATGTTATTTAATTATACCATACACATAAATTCCCTAGATTGAATTTTCTTATATTATGTATTATCATGTATTCTATTTCCTATATACATTAATTATGCTATTATAGAATTGTGTATGATTTTCCTATGTGCAACACAAAAAGTTACAAATTTTAAGGGTGAGACCTATAAGAGCGCTAATTAATTATGTGGTTAGTTTATTACTTGAGATGAGATTTTTAGATTACCCTAGATTCATGTCATGGTAATGTACAATGATACCTAGGTGAACAACCATAGTAATTTGAAGGGGGTTCCCTGATATCACTCAAATATTGTAGGTAATATATTAATCTATAGTAATGAACTTTCTAGGATACCTTGAAAACATGACTAAGTAATGATTTTCAACACATTGGGGAATAAATGAAATGACTCATATTTATACGTATTTTTTGTATATTATTTGGAATATTTTGGTTACTAGGAGGTAAGACGGTGTGTGATTGTGAGGCCTAATGCGACCAAAATAAATTTTTAAAATATATTAAATATATTAAATCACATGCACACACAATTTTACTAAAAAATGAAAAAATATGGAATAGCTATTTGAATCAGAAACCAAGGGAACCATTGAGTTTGAAAGGTAGGTTTTAGCCTAGGCCTAACTTAACCATTATGGGAATGAGGTGTTTGTGAAAACTATTTCATGGGAGCTAGTAAATAAATAAAATAAATAAAATAAATAAAATAATAAAATAATTTTATTTGTTTTATATGTTTTTAATGAATCAACTGGGATTTCTATAATTCTATGGTTATTTCTATTATCTCCGGGTCGGCTGCTAAACCATAAAGTCTTATAGACTGTTGGAGGATAGAATTATTTGTGAATGAATGTGGATCGGGACCAGATCATGATAATTACACCATCCGAGTTCATGGATATCATCAACGATGAAAATGAACAACCATTTGATGTTATCAATCAAACCGAAATCTAGGTAAGAAGTTTATTTTTTTTTACATGAAGTTATTTTTTCCCAGTGTATCCTTGATCAATTACATGAATATAATTAATGCACTCATCATTGGTATAATTAAATTAATGTATTACTATTCATTTTATAATTTTCATCTACATTCATAAAACCTTATGAAAATTTATTGAGGAAAAATGAACAGAGGTTGAGGTTTGTTCCTCATTTTTTATGGTTTATGGATTTCTCTCCTTTATTTGTACATTTAGTGAGGGATATTTATTTAGACAGTGTTTTTAAGGATAACTTGAATTTAATCAATGAAAAACCATTATTCAGTGAAGAGGATCAATATTATGTGTTTAGAATATGATTGAGGGTATGATATAGGTGAAATTATAGTCTAGAATGTTTGTTGGTAGATCATATGGATATTTTTCTTCTGTTATTTCATGTTCTGATGCACGATAATGGCTTGTTTGACATGGTGTTTTCTTTGGGGATTTCAGTTCGGATTCCATCTATCAATGATGGAATGAGCTGGACAACCCCATATCAATAGGATATCTTAAGGGAAGTGGATTTGTTGATGAAAAAACAATGTTGAGGTGGACCCTAATTGATTTGAAAAATCATGATAAATACAATGTATATTTTGGGATTACACACCATGTGGGAACCCCTTGATGTGGCATTAGGGTTTTAGATGGAGTTAAATATTAGACACCGCATGACAATGTCATATACTATGTGAAACCTCTATGATGACTCGTCATTTACCTTGGAGGGTAAAAAACATGGACAACATTACACAGGCATTGAAAGACCAAGTACTCAGACACATACAACACCAGGTGTACACGGAATGATAAAATGTACAGGTGCACATCTAGGTGGCATGAAAAGTGTACTAGGAGACCTATACAAACCGTGTGTGTCACTCCCATATCAGGAACATTGATATTTACATGATGTGTATGGTAGAACCATATGATCATATCTATATTGAGTGATACATACTGTGTACCACACTAACATGCTTTCTACTTTCTTTAAGAGACCTTAAGGGTTCAGTTCAATCCAGTTCTAACAAGTGTTTGTTGAGTGGTTTTCCCCCTTTTCCATTCTTGATAGGTTATAATGAATAAATATATCCACACATGAGGACTATGATACCCACTATAGTTTGGGTCTTTGATAGTTTTTTGGTCCCTCGACGATACAATATGGCCATCATGAATCATATATATACCCTAGGTGGGTTATGTGGAATTGGTATAAACAGCTTGAGTTTGGATTTAGTCCAATATATTCGAAGCCATATTTTTTGGGTTTTCAGTATCATTGGAATGTTATCCAAAATTTTGTATACTGATCTAGATTAGGTTCGTGGTGTCCCCCAACAGTTCTGGGTATGGCCCACCTTTCTATGTATCCAGGTCTTCTAAGACCAATGATATTTATTAGACATGGACCAATGATCGTATCCTCATTTACTAGTTTATTTCGTTGTGGCATGGATCATGGAGAGGACTCTCATGGAATGATCATTGCACTGTTCCAAGTACTATGGATTGCAGTTGGTTGTGACCACCTGGTGTCATGCTTTCCATACTATGTAAATCTTGGTGTTTTCTTTTATATATTTTATTTTATATCATATTATTTAATTGAATATACTTGATTTTCATGTTCACTATTTTTAGGTTGTTCTATTGGGTATTGTTATATTCACCACTATATAAGATCTTCCATTATGTTTCATGTATTATGCAGACGATGAACCTTTTGATGATGTCCTTGGAGGATATAGGGGCAAGGCACAATAGCTAGGTCAAGAAATTCCATGGGGTTTTAAATAAGCATTGGTTTGATCATCGTCTATTCTATTGGAGATAGATGAACTCTTTAATGTTTTAGTTTGGTCTTGTATTATGACCCTTTTTCTTTTTTGTACTTTATAGTCTTACTCTAGTGTGATGATTATAGATTTATGAAAGGAATGGTTCTAGTTTTCTTATATTTCATCATTTCATGGTCTTCAATATGTGTTTTTGTGTGTGAATGTACATTATAATAATGCATCTTTTTTATGGTAAATTCATACTGGGCATTGGTCAATACGCCCCGACCTATTGAAGGAGGACGTGGGGGAGTCAATGGTCAAACCACAGTGGGTTGGGTTCAGAAAGAGTAGTCTCAGATAACTTAGTTCTACATTAGGACCGAAGTCTGTAATATTGGTTTGGGGAAATAGTGTTTTCTATTTTGAGTTATCTTTCAAACTAGGGGATCAAGTCTTGGTGACGCAACCGATGTATCAATACACCAAGAATGCGGTCAATTAATTTTCTACTAGGTAAATGTTGACATTGGTTATAGGGAAAAGAATTATTATATGCATACTATAGGTATGTATTTTTTTCATGTCCTTATTAAGTCATTTCCCTAGATATAATATTTTTACATTGTACACATTATATCATTTCAGGATGCCTTAATGTAGAAAGAAATCCAGGATTCCATTATGTGATCATAAGGATGATCAACTAAGAAACGAGGAAATATTGTAGGGTACTATACCACAGATTGAACCTTTGAGTGGTTTAGCATCTATACCACCACCCATTAAGAATGAACTAGTGGCGGTAGTGCTAATTGATGATTCACATAGGATGAGTGTGTTTCATTAGTTTATAAGGTACTGAACTACCATGTTTTGAGTTGATCCATTCTCCAAGGTGAAAAATAACTACCTATAGATAATCAATTGTAGATTTCTTCATATGAGGAGGCATATTTGTCGGATAGAGGTCCTCATGGAGAGTCTTCTTCTAGGATCAGTATATCATCCTGCTTTTTTGTCACATAAACTTTCATTACATTAAACAAAACTGAGGATCATTAAGGTTTAGTGTCTTGAAACCAGGAACATAATACATGAAATCAACACAAAACATTCTTCTTAAACACTTGAAAGGTTTCTCCTTAAGTTCATCCTAGGTTTATTATGGCATCTCATAACCTGGGTACATACATCAAAAGAAAGGGTGAGCAGAAGGCCTAGTAAGGGAAACAAGAGAAACATTTAACATGGGAAATTGAGATACATCAACTATGTCATGAAAAGAACTTTAAGGCATGAGAAAGAAATCATGTGGCATATCATAATAAAAATATCATTTTTCATAACTTTAAGATGTGGCTACATCATTTAAAATAGACAATCATGAACATATCAGCAAGGTCCATCCCCAAGGTGTCATTTGAAAATTACCAAGGTTATTCACCAAGATATCATGAAAATTGTAATCTCTAGTGGTTACATCATTACCTAATGCATTGGAGCGCTATCAGGGAACACCCTTAAATTTTACTTTTTTATCATGTGAGCCACATATATCATCATCAATAATTTCATAAACAACCCATATAGCATAAAAGAAACGGATTTCATTTAATAATCATAACGTTTTAAAAACTTCTTTAAAGACATGATCTTTATGTCACTTTAAACCCACGGAAAGGGAAAACGGGATTCATGTTTGTAAATACTAGAATTTAAAAATGGAACATTTTGATATATACGTGAATACCTCTGTAGAAATAAGAACTTTGAGTATTCACTTATTAACATGAAGTAATTTTGAGAAAAAGAGAGAGGCATTTGGAGACGAAAATTCTGCAGCACAACGGCTATGTTACAGGGTTTTAGAAAACGTTGAAAAGAGAGGGGACATGGGTCAAAAATTCATAAATGACCCATAAAACAGTATAGGGACAGTATATGAATGATATATGAACATGGTAATGAAATTTGAAAGACATAACATATGAAATGAAGAACATGAAATGAAGAAAAAAATAAGATTTCACTTATGAAAATTCGGCAGCCTAACGACATCACTTAAACTTCAACAAAAATGAATTGACGAGATCAAATAGGGTCTCTAATCATATGAACATGAAATTTCAGTATGATAGATATATAGATCATAACCCAAAATAATAAAAAGGAACTTCCAAGACTTGACATGAAATTAGAACTTTGAAAAAGGAGAAAGGTGAAAGAACCACTTAAAAATTCGGCAGCATAACAGCGCCACTTAAAACTTCAAAATACTGAATTGAAGTGATAAAATGGGGTCTCTCATAATATGATCATAAAATATCAGTATTATAGATATAGAGATCATAACCCAACATAATAAAAAGAATCATGAAATACTTGACATGAATGTAGAACTTGAAAACGAGAAGGGTGAAAGAACCCCTTAAAAATTTCGGCAGCCTAACGGCGCCACTTAAAACTTCATAAAAATAAATAATGAGAGTAAGAGGGGATATATAATTATATGAACATGAAAAGGGAAGTAATAGGAATATAAAATAACATCCTTTAACATATGAACATGGAGCATAAAAGAAATGACATAAAAGAGATTACTTGAAAAGAAAGAGAGAGGTCGGATCCCTTACCTTAAATGTAACTCTTAAAACTCAATTGTTGGTACCTTTAGAGGCTTGAGGGCACCTTGGGAGGACTCCTTGGGAGGTAAGGAGACCAGAACTTCGTTGAGAATGATTTTGGAGTTCAAAGGATGAGAGAATGACTTGGTATTTATAGAGAAAGTGAGGGGACAAGGCATTAATGGCCAAGGGACACCCTATTGGTGGTTTGGACAAAACCAAGGGCTTGCCCTTGGTATTTTCCCATGGTATTGGCCAGATGGGTCCCCCATACAATAATTCATCAGCTTTGGTCGTCCAACCCTTAAAATATCTCATGACATCATCATGACATAGTTATGATGTCATTAAACATATCGAAACCCTAAAACTGTATTTTCACTTTTCATCGAAAATTCAACTTTCTCAGAAAAATCCCAAAATTTCACCTTAAACAAATATCAATGATATGATTTCAATAATGAGCTCCATTTTATAAAAATAATTTTCTAAATAATTTTACTTTATTTTTTAAATAAATACACTATTCACCGAAAATTCATTTTTTTCAGAAAAAACCCCAAAAATTACCATAACATAATATCGATGCTCTGAGTTCAAAAATGAAATCCATTTTATAAAAATTAATTTTCTAAATATTTTTAATTTAATTTTTAATTTAAAAAAACTATTCACCCGAAAAAAACTAATACTTGAATAATAAGTTATGAAACTGTTATTTAACCATTTTATTGAATCACATTACTTAATCAAGGTGCATAGATTATATTAATATTTTCTTTAAGTGAGATTACTAATCCATTTAGTCACATTACTAATCCTAAGCATAAAATCACTATTCATAATTTATTATTCATCAAAAATTAAGTTGATCTTATTAGACTCTAAATTTCATACTGAACATAATTGTAGAAGACCATTTTTTAAAAATCATTACAAATTTTTTATTATTTAAGGATTACATAAACATTTTCAAAATATCATTTCTCTAAAATTCATCAAAAATATGCATACTATATTTATCTGGACATTTGAAAATTAATAAACTTCATCATAAGAAGAGATAAATTTTTTTATTTAAAACGATGGATTACACAAGGCATTTACGGTCTCCTTACATAGCCCCTTATCACACCGACATAGGACCTAACAGTAAGGTGTGATAAGGGGAGGGAATCCGAGGGAGGCTCGGCCAACATCGCACGAGTAGTAATTTCTATCAGTTGGAACTTCTCACGAAGGCGATTCTGTTCTAGCTTCACACAATGAATTTCGGCTTGGGTTTGGTCCAGAGCAAAGCCCAGTGGTGCTACCTCCTTCCCCAGTTCTGTTAGATGGACTTTGATCGGTCCAAGACTACTGGGTGAGGCCATCGAATCTCCATTCTATTTTAATTAACCAAGGTCACTTGTATTTAGAGACAAATATCGAAATGTTTAGTTTTTAGCGGTCATATTGACCAATGGTCATATAACATACAAAACCCAATGGTCTCATTTTAATTATACTCATGTTATTAAATGAAACATTTTTGTTGAGTATAAAAAAAATAAATTAACACACAAAATTATGAAACAAGATTTATTCAAAATTTCGGGTCGTTACAATCAGGTAGGCGATGACGGCGTTTAGTGACTCCTTCACGCGATTAGAACACTCTCTTCTTGTCATAAATTGAGAGTCTATTTAGGAAGGAGTTCTACATAACCATGTTGGGATCAATAAAAACACATGATATTTTTCATCTACAACAGGTAATCGTTACTATGGAAGGGTACTCAACTTGGATTACTAATATCTCATCATACTCTATGGGTATAGTTATAGATCCATTTTTATATCACAAAACATAGAAAAATTATTATTGTAGGACATCATAGATTCAATGGTATCCATTTTCATTACAACCATTGATGGGGAACTTGAGAGTGCCTTGGTGGTGGAAGGCTTCTTGGTAGAGAGAACACTAATAGCAGGTGATGGTAGAGGTCATGCATGACTAGAGAACTCGATAATAGTTAGTTGATGATAGCTGAAGGTATCCAAGAGTGTCAGAATCGTTAGGAGGTGACACCGGGACACGAGGTCAGTGGTGTAGGTCTCCTATGATGGATTAAATCAGCAGAGGGAGATGTGGTTTTTCTCTGGTGACAGTCAGAGAAATATAGATCAGGATTTTTCAACTCATTGTATAGAAGATTAAGAAATAGTCAAGGTACTATTAGGATATAGAAAAAGGAATATTAATGGGTCTCATAAAAGGCATGAATTGTTTAATAGGGACCGACAATGTAGTAGGATGTGTTTGGAGGTTTTTCATATTTTCACCAGCCCCCAGGTGAACCATACCATGATCAGGGAGATGGTGTTAAAGGACAATACCAACTCTAGGCTATAGAGGCCTATGACACCGAGGCTCCAAAAATGATACCTGAAATAATCTTTTAGGCCTCTATTTTAGATGTATAATTGTTAGGTACAAGTGTGATTCATTCCTTTTTTTCCAATTTTTTTGTTAGAATCATAGAGATTCTAGTTGATCCATTGGATCGACCCTTATGGTTAAAGACTCTAAAAGGGTGTGGATCAATTATTGATCACTTATGATGATAGTAAAATCAAAATTTTGTAGGTGATATTTTCTATTTGATTTATTATTAGGGGTGATGATGTGTTACGATGTCTCCATAGGTATTTAATGGATACCCATAGTTCATTCTCATATCGAATGTTTTAGTGGGATATTGCATTGTTATTATAGTGATATAATGAGAATTTCATTTGTGGGTGAAAATGAAACCTTGTTAGATCATGATGGTGTTGATCATAGGAGAGTGAATCCGATTACACACTAGTATACTAGTGTGAATCTGGGTTTAGTGGATGTAATGGTCTACTAGTTTCTTATAGTCGTAGTAGAGTATGAGGAAGTCCTTCCCAGGGATATTTCAGGATTCCCTCCCAAAATTGATCTATACTTAAACATTGAAAAATACATTGTAAAGGACCTAATATGTGGTCCAACATATCATATGGCTCCCGTAGATCTTCACAGGGTTAGGGCATAGTGTGAGGACTTACAAGAGAAGGGATTTGTGAGACCCATTATTTCTTTCATGGCAGCCCAAATGTTTTTTTCCAAGAAGGATAATGATATATTGAGGATATTTGTTGATTTTTAGTGCTTAAACCATATGAACATGAAGAATATGTATCCTCTATCTTGGATTGAACAACAATTTTATTAGTTAAGATTGGAGTGATGGATCTTAATGATTTAGCTCAGATTAAGAAATCTACAACTGTGAGTATAAGAAGAGGTTATACTGAATACAATATTTAGATGTTTCTATGGTCACTAAGAATATATAGCGAGGACATTCGGTGGTAATAACACCCCTAAAGTGGTCATGGGACTCAAGAACTGGGTCATTTAACAATTTATAGATCGGTTCAAGGTTGACTTCATCGATGAAATCCCTGTTTACTCAATGTATAATGAGGATCCTGTGACACACATATGGATGGTTCTAGATATACATTGAGAGAAAAAAAATATGTTAATCTCTTGAAGATTCATTTTGGGATTCCATTGATCCACTTAATCAGAAAATTAATATATGAGGCAAGAATATAAGTTGACCCAGATTTGAGTGGGATAGTTCTCGATTGGTATACACCCATGAGTGTTTCCAAGTTCAATAGTTTCCTTATGTTTCTAGGGTGCTATTAGAGGGTTTTAAATTCCTTTATCTATAATGGGTGAACCCATGAAAACTTTTACCTAGATGGGGTAACCTTTTTTGTGAAAGGAAATGTTCCATCAATGCTTCTAGGAGTTGAGGTAGAGATTGACGAGCCCTACCATCTTGAGACTTCTAGAGGAGGGTGGAAATAACATATTATTCCATGATGAATCTAGATCTAGGGTTATTTGATATCAGATGTATAGGTAGGGTTTTATTTCCTCTTGTATCTGTTATTCAAGACAATAAGAGTAGATTTATGCAATAAATGATATTGATCTTTATATGTTAGTCTAGAAACTAAATATGTGGTGAAACTACTTAATGGTTGTGTAGTTTTCATCTTCTCTAACTATAAGGATATCAATTATATCATATCACATAATTATATTAACATGAGATAGAAAATATGGATATATTTTATCTATAACTATGACATTGTGATTTTTTACACTCTTAGTAAGGGGAATGTGGTAGAAGATTCTCTTTGCAAGATTTCATTTTATAGAATTTGGTGGAGCCATCAAAGTAGTTAGACACATTGTAGTTGTCCTTGGTAAAAAATGATGGTTCTTAAAATCTTATATTGAATGTTTTTACCCCAATACATTTATAGTTTTTCAGGGATTCTCAGAATTGAGATACCGACTGTGAGTCCTTACATTCTCATATATCCACTGAACATTTTTCGGAAAGATATTCTGATGGTGGGTTGCAAGATATCATTTTTAGAGGATGGTAAATGGAACATTTAAATCTACAGTTGTAGGTTATTTTAGAATTTAATACATCCCACTTGGAAGTACATCATTGTGTGGAAAGGATGTACCTTGACCTCCAACATCAGTTTTGGTGAACATGCATGAAGCATTTTTTTTGTTGAGATTGTGTCCCAATTTTTCTCCTGTTAGTATGTGAAGGTTGAGCACTAGGTTACAATGGGTTTAGCTCAACCCCATGAGGTGATAGAGTTGAAGTGGGAAGTGATATCCATGGAATTCAGGATGGTTTTACCATGCATGTATATGGTACTCGATGTCATCTTGGTTATCATAGACTAACTCACCATATAGGAAAAATTTCTATCCATTCGAGAGAAGAGTTCAATAGAGATTTTGGGAAGACTAAAAATGAAATATATAATAAATGTCCATGGAGTCCCATTGATGATAATTTTATACTACAATTCTCTCTTTGTTCGATGATTATGAAAAGGATTGTAGTAGGACTTTGGGGATTAGTTGTGATTGACCATGATGTTTCACCCGTAAACAGGGGAAGAGACAAAGAGGACCATTGTTTACATAGAGGACATATTGTGGGATAGTATATTGGAATTTTTACACAGTTATGATGATCACAGTTATGATGATCATAAACCCTTTTTGGTGTTTTGGTACAATAAATATACCATTACACCATGGGTATGGTACAATTCATGACCTTGTATGGGAAACCCATTAGGTCACAAATTTGTTGGAATGATCTAGTAGGGTCAACCCTCATGGTACTGGAGTTGGAGTAAGCTAATATAATGAAGGTTCAAATCAACCATGAGTAGATGAAGACTTCATAGAGCCATCACACTTATTATATTGATCAACGATGGAGACCTTTGGAGTTTGAGAAGGGTGACCCTGTATTTTGGAGGGTCTCACATCGATGTGGATTGTAGTGATTTTTCTGAGGCATCATGTTATCTCAAATATTGATTGATCCTCTAAATATACTATTTAGATTTGGTGATATGGTGTGCCAGTTCTCCCTCCAAACATATTTAGACTGGGTGTATGAGATCTTTGACATGTCATAGCAGAGGAGATACATGAATGACCAGTGAAATCATAATAACTAGGATGATAAGAACATCGAGGACGGATCTAACGTTTATGATTACCGGATAAAGATCAAGGATTATAAAGATATTATACTTTCATTGAGATCTATTCCCTAGTGTGGGTCTTATGGAAACCTGAAAAATCTTTAGGAGAGAACATGGGGGTTAGAAACCTAGATGCTTGCTGAAGGGCCTAATCTTTTTTATTTTGTCTTTAATTTTTAAAATAAAAAATCCTTAATATGGGGAGAATTTAATTACTCAAATTTTATAAGTGTTGTTTTTGAATATTATTTGGAATTGTTCCATGACCAGGTGCTAACATGAAATGTTATTCCAAGGCATGGTGTACCTAGAATTAATGTTTAAAATATATTAAAAATATTAAATAACATGTAAATAAAATTACATAAGAAAAGTGGAATAAAACTCAAATGTAGACCTTGATAAAAAAATATGAGGGCACTATCGAGTTCAAAATGGGGGTTATACTCAAGGAAGAACATTAAAATTTATTGAGTGACGATATTTTGAAAAAGTTTCTGTAGTTGAAAATTAATAAAATAAATAAAAATAAATAAATAAATAGTTTATTTAATTTTTTTAACATAATGATCATGTTTTATTTTAAATATATGGTTATATATTCTTTCTTAGGGTTGGAGGTGAAATAATGGAGGTTTAGATATATTTTAGGTGAGAATTCTTAGAAAAGGTCCTCCGATAGGGACTGCATCGTTGAAACTATCGCCAATAGAGTTCGTGGATCTCATCAATGATGGAAAAAATAACCATGAATTGTTAAAAATCCAACTAAACAACGTGTAATATGATTATTTGTGTCTTAAATCCTATTAGTTAATTCTATATGAATTCAGATCAATTCCAACAACAGAACTGATACAGGAATAATGGATATATTTAAATTGATTGATTATTGATTACTATTTATTTTTCTTCTTCTTTTTGCTATCTATATGAAAAAAATAAATGGAAAATAAAATAATGGTTGAGGTTTATTCTTATTTTTTATGTCTTATGGATTTATCCCATGATATTCATACATTCATTGCGAGTAATTTCTCTGGCCCACAGATTGAGGGATAAATTGTATTATACCATTGCATACTCATTATTGGGTCTAACAGATCAATAATATGGGTGAAGATCATGATATAGTGTGTGATCAAGGTATAATTATTGAAGGGTATGATATAAGGGTGGTCAGATGGATATTCAAGTTCTATTCTACCTAGTTTTTATGCATAATACCAAATGGCTTGATGTGGTGTTTTCCGAGAAGATTCAGTCAATATTTTGGTGATGGATGATTGAAAGAGTTGGCTAACCTTAGATTTGTAGTTATCTGTGAGGGTGGTAGATCTGGTGATGTGAAAAAAAATATAGAGGATGATCAAAATGGATATGAAAAATCACATTAAACACGATATATATTTCCATATTACAAAACATGTTGGTCTCCGTAGCTATGTTGATGGGGTTTCAGTTGGATTTAAATGATAAAAAATGTGTGAAAAGGTCACACACTATGTGACCCCTCTATGATAGATTAGTGTATACCTTGGAGGGTACAGGGACTTTTCTAGAAGTAAACATTCCTAGATATGTCGTGTACTCATACACAAACACAACATGGTGTATATGGAATGACCATAAGTACATAGGCATGGCCAGCCTGCACAAGCGTTATACCAGGTGAACTCTACATGTCTTGGGTGTTACTCAAAAACCCTATATAATTTGGTTTACCTTAAGTTTGAGGTAGCACCACACAGATAGATTAAGGTTTTTATGCATGTTGTGTACCACAATTACACTCAATGTGACAACTAAGAGATAACTTTCTTCCCATTGTCTCTTCAGTTCAAACAACTGTTGGTTGAGTGGTTTCCCCCCTACACACATTCATCAAGGGTACACTACGGTAATACATAGGGATCATTGGATTGTGATACCATCTAGAGGATGATTCTTTGATAGAGTTCATGGTGTTTATCCCTGATACTAAGGTGCGATCCTCTATCATCTGTATACCCTATGCGGTACTTGTTGGATCAGTGTAACATTCATGAGCTAGACATTGATCCTTTATCTAGTAGGAAATATTGGTACGATTATCTATATCATTTATAAATGAACCCTAGGTATTTGGTTGATCTATATTTGGTTAATAATTTTCCCCAGTATTTCTAGGCATGACCCTTATCTATGTATAAGGGTCTTCTAAGACCAGTAAGTTTTCATGGGCAGGGACCAATGATCTTGACCTCCTGTTTGAGTGTATTTGGTTATGGAATGTCTCAAAAAGTGTGTTACGCTATAATGAGAGTTGGTTTGAGAAGAGTCCCATGGATGGTATTTGGTTGTGGATGAATGCTGGTGAAGGGTCATTCCTAAGTATATCTTGGTCTTTTCTGTTATAATTTTTTTATATGCATGTATTGAGAGGATCATACTTTTTGATTCATGTTTATTGATTTAAGTGTCTTTTAAGTTGTATTTTACACTCACCCTTTCATGGACTCTTCAAAGTTGTATGATGTCTTGTTAGATAATGACCCTTTTGTTGGTGTCCTCAGAGGATTTGGTGTAACACCCCAAGCTTCCACAATACGCTTCTCATTCAATAATGCAATAGCTTGCATTGTACGCAACTTCGAGTTCTAAAACACCGCGACTAATCAATGTAGCCGTTATGAATAGTAAAAACCACTTTTTAAAATTATAGAAATTTTATATTTCAAAATGGACTTCATTTTTGGATTCGGAATATCGAAATTAGCCTATGTTGAATTTTTGGTATTTTTCTGAGAACTTCTAATTTTTTATGAATAGTGAAAAATACTTAAAAACAACTTTTTAAATCAAAATAATTTATAGTGATAAATTATACTATTTAGTTGTTTTAAAGTATAATTAGAATATATTTTTCCCATTTTATCCAATGGTGGTCATTAGAATTAATTTAACATTGAAATTGGACATAAACAATTTCCAATCTTTTGATATAAATTGTTTCTTAAAAACATGCTATTTGTTGTGACAGTAGGAATTAATTATAAAATTAATTAATTCAACTTATATGTTTGGAATTTTGTAAAATAGACATCATTTTTGAATTCGGAATATCAATTATAGCTTAGGGTGAAATTTTGGCATTGTTCTGAAAAACTTCAATTTTTGATGAATAGTGAAACCACTAAGTGGTAGTTAAATAACTGATTTTTCGTTTAAATGAAATATTACCACATCTGTGATTTTATTTTCAAAAATCTGACATACATGGTTTTCATTAAGAAGTAAAATGTGGTTCAATGAGATTAAAATAATTTTTGGTGAATAGTAACTTTTAAGTTCTTAATCGCGATTAGAGGTAATTATTGTAGTTTAAGGTAAAAATAATGTTTTAATGATATGAGATGAGCTTGAAACATGTCTTACCCTCATTGGATGTGCCATGTCCGACCAAGAAAATCCATGGGTCAACTTGGGGACCCCATGGAGCCACTTTAGTTAGAAAATGACATAAATACCTTTTATTTAATGTTAAAAGAAAAAATGACACAAACATGAAAGGGTTTACTAAAACAATTTTTAAATGGGGTAATACAAGTCATAGTTTTGACTATAAATAGTCATCGGAAAGCTAAAAAAATTTCCTACAACATAGTATTTTTTTTATAATTTTTATACATTAAATAAATTAAATTATTTATGACATCATTATGATGTAGCGATGACCTCATTATTTAACGATTTTAATAAAATGAAAAGATAATGTACAATACAAGGCTTACACTTGTCCAAATACTATTGGTTGGGTAGATTTCGAACCCTTATCACCTTATCCACGAATTATAAATGTGTGGGACCTTTAGAATCTGAAAAACATTGTATAATAATGTAAAAGTTCCTTACTTTCCAAGAGTGCCCCTCCTCTCCTCTTATAAATGGCCCCCACCTCTACCACCTCATTCACACTTTCAAACCATTTGGATCAGCCAACCTCTGCCCAAATACTCTCCAAACTGCCCCCTCTTACTCCTAGAAGTCTCACTTTGGGCATAATTCTTCCCAAGGAAGCCTTTGGATCAAATCAAAAAGAGTTACCTGATTTGAATGTAATGTCTTCTCTAATGTTGTTTTGTTTTATTTTTCTTCTCCATCCACATAAACTCTTTTTATTAATTTATTTTGTAACAACACCAGTATCTAAAATATACTAGGATGTTTTTATAATAAGGATTTTATTTACACTTACACACACCTTCGTCTAATGGTTAAAGAACATACTGTTTCTGTGGGTGGCGAAATACCGCCTCACGAAACGATGATTGTTCAATATTCTTTTAACACCTCTAATGGTGGCCATTTTGATGAAAATATTTTCATATATGATATATATATTATTTTTATGTTTTCCTTATTCTCCTTTATTTCTTATTTATGGCATACCTTTATGGTTTCCATTATAGGTAAACGCAAAATTTTCATTTTAGGAAGTGCGGACTACCGCCCCCTCAAAGTGATGTGAATCGTTAATGCCATATATGGGAAGTATATGGGAAGGAGTAAATGATATTATATATGATAGTATACTGGAACTATATTATACCTGTATATAATTATGATTTCATTCCATTAAATACGAAATAGAAATGAAAGTAGCGTTCATGCGTACGTACGGCTTACCGTCTCCATGAACGGTGAATTTCATTTCTTACCTCTAAATGTTACGTAATATTATAAATGCATGTATATACTGGATATATATGATATATCTGACATCTAAATCATGAAAATAATTCTGGATATAATGGATATATCACCACATGAACAACTTGTAATTATCAGAATTTTATTTTTGACTCAAGTACCTAAGATCGACAAAATGACCGTTATAAACATAAATAATTACATAATGTTCATGACATGGTGTTGACGCTCCTTTCGTCACAGAATCTAAAGATCGGAAAAGGGGAATATCTGAGCTCAAGATGATTCAACCTTTGAAGAAAACATCAAAAATCGACAAAGGGATGATCAAGGAAATCATTGCCCCTAGGCCGCGCACGTTCCTTCATGGTCGCGCAAGTGGATTTGCGCGACACAACTTGGCGCGCAAGTGACTTGCGCGACCTATGTGATAACCGCCCAGGGCCTTCTTTTGCCTATAAATAGACCCTGTGGGCCCCCCATTCGGGAGGATATTTTTCTAGAAACTCGGATTGAAGCTCCCGACGCCCAAGTCTCTTCTCAAACCTTCCGGAACACTTATAAGGTAATTTCTTACCTAGAACGAAAGATCTAAAGAGAGGGAGGAAGGCCTATGTGTTGAAACTCATCAACACTTGCGCGCCTAAGTGTCCATCCCTTAAGGAAAGTGGTCACACTTGCGCACCACCTCATTCCTTCAAAAGAATTTGCGCGCCCCTTTTCTGGAAGAACCTCAAGAGGATTCTAAAGGGTTTAATAAAGAGTCGCTCAAGTATTTTTATTCTTGTTGAAAATCGCGCAAGTACCCCACATGCCGGGCAGGTATACCTGCGCGACCAATACTTGCTCGACGCCGCAGTACCTGCGTGCCTTCCAAGACTTGCGCGCCCCTTCCTTTTTGGGTGCCTTCTCTACCCATTTCACCCCTCTTAAGCCATTTCACCTTTCCTATTCAAAATTCAGTCTTCAAGATACTCTTCAAAGCCATTTATGGCATGATTTCTTGATTTTAATTCCTTATCTAAAAGGAATTCGGTGAAATATCTCTCAAAACCTTGTGATTTACACATCTTTATATCACCAAAGATTGAGAGTTCATTCATTCAACCTCATCTTTTAAGATGAGAGAATCCTTAACCTGGGTCTCCTTTTCAGGAATAATCCCCAGTTATAAGTTCTTTAATCTGGGCATCTTCCTCAAGAGTAAGACCCAAATTCTTAAAGTTCCCAAATTTGGGCATCCTCCTCAGGTGTAAGCCCCAAACCTTAATTCCATAACTTGGGCATCCTCCTTAGGAGTAAGCCCCAATCCCAATCTCAAAATATGGGAATCCTTATTAGGAGTAATCCCCAAGTCCTCTAATTTGGGCATCCTCTTCAAGAGTAAGCCCCAAACCAGGTCCCCTAACCTGGGCTTCCTTTTCAGAAATAAGTCCCAGTCATAAATCTTGGGCATCCTTCTTAGGAGTAAGCCCCAAGTCCCTTAATTTGGGAATCCTTTTCAGGAATAAGCCCCAATCTCAAAATATGGGCATCCTCCTCAGGAGTAAGCCCCAAACCTTAATCCTTAACCTGGGCATCCTTTTCAGGAATAAGTCCCAGTCATAATCTTGGGCTTCCTTTTAAGGAATAAGCCCCAAGTCCTTAAATTCTCTTTAACCAGTCCTAATTTACGTTTGATCCGGGATTCCTTCTCAGGAGTAAATCCCAGTTATCAATCCTCTCCTAATTTGGGTTTCCTCTTCAGGAATAAGTCCCAAGTTAGAGTATTCGAATCTCCATGAAGCACATATACCTTTATGGTCCCTGTTCCTGGATTTTCCCCCTAAAGTAAATCCTCTGGGCAGTCATACATACATAAGCCCCAAACCATTTATTATGATTTCATATTTCATGGCAAAATTGTCTAATTTTTACCAATACCTCTTGTTTCACACACCGAGCATGACTCATGTGAGATTAGAGTGTAAAAGTAATTATGACATCCTTCTTTGAGCCATCAATCATAAACGTCATACTCTATTTCTCGAACTACGTGGGTTAGATTCTTTTTCCAAAACAAAGGATATGTAGGTAGCCCATTTATGGGTTCGATCCCAACTCTGAAATAATCTATGTCCTTCTGAATGACGATAAACTTCAAGTGCCCCACTGAGTGGCTTTAAAACCAGCCTGGTCATCATAATGGCCAAGAGACTTTAATATAAATGTTTTGAAGGATACCATTGACCAAGAATCTCTAAAAAGATACAGATGATTCTCTATTGATGAAGAACCTCGAATACATATAAAAGATTCTCTAAATTTCTTACATATTTAATCATTGATTTTTAAAACTAAAGGAAAGCTCATTTTATACTTGGTAATGTAATAAGGATTCACGAACATAACTTAAATCTATAAAGAGAGTCCCGGAGTAGACAATAATTCCCCTCAAAAAGGTGTGATGAGTCCGACCTCCCTTCCTCTCGACCAATGCAAATTCCTAAGCCTCATCAGTCCACAAGATAATGAGCACCTACCTTTGGAAAGTAGGTCCAAATGGATGTGGAATCATTGGATGTTTCCAGTTCTATGAACAAACCCGCTAGAAACCGATCAGAACGTCTGAATCTCCCATCCAGGAGGTCATCCTCGAATTCCGTGCGAAACAAAAATGGTGAACCTGACGTGAATCCTTAACCAAGTTAAAGTGGTGTTTTACCTATTTGTTAAAGCCCCTATTTAAAACTCAATAAAAGGGATAACAGAAACAATCATTGATATGTGTGCTCATCCAAAGGATGAAGTGGCTGAAATTTATCTTGATTATGTCTTTTATATCAAACAGGCACTCTTTTCCAAGATCTTCTGTATTTCTATAATGGCTGCTCTCAAATTCACATCTGTGAATACTGCTGCTGCAAATACCACTGCTGCTATTCCTACTGGATCGTCATCCGCTCTGAGGATGACATCACCTACTCAGCATCTTCAACGCTGGGTATCAAATGCGCTGGTTAAGGAGTACCTTCAACACGGTACCATCCCAACTCTGGAGGCTGCCCGACAGGCCCTCCAAGTGAACAACTCACACAGGTCGTCCGGACAATGACGACCAGTGATCAAGAGGCATGCGGTGCTGACTACCGTCTCCAACCGTTTCGGGTCGTTATCCCTAGAAAGCAATTTCCATTCACTCCCTTACTCTGAGGAAGTGAATGAGCAGGTCCCTCTGGGCCTTAATTCAAAAAGACAGGAGTCCTTCCTGAGGGATCCCAACAACAATCGCCGCCAGACTCGTGCGGCAGTGTGCCCTCAACATGATGAGGGTACCGACTCCAGGCATTCAGCTCAGGTTCCTCGAACCCGAGCAGGCAAGATGAACCGCCAGAGACAGAATCTGGTTAACAATGGGCAGGTTTTCATCCCTGCCATCTCTGGAGAAGTCCACCAACCTAACTTTGTGGCAAACAACGAGCATGCACACACACCTGCCCGTTTTAATTCCGCTGTCCAGCAGACTCGTCTGGCAGCATCAAGCCAATCCCGCCAGGCAATTCCGGCGGAGTACTATAGGCAGGAACATACACCTGCTTATGCATCATCAGTTAGTCAGCAGGCTCGCCTGACTACATATGATGAAGTCCACCAACCTAACTTGGTGGCGAAAAACGAGAAGGCACACACACCAGCCCGTTTTAATTCCGCTGTCCAGCAGACTCGTCTGGCAGCATCAAGCCAATCCCGCCAGGCAATTCCGGCGGAGTACTATAGGCAGGAACATACACCTGCTTATACATCACCAGTTAGTCAACAGGCTCGTCTGACTACATATGATGGATCTCGTCAACCGCGTTTGTCGAAGTGTAATCAGCAGGCATATACACCTGCTAATACTAATCAAACCTACCAACAGTCTCGCTTGGTAGCACACGGAGAAGTCAGTCGGAAAGCCCCGACGACAAACAGGAGGCAGACTCAACTCTCTGCCTCCACACTTGAGTACTGTCAGGATTCACTGACAAGAAAAGGAGGACAGGAGCAGGCACATACACCTACTCCAAACCCGGAATGGATGTATATTCCCGTTCCGGCGGCTGAATTCACCAATCATATTTTGTCATTGGTGAAAGAGAAGAAGCAATTTCCTGCTCATATTCTGGATGCTTGTCAGGATATCATAACAGCTTCAGCATCATCTCAGGGAAAGACACATAAATCTATCCCTAGAAGTGGAGTGACACATCAATGATTCACTCCGGAACAGACACACACATCTGTTCCAGTCCAAGAGGGTTATGGGGCATACTCCCCCATATCATACGGACAACCAAGATAGGAACATACACCTGATTTGAATGGAGATCGTCAGCCTAACCTGACCATCTTTCCTGATGAGGCACATACACCTGCTCAGAGCAATCACTTTCGTCATCAAGTGGTTTCTAAAGCGAGTAAGAAGGCATCTAATAAAAATATCCGCCCAGCATAGTCAAAAGATCAAAGGCCAATCTGTAACCAAGCCTTGCTCGATGCTGGAGTTCTTGAAGCCCTCAAACATTTATCTGTCGGAATTCAAGATTCTACTCTCTCAGTTCTCAATAACGGGAACATTAATTCTGAAGGTCTTCAACAGACACTTCCTCAGGAAGGCTTGCTTCATGAAAATTCGGTCAATCTTGATGTTTCTTCTTCAGATGAGAGCCACAGGAACCCTCTGTGTGGTCAGAAGACCAAGGAGAAAGAGATCTCATCTTTTTCTGTAACCCATTATGGTGGTCCTCCCCATGATGATGAATTTCACTGGGAAAGTCCTCTCCGCAGTAGTGATTCACATTGCCTGGAAAATACTCCAGTGGACGATGTAGTGCCAAGAAAGCCCTCTTATCTCGAGGCACTTGCAAATGCGAAACCAGTCATGTCTGATGCTTTATCACTAGTAAGTGAAATACTTTCTCAATCAGAAGATATCCGAGGGTGTAGGTCATTCTCCGAACCACCCCTAAGTCATGCATCTTCTAGTTTGATCAATGATCTCTCTACCAATCTTGTTGAATCCGATGAAGCAAGAAGGAAACACCAACTCTGGTCAAAACAGGTAGAAGAATCTTCATTTAATGATAAAGAGGAAATGCTGAACATGAGGAAAAAGCTGGAAAAAAATGAAGTACCAGTCATGTTTTGGCCTTTGGCTGACTCCCATTACGACATTCCAAAGATGTTGACAGATGATGGAATCTATGATATTCGTCTCAACATATGGAAAACTCTTTGTCAATTGAAGAAGAAGGTATTGTCCTTTGATGAATATGAAAATCATCTTAAGATAATAGAAGGGCTACAACGTCAGATTGATTTGGCATCTCTATTAGTCTCTCGGTATCCGAAGGCTGAAAAGCAGCAGAGAACCCTTCAACGTTCATGCCTTGGCGCACTAAGAAAATTGCGTCAGTTAATTGCCAATGCTCCATCTGGTGTTCATATCAGAGGATGGGGTGTTCACGGAGCACTACATTTCACAGTGCTTTCCAGTCAGCAAAGCCCGCCGAAAATGGTCTCATGTAATGTTATTGCCCATGGCCGGCCACAGTCAATGGGATTTGTTCATAATCAAAAGCTTTCTCAAGAATAGGCTTCAACTAGTTCCTCTCAAAATCAAGCATATAGAGAACAAGTTGTTGAATTGCTCCTACATCAAGCATGCGAGAATATTGCACAAGCCTCTAGTATAGAGAAAACACGTCATCAAATGACATAAGTTTCGGAAATCATCCAATGGCCTGTTGAACTAGGTGATAAAATTGGATATAGGATAATGCATCCAGCTAATTTCCGAACTATGATTCTCAAGATCAAGAGATCTTTTAAGAAGATCTCAGACATAGCATGTCAAGAGCCACCCCAGCTTTCCAGACTGGGGACTCCTTTAACCCAACCCTCAGAGTCAACAAATGGGATTCGAGGAGTTGAGCGGAATCAGCAAGAACATCCCCAGTTCACATGACTGGGGACTCTTTCAAATCATCAATCCCCTTCTCAGAGAATGTCGGTCTTTTCTCGATTGGGGATGAAGCCCCAAGAGGAACGAAGATCCAAATTATCAGGAGATTCCCTCCAAGTTATAGCTCGTCAAGATGTTCCTAAAAGATTAAATCAACAAAAGGAAATGTCTCATCAAAGACATGAAAGAGGACAATATCACAGAAATGTTGATAGAAGGGATGCAATGCATTATGCATCAATCAATGTCATCAATGCCGTTGTTGCTAATCCACCATAGGAGACTCACTCAGGGGACTCAGATGAAGAGCGTCCTGCTCAAGAAAATGTACGCACCGATACAAATGAAGAAGGTGTGCGTACACGAAGACAAAGGATTACTCAAAACCTAGGTAATCTAATTCCCTCTCTCCAAAAAGTATCCAACAAAGGAAGAGGAAAGAATAACGTTACATATCCTTCCTATGGAGAAGGTCAATCACTCTCATTAGAGAAAAGGTTTGCACAACAGGAGGAAGAAATGAAAGAATTAAGAAGGTTGAATGCATAACTACTTCAGAGTAGTCTTCTTCTTAAGAATGATGAAGTCCGACAGCCGATGGAATTTGTTGCAGTTACTGAGATGGATCAAGAATATCCTCCTTTATCAGTACACCCTCAGAGGTCTAATCCCATGGGTCAAGCGCAACAACGGTTGGCAGTGCTACCATCAGTTGCAGCACCAACCACCACATCTTTCCAAGCTCCATTCATTGCACCTACCCAAAACCAAGTTCAACCTGATGTTTCTCAAAAGTTAATAACTACTATTGAGTCATTAACAGCTCGATTATAAACTATGGAAGAGAAACGGGCGCAAGTTCAACCTGAAAAGAAAGTTTACCCTGAATGGGTAGATTCAATTTCTCCTCCATCCAGTTTTGGAAACCTTGTTTTCTCTACATTCAATGGATCAGGCGACCCTGAACAACATTTGACACATTACGTGTCTTGTTGTGATCCTATGATGGGAACTCCAGAACAGCAAGAAGCAGTGAAACTCAGATTCTTCATGTGAACCTTGCAAGGACTAGCTTTTGTATGGTATACAAGCTTGTAATCCCGGTCAATCATAGGATGGGAGGATCTTCGGAAAAAATTCCTTCTTCAGTTCAGCTCAACTTTTCCAAAAACGACAATTTTCGATCTTACAAACTGCAAGCAAAGGGATAATGAAAGAGTCTCTGATTTCATTGCTCGCTGGAAGGGATTAACGTATTCCCTGAGTTTAGCACTCCCTCAGGAGGAGCTGTTTCCAATCTGTGTGGAAAATTTGCGTGAAGAATTACGCACGCCATTGATACCTGTGAAATACACAAGAGGGTTTCGAGACCTTACTTCAATCGCTCAGCAGATTGAAGATTCCCTTATACAGGCTAAGGTTAAATCTCGTGTAATTCCATCAGCTTTAGGAAGGAGAATAGGTAAAGCAGAAACTGCTATAGTTATGCTTAAACAAGAACCTATACCTATTTCTACATCAAAACCTTCATCTTCTCGAAGGGATCCACCTCCTGAATGCCAACAACAAAGGCCGTTTCTTCTAACTGATCAAAAAGATCAACGATGAAAACAATTTGAGGATATGAAGAGTAAAACATATTCCTTCCGAAAAGAGCAAGTTCCTGGTTACTTAATTTCAGCTCTGGAAAATAATTTGGTTCAATTACCAGTGCCCAAGAGGCCAAACAAGGAAGGAGATGAAGACCGTCCCAATTATTGTCCCTTTCATCAAATGTTAGGGCATCCCATCCATGAGTGTTTTGTCTTTAAAGACCTCCTAAAAAAGATGGTCGACTTGGGACAATTCAAGTTGAAAGGTTCTTCTACTCAGGTAGCATGTGTTACTGCTATAGTTCCAGAGGACGAAGGTGAATGGCAAGAAGTCAAAAGCAGAAATGCACAGAAGTATGATGATTGGATGGTCAGAAAGACAATCAATCGGAATCATGCCATTTTGTGAACACAATTAAAGAAACCAATTGCATCTTCTACCATGAATATTGTGGTAAAACCCTCTTCATCAGAGGGAAAATCCTCAAAGAAACGGCTTGATTCAAAGAAGAAAAGAGAACCGGATGAAGATGAGTATGTATCAAAGCCTAAATTGTCTTTGACTCTGGCAGACTTTATTCCATCTACTTCAAAGCCATGGGCACCGCCCCACCAAACGGCATAGCCTAAACAGGCTTACCAGGCAGAGTCTTTATCAGACGAAGAGTTAATCTTCGGTTCTGTTAATATGATTCAATTAACAGATCCGTATTCCAGTCGTAATTTTGATGAGCATGAATTCCCTGTATCAAATAAGGGAATCCGAGGAAGTTTCCGAGGTTTAGGATACAGGGGAAGACGTGGATCTTTCCGAAGACACTACTCCAATTCTACCCCTACTAGCACTGTGTATGCAGCAGAAACTCGTGGTAGATCCAATCAGCGAGCTCAAAAAGAACAAGCAAGTTCTTCTGCCAATAGTCAACTCAGTCTTGACACAGTTATTTTGGATGACCTATTGAAAATTCCATCTTCTTTATCTCAGCAAGTAAATGGATCTAATCGGTCTAATCTTCCAAAACCAATGATATTGCCAACTTCTATCCCAATACAAGATGCATCAGATTCCAAAGCATCTGCTTCCAAGGTACCTGCTAAACCACATGTTCCTGTTGGGAAACGCAGAAATTTAGATCAAAAGTATGATATATTGAAACAATTGGCCCAAGTACCAGCCAAGTTATCAATTTTGGATACTTTGAATCTGTCAAAAGATATTCGGGAAGCACTCATCAAAGCTTTGTCAAGTCCTCGGGAGTTTGAAGCTGAAATTCCTGTAGCTGAAGTCTATCACATAGAAAATAATCATGCAGAATTCCATGCAGTGATATCTTTTACTGATAAAGATGAAGATGATGTTGTGCATGGGCACATAAAACTTTTGTACTTATCTGGCAAAGTCAATGGTGTAGATATCCGAAGAGCTTTCATTGACAATGGTTCAGGAGTCAACCTCATGCCCATTCGTACACTTCGTCGATTGGGCCTCACGGAATCTGATTTATCTCCTTCTACCATGATGTTACAAGGATATGATAAAAATTAACAAGAACCACTGGGTGAAGTTACACTCAGAACCCAGTTTGGAGATCTTGTATCCAATTCGGATTTCATGATTGTTGATCAAGACTCAGCTTTCAACATCTTGCTTTGAAGACCCTGGCTACATCAGCATGCAACTATTCCTTCATCATACCATCAATGTATCAAATACTATTTCAATGGTCAAGTTGGAACATTGTATGGTGATAAGACCCCATTCAAGACATGTGAGTCTCAATACATTGAGGCAGAATTTTATCACATGAAGGGGAGAGAAAAATCTACAATGAAGGAAATTACCAATGTTAATGCTCCATATGGTTTGGAGAAAATTCCAATAAATCCATTTACACATGTGAGTACAGATTATGTGTTACCTATCAGTCAAATTGACAAAATAGGCCCAAATCAAAATACTCTTATGGAAAGATCCATAATGTCAATTACGGCAGTTGAGCCAGACAACATGGGAGAAATTGGTAACCTACCAAACAGTGATGAAAGCCTACGTGGTGATGTTTTAATTTCATCTGCTGAAGTCCAACAAGTCTATACTTCGCCAATCAGTGCAGAAGAAGTTATATCAACACCAGAGGTGAATAATGATGTCGATTCTCAATCCATCATCTCCTCTTTATTTCCCAAAGAAGGCCCTTTATCATCAATAGGGTCGGAAATGGAAGCTTCTTCTTCAAAATGTGAAAATTTTGATATCTCTTATGATCATGAGAATTTCGTTTTGTCATCTACTTTGCATGTAGAAACGGAAGAAATAGCACATAATGAAGAGGAAGATCTTAGAGATACTCCTCTAGCATTTGAGGAAGGTATCTCTACCACTGTGGATGAACTCAGAGAAATAAATCTGGGTACAGAGAAAGATCCACACCCCACATTAATTAGTGCGGCCATGACCCTTGAAGAGAAAGAGATGTATATTTCTTTTCTAAAGAAAAATAAAGATATTTTTGCTTGGAATTATACAGAAATTCCTGGGCTTGATCCTGATATTGCTACTCATCATTTGGGTTTACCAAAAGAACATCGAGGATATAAGCAAGACGCGAGAAGAACACACCCAATCTTTGCTTCCAAAATTGAAGCTGAAGTGGATAAACTGATCAAAGATAACTTTTTCAGAGAAGTTCAGTATCCCAAGTGGTTGGCTAATATTGTCCCTGTAAAGAATAAGAACAGACAAATTAGGGTTTGCATCGATTTCAGAGATCTTAATCGGTATTGTCCTAAAGATGATTTCCCAGTTCCGATTACAGAACTCTTAATTGATGTAACGGCTGGCTATGAAGTACTTTCCTTCATGGATGGATATTCCGGATATAATTAGATCCGAATGGCCCCAGAATATGAGGAATCTACAGCCCTCAGAGCCCCTCAAGGTGTGTTTTTTTACCAGGTGATTCCCTTTGGTTTAAAGAATGCAGGTGCAACATATCAACGCGCCATGCATCGCATCTTCAAACCTTTCTTAGGGAAGTTTGTTGAATGCTATGTGGATGATTTTGTGGTTAAATCCAAACAAATTTCTAATCACTTGGCTGATTTGGAAGTCATATTCCACAAGCTTCGACAACATAATTTGAAGATGAACCCTTTAAAATGTGCTTTTGGGGTAACCTTAGGAAAATTCCTTGGCTTTGCTGTACGCCATAGTGGTATTGAAGTCGATCCTGAGAAGACCAAATCAATCCTTGGTATGTTACCTCCTCATAATTTGAAAGAATTAAGAGGACTTCAAGGACACTTAGCCTATATTCGGTGTTTCATCGCCAATTTGGCAGGCAAAAGTTTACCCTTTACCAAACTACTGAAGAAAGGAGTCACTTACCAGTGGACTAAAGAATGTCAAGAAGCATTTGATGTTCTCAAGAAATACCTATTGAGTCCACCAGTACTCATGCCACCTATTGAATGAAGACCACTTATCCTCTATGTGACATCTCTAGAGCGATCATTGGGGGCCTTTCTTGCTCAAAAGAATGATGCTGGGAATGAAAATAGCCTCTACTACCTCAGTAGAACTATGCATGAAGCAGATACCCAGTATTCAAGTATTGAGAAGTGCTGCCTGGCATTAATCTTTGCAGTTCAGAAACTGAGACACTACCTACAACATCACGAGGTCCAATTGGTATCTCGCAATAATCCGCTCAAATTCATCCTTAGTCGTCCAATGCTTACAGGACGTCTAGCAAGGTGGGCAGTTATTTTGCAGCAGTTCGACATTCAGTATGTATCTCAAAAGGCAATTAAGGGCCAAGCTATGGCTGATTTCCTAGATGAACATCCTTCAGTGGAAGACACGTCTTCAGATATTGAACTCCCTGATGAGGAAGTTTTCTCTATTCAAGAGAATCCTCAAACATGTGAAATGTATTTTGATGGTGCTTCCAGAAGTCCAACAGGGAAGAAAATGGAAAATCCTAAATTCAACAAAGTTGGTTTAGGAATTGTACTCATTTCTCCCGATAAGGCATTATTACCTTATTCCTTTTTATTGTGGGAAGGTGGTACCAATAATGAAGCTGAATACCAAGATCTTATCACAGGCTTGGAGTTAGCACTTCCAGCACACGTGAATCACTTAAAGGTGAAAGGTGATTCAGACCTGGTAATCAAACAAGTCAATGGGGATTGTGCCATCAGAAAAGAAGAATTATTCCCTTTGTATGATTACTTCAGAGAGTTAATGGCGGAATTCCCTTCCGAACTGACATTTTCTTATGTCCCAAGATCACAAAATACTCAAGCTGATGCACTGGCTAATATAGCCACAGCTCTAGCAGTTCCAAATCGGGATGAGACAACCGTCAGTATTGCCCACCGTCATGCAATTTCACCTTATGTTCAAGTCAGAACGGAGGAAATTAATGAAATTAGTCCCATTCCTGAATTGTTTGGTCATACTACAGGATGGATGCCACATATTAGGGAATACCTTCAAAATGGAACACTTCCACCTGATAGAGCCGAGAAAGAACAAATCCGGTGACGTGTGGTCAATTTTACTCTTTATGATGGCCCAAACCACCTAGAGAAAATTCTCTACAAATGTGGTTTTGATGGAGTTCTCTTTAGATGTATTGATGGTGAAGAGACAATGGCTGTCATAAAAGAAGTGCATGCAGGAGTCTTTGGTTCCCACCAGTCTGGACATAGATTGTCTGATCAAATTCGAAGGCTTGGATACTTTTGGCCTTCAATGATACAAGATTGTGTTGATTTCACAAAGAAGTGTCATTCATGTCAAGTACATGCCAACTTCATTCATCAACCTCCAGAGTTTCTTCATATAGATAAATACTCATGGCCATTTGCCACATGGGGAATGGATGTGGTGGGACCTTACCTTTCAGCTACGGCCAAGCAGTTTAAGTACATTCTAACTGCTACTGATTTCTTTTCCAAATGGGCAGAGGCAGTACCTCTCAAAGAAGTCAGCTCTAAATGCATTGTTAGCTACATCAAGTCTAACATCATTACTAGATTTGGTGTCCCTCATACCATATTGACGGACAATGGCACCAACTTCTGTTCTTCTGAGGTGAAGAAATTGTATCAAGAATACAACATTAAATCCAACCATTCATCTCAGTATCATGCGGCGGCCAATGGCCAAATAGAAGCCTTTAACAAGACACTTTCAAATATATTGCAAAAGATGGTGGATAAAGATAAGAGGTCATGGCCTGATAAACTCTTTCATGCTTTATGGTCTTATCGGACTACCACCCGCAATGCAATGCGGTCAACTCCATATTCGTTGGTATATGGAACAGAAGCAGTCTTGCCAATTGAAGTTCAATTGCCCTCACTCAGAGTAGCCATTTGTGATCAGTTATCTACAGATGAGCAATCCCAAAAGCGATTGAATGAATTGGAACGGTTAGATGAGAAAAGATTGTGCACTTTGCACCACTTGGAAATCTATCAGAATCGAATAGCACGAGCTTTTAACAAAAAAGTTCTTCTTCGTTCATTCAATCAGGGAGAATTGGTATTAGTTCTCAGAACTCCAATGATACCAGGAAAGAAACCTCCCAAGATTGAGCCAAAATGGGAAGGACCTTATTCAATACATAAGGTCTACTCCAATGAAGCTTATTCATTAATCTCAATGGATGGAGAACTCCTCACGACTCCAACCAATGCCAGATTTCTGAAGAAATATTTTGTATAAACACAAAATATGGTCCCCAGAAAAAAGATTCTTACAATTGGTTCATAGCGCATTGGTCCAGTATGACCTTAAACTGCAACTTCGTCCAACATGACGTTAAACTGTGTTTCATCCGAGATGACACTAAACTATATCAGTTCCCTTAATTGTCGAGCATGACACTAAACTGTAGTTCGTCCTAGCTACATGACGCTAAACTGTACAACACCCTAATTCGTCCAATGTGATGTTAAACTATGCAGTCCATGCATATGACCTTAAACTGTTCGCATGTCTTCTTTCGTCCAACATGACGATAAACTGTTTCCTCTTTTCTCCCCGCAACATGACACTAAACTGTGCGGCACCAGTTCGTCCTTGCTATATGACGTTAAACTATACAGCAATGGTCCAGTATGACCTTAAACTGAAACTTTGTCCCACACGACGTTAAACTATGAAAAAGTTCCCTAAATGGTCCAGTATGACCTTAGACTGCAAGTAGGTCCTGTATGACCTTAAACAGCATCATCAACGGTCCATGTATATGACCCTAAACTATTTTCAAGTCCATTACGTCCAACAAGACGTTAAACTGTGACATCCTAACTATGTGATGCTAAACTGTATAAAATTCCCTTACGTCTGGAAAGACGTTAAACTATATAATCATCAAAGGTCCTGTATGACCTTAAACTACACCACCGTCCATCATGACATTAAACTGCACCATCCATGGTCCATTTATATGACCTTAAACTAGTCTCCCTTTTGTCCAACATGACACTAAACTGTAGAAAAAATCCCCAATGCATCCAACATGACATAAATGGTGTGTTATTTTGTCCTTACTGCATGACATTAAACTGCACAGTCCCCCTTTCGTCCAATATGACGTTAAACGGTATTGTCCCCATCGTCCTAACTACATGACGCTAAACTGTACATAAAATCCTTGATATGTCCTACATGACATCAAAATGTTATTTTGTCCCTGCTACATGACACTAAAATGTGCAGCACCAATAGTGCTAACTGCAAGACTTTAAACTGCATAGTCCCTTTTTTATGTCCTACATGACATTAAACTATGCATCGTTAAGGTTGTTGTTACCTCTTTTTTCTCACACCGAGTATGACTCACGTGATCTTAGAGCAAAAATCAACCATAACACTCTCTTTGGGCCGCTAACCATGTGTAAGTCCCAACAACATTTTTTATTAGATCGTTGTCCCCAAGAACAACTTGATCATTAATTCATTCTTTAATTGAACTACACGGACTTTGATACTTGCCCTCCAGGCTGGGTATGTAGGCAACCTCCCAGGGTTCGAGCCCAGAGAACAATCTCTTCATATTGGTTCACCACCATCTCATATGATGTTGATTTGTGAAACCACCCCTGGAATCAATATCTTTAAATTGATTCACTTTCGTCCTTGTTATATGACGTTAAACAATACAACACTTTTGTCCGGTACAACAATAAACTACAATATTCTTTGATTTCCTCATTTGAGAGAGAACTATTATTGACATTGATTTTTTTCAATCATGTTTCATTTCAAAAGACTACATGCATACATGGTAATGCCTAAACTTTTTTATCTTAGGTTAAACCATCATTTCACTAACGTCCCCTTTCACCCTTCACATGTATGAACCAAATTTGTAAAAAGGTTAGTTCTAGAACTACGTGGACTTGATTCCCATCCTTATGGGATACGTAGGAACATTCGAGTGTCCATCGAATCCAGTCCCAAGTCTTTTGGGCCTAACCCCAAATTTCACTTTCAGTCCCTTAGCTGAAAAGTCCTCATGAAAACACACACTGTGTATTCATTATTATGGTCCGAATTCTATGACCCTAAACTAAGATCTCTCATACATTCATCCTGCATGACGTTAAACTGCATTTCAAGAACTACGTATGGCTTGATTCTTATTCTTATGAGATGTAGTGAAGTCCAAAATTTCAATTCAGGACCCAGCCACAACATGATTATGGTTATCATTGACCTATGTATCTCTATATATATTGGAAAACACCCATATTTATGTGTTATAATCCTAACCTTAAATATTTTCAGATCTTCATAACCCTTTTCATGACTTTTAGTCACAAAAATGTCAAACTTCTGAGAATTCTTTTTCCTGACTATGCAGCATGTGCCCATAGGTGGCCTTGCATAAACAGTCCACATAACAGACTTGTCAGCCAAAAGATACTATTTTATTTAACTATACAGCCAATGCCCTTAGGTGGCCCTGCATAATTCAACCCCCTAACGGGTTTGTTGGATAATAGTAACTTCATTCTTGGGACGAATGCCTCTTTTGTCCTTATTTTCTTAAATGACGGTATGTAGGGATCTGTAAAAAATAGCCATCCTTAACATATTTGTCCCATATCCTTTTTCATGATCTGATAGTAATCAAGTTTATAGTTTATTCTTCTTCCCTACGTTTGGGTCAGACCTTCGTAGGAGTGATATTCATCCAGTTCTTCGATAATCTTGTCTGGAAATATCTTCTCCATATTCAAGTACCTCTTTCCATACAACAAACTCTATACTTTAGAAAATTTAAATCTCCATAAACTTTCACTGGCTTTTAGCATTAGGAATGTAAATTTCCGAGAGTTCTTTTTCCTGACTATGCAGCACGTGCCCATAGGTGGCCTTGCATAAACAGTCCACATCACAGACTTGTCAGACGAAAGATGCTATTTATTTGACCATGCAGCCAATGCCCTTAGGTGGCCCTGTATATTTCAACCCCCTAACAAGTTTTGTTAAATAATAGTAACTTCATTCTTGGAAACTACTTCTTTTAATGCCTTTTAGCTCTTTTCCATATCATTCCTAAGATTCAAATATTCTTAAGCCATAGTTTACATTTTTTCCCTCATACTTGAGTATGGTAGTATGTTTTCAGATGAACTTTCAAGGAATTGTGTCAATTCTAATCCATTTTGGTCAAAGCTATTTCGACCTTAAACATTATCCCCTTTATGTCCGGCATGCATGACTTTAAACTGCCCACAAAAGACAAAGGAACTCTGAATAAAAGTCAAGTTCCAGCTCACTAAACATACATTTTGTATGATTTAGGTAATATTGAGCAAATTAAAAGATTCAAGGATTATAGGGTTATTTCTAATAATCCTAGTAAAAATCAAACTATGCTTACTAAGCCCATTGTCTTAAGTAAATTTGAAGCAGGTAGTGAGAGAATGCTGGTACAAATAAGTGAAAGTGAAAGTGTTTTTCATTGATGCACAAGAGTTAGAAGGACATCCACAGACTGGAGTCTCTTCCCTTTTTTCAAGAATTACAAGAGGCTTTCAACATAACACTTCATTTGATTTACGACAGTCCGAGCTTCATCAGCAACCACCTTGAATTCATTCATTCAACTGGATACAATAAGAGATGTAGTGATACCAGCTCTTCTTGGATCAATTGTAAAATGATGTTCTTGAGTGCGGTTTGAGAAAATAATTTTCTGATTAAACAGTGACTCTGTTTTTGTCCAAGAGACTTGGAAGATGGATACATGAATTTGAGAATGGAGCATTGGAAGTAAAGAGCCATTTGGAGAGAGTACTCTTTTCAGATATTGCTCTAATTCCATGTTTGTCTTCTCTCCACCAACCGGTAGTGGAAAACATTTCAGCCCATGGGTTTTCCATTTTCATATCTTCAAGGAAATGACATAGAAGAAGAACTTGAAAGTTCACACCATTATTGTTGCTCTTAATGCACAGCATAATCGAAATAGAGGAGTACCAGTGCAGATGCATCTCAGGTGTATAATTTTTTGCATTTGGAACATTGACTCCTTGCAGATGACCATGACCACACAGAGGCAGATGGATACTCTGTGGAAAATTAGGATGATATTTCTTCAAATAAGTAGCCAAATCTGGGAGATTGCTATTGCAGATATCATAGTAATCAGGGCCAATGATGTTCATCATATCATCAATCCGCTTGCTAGCCAGTTCATCGGACGTTTTAATTCCCTTAGGAGCCATTGAGTCTGCACAAAAGTTGAATAAATGAAACTCTTAAATGGGTTTATTTTTCATAAAATTTGTGAAAGAATTCGGGAAAAATGGCTAAGGAATTAAGGCGCGCAAGTCTAAAAAATGGCGTGCAAGTATTCATGTGCCGCGCTAGTTTTCGACGCACAAGTATAAACCGCGCAAGTACAAATGCCTTTACAGTAGCGTGCCATCAAGGAAAACACTGGAAAACAGAGCAACCTGCACGGCGAGAGCTCGAAGGTATGAAGTTCGGAAATCCGGATGCTTGTACGGAGGTGAGGCCATGTATTTATAGGCTGGGAGGCCTATCTGCGCGCCGTACCCAGTGCTCTTAAGGCCTGCGCGATGCAAACTTGCGCGCCGCCCTCTGCGCCATGATGACTTGTGTGCCCCCTTTTCCTTTGGATGGATTCGATTTCCTCAGAGTCAAATCCTCATTTTTCTCTGGATCCAACTCTGAAGGGGGACTTTTGTTGACGCTCCTTTCATCACAGAATCTAAAGATCGAAAAAGGGGAATATCTGAGCTCAAGATGATTCAACCGTTGAAGAAAACATCAAAAATCGACAAAGGGATGATCAAGGAAAAAATTTCCCCTAGGCCGCGCAAGTTCCTTCATGGTCGCGCAAGTGGATTTGCGCGACACAACTTGGCGCGCAAGTGACTTGCGTGACCTATGTGATAACTGCCCTGTAACTTCCCATGGCCTTATTTTTCATATAAATAGACCCTGTGGGCCCACCATTCGGGAGGATCTTTTTTCAGAAACTCGGATTGAAGCTCCCGACGCCCAAGTCTCTTCTCATAGCTTCCAGAACACTTCTAAGGAAATTTCTTACCTAGAACGGAAGATCTAAAGAGAGGAAGGAAGGCCTAAGTGTTGAAACTCATCAACCCATGCGTGCCTAAGTGGCCAGCCCTTATGGGAAGTGGTCACACTTGCACGCCGCCTCATTCCTTCAATAGAATTTGTGCGTCCCTTTTCTGGAAGAACCTCACGAGGATTCTAAAGGGTTTAATAAAGAGTCGTTCAAGTATTTTAATGCTGGTTGAAAATCGCGCAAGTACCCCACATGCCGCGCAGGTATACCTGCGTGCCCAATACTTGCGCGCTACCATAGTACCTGCGCGCCTTCCAAGACTTGCGCGCCCCTTCCTTTTTGGGTGCCTTTTCTGCCCATTTCACCCCTCTTAAGCCATTTCACATTTCCTATTCAAAATTCAGTCTTCAAGATACTCTTCAAAGCCATTTATGGCATGATTTCTTGATTTTACTTCTTTATCTGAAAGGAATTCAGTGAAATATCTCTCAAAACCTAGTGATTTACACATAATTATGTCACCAAAGATTGAGAGTTCATTCATTCAACCTCATCCTTTAAGATGAGAGAATCCTTAACCTGGGTCTCCTTTTCAGGAATAATCCCCAGTTATAAGTTCTTTAATCTGGGCATCTTCATCAGGAGTAAGCCCCAAATTCTTAAAGTTCCCAAATTTGGGCATCCTCTTCAGGAGTAAGCCACAAACCTTAATTCCTTAACTTGGGCATCCTCTTTAGGAGTAAGCCCCAATCCCAATCTCAAAATATGGGCATCCTTCTTAGGAGTAAGCCCCAAGTCCTCTAATTTGGGCATCCTCTTCAGGAGTAAGCCCTAAACCAAGTCCCCTAACCTGGGCTTCCTTTTCAGGAATAAGTCCCAGTCATAAATCTTGGGCATCCTTCTTAGGAGTAAGCCCCAAGTCCCTTAATTTGGGAATCCTTTTCAGGAATAAGACCCAATCTCATAATATGGGCATCCTCCTCAGGAGTAAGCCTCAAACCTTAATCCTTAACCTAGGCTTCCTTTTCAGGAATAAGTCCCAGTCATAATCTTGGGCTTCCTTTCAAGGAATAAGCCCCATGTCTCTTAAATTCTCTTTAACCAGTCCTAATTTACGTTTGATCTGGGATTCCTTCTCAGGAGTAAAACCCAGTTATCAATCCTCTCCTAATTTGGGTTTCCTCTTCATGAATAAGTCCCAAGTTAGAGTATTCAAATCTCCATGAAGCACATATACCTTTATGGACCCTGTTCCTGGATTTTTCCCTAAAGTAAATCCTCTGGGCAGTCATACATACATAAGCCCCAAACCCTTTCTTATGATTGCATCTTTCATGGAACAATTGTCTAATTTTTACCAATACCTCTTGTTTATCACACCGAGCATGACTCACGTGATCTTAGAGTGTAAAAGTAATTATGAAATCCTTCTTTGAGCCATCAATCATAAACGTCATACTCTATTACTCGAACTTTGTGGGTTCTGATTCTTTTTCCAAAACAAAGGATACGTAGGTAGCCCATTTATGGGTTCGATCCCAACTCTGAAATAATCTATGTCCTTCTGAATGATGATAAACTTAAAGTGACCCACTGAGTGGCTTTAAAACCAGCCATGTCATCATAATGACCAAGAGACTTTTATATAAATGTTTTGAAGGATACCATTGACCAAGAATCTCTAAAAAGATACAGATGATTCTCTATTGATGAAGACACTCGAATACATATAAAAGATTCTCTAAATTTCTTACATATTTAATCATTGATTGTTAAAACTAAAGGAATGCTCATTTTATACTTGGTAATGTAATAAGGATTCACTAACATAACTTAAATCAATAAAGAGAGTCCCGGAGTAGACAATAATTCCCCTAAAAATGTGTGATGAGTCCCACCTCCCATCCTCTCGACCAATGCAAATTCCTAAGCCTCATCAGTCCACAAGCTAATGAGCGCCTAAATTTGGAATGTAGGTCCAAATGGATGTGGAATCATTGGATGTTTCCGGTTCTACAAACAAACCCGCTAGAAACTGATCAGAACGTTTGAATCTCCCATCCAGGATGTCATCCCCGAATTCCGTGCGAAACACATGGTAATAAGTGATATAAAAGGAATAATGAACTAGAAAAAGGTTCTTAAGAAGGTAGATATTAACTCTAGTTTATTATTCAGGAGGTTAAAGAACGGTTGAGTGAAGTCGGACACGAGGTAAGGGAACTTCTTAACCCAATTTCCATTTTTGGGTTAATCTCCTACTTTCAAATTATGTCATGATATTATTATGTCCTATCTTGTATTTATACTTTCTTTATGTGTACATATAGTGTATACACATAATAGATATATTTTATTTAAAAATGATCTTTTAAGGGACTTCTTCTCAATCTCCATTCATTGAGGCATATTTTGTTTTATACACATACTTCTTTTATGCGGTGTATAAACCCCTTTGACTTTTACGTTTATCCAAAAAAAATCTTTTTTATAGGAAGCGTTTTACTAAATGGAAAAAGGGAATGTTTTTGCCATACGTATGCGGCGAAAATGACTTCTCCGCTGTCGTGACCATTATTTGAGTTTCGGCTTCCTTTACAAGCCATAAATTTTTAAAATGAAAAATAAATACAATGTTTTAATTTCCTTTAATTTTGGTATTGAAAATTGTTTTGAAAGTGTTTTTTTACATCAATGTGTTCTATTGATATCTTGTGATTGAAGTGTGGGAATCTTATGTTTCCTTTATTCATATTTTATGTGATACAATCATGTTATGGTTTATGATATGTTTAAACCTGTTCATATGAGGAATGCATTGGACTTAATAAGTGACGGGTGGAGCCCGCTATAGCTCCTCGATGCATCAGTAGGTCTCATGAGACAAACTAGTGTCTTGGCACAAAGCCTTGACAAAATCTTATTTGTGGTCTTGGCACGAGGCCTTGACTACGTGGTTATGATAGTCTGGCATTATGCATTCCATCATTATGAATGTGGTTATTGATATTGCATGTGATTATTCGACCAGTAGAATATCCATGTGAATAAGTAAATGGCATTATCTCATTTTACTTTTTCCATATTATGTTGAAGTTTATGTTTAAAAGGCTTTTGTTTTAGTTATACATTGCCTTAAATGTTAATGTTTATTTATGAAAGCTTATGCAATATTGTTATCCTTACTAAGCATCTGAGCTCACCCCATTCAATGTTTTAATATTTTCCAAGATGTGAAGATGTATTTTATGAATGACCTGCAGGGATAGTCAGAAGAGGATATGAGTGTGGACTATGAAGACTTTGTTATTAGTTTTTCACTTTATGATGTAATGTAAGACTTATGAATGTATGTAGTGTTTCCAAGGCTACTAAACTAATCGGTCTTTAGAGACTTGATGTTTTGTGATCATGCCAATGTTACGAAGTAATGCACCGACTCTGGGTAGCTGGGGTCGGGGCGTTACAGTTGGTATTAGAGGCAGTTTAGTACTAACCTTGGAAGAAAGATTTAGATAAACTCTGATTAGAGAACATAGCCTGAAGATAGACTTTGAGGATTAGTATAGAAGAACTTCCTAGAATTTTGGTATTGTATAGATGTTGTGAGTTTTCCGAGCAATACATCCCTGTCTGGATAAGAGCAGGTAGAGGCGGCTCTGGCACAGATGTACCTAGGGGTAAATCTTGAAAACACCGCTTTGAGCTAGACTCGAATGGGAACTGGTGCATGACAATGGGCCTTGCTGCACTATTAGTTACGACACTCCCGGGGGATATGCTTTGGATAATTCTCATTTTCTTTATAAACCACTATGAAGGGTTATGAGTATATACTTCCTCAAATAAAACATTTTTATGGATTATATCCATAAATAGTTCAATTTATGTTAAGTATCTTACAAGCATGGAATTATGTATTTTGATTCATAAACTAATATAGTTTATGCCATTGTTTAGAAATGGCGCCTAGTGGATGGAATGGAAACCGTATCAATGCATGTACTCCGTGTAGGGATTTCTCTCCTACTCAAGATAATTATTGTGGATCTGGAGATACAACTGGTGCTGATCAACTTATTACAATACTGGGACAACTCACTCAGGTTATGAATAATAACCTTACTCATATGGAGCACCCTGATCCACAACGTGGAGGATCAATATTAGATCGCTTCATGAGGAAACAACCACCAACATTTAATAGGGGTAAAAATCCGTTAGTTGCTGAGCAAAGGATAAAATCCTTAGAGAAAATATTCTATGCCTTGGGGAGTAGCGAAAGGGAGAAGGTTGTCATGGCAGTTTACCGCCTCACTGGAGATGCTGATCAGTGGTGGTCGCTGATTCAAAACACAATGGAAGATGATGACGTATCGAATATGGAATGGAGGGAGTTCAAAGAGCTTTTCCTATAAAAATACTATCCTCGTGACCATCGAGAAGATATGGAAAGACAATTTTTGAGTCTGAGACAAAAGGAGGATGAGAATGTCACAAAGTATGAGGCCAACATTAAAAGGTTAGGGAGGCATGCTGCAGATTATATACGTAACCGAAGAAGTAAGATTGATCGTTCCTTTGATGGGTTAAAACCATTTCTCCGTCGAGCAATAGTCTCACAAATCTTCTCGTTATACGAAGATATTGTCTCGTGTTCTATCAAGACAGAAAAGGAATTCTCTAAGTCTTATGACAACAAAGTAAAGCAAGAGAAGAAGAGAACGGTGGAACAGGAGACAGATAAATGGAAAAAGGGAAATAAGGATTTTCCATTATGTGATAATTGTGGGAAGAATCACCCCGGTACTTGTCTAAAAGGAATGGGAGTTTCTTATAAATGTGGAGAAAAAGGTCAACAGGCGCGTGATTGTAAGGGAAAGAAAGAGGCTATCAATGTTGAATGCTACAATTTTAGGGAAATGGGGCATTATGCAAATGAATGTCCTAAGCGTCAGGGAAACTTACCTCAGAAAAGGCCAAGGGATCAAGGACAATCTTATGCTGTTACTACAGTTGAAGCAGAATAACTAATGTATTGGTGCTTTTGGACTCATGGATTATATTCTGGTTATTAGAATAATGTGATATATATATAAATATTGTACTGCATTACTTGTTGTTTCAGTAATGTTTTAATATGATGAAGGTAATCATATTTTTAGTATGTGACAATAAGAAAAACTTTACTTTGTTTGGGGAATCTGATAAATTGATATTTGAATTAAGAGACCTTTTAGAGAAAGTCTGGACAGAGGTATTTTGGATAACTATAAAGGTTGGAGTGGATTAAGTTGATCTTTGGATAGTATTGTTTAAGGTTAAAAAATTTATGAAGATTAATTTTGGAATATTATACTACTATAGTTTTAGGAAAATGACAACCTGCAGGGTGGGGCATAACCCATCACGTCGGACAAAGGTGTAGGAATCGAACCCACAACCATAGTGCGACAGGCCTTTATTTCATACCACTAGCCTACAGGAAGTCCCTGGTTATTACAAAATAATTTTACTAATCTAAATGGTTTTTGTTAACATTTGGATCCTTATACAATTAGGATAAGTATAATATTTTTGAGTTCTATTATCTTTTTGAGTGAAATATGAGTTGAAGGTTGAAACTCTAATTGTCAAGCATAAATATATATATACCTATCTCTTATTCAATGAATAAATTAATTCTTAAACTTTAGTAAAGGGATATTAAAACAAAAAAATTTGTTATCCTAATACTTTATGTCTTGTTGGACTAATGATATTTTAAATCAACATAGATTGATGGATTTGAGGCCCTCAATTTGACAGTTGATTGTGATTGATGACCTCAATCACTCCCTACAAATATTTACGTTTTTCCTCCAATTATATGTCTCTAATTGTCACCAATGTTCTCCTAATCGAGATCATAATTGGGTGGTGACTTTTTCATTTCCCTTTCCCTCTTATTAAGGCTAAATTTTATTAATCTTATTTCCGATGTGGGTTTTCCACAAAGGTATTTTCTATTTTTAACCTTTTATTTTCCAAGAAAAATTTCAAATTGCGAGGATGCAATTTATTGATGGAGGGGAGAATGTAACACCCCGAGCTTCCACAATACGCTTCTCATTCAATAATGCAATAGCTTTCATTGTACGCAACTTCGAGTTCTAAAACACCGTGACTAATCAAAGTAACCGTTATGAATAGTAATAACCACTATTTAAAATTATAGAAATTTTATATTTCAAAATGGACTTTATATTTGGATTAGGAATATCAAAATTAGCCTATGTTGAATTTTTGGTATTTTTCTGAGAACTTCTAATTTTTTATGAATAGTGAAAAATACTTAAAAACAACTTTTTTAATCAAAATAATTTATAGTGATAAATTATTCTATTTAGTGGTTTTAATGTATAATTATAATATATTTTTACCATTTTATCCAATGGTGGTCATTAGAATTAATTTAACATTGAAATTGGACATAAACAATTGCCAATCTTTTGATATAAATTGATTCTTAAAAACACGCTACTTGTTGTGACAGCGGGAATTAATTATAAAATTAATTAATTCAACTAATATGTTTGGAATTTTGTAAAATAGACATCATTTTTGAATTCGGAATATCAATTATAGCTTAGGGTGAAATTTTGGCATTGTTCTGAAAAACTTCAATTTTTGATGAATAGTGAAACCACTAAGTGGTAGTTAAATAACTGATTTTTCGTTTAAATGAAATATTACCACTTCTGTGATTTGATTTTAAAAAATCCTACATACATGGTTTTCATTAAGCAGTAAAATGTGGTTCAATGATATTAAAATAATGTTTGGTGAATAGTAACTTTTAAGTTCTTAATCGCGATTAGAGGTAATTAGTGTAGTTTAGGGAAAAAATAATGTTTTAATGATATGAGATGAGCTTGACACATGTCCCAACCTCATTGGATGTTCCATGGCCGACCAAGAAAATCCATGGGTCAACTTGGGGAACCCATGGAGCCACTTTAGTTAGAAAATGATATAAATACCTTTTATTTAATGTTAAAGGAAAAAATGACACAAACATGAAATGTTTTACCAAAACAATTTTTACACGGGTTTATACAAGTCATAGTTTTGACTATAAATATTCATTTGAAAGCTAAAAATATTTCCTACAACATAGTATTTTTTTATAATTTTTAGACATTAAATAAATTAAATTATTTATGACATCATTATGATGCAGCGATGACCTCATTATTTAACGATTTTAATAAAATGAAAAGATAATGTACAATCCAAGGCTTAAACTTGTCCAAAGACTATTGGTTGGGTGTAATTAGAACCCTTATCACCTTATCCACGAATTATATAAGTGTGGGACCTTTATAATCGGAAAAGAATTGTATAATAATGTAACATTTCCTTACTTTCCAAGAGTGCCCCTCCTCTCCTCTTATAAAAGGCCCCCACCTCTACCACCTCATTCACACTTTCAAACCATTTGGCTCGGCCAAACTCTGCCCAAATACTCTCCCAAATGCTCCCTATTACTCCTAGAAGCCTCACTTTGGGCATAATTCTTCCCAAGGAAGCCTTTGGCTTAAATCCAAAAGAGTTACCCAATTTGAAGGTAATGTTTTCTCTAATGTTGTTTTGTTTTATTTTTCTTCTCCATCCCCTTAAACTCATTTTATTCCTTTATTTTGTTACAACACCAGTATCTACAATATACTAGGAATTTTTTATAATACGGATTTAGTTTACACTTACACACACCTTTGTCTAATGGTTAAAGAACATACTGTTTCTGTGGGTGGCGAAATACCGCCTCACAAAACGATGATTGTTCAATATTCTTTTAACACCTCTAATGGTGGCCATTTTGATGACACTATTTTCATATATGATATATATATTATGTTTATGTTTTCCTTATTCTACTGTATTTCTCATTTATGGCATACCTTTATGGTTTCCATTATGGGTAAACGCGAAATTTTCATTTTCGGAAGTGCGGACTACCGCCCCCTCAAAGTGATGTGAATCGTTAATGCCATATGCGGGATGTATAAAGGATGGAGTAAATGATATTATATATGATATTATACTGGAACAATATTATACCTTTATATAATTATGATTTCATTCCATTAAATACGAAATATAAATGAAAGTACCGTTCATGCGTACGTACGGCTTACCGTCTCCATGAACGGTGAATTTCATTTCTTACCTCTAAATGTTATGTAATATTATAAATGCATGTATATACTGGATATATATGATATATATGATATCTACATCATGAAAATAATTCTGGATATAATGGATATATCACTACATGAACAACTTGTAATCATAAGAATTTTATTTTTGACTCAAGTACCTAAGATCGACAAAATGACCGTTATAAACATAAATAATTACATAATGTTAATTACATGGTAATAAGTGATATAAAAAGAATAATGAACTAGAAAAAGGTTCTTAAGAAGGTAGATATTAACTCTAGTTTATTATTCAGGAGGTTAAAGAACGGTTGAGTCAAGTCGGACATGTGGTAAGGGAACTTCTTAACCCAATTTCCATTCTTTGGGTTAATCTCATACTTTCAAATTATGTCATGTTATTATTATTTCCTATCTTTTATTTATACTTTATTTATGTGTACATATAGTGAATACACATAATAGATATATTTTATTTAAAAATGATCTTTTAAGGGACTTCGTCTCAATCTCCATTCATTGAGGCATATTTTGTTTTATACACATACTTCATTTATACGGTGTATAAACCCCTTTGACTTTTACGTTTATCCAAAAAGAATCTTTTTTATACGAAGCGTTTTACTAAACGACAAAAGGGAATGTTTTTGTCGTACGTATGCGTCGACCATGACTTCTCCGCCGTCATGACCATTATTTTAGTTTTGGCTTCCTTTACAAGCCATAACTTTTTAAAATGAAAAATAAATACAAAGTTTTAATTTTCTTTAATTTTGGTATTGAAAATGGTTTTGAAAGTGTTTTTATTACATCAATGTGATGTATTGATATCTTGCGATTGAAGTGTGGGAATCTTATGTTTCCTTTATTCATGTTTTATGTGATACAATCATGTTATGGTTTATGATATGTTTAAACCTGTTCATATGAGGAATGAATTGGACTTAATAAGTGACGGGTGGAGCTCGCAATAGCTCCTCGATGCATCGGTAGGTCTCATGAGACAAACTAGTGTCTTGGCACAAGGCCTTTAAAAAATCTTATTTGTGGTCTTGGAACGAGGCCTTGACTACGTGGTTATGATAGTCTGGCATTATGCATACCATCATTATGAATGTGGTTATTTATATTTCATGTGATTATTAGACCAGTAGAATATCCATGTGAATAAGTAAATGGCATTATCTCATTTTACTTTTTCCATATTATGTTGATGTTCATGATTAAAAGGATTTTGTTTTAGTTATACATTGACTTAAATGTTAATGTTTATTTATTAAAGCTTCCGCAATATTGTTATCCTTACTGAGCATCTGATCTCACCCCTTTCAATGTTTTAATATTTTCCAAGATGTGAAGAAGTATTTTATGAATGACCTGCAGGGATAGTCAGAAGAGGATATGAGTGTGGACTATGAAGACTTTGTTATTAGTTTTTCACTTTATGATGTAATGTAAGACTTATGAATGTATCTAGTGTTTCCAAGGCTACTAAACTAATCAGTCTTTCGAGACTTGATCTTTTGTGATCAAGCCAATGTTACGAAGTAATGAACCGACTCTGGGTAGCTGGGGTCGGGGTGCTACATTTGGGGTCTGTGAATCATAGATTCAAGGGTCATGTTTAGAGGTTATATATTCCACCGTAGCCTACAATAGATGTATTTATCCCAAGAAACCATTTAATGGCGGTAATAATTAATTAAATAAATAATTACCTTTAGGTTTTTTACTGAGATTATAGATTTCTGTATGCCTTGGTTTCAGTTTTCTGACATTTCAACATTGTATGGTCTTAGAGATGAGTGCATGTGTATAGGTACATTAGCCTAATTATTATCATTTTTGGGATATTCCTACTTTGTTATAGTATCCATCCCATATAATATTAATGGTATGCTTGGGTTAGTCACTTATTGGACCATGGTTTGTAACAAAAAACATGGTAATTCTCTTTTATGGCACTTTATTGATGAATATTGTTGTTATGATTGTTAACTTTTTATGTTTATGTGGTATCCAAATTTCCTTTTTTATATTCTTGTATATATGATAGTGTTATAACCCATGTACATATATTCATTATATAATGTTCTTTTTCATATGTTATACCCAAATTCTTACACATGTTATTTTCCAATTTCATTGCTTATCCATTTCTAAGCATTTGACTCACCCCATTCTAATGTTTCTATTTACATATGTTAAGAAGATAATTAATATGTATGATATGTATATTAGGTAAAAATGTGTGTAGAATTTTCACGAACTTGATAAGACTTGATGTGGAATCAGAAGTTGATTATATAGATGAAAAAATGATCACTAATAGAAAAAGATTCAAATCATGATAGTAAATATTTTATCCTAATGATCATAAACTATAATCCAAAACATTCATGGGATGTATGAAATTAAATAATATCTTTATGTTATGTAATTGATATGGTCATGTTTTTAGGGAAACATTAAAATCATACAATATTTAGTGAATATTTTTTTGAGATAAGGTAGGTAAAACTATATTAGTATTTATTGGTGATGTACTCTTATATTCCACGATCAATGAAGTACATGAAGAGAGTTTAAGGATTTTTTATAAAACCAATATTCAAGTAGAATATATAAGAGAAGTTCGTAAATTGTTAATATTTTTTTTAAAATAAATTTTGTTACTTCAGGTCATCATATTATATGATACACCCATTGATCATTAAAAGATTGAATGATTGAAGAATAGATTATACCATTATATATTAATGGTATCCATTTTTCTATGTGATTTTATAGATACTTTTAATTCATTGTTGGGAAATTATATCCATTTTAAAATATATTTAGAAATATAACATTAAATGGATTAATTATCCTTTAGATAGAGGAATATGAAAAAAATATATAAAGGTGCTAAATAAGAAGTTGTTCATAAAAACTCTTTAAACAAAACGATATAGTAAAGAAGGATTTATAATGAATAAATATTCATTAAATAATATTTTTCATATTTCCTTATGAAAAATGATATGATGATCTCTCATGCCACATGTAAAATCAATAACTCTAAGAAAATATAGCTAATTCATGACATAAAGTTAGCAAAAATATTATTTCAGTTAAGGATTTGGTGGAATTATTAATATATAGGGATGTGTGACACATATACATATATATATATATCAAAAGATAAGAAATTATAAATTAACATTTAATAGTTTAACATCGACCAAAGGATATAATCAATGTTTATCAAATATCATTATTTTAATACACATTATCAGTATGAGATGGTGAACATGGTGGCTAATGCACGAAGTTGTAACAATCAAGATCCCATATCAATGATGAGTATTTAAAGTTATAAAATCACTTTTCATATGAAATTTATTAACCATGAAATACTATGAGATATTGGTAAATCCTACTTTTCCAAAATGATTGATCAACAATTTATCAATGTGATAACCAAGGGATCACTGAAGGATGATATAGATATTTAGAGGAAGATAAACTTTTTCTGATGTCTATACATGATCTAAATGGATTAATATGGTTTTGAGTTGGCATTTGTGTCCAATAAATTCTGGAACTATTTAAGGAACAATTGGATAATGGACAATGATAAAAAATTTCTATTCATCTACAATGTATAAAAATGTAAGGATATATATTTTTAAGAACAAATTATTGTATCATTTTCTATGGTATTTTTCTGAGTAAATAACTTTCTACTTGGGATACCAATAACGTAAGGATAAATTATTGAAGTATAAGGGGGTTATTATACCATTAAGAATAAAAATATTTAATTGGGGTAAAATCACTATGTATTTCAGCAGACATCATCTGAATACCTATAATATAAATAATTAAATTATGGGTTATAGTGGATCAATATATGAATTTGGAACACTTCTTTTGAATTTATGAGTAATTATCTCTAGATCAAAATTCGAATATATTGATAATGAAAGTGGTATGGTTTTATAGAAAATCACCTTCAATTGTATCTAATAATAAATAAAGCTATACAAAAATGTTATAGAGATGTATTAAAAATAAATATTAAATAGATCATTTGTAAGACCAATCATTCTAGAAATGATTTTTAATATGAACAAGCAATTCATACTTTAGAAGGTATAATAAAATCTTTCTCTACATATGTTTTGGTAGATTTTGGGATTAACATCTTCCTCAGTTCATAAATTTTGAAAATAATATTTCAAACTATTGTATTTAAATTAAACCAAATGAGGTTCTACATGGGAATATATGTGGAACTCCAACATTCTAGGATGTTTTAGGACTGAGGAACATATTGGTACATGACCATTATCAAGAAATGAATGATAAGGATGAATCTATTATGTAAAATATTAAGGATACATAATGAATATAGAAGTTTTATGATTATTTTTGTCAATGATATATATAGATCTAATTTTTTGAAAAAGTATTCATTTTAATATCACTATAGAAGAGGGTTATGGTGTTTTTTAATAAGAGACGTGAATCACAATATACATTTTCCACATTATAATTTTAGACAATGTGGGAAATATATAATATTTCATAAAGCATCAAATGATCCTAAAAATGGTGGACCATTATCATTGAATATATTGAATTATTTTGATTCATTCAATTCTAATAATGGACTCACGAATATGGGGTTCTCTGGAGACAAATTTACAACTTGTAATAATCAGGTAGGGAACCGATGAAATTTGTGTGGTCTTGATCGATTCATGTCTACTCATCTTTAATTTTCTTCTTTTATGATAGAAAGGGTTCAAAATCTAGTTAGATCAGTATCTGAACATTATTCTATTCTCATAATTATAGAGTCTTGAGGGAGAAATCCCAAGTAGTTATTTTTCTCTTGATAGTGGATCTTAGAACCTTCTTTCAGCAGTTTGATCCACAGGTCCTTTAATAAACCCATGATCAAAATATAATAGGTTGTATATCATAATAATATGACAGTGATTAAATTAGATCTGATTTTCTGGAGAGAGATTATGAAAAATTCACCTAAATGGTAGAAATCCTCAAAATTTGATATTGAGCTTGCTGAGAATTAAAAAAGAGGAGATATGTGATTCAAATCTTATTAATGAAATTATTAACAAGAAGATATGTTTTCTAAATTGTTCATATAAAGGAGAGGATGAATCACATAAATTATATGACATTATTTCTCAAAGAGGGTGACTGTAATAAAATTATTTTTCATGTTTACATTAGATAAAATACAAGGATATTTATTTTTTAATCAACAAATGGATGATGGTACTCTTATCATTGATCTAAAAGAAGTTGGTGGTATGGTGTAAGAACATTTAAAACATCTCCATGGTGATGTTAATCCATCAATGAAACAAGGGAACCTTCATGGGAATTATGTGCCTTTTGAAAACATACCAAGGGCGGTTTCAGAGTCAATGATTCATTCCATTGGAAACATACCAGATGAAGAGGATGTTTGGGAGGTGTTGAAGTATCTAAATCATTATAGTGTTTTGGGCCCTGATGGTTTTATAGGATCATTCTATGTGGAACCCTGGAGCATAATTAAAACAATGTAGTTTGGAATGAATCAATATTACTTTAGAGTGGGTATCCTACCAATGGTGGCATCTACTACTACTATGGTGGTCAATCCAAAAGTTAATAATCCTACCACTATCATCCAATTTAGTTAAATAAGTATTTGAAATTTCAAATACAAGGTGTTGTCCATTGTTATTAATTGAAGTCCAACCCCTTTCATAAGTTAGTATCCGAGGAGAAACATTTTTTTTCGAAGAATTTATTTTAATTAGACATCAAGATTTCCACAATAGATGGATGGAATATTTAATATAAAAAATATGATATCTAATATTTCTCTTAATGTTTATATGTATGTAATGATGCTTCAATATCAAGGTGATGTCCTGTTTGATATTCTCTGAGTTGGTGATTGATCTTTTTTCTGGAGTTATAGTTCAACATGGTTTTCTATTTCTCTCGTGGGAAAATATGAATTATATAAAGTTGTTCTAGTTATATGATATGGAAACCCATATTCTCTATAAATATTCATCCTAGGGTAGGCTGCTCTTATTAGATTCACCCAGAGGAGTATCAGTGATGAGTTTATTCATTCCTATCATTTCAAATTCAATATTCCTAGTATATCCCATTTACTTTTTTGTTGATGATATTATTATATTTATTAATGGTAGAATTAGGTCAATCTTAAATCTCATCAAGGTTAGTGAGGATTATTGAAATTTTATCGGGTATAATTTCAATAAAATTAAAATAAATGTTTTCATTTCAAGGTGTTGTTTAGAAATAAGAAGTGGGAATATTTAGCATTACTTGGTAGATCAAGAAATCATTTCCTGATGGTTTAGATGGGTGCCCCTATTATAATTGTAAAGGTCCATATCTCTCATCTTATGGTTTACTAGATTGGATTTCTAGAAAAACCTATATCTTTAATAATAGGTTTCTCTCCATTGGGAAATGTATTATGTTAAATAATTATCTACTTTAATTTATTCCTATTTAAATTTTTTATTCCCTTCGAGTTCTGAAGATGGTGGATTGAAAAATGGGATTTTTTGATTTTTTTTGGGATTCCATTGATGACAGACACTTTCATTGGGCTTCCTAGAAAAATTTGGACAAAAAAATTATGTTTGGGGAACTAATACAATGAATGTACGGGAGCCCACAAACTATCTTCAAGTAAGGATTTCATGCGATTCTCTTAATAGTTATTCTCTCTAGGGAGAATTAACATATCAAAAGTATAAATTGGTTCTAGGATTTTCAAAAAACTGGGTTAGGAGAATATGGTAAAGGATCCAACACCATTCTTGGGAGCATTAACAATATTCACATTAGATTATCAGTCGTGGCTACATATGTTTCTGAAGTCATAACTAGGTCGGTTCGACCTTGGGGTTCTTGGGATTCCTCACGTATAAAATTTCATTCATAGATTCAAGAAAGTACCCATTTTTATCCAAGATATTCCATTCCCACATCAATACCTAATATTTGACAATATCGGGATTACTGATGATGTGGATAAATTAATGTTCACACATTCTTCCCAAGGTAGTTTGACAACCGAAGCATACCATGATTTGTTCCACGGCTCGGTAATTTGGGATGAAGGGGGTGGGGGTGGGTGTTCTCCGGTGATAGGAAATACCTATAAAATTATGTTTCATGGGATTTCAAATCTGGAACCATATGACTCCCACTAACAAATAGAACTGATGGAAGGGAAATAAACTCATCTAAAAATGTCTCTAAAGCTAGTAGCCATGGGAGGAATCAACTATAAATCATTTATCCCATGGGGAATGGGTGACAAAATATTAGAGGTGGAATTGAGCTCTATTTAGTATTGGAAATAATAGTGTATCCAATGATTATTTGTTATGCAACATGTTTGGTAGTACTAGGATCATCAAATATGAATAGTGGCTCATTCATGGTTCTTTGCAGTGGGTTGTTGAACCATGTAGAGGGGTAAGCGTAGAAACAGACAAGAGATAATTTAGAGTTTTAAAACAAATTTATTGCAATGGTTACATGGTATGGTCATTGATCTCTGTTTTATCTTGCATAACTGGAATATAGACCCATCATTGTGGAAAATATGTTCTGTTAGATACCCCTTATTTTTCACAATGGTCTTCATCCAAAGGGAAGTGGGTGAAATGGAATCAACCTCATTCTGGTATAAAATTAAATATTTATGGCTCCTATATAAATGGTCTAGAATGGGGTGGTGGTGCAGTACATGATGGAAGAGGTTCGGTGGTGCTTACATTCGCTCTTAATTATGGACTTGTTGACTTACTTGTTGAAGAAGCCTAGGATTTTCTTAGCGGCAAGGAAATTTGTTTAACAAGGAAGTTAAATTTGGGTGTATTGAATACATATTAATTAATATTATAAAATTATATTCACAATCATTTGACAATTACCTAGAGCACCAGTTATACCATATAAAGCATAAATAAGCTCTTTAATGAATAGGTGTAGGTAAGCCTCACATGGTGTGAAGGTAATAAGGTTACATATTCCCTTTAATATAGGGATACTATGAATGGACATCTTTGTTTATTTTTTATATGGGGTTCTCTTCCACCTAAATGTTTAGGCATTTTGCAAGCCGACGACCATGGAATTCTACTATTTCATTCTCCATGATGTTCTCTCGTAGTAGTTTCTCATGACATTTATATAATAAAAAACCTACTTTCATGCCCAACTAAAAGGTCATATAGTTGGAATATGTTCTATATTTTTATGAGTTCTATATTTCTGTGAAAATATACTAAAAGATAAAATAACCAACACATTCAGTGTTCCATGGAGAAATCATAATCTTAAATTTAGTGACACAAATATATTATTTTATAATAATTACCTCATTTATTTTTCTCATAGTAATGTAATATTTAGGGTTTAATTTTTTATGTGGTGAATGTGACACCACATATATTATGTGAGAAACTCTTATAAAATAATGCTCTTTATTCTATATCTTATTATACACACAACACCTAAAAAATATAAACACATGTTTATTCTTTTAAAAAAATTACAATGGAACATTTATTTAAATATATATAACAATTAAACATAATTAGGAAACAATAAATGGAATTAAAGCATAAGTAAATAAAAATTCACAAAAATTTAAAAATTCATCTTCCTAAAAATTCTTGAATATAACATCACTAATGATAGAATACAAAAAATTATAAATATGAAAATAATATTAACAATTTAAATTAGTAAATAGGAATAATTATTTTATACATGTATGCAAGAAAATTTATATAGGAAAAAATGAAATTTTTATAGGGATATTGGGTATAACGGTTGTTAGGAATATTTTCTGTTTGGAATATATTGTACTTTTTACTATACCTTCATTATATTTAAGAGAATTATAACTGAAAATAATATATGATACTAAAATAAAATAAAATTTACATGGGCCCTTTTTAAATATATCCATTTTGTGTGTGTATATGTAATGATATGGTATAAATTTTTTATAAAGGGAAATATTATAGAATCAAGTTCTAGAATTATTTTATATGGGGGGAAATGTTGTACATAAAAATAAGGTTACATTATTAGGTTTTTCCCAAGACCATGCCTATATTGAAGATGAAAAGGTATGAATTGTGAATAACTATTTACGTGGGAATCTCAAACTCTTAGAAAACATTATTAGATCCCTCTTTGATGCGTCACCACCCATGAATACTATCATTTCATATATCATAATTTTATAATATGTCACATATTTTAATGAGTTTTAAATTGAATATTGGATGATATCAACATTTAATTTTTAATATAATAAATTATACTTTGAAATACTTTTATTATTATTAAATTTGTTTATGTTTTTCACATATATTAAAATAATCAATTTTATAAAATTATATTAATTACATTTGATTATAAAACTACAGAAATTATTTTCATATAAATGGATTTATAAAAATAATTCATCAAATAAATATGTTATTTCAAATAAATAAGGAAAAATCATTGTGTGTTAAAAAGTGAATTCATCAAAAAAAATATAGAAGTTGTTTCATCTCAATTGTTCACTTTTGAAGAGAGATTTTACAGATAGTTAATGTTTATAAATATATATAATTAACTAAAAATTAATATAACAAGTAAAAATTATTATTGATTGATAATAAAACGAATTTTTATTATTTATTTTTCTAAAAATTATTTTATATAATATGAATATTATTAAAATATTAATTTTACAATTAATAGAACTTATAAAATTAAATATAAAAAAAGTAATTTGGTATTTTAAATCATCATGTTAATATTTTTTATGATATCAATTTCCCATTTTAAAAGAAATATGCTTCTAATATAATAGTGTCTTTCTGTAATGAACAATGTTTTGATGTATTGTGTTTAACATATGTGGTAAAAAAATAAAATCGCTCCTTAAATGTTCATTAAATGTGGGGATGAATATATTTAATATATATACTATTCTTATTTACTCTATTGATCGTCATTCCATTAGAATTTACCTTCCATGTTCATTAAGAGAAGAGTATTTGTAGAAATACCACTCAAATTCACACATAAAAGGAACTCTCCACTACCAACTGAAAACCAAAATTTTATACCAGTTACCTTTTTAATATATACCATGATAATCTACTTAATAATAAAATCACATGTTAGGTTTATTTTGTTCAAAAAAATTCCCTAATCGGTCATTTCTAGGAGGTATTTTAAGATACAATTATACTTTTATTGTATGTGTTTCCATTTCCTTTACCTATTTTTCTTATATTATTCACCCACCTCTATATAATAATATTTAGAACCTTAAAACCATGTAATATACATATTAAATGAACTATAATTTAAATAATATAATATCATAGTAACATATAATTTATTATTCATTTGTTACAACCTAATATAGTTTTAGTCAGTTTCACAGAGAAAATTTACTACACTTTATATTTATCATCATAAATTGTCATGAAATAATTAAAAATTCTATATGTGGTAATAATAATTAATAAAAAAAATATATATTTATTATTAAAAAAGGTATTATATATAAATATATTCATTAATAACATCAATTTTTTAATGATTTAGTATTCTAAAAAGATAAAAATTTGTAGATAAAATCTATGAAATTTTTCCAAAACATCCATGAATTAGTCATAGGAAGATATATATATATATATATAAACATCAATTTAATCTACATGATAATTAAAAATATTATGGGCTCATGATTATGGAGAAAGATATAAAACTACCATACTAATGCAAGCATTGAACGAACAATATAATTAACACCTATATGTCTTTTATGATAGTTAATGACTAATAATTCATAAAAAAGAACATATAAATTGATGGAACTTAGTAATATATATTTAATTAAATTTTAATAATGAATTAATAACAAACCTAAATTATCTGTACATTGTGTTAGAGTATGTCCAATCATGTAGTAATCTATGTTAAGAGAATCTAATATCATCTTTCTTTCATTGAGATATATTTCACATTCAAAACATATTTACCATTATGTGGTGTTTGAATAAAAATATGAATTTATTTATTGATAAAAAACATCTAATTAATTGTATTTCGAAATCCATTATAGGTTTTATCATTCATTATCTATTTACTGAAACCTTCCCAATGTTGAATGCTATTTTCCAGACATAATCTCTTTCGTTGGGAAGTACTAATTTCTATTTGAATTTTTTGCAAAATTATTGAAATATAATGATCCTTATATATCTCATATTTTATTTCCACATTATTTATGGGAAATAATATTTTGTTTTAAAATATTCTTTTTTGATTTATTTATTACTTTATAAAAAAATGACTTTGTCAAGAACAATTCTTATCCTCTATATTGGTTGCTTGAATTCCATGTCTATATTTTTTATATACACAATCCAATAATTTCTTATTTATAATAGTAAATTCATATTCTATTTATCGCTATATATTTCTCATTACTAGTAAAAAAGATCAATTTTTTTGTTCGTTTATTCTTGTGGGTTTATTTAAACCATTATAAATTATTAAAATGGAATTTCAATATGCTTTTGAATATTTCATATATTTCACAACATATTTTCTCTTTATTAACATTATTTATTATTAAGGATAATTTATTGTAACATATTTTGAATATAAAACATTTAAAAATCTTCAATTCATTTTTTCTAAATTATATTTAAAGTGACATCTGTCCCTTATTTTGTGACAATATTTTCAAAATAAATAGATAACTATTATTTTGATTTATATTATATTTTCATCATTATATATAAATGATAATTTTTCAATGGAATTATGAATCATATAAAATTATCTAAATTCAAATATGCTATGTTTCATTTTATTGATTGAATTTTGGGTATCATCTAATCAAATTTAATATTGTTTTTTTATGTGACACCCCATGAAAATAGTATGAAACCAATTTGCCTTTATATGGTTTAATCAAAATTTATTTATTTATTTATTTCATGTGGAACACATATGTTTGTATTATAGTTATGTAATTTTTGTATTCAAAATTATATATCCATAAATTTAGCTGGGTAAGTATTTATATATTAGTTGAAGAATTTAAAACAGAAGTGGTTATCCCATGTAAACTATGTTATGAGACACATTTGATATGACCAAGAATAAAATTGTATGAAAAAAATTCATTATCCTAGACCACTATGATTGGATTTATTTTATTTAACAATGAAAAATTCTATGATTTAATAATTTAGTCTTATTCTACAATCCATATTTATGATTCAATGGATAATATGTATTCCTATTATGCATATTCTTATGTCATGGTATATGTTATAATTTATCCATTTTAATTTATGGTTTTATATTCTTATGATTTATTTGAGATTAAAATACCACACCAAATAACTAATTTTTATGATTTAACTCCTTTAATCCGGTCATTTCTCTTACGACAATATTCATCTCATTTTTATGATCTAAATTTATATTATCCCTAACATAATTTTCATTCATAAATAAATTCAGATCATTCCATTATCATTATTTTAAAATTTCCCTAGGAAAAAAAGAAGATAAATGTGTATGACGCGTCAATGAGGAAATTATTTATTAATATTTTTATAATATATAATGAAGAAATATGTTTTTATAATATTGTTGTGTCACTAATGTCTAAAAAATATAAACCTTGTGGTATAGGAAGTGTGTTTTTATTATTTGTAGTAATGTATATATTTGTGAAAGCATGTAAAATGTAGGTATATTATGTTTTGGAAACATTATGGGATGTTTCCAAATGTCCTTAAATCATTTATTCCAGAATCAAAAAATTTAAACATCTCTCTATTATCATCTTAATTTATATTAATCAAATTTTATTAACATGGAAAATATCATCCAGAGTTATTGAAGGAGGTAAGTAGTTTATTATTTATAATATTTTTATAAAAAAATTATTTTCTTTGATTTATATAAATGATACATTATGGTTTAACTAGTAATATAATTCAAAATTCATATTAATTAAAATACTAGTGTTGATGTTGATATTTAATTCAATTTTCTAACACAATTTAATTGAAAACATGATCAGTTCTCTTATTCTCAGGTTATTTTGGTAACATTGTTTATTTCAAGGATTTTTATAAATTTTATTAATATGTTTTTATTGTGAAATAATTTCTATTTCATAATATTAACTTAATAAAATTAGATCCCATAATATTGATCTATGAGATCTATTATTTTTTATAAAATCATTTATAATGAATTAAGGTAATAGTTTTAGATGCCCTAAATATATAGGCTTCCCTTATATTTTTAAAGATATTTAAAGCTATATATATTATGATTTATATGAAAGTTTTAATCATTACTACGGTAAAATTTTTAAAAAGTATAAACATTGTTTTATAGAATATGACGTACCTTTTTGTATTGAGAATCAATTTATTTTTCATGTCGGTTAGTAGATTTTGTAATGACAAATCAATTTTCCCTTTGACTTGTTTACCTATTTATATATTTATCTTGAAAAAATTAGAAATATATGAAATAATATACATTCCATTGAAGACAATATGGACTAAATGTTTAAAATTTTGATTACTCTAATGGTAAAAAAACATTTTCAGCACAATTATTTTTTATTAATAGTAATTTTTTAATTATTTATGGCATTGATTGATTTAATGATGTTAATCATTGTAATTTTTTTATATTATATCAATGTAGTCTAATTATTCTTTATTTTATAAGTATTTTATCCAATACTGATCATTTATTTTACATGGATGATATTTTATTTTTACCATGATATCATATACTCATCCAATTAATTAATAATTTATTTATTCAAAAATAATTATCATTTTAAAATGTTTAAAATATATTTATTCTTTTTTTTAATAATTTTTATTATATCGAGTGCATGATTGATGTATATATATAGAAAATAGAATTTTTATTTGATTTATTACTTTTTCGTAAATATGTTGTAAATATATGTTCAAATTTTTTGTATTTTTGTTTTATATTTTAATTATAATATGATTTATTTACATTAATTGTTTCAATGTAATGATATATTGAATTTATTTTTACATCATAAATGTAAATATTCATTAAAAAACATGCAATTTATATAATATTAAATATATAAAATGTGTATTATATATATTTTTTATATTAAGGATAAATATATTTTAAATTTATAATATTCTCCATTTTAGTTTGTTATTAACATTGAAAAATAATTTTTTTCTCTTTTATTTTCCAAATTCTTTTATGTAATGCACCATTTATAATTTTTATTTAATTAATTATGATCATTTTTAAATTATTTTATTAAAATATTAAAGAATATATTTTTTCTAATTTTTTATATTGTAGGATTTATTTTTTCAGAAAAAATATGTATAAGATTAATATTTTGTGAGTTCTATAATTATGAAGTATAATTTATCTACTTGTTTCATCATTTAATATTTTTTTTATCATCAATAAATTAAGGATTATTTGTTAGGAAATATAATTTGGAAAGAAGAATTTTTTTTTTCATTATAATAAGATATCAACTGAAAAAAATAATGTTCAATTTGGTTTGACTTATAAAATAATTTCTAATTAATTTTTTTCATAGTGTTAATTTATCCCTAATATAATTTACATTTTGGTGAACCACACAATCAACCCTATATTTGTGCTAGAATTGATTCTATATATTATCTTATGCCAAAAAATATAAATCAATTATTAATTAACTAAAAAATTTAATTAATTCAATGATATAACATAAAATTAGTCAGTGGTCAAACTGAAATTAGTCATTATATAATTAAAAATATTTAATTAATTATATTAAGAGTTAATAAAAAAACAATTTTTTATAATCATAACCATTGGGAATTATTTGGTTAATTGAATAATATTAATTTTAAAAATTTCCTTTCATTTCGATGTGTTTTGGTTATTTAATTGGAAAAATACAACTAAAGAATCATTTTTCAAAATTTCTATGTATATAATTTATAGTTTTCGATTTTATTCATATATTTGAGCCTTATCAATTATATAATATTATTTTAGATTCCAAAATGAATTGTAATATTTTTTAATGTTGAAATAACATTCAAATTCTTGCGCAAAAATTAATTTAATTAAATAATAATAAATAAAATTTTATATATGTTGTGTAAGAGACAGTAATATGCATAAAACACTACATAATAGTGAGTTTCAACACCTACATGCTTTGAAATTGTTATATAAATTTTTATAATTGTTAAAGGTACTATGTAATAGTGAAATTCAATTTCATGTAATTATATAAGTGCGATTTGAACATTAATTTATTATTTATGTGTTAAATTGAAAATTTGATTTTTGCGTAATAATTAATACTATCTATGTAATTGTTCAGGATGTGGTACATAATTGTTGAAAAATATATGTTCAAAAATGAGTCCTAATTTAAAACATATCTATATTACTGATAATAAGTATGCTTAATGGTTGAATATTTTTTCTAATATATATATTCTATTGAAACACACATTTCAGAAATGTATCATTTGAAATCGATGAATTGAAATACCAACAATGAAGAGGATCAAATATTATATTTTAAAGAGGAATAATATTGTATACATAACTTTAAATAACTATATACAATTCCATAGTAACATTGTAAATGAGGTTAGCTGGACATAAATTCCATTCATGGTGACATTAAAAATACTTAACTACATTGAAGAAAATTTTCATCGTAAAGATCGAAAGACATTTTCAAATAAAAATATGAATATAGAAATGTGTTAAATTTCTATATGAGATGGTTGCATTTGAAAATGATATAATTGATAAATAGATCAGGTGATGAATAAAATAAAACCATTATATTCACAGGAACCATACCATATAATAAAGAGACATACACCATGATCCTAAGTCTTTTATAAAAAATTATAGAGGCCTCGTCAACATTGATATATTGTAATGGTACAAATAAATTAAAGAACATTATATAACTTTATAGTAGTTAATTAACATATAAAAAAGTATAATAAAAATTTGGTTTGAATAATATAAGACTAACAACCATAGATATGTAAAGATAATAGGTTTATTATCGATGTCTTACGTTGGGAGATAGATTCCAATATAATAATTAAAATGTGGAGGAAAATTTCGGTGACACGGAATAGAGAAATTATTGAATTTTCACATCACTATAAATATTTATATTTACATATTAATCCAATATATAGTTTATTGTTGTTATTTTTTATTTGAAATGAATATATTATGCGTGTAAATGATTTTAATTTTTTAACTCAAATCTATTAGTTTGTGGTGATGGTGCAATTTGAATCACTTTTCTTTGAAGTTAATTCTTATTTAATTAGGAAATTGAAATATAAAGGAGGAATACTGTATAGCAGTGAAGTAGAATATTAGGATTTTCATAAGGAAATAATAACATGAACTCGTAAGGTGATCAATGCCACAAGGATGTTGGTGGCTGACCAAATGAGAATTTTTCACAGCCTTGTGAGGCATTCTGGTCTCACCGAAAATTTCTATACAATTTGATGTGGTATGTGGGAATAATGTTTTTTGATAGATACCTTATTTTAGATTTAGTTATGGGTTTATTTATATATTTTAATTATAAAGTCACAATAATAGAGTAACTCTAATTGATGTATAATAAATTACTAATATAACTCTTTTATTTCACAAAACATTATTTTTTTATCCTTCTTATTTTAAATTTAGAAAAAAATATGTAATTTTACAATATTATTTTCATAATAGAACTTCGGTAAATTAAATTATAACAAGAACAATTTTATTAGTTGATTTACCTAGTATTCCTCTGTTTATTTTTTTAAAAATTAACCTTATTAAATTTAGTGGAACATTATTATTCAATCGTAGATTTGAAAAAATTTGTATTTTTATATAATTATGATTATAGTTTATTATAAATAAAAAATAATTAAAAAAAACAATATTAAAAATTAATATTTTTCCATTTTCATTATCATAAACAATATTCAAAGTTTTCTATTACGTATAAGAAAGTGAGTCTCAAATGAATGTAGAGAATAAACAAAGGAAATAACATTTTAATTCTATAAAACCATATAAAATTCCACAATGAAAATTATAAAAAAACAAAAAACATTAAAAGATAAAAATATTATAGAAACACTATTATTTAATAAATCATTGATTATTAGATTCACTTTTTATTCTCTCATGAAAGAATGTGTGTGATCTTCTTTCTTATTTCATTTAGCACTATAAAATTAAACATTTTAGTTATTTATAAAAAAATTAGGAAAAGGAAGATTATATTCATTAGTGAAATTGGGGAAATGGTTTCATTATATGTTTACTAATTAGATATCTAACATCAAACAAAAGGTAAAAAATATAAACACAGAATTCAAGAGAATGAAGAAAATGATTCTTAGTCACAAAAGGGAACACAAATAAATTTCGGAACAATTAGATGAAATTATTGATATACTAGAATGGAGAGCTGTTAAAATTGATTTGTATTCTCATAATATTGAACTGAAACTAAAAATAATTTTGACAAGGTTTAATTTTATTATTATATAGAATATGAAAATCAACCGAGAGCTACATGTCAATTAATATAAGTGTACATATGATATAGTTGAGTAAAAAATATGAATAATAAATCATAATTATTGAGTATTAAATTGTAAAGGGGAGTTTCTTTATGACTTTTGAATATATAGTAGAGGAGGCTAGAAAACATTTCAATGAGGATAAAAAATACTTTCCTAAAAACCTAAATGTTTTTTTGAAACATTTTATGTAGATATTTATTTAAAACGTATAAAAATTGGAAAAAGTGACAAAAATTATAATAAATTTTATTTAAATTTTACTCAATATGACTTATTAATTTCAAATCCAAGAATGGATATATAATAAAATATATATTACACACATGATTCAGAATAATATGATTCTTCATTGATGGTATTTTGCAGTAAAAAAATAACATTATTATGGCTGAGTTTTAAATATTATTTATTCCCGAAACATACATTAATTAATTTATTTTAGAAAATATATTGGTTTAATAATTATAATACATTGTTGAAAATACGTACATCCAATTGAAAAATTTATTAGTGTATCTGAATAGTTTATTCCGGGGATACATTCAAGTAGAGGGAGAAATTATAACACCAAGTAGTAGTAGAGGAATTTCATTTTTATTATTGATAAAAAAATTGATTATGAACACTATATTTGTAAAATACATTAGAAAAATAAAAAATTTATGCTAAATAAAATTTAGCTAAGGATGATTAATTAAATATATTTCATTTATTCGTATTTACAATATATAATTTCATCAATTTTTTTCATTTAAATTGGGTAAATTATATCCTTTTTATTCATCATTAATCATAATTATTTTTTAGAGGACCATAATATTATAATAATTATCACCCAAATGAACACAAATTAAAAGAGAGTTTCATAAATCTAGAGTAATAATTATTTCATTAATATTGTATCGTAATCAAATATTATATTTAATATAAATTTTTTAGTTTATTTTATAGTTTTTGATAAAATATGGAACATATTTCAGTCTATGTGTAGTGTTATGGTCTAGTTTAACACACTTTTATTCTACTTCATTTTGACAAAGGGATATGTTTTATATAATACAGTCATTTATAAATTCATATTTATATGTAATTGATTTAAAATAGAATTTGGGGGTTATATTGATAACATGATATATTGGATTTATAGACTATAACTTGGGTATGGAATTTTTTTATGTAAAATATATCTAAATTACATTATAAATAGAAAATATATTTTAGAATTACTCAATCTTATATGGTAATAAAATAAATTTAAAATTTTAATATATAATTTTAGAATTTGTTTTTATATATAAAAGGTTAAATGATAAATTTAATTAAATATAAAAATTTACCAAGAGACAGTCATTAATATTATATTTATACCCAAACTATCACATATAGTCTTAATAGTTCTTATTCATTGATTATTTTTTTCTTCGATTTATTATAATTATGACTGAAAATGATTAATTTTCATTTTACGAATCCTATTTTGGAACATTACATTATCATATAGTATCAACGATGAAATTGATGGTTTGAAATATCGTTTGAGATTGGATTCAATAGATTACAATAAATAAATATAAATAAAAGTGATCGAAATGTGTATTAAAAAGGATTGTGATATATTTTTGACTAATTATATGGGGGATAGAGAATGAGAGATTTAGTTCTCAAAAAACAATATTAAGCATAATATATGATAAAAATTTAATTATGATATCTTAGAATATAAATATGTCAATTAAATAGTCATGTTTATTAACGAGCGGTTTACTAAATTAATGTTTATCATAATTTTCTTAATAATTCATATATAATCCTCATATATTTATTCATAAATGAAAGCATGTTAAAACTAATCAGTGTGTGAAAAACATTCAAAATAATTATTTTTATTATTACTTAAGGGAGGGAAATATTTATATAAACTGGTGTTGATTAATGATTTTCGGTTCTCATATCATTTTATTCATTTTTATGGTATTATAATTAAATTAGGATTAATAAATAATGGTTTTAATATTTACTGTTAAAATAATAGTTTTGGATTTCAGAAATATATATGGTTTATTTTTATATATTATTGAATTATAAAATTTAAAATATTAATTGAGTCACTGAAATTTATTAGTTTTTTTGTCTTTAAATAACAATTCAATAATTATGTAGGTGTTAATTTTTATTTTCATGGGAAAATAACATTTTACATATTTACCATAAGACATGATCATGATGAAAAAATAATGTCTAAGAATAAATTCGAAAATCCAATTTATTTTTATGTTTTATATGAATTTTAATAAAAATTAGAGGTGTTTTTTATATTGAAATTAAATTAAACAAATTGAAATATTTATTTTTTTAGAAATTTAATTGTCTATGTATGTGTAAACTAGAAAATTACTGTATTTTGTAATACCTGGTTCATATATTTTATTTATTAAAGATCTGTTGTTTAATAGATTAGTTAAAATTGTGTAAAAGTAAATTACCATTTATGATATCTACTAAAAAATTATAATAAGTCTTTGTTTGGGTTATGTAATTTTCAATAGGATTTATAATCAAGAGCAATAATTTCTTATTGTTTTTCATATATGTAAAGTATTAAAACAAAAATAGAGAATACAATAGAAGATCAGAATCCAACAAAGATTAAATTTATTCATGTAACATCAAACCACCTTGAGTATTTAAAAATAATATTTAAATGTATATATTTTGAGTTTAATTTTTCAAAAAAATGTTTATGGAATGATATTTTTAATCATATTAGACATATATGAGGTTGGAAATGATCCAAATTTTTTAGGGATCTAATGATTAATGGAATAAGACCATTGCTTACCTGAAAACCATAGTATGGAATCATTGAAACATTCTCCATATTCCCAAATTAGTTCTAATAAATTACAATTCCACTTACCAATTGAAGAGACACTAGTGGAAATACGGGCTTTAACGTCGTCGTAATAACGTCGGTTTTTTAAAAACCGACACGAATAGTATGTGCGGGGAATTTTTGGCGTCGGTTTTACAAAAAACCGACGCTAAAAATAATTATGCGTTGATATTTCGCGTCCGTTTTGAAGAAAACCGACGCGGAAAATATTAGTATACATATTATCCGCGTCGGTTTTCCTAAGAACCGACGCGAATAATATTATGCGTTGATTTTTCGCGTCGGTTTTCTTCAAAACCGACGCGGAAAATATTAGTATACCTATTATCCACGTCGGTTTTCCTAAGAACCGACGCGAATAATATTAGTATACATATTTTCCGCGTCGGTTTTCCTGAGAATCGACGCGGAAAATAAAATTTTAAAATGTTTCGGCGTCGGTTTTCATGAAAACCGACGCCGAAACTCATAATTCCGCGTCGGTTATTTTAAAAACCGACGCAGAAAGTAATTAAAAAAGAGTTTTCGGCGTCAGCTTTTTTAAAACTGACGCCGAAACTAATAAAAAAAATATATTCCGCGTCGGTTTTTCTTAAAACCGATGCGAAAAGTCTTTTAAAAATATTCACGGTCAGAAACCCTCATTTGTTCGTTCGTCGAAATCGAGTTCCGCTGTGGCGCTTCGGACTCCCGACGACCTTCCAACTTGATTTGCGATCTTGGACGGCCATTGTTGAAGGTTTTTTGTCGTCTGCACGATTTTGGGTATGTGTTCTTCCTATTTATCTCTTGTTTCATATCCCATTGTTTATTTCTTTATCAATAACCCTATTTTGTGTGAATTTGATTATTGGTTAGATTTTAGTTGTAATTTATCATTATTTTTTGTTTGTATTATCATTGTTGGTGTAGATTTGATATTGTTTGTTTTTGGAAGTAATTATACCGGTCGCAGTTTGGATTTAACATCTCCATTCGGGTTGAACTTCAAATTTTTTGTTTGTATTATCATTATTCCTGTTTAAAATGATCTTTCATTACATTATGAAGTACTATATTTTTAATTCCATTTCCATTTTAATAAATTCTTCTTCAAAAAAATAATTTTATTGTGTTAAATGAATTCACTCACATTTTTGCATGTAGTTTGTTGTTATTTCATTCCTTCTTGAGATTTACCATGCCAAATTCCTCAATTCTTTTTGGTTCTCATCATTTAACTAAGACATGAATAATTACCACTATCTATTATGTTAAAAAAATTTGAATAATTATTTTCATGCCATTATATAATAAATAATTTTTCTTGCAATGTCCATAATACGACTAGAATCATAATGTATTGTAATTATTTCTTCGTAGATAATAATATAATCATTATCCCTCTATTAATGTTCAAAAATACCTTTCCACTTTCATATGTGGGGTTAGATTCATGCATTTTTAATAAATGTCCTCTTAAACTAATCTCATTCCATTGATTATATTTATACATCTTTCTCTCCCTCTAAATAATAGTCATGAAATGATTTACTTCCCCCTCTAAGTCATAGGCTGCAAATAAAACATTCTCGTGATCTAATCTTACATGGATGGTTAATATATTTCTCTTCATGTTGATCCATTCCTTGACATGTTTTGCTGCAATAGACCCATGGATGGGGGTGTAAGTTGTCACCTACAATATGCAATGGAATTTTTATCCCTCCATAATGAATTTATATGTTCATAGTTCCCTATTATAAAACTCATGGATTGAGGGAGTTGAGTTATCATAGTCACCAAAAATTGTATCATGTCTCTTAATACACATTGTCTTAAATAAGGATAGTTATTGCACTATTTTTCACATTAATTTTTCCATGATTCATTCACGTTACATCAAATGAATAAAAAAATAAATATAGTGTGATCAATAGTAGTCATAGTGAGAAATCATATTATCTTGTATGTCATTCATATAATATTTATATCATGAATCTTTATTTTCAAAAAATGAAACCCTTGATTTAACCATTTTGTCCTTGTATTTCAATATAACACACATGTATATAATATTAAAATTAACTGTTTACTGTATTTGTAAACGTGTTTCATATCTGATGTCTTTTATCTGATTATCAATAGTTTTTATGGAATATGTTTTTGTTTACAATTTATCTGATAGATATTTAAATGTTTTTATGTTTTAATATATTCATCAATTATATTGTGATATCAGGTATTAATGGATCATAATTGGATTTATCTACGAAGAACTACTAGTGAATATGAAATAGGAGTTGACAATTTTTTGGAATTTGCTAAACGGCATAATCAAAATATTGATTTGATTTTCTGTCCATGTGTGAAGTGTGTAAATATGAGAAAGTTAAACTTCAGAGAAATCAAAGATCATCTCATTTGTTATGGTTTTAGCCTTAATTATACATGTTGGATCTTGCATGGTGAAAGAACTGAAAATTCAACATCCAATGTTGATGACGATATTCATAATGAGGCATAGGATCGTATTGAAGAATTAATTCATGATTTAGGTGTTGAAACCATCAAAAAAACACCAACTGTTGAACGATTGTATGGAGATTCTGAGAAACCATTATTCCCAGGTTGCAGTAAATATATAGTGTTATCAGTAGTTTTGAGATTAGTTAACTTAAAAGCAAAAAATGGGTGGAGTGATAAAAGTTTCTCCAGTTTACTTGAGCTTTTAAAAGAGCTTCTTCCAGAAGGCAATGGGCTTCCAGATTCCAATTATGAGGCGAAGAAAATATTATGCCCAATGGGATTGGGGTATAAAAAGATACATGCTTGCCCCAATGATTGTGTACTGTATAGGAAAGAAAATGAACATTTATCAAGTTGTCCTACATGTGGAACATCGCGCTATAAGATGGATGAGAAAGTCAACTCAGATTCATTTTCAGGTGATGTCATGTAACATTATGAAAAATCAATTTTTTTACTTTCCAATGATATCATCCAATATTTTTTTCAAACAATTCTGATAATTCAATTCTGATTTATTTTTAGGTACCAAAATCAAAACTCCATCTAAATCATTTTGGTACCTTCCAATTATTCCTCGTTTGAAGCGTCTATTTGCAAATTCAAATGATGCAAAAAGGTTAAGATGGAATTCAGATGATCGCATTTCTGATGGTAACTTACGTCACCCTGCCGATTCACCACAGTGGAAGAGTTTTGATAAAAAATTTCATGATTTTGGAAGTGGAGTTAGAAATATCAGAATGGGATTGTGTACTGATGGAATGAATCCATATCGGAGCCTCAGTAGCCAACATAGTTCATGGCCTGTTTTGCTGGTACTTTACAACTTGTCCCCACATCTATTTATGAAGAAAAAATATGTTATGATGAGCTTGATGATTTCTGGACCAAAACAACCGGGAAATGATATTGATGTGTATCTTACACCATTGATTGAGGATTTAAAACTGCTATGGGAGAAAGGTGTTACAGTTTTCGATGCATACAAGAAAGAGTATTTTCTTTTGCGTACTATGATAATGTTCACTATAAACGACTTTCCTGCATATGGAAACTTATCTGGATATAGTGTTAAGGGACATAAAGCATGTCCAATATGTGAAGAACAAACTTCATATTATCAATTGAAGAATGGAAGAAAGACAGTGTACATGGGACATCGAAGATTTTTGCGAATTGATCATCCTTATCATAGATTGAGAAAAGAATTTAATGGTTTAAAATAATACAACCTCCCCCCTCAACCATTGTCAGCTGAAGAATATTATGATAGAGTGAAAGATATTGATTCAACATTTGGAAAGAGAAAAAGTTCTGGTTTACAAAAACATATCTGGAAGAAGCAGTCTATTTTTTTGAACTACCTTATTGGATATTTTTAGAGATAAAACATAACATTGATGTTATGCATGTTGAGAAAAACATATGTGATAGTTTGATTGGAACTTTGTTAGACATAAAATGAAAGACAAAAGATGGATTACATGCTAGATTGGACTTGATATTAATGTGAATACGTTTGGAGTTAGCTCCCGCTGTGAAAAGAAAAAGAACATATTTACCTCCGGCTTGTCACACATTAAGCAAGATTGAAAAGATGAATTTTTGTCAGTGTCTTCATGGTATTAAAGTACCCATCGGTTTTTCTTCAAATGTGAATAATTTTTTGTCATTGAAGGATTGTAAATTAATAGGTATGATATCACATGATTTCCATGTGTTAATGCAAAAAATTCTACCAGTAGCAGTGCGTGGTATATTACCGAAAGCTGTCAGGAAGACAATCATCAGGTTATGTAATTTCATTAAATCCATTTGTAGCAAAGTCGTTGATCCAAATTTGTTAGATTTGTTGGAGAATGAAGCAACTATTATTCTTTGTCAACTAGAAATGTATTTTCCACCCACATTTTTTGATATAATGGTTCATCTATTGGTTCATTTGGTGAGTGAGATAAGAATGTGTGGGCCTGTTTATTTAAGATGGATGTATCCTTTTGAAAGATATATGAAAATTTTGAAAGGACATGTTAAAAATCCTTATCGACCAGAGGCCTCTATTGTTCAAAAATATGTATCAGAAGAGGTGATTGAGTTCTGTACTGATTATTTGAATGAGGTGGAGCATATTGGTCTCCCTCTATCTCGACATATGACAGTTGATAGAGAAGGTAGAGGGGTTCGAGGCTTAAAGGTAAAGTTCATTCCACGTGATGAAGTGATGCAAGCACATTTATACATTTTGAACAACACAGATGAGGTTCAACCATATATATCCTCACATATTGCTGAATTAAAGTTACGATATCAGAAAAGAAATGAAAAGTGGTTGATGATTGAGCATAAGAAGACATTTGTTTCATGGTTTAAAGAGAAAGTCACCCCAGATATATCTGTATCAGAAACATTGAAGTGGTTATCAGGGGGACCATCTTTTAATGTGATCACTTGGTCTGGTTTTGATATCATTGGATACACATTTTACACAAAAAACCTGGATGACAAGAGTACCGTTCAGAATAGTGGTGTGATGGTATTCGCTGAAGCAGTGCATTTTTCGAGTGCCAAAGATAAAAACCCAATTTCTGCATCAACATCATATTTTGGAGTTATTGAAGACATATGGGAAATTGATTATATTAAATTTCGAGTCACTATTTTTAAGTGCAATTGGGTTGATAGTAATAGTGTCATGAAACATGATGAATATGGGTTTAAACTGGTTGATTTGAAAAGATTTAATCACAATGAGGAACCATTTATCTTGGCGACACATGCAAAACAAGTATTTTATGTCATTGATCCGTCGAATGATCAGTGGTCAGTTGTTTTGCAAGGGAAAAGATATCATTTGGGTGATGATGATGATTCTGATGATGCTAGTGATTTACATGAGCCTTATTCATCTATTATGCAATTTTCAGATGATTACAATGAATATAAGACAGACATAGTGCATGAAGTACGTACCGATCATGATGAAGGGACGTGGGAAAACACTAAATTAGTCTCCTAATTTTTCTGGTAAATATTTATATTTTGTGTATATTTTTAAAACTTACAAATGCATGCCTCTATTTTTACATATTTATTTTTCATTTCCCTGTTTCTAATTATTCAGTTTTCTAATGATATGCAGGTACCCAAAATTTCATTACACTTTCTAGTAGCAATGTCAAATACAGATAGAGAGGAGCAGTTACCGAGGTATATCTATTTTGACATATTATTAAATATTCAGTAATATACATATTTAATGAAATAAAACTGTTAATTTATTAAAAAAAGTTGCAGGACTACTGATGCGTCCTCGGCGGAGGAGACTTCTCCAGTTACTACGGAAAAATCAAGTTCTCTAGTTGGTAAACGTGGTATTACACGTTTACCAAAACTATCACTCGCTCGTGATGATAACAAATTACACATCCGTTTTGATGATAATAATAATGCAGTTGGCCCAAATGCAGTTTAGTTTGTCAGTTATATAGCGATGCAGAGCCGTTGCAGGATTAGTATTTTATATCCTGATTGGAAGTCGGTGGACAGGACGGCGAAGCAACAACTTTGGGAGGCCGTGACGGTAAAATATCTTTATTTATTTATTTTATCTCATTTTTTTAATATTATATAGTTTAAATGACATATTTAATTTTTTCAATTACAGATGACATTCAATTTTGAGGAAACCAAAGAAATTAGGAAAAGACATCTCTCTTTAGCGGCGGTTCGATGGAGAGATTTTAAAAACAAACTGACGAAAGATTATGTTTTTGGAAAGAGAAGGTTTGAAAGCCCATGCCTTAAGTATCCATATATAGATGAAGAAACATGGAAGCGATTTGTTGACAGTCGTCAGGAAGAGAAATTTCAGGTATTGTAATTGTTTTATATTTTAAAATTTATGCTATATTTTCCTTATTACTTATGTGTTTATTTTTATGTAACAGGCCTCCAGAAGATCTCATCAGGAGATCCAGTTGAAAAACATATACCCTCATACTTTATCACGTGGAGGATACTCGTATTTGGAGTAGAAAATTATTGAAGAAAAATTTGAAGCATTAAGAGCTCGATCAAGTAGTGGTTCAGAAGAGGTCCAGTATGGTCCTCCATCTCCTCCCACTCGCCATGAGAAATGGAAACGAGCAAGAAGAAGAAAAAATGAAAAATATCTTTCAGACGAAGCTCATCAAGTGGCTGATAGAATTGTAAGTAAATATTAATTCTTTTTTAACAATTCTCTTTTTTTATAATTTATAAACACTAATATAAATTTTTTATTTTTCATTTCAGGATGAACTTCAGGAGAAAGAGACACATGGCTCTTTTATCCCCGAGGGTAGGATGGATATCCTAGCCACTGCTTTTGGAAAGACTGAACACCCCGGCCGTGTTAGAGGATATCAGGCGGGTGTTAGTATTCGGAAGGTTTTTGGTAAGAGTAAGCAACCAAGAGACCCGGAAATCGAATCCTTAAAAGAAGAGCTGCAGGATATGAAACGGTCTATGGGTGATCAAATTCAAGCAGCATTACAGAAGGCTTTATTAGAACACTTGGCAAGACAGTCACAGTCTGCTCATCCTTCCGAGGTATATTATTTACTGTTAACAATTTTTCTTTTCTATAAATTATAAACACTGATATAACTTTTTCATTTTTCAACATTCTCAGCCTACTCACTCAGACTATCATGCCTCATATGCTTACCCAACACCGTCTGGGCAGCCTTCCGAGGTATATTATTTAATGTCATCAATTTGTCTATTTTATAAATTATAAACACTGATATAAATTTTTCATTTTTCAACATTCTCAGCCAACTCACCCGGACTACCCTGCCTCATCTGCTTACCCTGCCCCATCTGCGCAACCATTTGAGGTATATTATTTTATTTAATTTTTAATAAATTTTTCTATGTTATAAATTTTAAACACTAATATACCCTTTTCATTTTTCTGACTTCTCAGCCTGCTCACCCTGACTACCCTGCCCCACCTGCTAACTTTGAGCCTCCACCTCCTCCATCGGATCGAACCTTATATTGTGAGTTGTTTGCGGGAGATCCTCATGTACATATTGTTGCGTTAGGACAAGTGTATTTTTTGGGGGACTCGGTACATCATCAGCCTATGCAGATGGGTCAGGTTAGAGTATCAGTACTTGTTATTATAGATCCTACTGCTCTACTACCATTTCCTACTGCGGAGATCACCAGTGTTGGGGAATGTATGGGCCATTTTTTACTTTGGCCAACTGCACTTCTTCGTCATATTTCACATGAGGTATGAGTTTTTTTAACTTGTAATTAGAAATGATTCCAAATTACTTATAATGTTTTCTGTCATTTAATTTATATAAGAATATCTGAAAGCAAAAGAAACTGTACAAATGCAACAAAATGTTCAGAAACAGTCGGCTGTAGATACTTCTGATATTTCTTCTGGGTTGAAAAGATTATCTCAGTGCTCTTCTTCCTTGAATTTTATCTATGAGTTTCGGATGACGTCCGATATTTGTGGAAGAAATTATAAATTGAGAATATTGAAAGAAGATATCATGAATTTAGTTAATTTTAAAGAGATCGGGCTGAATGTGGTGCAGTTGTTTTCCATGTAAGTAAATTGACGTTTGAATTGCTATTTCTTTAATAAAATATTGTTATGTCATTGACTAACAATATTTTCTTTTTAAATTAGGTATCTATACAGGATTCTTTTACAAAATGAAACTACAAGAATTTATAGCTTTATAGATCCAGAGTACATTTCCTTGGAAGTCAAACATGTGAAAAATGATGAAAGAGTTCAATATATATCCGAGAGATTATCACAAACAGAGATTCAGTGCTGGTTTTTTCCATTTCTTGATAATTAAGAATATCAACATAATTTTGAACTCATGATAATTATAATGTCATTAATTATGAACTTTTTGTATTATAGGGGGCATTGGATGTTAGGTGTATTTTTCCCAAATGAATGCACCTTATATTGGTTTTTCTCTTTATTAGGAAAAGTGCGTAAACCGTTTTCCAACTTATTAAACAGGTAAGTTGTTTTTTTATTTTTAGAAGTTTGTTATGTTTAATTTTAATTGTTTACACAAGTTTTATTAGTTCTTATATAAAAAAATGCAGTTCATGGAAACATTTTACAAATGAAAAGAAACCAACGAAAATCAAATATGTGGAAGTACAGGTAAGTAGTTTTTATATTTTTGTTATATATTGGGTTTCATTATTAGTTAAATGTTTTATAACTGCAGTGTCATCGTCAAAATGGAAATGTTGAATGTGGTTATTATATTCTACGATTTATGTACGAGATAATCACAACTGGGGAAACTACTGATTTTCATAAGGTTAGTTGTATTAACTTTTTTATATATTTTCATCCACTTTCTTCTATTTATTAATTTCATATCATTCAATATTATTGTAGGTATTCAATGATTCATAGTCATATTCTCAATCTGATATGATTCATATTCAATCTACTTTTGCGGACTATTTGTTAATTCTGATTAAGATTTGAGGTATGTATACTAATATTTATAAATAATAATATATATGGGTTTAAAAAACTAACTCTTATGATATATTAGGTGTTTGAACCTACTAATAATCAAATGAATGCTTCAACAATAACAAACAATGAGCATGTCATATATTTCAGGTACGTGTATTTTAATACTGCTTTACTGAGTTTTCTCAAGTGCCTCTGCAAAAACTGTTTTATTGAATCTACTAATAATCAAATGAATCCTTCAACAATAACCAACAATAAGCATGTCTTATATTTCAGGTACGTGTATTTTAATTCATAATTAGTTATTATATTTCTTTTCATTGTTATTTCTTAAAATCATTTGTCTGTACAGTGACAGATCTATAGGGTGTTACTTGGATCATGAACATAGAGATTCGTATAGCGAAATAACATTCACAAACACTAAAAATTGTCTCCCTTGAATGCACAACAATATATTCTAGGCCTTTTTATTTTTTATGCAAATAAATATCGAAAAATGATTGCCGAGAAGCATATCACATAATACCTAAAACAGCGCTTAGTGGGTTTGCACAAAGATAAAATAGAAGGCGTCAATTTTTAAGGTATGTTTCTTTATGTCTCTTCAATCTGCATTTGATTTCAATTTTCTAACCTATTTTTTGCACTCAAACTTATTTCTCTGTTATTCCATAACTTAAACAAATAACAATAGTGAATGAGTAATGCACGACTATACAGAGCAAATATAAAAACCTTAGGTTGGGGGTGGTGGGGATCCTATGGTGAAAAGACACCCCCAACATCTTCAGTGGGGGAGGTGAGGAAGAGGTTGCATCGGCTGAGTGTTCCTGGAATTTTGATCAGGAGTCGTAACATTTCATTTTGTTAATTTACTTTGTGAAAAAATGAATGATTCAAATAAATTACACATTTTCATTTAATGTTTATTCATTGCACTAATATCTTGGATTGATTTTTTCACGCACATCTCCTTAGTTTCATTACTGTTTTGACAGGATTGGTTCTATCTATGGGAGGAAACTTACAATGATTGATATCGAGTATGGTTAGATTAAGAAAATGCACCATGTAGGTACGTGTATTTTAATTCTGCTTTACTTTGAGTTACTCAAGTACTTCTGTAAAAGCTGTTTAATTGTTTTTGTATACTTCGTTATTTTTTTTCAGGGTTCCGATTTGTTAGGAGGAGAAAATATATGTATTTTATTTAAAAAAAAAAATTTACGGCGTCGGTTTTTTTAAAAACCGACGCCGAAAGTTTGATATTGCGTCTGTTTTTCAAAAAACCGACGCCGCAAATCCTGTTTAAATGGGTTTTCCGCGTCAGTTTTTAGAAAAACCGACGCGGAAAACCGATATTTCACGTCAGTTTTTTAATGAACCGACGCGGAAAGTTTAAATTGGTTTTCCGCGTCGGTTTTTAGAAAAACCGACGCGGAAAATAACGTCTAAATGTAGCTTCGGCGTCGGTTTTATAAAAAACTGACGCCGAAGCTCATAAGCGAATTGTTTTTCGCATCGGTTTCTATGAACCGACGCGAAAACTGTATTTTTAACGTCGCCTATAAAGACGTCGGTTTATAACCGATGTTAAAAATTAAAAAAAACCGACGCGAAAAAGTTTTTTTGCACTAGTGAGATCATAATATCATGATGTAATTATTTATTCATCATGAAGTTTATGTATAATGATCAATATAAAATAAAAGATTACAATTATACTGAATTATTAAATAATGAGAAGAAAATATTGTAAAATAGGACAAGTTGTAGGTCATAGGATCTATTAATGGGATCACTTTTAGGAGAATGGGTAAAATTTGGTGAAATTTCTCATTTATTGGGATGTGGTAGATTCCAATATATTTATTGAATAATAGATATTGGTCTTTTAATAGTCATTATTTAAATAATTGAAAATTGGGATGTTTAGGATTATAATTAATATATTATGTGGGGTTATGAAATAAATATTTTGATATTGATTTGAAAGTTGAGTATTATTATCATGATTATATTCTCTTATACTTGCATTTAATTCCTTAATAATTGTGTAAAAAATAGTGATCTCTGGCCAAAAAAAGAAAAAAAAATGATTATAAATCAGTTTCACAGTAGAAAATAAATAAACCTTCAAACAATAAAAGAAATTACTAGGTGGGGTTTTTAATATACTATGTTAAGATAACACAATGAATGACCCATATGATTTAGAATTATAGGTAACCTTCAAGTGACATGTATTATCACATTGAAATTTTTATTACAATGACATAATTTGTAGGAATATAGTAGATGATACACTATTTATTTTATCATCACGGAGTTATTCATCAAGTCACATAGTTGAAAAATTAGTTCTTTATAAGAGATCCACTCCATTAAATGGATAGTACCTTATGAAGGGTCTCATAAGAATATAGTGAATTAATTAGGGGTGGTGAATAAGTTAATTCCATTCCTTATAATTTTTTCTATCAAATAGAATATAGAACTATTAAAATTGCATTCCAATTCCACTTTAAAACAACCACACTTACATCAATATAGAAACACAATAGAAAAATAATTTTTTTACCACTCAAGAAAATTGATATATCCTGAAAATGATCTAGAAAACCCAATGATCCCAAGATACAATAGTTTCTACATGTTGGAAACAGAAATATTAGGTCATAATTCAATATGAAAAATATTACATGTCTTCCGAATTGTGAAATGTTCTAATAAACAAAGAGTGATTAATAAACTAAAATTTAAATAGTAAGAGAATCATCACCAAAAGTTGACATATATAAATTATTTGTGATGCTTCCTATTTCTCTTTATCTTTTAGTCATTATTATCTTAATTTTCATATATTTATTGATTCTATACTATCCACATTCACTAACATAAAAAACCTATACCTTTCAAAATACTGTAACACATCTCCTTGGACCCGACTGACTGGATACCACCAAGAATCTTGAATGATAAGGATGATATCCCATGACCCCCTCCAATAGTCCAAGGGATGGAGACACGGTATTAGTAGACATATAAAAAAATTGGAGTCATTATCCTAAGGATCCTTCATGAAATCAAATATATATAAGCCCAAAAAATTTGTAATATAAAAAACTTATACCAAAGAAATATATACAACTATATCCAACAGTAGGAGAGTGAAAAGTACTAGATGGAAATATTTATAAATACTATCCCACCAAAATAAGGGGATAATGTAAAACCTTTTTAAAAGGAAAGACTAATGTCAAATGCAAAACTATAATTAACCATGATATGTAAAGAACATAAATATACTATGCCTTCTCTTATTAATCATATAAAACCATCAAAAGGCATATCATCTATATAAGACCCCACAATTGTAGGATGTTCCCATATAAGAGTGAGAATAACAATACTAAAAAGGACACCCAAAATTCACTAAACATAATTCATTAATAGACAATTCTACTCATCACCATTAATGTCAATATGGATATGGGACATAGTTATAAGGGGGAAATCTATTTATTCTCATGACAAACTCCACGTCTCACTACTGAAAAACCAGTCTATACCCTTGGATCTAAAACCATTGTTTAAAGAAACCATGGGTATATAGTGTCTACAAAAACATAAACCCACAGTTCTAAATAAACATGGGTATAACTATTTAATCTAGGACCCTCGCTAATGATCGTTCTACCCCTCCTCATTCAAATCTCTACCTAACCACTCCTAGAATTTTTTTTCCATCACCCTCCCGTCCAATATTGACCTTCTGCGCCCCCTCCCCTACTTATGAAACCCTACCCTCCTCGGATGACCTCACACATCACCCTTTCTCTTCTTAGGAAACATTAAGAGACCCCTCCCCTTACCTATTTTCCATCTTATAAAAGGGAGAGGATACCTCCCATCTACTGGCCTATATTTCATTAATTTTATCATTGATTGGTATGATTTATTATCTTGTTTTTGTTTTATTTCTTTTCTTTTTGTTTGCTTCTATTTCATTTATTTTAAATTATTTTTTCCAGGTTTGTTTAACCTATATTCTAGAAAATTTTGTTCGGTTTAATTTAAATCATTTATTTTTTATTCTATTCAATGTGTTAATGATCTAATTTCATTTTTTTATTTTTATTAATTTATTATGGTTTAGGTAAATTTATTTTTAATGATTTTTTCACAATTTTTGTCGATATTAGTTTAAACTACATTGGCTAATTTTTTATTTATTTTGTTAATATGTTTTGTTGCATTTTTATTAATTTTGTATGATTTTTTTGACTTAGTTTGAATTGGTTTAATTTTATTTAGGCCCGTCTCGATCCACCTTTTGAAATTATTATATTGAAATTATTTTGGTTTGGTTCATTTTTGTTTTTATTAATTTATTTAAAACTATTTCAGTTTCATTATGTTCATATCTATTCATGTCAATGTAGTTGGGTTCACTTTGGTCTAGATTGGTTTGGTACAAGTTAGTTTGATTCAGTACACATCAGTTTGGGTCTATGTGATCCATTATTATTCAACATAGTTTGTTTCTATTCCATTAAATTATTAGATTTTTTTTTTCAATGTACAATGAAAATTCATTCACTTTGGTTTTTTAGTTTTATTAGTTTAAATATGATTTGTTAAATTTCATTTGTTTTGTTGTTTATTATCATAGAACTTGTCATTTTATTTTATATGGGTCGGTTTGGTTTTATAATATTGGTTTCAGTATAGTTTATTTCTATCATGTTTCATTATTTTTTGTTTTTTATGGGATCTATTTCTCATTGTTATGTTTAATCTGAAAAAGTTTTGTTATATTTAATTATATTTAGTTTTTTTCATTCTAAAGGGTAAAATAGATAAAGAGGGAGACAAACTGAGTTTATTAAATATATATTTACTTTTAAATAAAACATCCATTTTGGTATGTATCATGAATTAATTTATATTTTATGTATAAAAATTAAATTAAATCAATAAGGTATAGGATAAAAGGTTTTTATACAGATTTAGGGTTTCCTATAGAATAACCTTCTGAAATCCACTAATACTAAATATGATTATGATGAGTTTGACTGTAAAATCCTATTACCTATGTATCATCATAACTAAGTATAATAATCATAAACTTCTTAGAAACAAAATATATTGTATTTTAATATTTCACATTAAAAAATAACATTGTGAGTGTCTTAAACCTCACACGATTTACAAGTACTTTGTATTTTTTAAAATATATAATTGGAAAATATGTTATTTATATAATGATATTATGAATGAAGCTAAAAACATAATTAAATGAAATAATATCTTATTATAAAATATATTATATTTGGTTATATCATATGATGAACTATATCTAAACATGACATATGATTAACATGATATTTCTTAAAAAGTAAAAATCTAAATATTTTCATTGAAATAATACTATAATCTCAAAAAACCAAATTTTTTAGTGATAATTTCTATCTCAATGAATTATATAAGTCCCTATTCCCTTGAAAATAATATTATGAAACTCATATAGTTCCCCATTCAATGGTTCAAATATTCCAAATATATTCATAAAAAATAACCATTAATCTAGAAAATAAATTTTAGTAATTATCGAAATAATTAATTTTTAATACGATTCATTAATTAGAAGGAAACAAATATATACTCTTATAAAGACATCAATTTAATTGATAAATATGACTAACCAGTCTTACACTTATAAATCCAGATATACAAATACATATTGTTCATCACTTTTATCATATGTTATTTATCTTATTATTTGTTTTTATAGATAAAATTATTCATTGATGAATTTCATATTAAAATTGATTTTAATGAGTTTTATAATTATGGTTTATATTGTTGGTGGGGAAAGAATATTTTTTCATTTTAATTGATTGCATAAAAACTGGATGTATCATAACGATCAGATTTCAACTAAGTTTCATTTTTTTTGAATTTTTTAGATTTTTCATTTAACAATACTTTATATGGAGGTTGTATACAATTTCCATGCAACAAATATGTAATAAGACCATGGTTAAGCTGGTAAAAATTAAAATTTCATTTAAAAAAATATGGATTTAAAAGAAACTGTTATTTTTTGTATCACCTTTGTGAAGTCAGATAAATTCAACTAATAATGAATAAAAAGAAATAAGTAGAATAAAGAAATTTATATTTCATCAGTTTCCATTTGTACATCAGCACGAGGGAGATAGAATTCCAGTACAAGAACGAAATGATATGAGTACATGAGATGAAAATACTATATTTTATGATGTTGAGAGATTGAAAAATGCAATGGATGGTGCCATAACTCCAGTATGTCAAAAATATACTAAAATTACCTAGTTATAATTTTTAGTGTGGTTATATTAGGTTAAAAAATGTATGGATATTATAATACCTCCATTGATTATATTCGTACATTTTTATGCAATAGATTTGTTATGGTCCAAATATTACCTCAAATAATTTTAAGGATTGAATTTTAATTAGGAATCATGGATTTTCAATTATTAAATTTCATGCTTTTGAAATGATTTCAGTTTATTTTAGGAGTATAAATCAGAACATAATGAATGTAATTAATTTGGAATATCTTGATGGAAGTAAAATGCATATGGAACACCATCTCATGTGTTAGAAAATGTTATGTGGAACATTCAATTTATTCTAATGCTTCAAAATCTATCCATGTCAGCCGAAATATCAGTAAATAGGCGATGACATGATGCCCAGGGAATTAATTGTAATGATTATTTGGTTCATCCTATAGATGGATCAACATGGAAAAATATTGATTCATAAAATCTTGGTTTTTGTTTCGAGGTGTATAATGTCAGGTTGGTGTGTATTTTGGGATGGTTTTTATCCATTTGGTCATATTGTAGACTTCTTATAGAATGTGGATAATTTTTATTCATTTTTATTATCCATACCATGGATGTATATGAAAAAACAATTCCCTTTCTTGAGTATAATGATATTTGGATCTTATAATCCTAGAAATGATATAGATTTATACTTTAATCCATCAACAATAGATTTAAAGTAGCTTTAAAATATGAGTGTGTTTAAAATCAATGCATCATCAGAAAATGTATTTTTGATGTTTGTTTCCCTTCTATGGTTTATAAATTATTTCCCTCCCCATGAAATGATATATGGTTTATAGACAAATGAAAATCTGAAATTTCTTATTTGCATGATGAATAAATGATCCATAAGGATTAAATATCATCATTGTTTCAGTTTCATGGGTAATTACCAATTCATTCCAATGGATCATCGATACAGAATTAATCTTCAAAGGTTTTATCATACTTTTTTCACTAAAAAACCACCTAAAATATGATGGGATGTGATGTGCAGAATGAATCAAAAGGTTCTATCTTTTTATTAGGGAATAATTATCTTAAATCTAAAAATATAAATAATGTAGACAGTTAAGCCACTTAAAATTAGAAAAGAGAACTATCTTTTTTGAGTTTCCATATTGGTATACCAATTTCTTACATCATTTTGAAGATGTAACTCAACTTGATAAAAATATATGGGAAATGTTACATTTAATTATTTTAAATATCATGTTGAAGACCAAAGATGACTTCTAATCTCATCCAAACATAATGTATGGGGTTATTCAACTAGAACTGAATCATTTGTGTATAAGAGAAAAAAATTGGAATGTTTCTTATGATGCTTAAGTAATGAATCAATCAGAGAAAGAACAATTTCCAATACTATTGGAAAATATCAATGTTATTTATGGTAAGTCACGAAATATATCTAAAGGATTCAATATAAGGGATTTGAAACCAAACTTGTTAAAAACTCACGATTACACATCCTTATTAAGGAATTTATTCCAATAGGAATTCAGAATTTTCTATCTAATAATGTATAGTTGATAGTGATTTTCATGTGCTATTTTTAGGGAACATTGTGCTAAAAGGATATCAAAGTCAATCTTGATAAAAATTCTTCTAGTGGAACCATTAATTTTGCGTGAGTTTGAAAACCATTCTTTCATTCTTTGTCACTTGAATGATCCATTTTATAGTTCATCTTTTAATTAAAACACTCATTGGGGAAATAGTTTATTTTTTGTGGATGTATCCTACTGAAAGAAATATGTTAAAACTGAAATCTTATTTCTGAAATAAGATTTATCTAGAAGGTTATATTATAAGTGGTCATCTCGATCAAGAATTTATGGTTATTTATTTAATGTATTTTTCTGAAGTGATCAAAATATAAAACAATCAAATAAGAAATAAATAAAATTAGTTTGGGGAAATTGATCCCTCATTTCCCACCCTTCCCTAAAAAGAATGAATTTTTGGGTCATATACATTGTCTCCATTGAGTATTGAAGAGTGAGATATAGCACATCACATAGTATTGTTTAATAGTGTTTTCTTTATGACTATATGAATTATATAATTTTGATATTTTTTTATCTCATAATATTTCATTTCTCATATACCTTATATTGTTATTAACATTTTTTGTTGGGATCATTAGAAAATTATATGTACATTTCACCAATAGTTTCCTTCGAGAAGAAGAGAGGCCTTTCATGGCCAAGAGTTTCCTATTTCGTTGAAATCAAAGATATAAACATTAAATTAATTTACATAAATATAGATGTCTATTTAATTGTATTATTCATATATATTTCATGTATTGATTTTACCTATTGACCAAGTTTTTCAGTAATTAATAGTATTAAATTTTGGTACCATTTACTTTGATTATGATTGATATATTTAATAATCAATGGGTATAAATTTGTTCCAATTGACAGACTAGTGGAAATTTGAAGATAATAAAATAGAATTATGTTATGTTCTATAATGGATTTTCATTCCCGTAAATTTTATAGTTGTTCTTGATATGAATATGTATATTATTATAGAATTGTTAAGAAAATATTGTTATTGAATTACTACTCTCATGGTTAACTCAATATGATGAAATGTTAATGGTTTGATTCAAGGAAATGATAGGGTAAATTTATTTGTTATTATCAGTTCAATGTTTTTGACATGACTCAATTCCTACATAATGAAGAACCATACATTTTTGAATGAATAAGAAAAATTATGTAAAATATATTGAGAGACCATATTTCAGTATCATTAATGATGTAATCCAAATAAATATTTTCATGATGTTGGGGAAAAAATTTCTACCATTAATTCACCCATTGGCATTGATCAAAATATTTCATTTTATGACTCAATTTTTCTCATTGTCAAAGTTGATGTTAAACTTGATGTAGTGGTGGGTAATATATAAAACCAACTATATATGTTCACAGATCATTCAATTAAACTTTATATGAGTTTCTCTATTAGGTATTACTATAAATAAATTAATTTAGTATCATTTTAGAATGATATGTTAGATTTAGTATTGTTTGGTTTTATTTCATTTAATTGGATTTATTTTAATTCACAAAACATGGCTTAAAATTTATTTTAAAAAAATGTATAATTTTTTTTAAATTAATGTTACTAAAATATGTTATGAAATATTTTATGCTTTATTTTACTTCTAAGTTGTATACATTATTTTTTAAATCTATTTATTAAACATTTACTATTCAATCTTATGATGATTATGAAAAATACTTCATAAATTCAAAAGAGGTGATTATTTGACCATGAAAGATAGATTCCCGAGTGTAGGTTTACCGCTTCACATCCATTAATGAGTATAGAAATTTTAATATCGTCATTCTACATTTTATATAATGTCAATTCATATTCTTTATAAATTTTGAGAGACATTCTATTCCACAAGAGTTGACTCTTAATCCTACTATTGTGCGTCCGAGTGGTGATGCTCTAAGACATAGACTGAGCACCCATCATACTCATTCTCACACTGACCCACTTGAATCACACCATCTATAACACATTTCCATCAGTCACTTGTGCATCTAGGGATGTTCCCATCCATCCCCCATAATAATCTCATTTATCATTTTATATGTCAACACTACTTTAAAGAATATTCCCACTCAGGCTTCCATCATCATCTCATTTAGCCTCGTTCCCCATACCATGTCTACGCCGCCTCTATGGATGTTTACACCATTACCATATTCATGTACTTTGATATACCCCAAGTCTATTGCCCATATTATTCCATATATATGACACTTCCCTTTATTTCAATCCTTCAACCATCGGCTAAGTCACTTCCTTTCTCTTATACTCCACTACATGAAGATCACAAAAATAATACATCAAAACATACACTTACCCCATAGGCTGCTAATATAAGATACCCAACAGATCCATCATAGCCTATTATGTATCATGCATGGGGTTATTTTTATTCTAACTATGTAAAATTATATAACTTCTATTTTTTCTTGTTTTAAAGTGACTTAATTATTCTTCTTTTTCACATATTATCTTATTAAATGTGATATTATAGTATGTGATGTGGGTGAACTCAAATGAAGGAATCTTGGAATCACAAATCATAGATAATGGTGGAATAAAATGAAGAAAATCAGATTATAGGTAAATATTCTTTGTAGATTAAAAGTTTTATGGTATCTTTACACAATTTCCATGATATCATTCTAGTGGAACCAGTCTCATGGTGAAATCTCAGTAATGACATCAAGTATATAAAATTGGGATAAATATGGGTAAGAATTTTTTTTAAATATATATATATATATATTATTTGTTTATTCATAAGAACTAACATATTCATTTTAGAGTTGGTTTAACTTTCATGAAAATGTATTGGCTAAGGTTGCATGGATGATAGATCTTGGGGAGTTATGGTGGTCATAAAAGTATGAATTACAAATTGGTTAGAGGAGTAGAGTTGGATCTGATTTAGATGGTGTGCTCATATTCCCCAATAGTCCAAAAACACAATATGAAATATTTCATGCATATAGAAATATTTATGAGTTTAAGGTATTCCCAAACATTAATGGTTTTCATATACAATCTTATTCTTATTTCATGTAATATTTTTTTCAAAGAATATAGAAAGAAAGATTCAATGACATATATACACACAATAAGCCACACTACAATGATCAAGAAAAATAAGTAAGATAATAACTCTAAGCATAAGGGTAATTTGAGTCAGGTATTAGGTGAAGATCACCAAGGTAGACTATGATGTCAACGAAGGAAAACAATTGTTGCCTCTATTTATTTGAACTCACTAGTCTTATTTCAATCCTACCGGAACCCCAAGATGGAATTCTCCCAGGCATATGTAGGTGAGGAAAAAATATCATTAGAGGATAGTGAAAAAAGTAAACATGAGCCTAAAAGAAGTAAAATAATCACTAAACAATTCATGAAGTCTATGTCAGTTATAAGGAAATCACTTACATTATATAATAATTATAAAACTTATTCATATATAGAATCAATGTAATTGTAAAATTATGCACTGAGTGATTCGAATGAGGGTCCTAGTGGTGATGTATCTGAAGGTGGTGGAGATGATGCTATTAATGATGTTGTTTCATTAGATGACGTAATTGAACCTCCAGATGTTGTTTTTGGTGTTGAGGATATTGGCGATAATTATGATGATGTTGGTAATGGTGGTGGTGATGATTTTGATGGTGATTATGATGTTGGAAATGATGTAGATTTTGATCCCCTCCATTTTTTGAATTAATACGAAGGAGACATTTGGATGTACTTAAATGACTTGAATTGATTAACTGTATAAATTTATATGTATGTATTTTTTATTGTATATGGTATGAAAATTATTACAAGAATTTGGTTGAATGAGAAATATACATTATATTTAATACATTAAATGTTTATGATGTTCTTTATTTGATTTATAGGTTTTAGAGTAGGAGGAAGAGGAGGTGGTTCTGATGCTGCCAAATACAGGTAGCCACATATACCCATTTTTCTTCAAACCATGGTAATAGGTTCTATACTGGATAATCTATACCCATTATTTTTAAAACCATGGGTATAGAAATGTACCCAAGTTTCTATCTAAAACATTCGTATTAGGGAATCTCAAAGGCATATAACCACAGTTTGTATATACACTATGGTTATAGGTCTATACCCTCACCTCCATCAACCATGATTCCTAAAACAATTCGTATAACATGTAACCATAGTTTTAGGGGTTATACCCATGGTTTAAAACCATAGATATAGAGTTAATATATATTACAGTATCAATAGATCTTAATGAGGATTAAATTTAATTATCGTTGGAGAGATCTCACTCTATGAGTCATGTTATCATGGATAATTTATATCCAAAAGGTCCTAGTTGTCAGGTTTATCTAAGGATGTACTTACTGTATCTCTATGGATCTATAAATAGTGATTGGGGTTCATACTTAGGACCACATAAAATCAGTAATAGTTCTAACTGGAACTCAGAATATCATGATACATAGATACAAGATCATGATGAGTTGAAATCAGATATACATTTTCAATATATTTATTTTAATATTAATCCATTTTTTCGATATTACAATGAGTTTGGGTTTTTTACGGGGATTATAAATTTAAAACTCAATGAAATAAATTATTATAAATTGAATCATTTATCATTACATATCATTAAACTAAATTTCAAGATTTTATAGCATGAGAAGACCAACTTTTATCTGAATTACAATGTGTGAATCGAATTTATAAGGCGTGATAAAATTTTTATCCAAATGAAGATACATAGTGTGAACTCAATACATGATGTGAAAATATAATAACCTGATTTTAACTTATGATATTTGATATGAAATATAGAAATCTATGATATTTGTAATTTTTTGGGATCTTGAATTATGTGGAGTGAAAACTAGTTACCCTCTATGAAATCCTCAATGCATAAATCATTGAACGATTGTTCATGATGTGAATTAGTTACAGGTCATAAACCAGTATGTGAATACATGTATGAAATGACCATAACATGCGGAGAATGCAGACCATATTTCTAAAATTATGATCTTTTTTTTCAAATTTATTCCTTTACTCCATTCTTATTTGTTTTTATTGATTTATTTTATTTTTTATTCATTCTCTTGTTGATGATCTCGATTACAAGGCAAGTTCATTGTGCATTGTTCTCAAATGATTGAATCAAAATCCATTTTACATTCATAATAAATATTCCATTGAGATATTAATCATTTTTCATTCATGTTAGTATTTATTTTCATTTATATTATTTGAATTTTGGATTTAATTTATTTTATTAGTTTATTCATTATGTCGAGAATACTATGATGTTTTCCCTACCATTTATTTAATAACAAAATGTATAAAAAATATTCTTTGGTTTAGTGGTTAAATATAAGTGTGGATATAAACATAATTATTATATGAATGAAAAAACAGCAACCATATGTCTAGTAATTAGGTTAAAATAATTTTCAATACCATTATTTTGCAACTACTCGGACTATTGGAGGTGCATCACGAAGGATCCTTGAAAACAATTTTGTTAGTCAAGAGAAAAAAACTTGCCTTTGACTATTCATTCCATGATTATATGATTCTTAAACTTATCTTATCAACAACACATGGACCATATAGTACTTCCTATAAAAGGTAGGTCTGATTGGATGGACCAAGATAAATTGGTGACAGTTGTACAACTTTTCATATTAAGACATAGGTCCATTACACGATAGATTTATGACCATATAATTCATGTAACCAAAAATTAACCTAGATCCCTTAAATTTATTTTATTTAAAACCCATGATACATAGTTTTAGAAAATCTAAACTTGAGATAGATTATTAGGATGGTCGTCTAAAGCATTCTTACTAGTGATTTTCATACCTAAAAGCTGTCTATGTGGGTTGAAACATGGACTACAACTTTGATATGCCTCTATAGAAATGTATTGATTGGGAAATATAAAATTTAATCTAATCAATGCATAATTGTAATCAATTAATCCATGTAGTCTGCTCGAATTTCACCACTGATGGCTTGGACTGTTGGGCTTAAGAATAATGGAATTCAATAAGAACATTTGATTACATCCCCCTATTATTTATTCTTTCACAATTTTTTTAAAACATTTTTCTCATGGAATAGAACCCACATCTTCTTTTATTAACTAGTGCATTTGTTAGGACCCTATGACACATTAATGGATCCTTGACACTCAACAACCACTCGCTTTCATTCTCGAGATCAAATGCTGCCTTTTTTTCTTACCACCATTCCATCAGGGATGAACACAATAGCCTTGCTATAAAAAAGTACCAATTGTAACATCATGAACTTCAAAGAGAGTGAGAAATGATACAGTTCTGCACAATTAATTATTATGGCTTTCTTACATTATAGGTTTTGTGCCCAACATTATTCATCAACTAATTGAAGTTACCTCATTAAAGATCAAATCTAGACTCATATATATGATCAAAAAATGAGGAATTATATAGGAATAAAAAGAAACAACCCCCCATAAACAAATTTCTATTTTAATAGAGGGTTGAGACGACTTTTTAAACTCGAGAATTTAATATGATGCAAAATGGAAACTTGTATTTCCCTTTTTCTTGAAAGATCGGGATAATGATTGCATTAAAATTCAAGTTCTCAGTACATAATGAATATGGATGACCTGGAAGAGATGTTTTTTTTGATAAATTATTCTCACCAATTAGAATATGGGAAATATGAAATGAAGTCAAAAATTTCAATTAGGTGAATGAAGAGTAAACTTGTGAATCGTTATACTCTATGATGGAAGTGGATTATTCATTCCCACATCATAGATATGATGTGTGGATTTAGTTATAATAATTTATCATGGAATCCTACATGATGTAAACACTGTTGTAGAAGATATTGTTAATGGAGGGATCATGAAAAAGACACCAAAATTAATAAGAGTTTTCTTGGAAAATATTTCAATTAATTCCAGTCTATGGAAAAGTTATATAGGGTCGTGTCGATGAAAAATCAATCATGTGTATGAGAACACTTTCCTATAGGCCAAATTATTATGTCTGTTCATAAAGCTTATTATCTTTCTAGCTACGTTTTCCATGATAACCCCTCATATACCTATTATACAGATCTAGTAATGTGATATGGGAAGAGGCCCACACCCATATCAGGATATCTGAGGTGGAATTGAAGAACCTAAAATACATGATTATAAATTATTTAATTACAATCATCAAAATTTTATGTTTTTTAGACCCTAAAAATGACCACAATATTATGTGCAGGGGCCAAAACAATAGTATCCAATCTAAGGATTCTATTAGAAGCTTATTTGAAAATGTATATTAGAGGATAAATACCTTAGAGACTAAAAAGAAAAACCAAAGGGCTTCTTTATGAAACCTTGAGAAACAAGTTAGGCAGATCACCAACACCCTCTCAGACTAATTACTAGGTATACTATGCTATAATTACTATAATAATCCATGAGAATAAGATAAGGATATTAACCTCAGTAATAGTGGAATTAAATATTTTTAGAAACCATTCATAGGTGAAGAAATGAATCTTGAAGAGGTAAGGAAACATGCATTGATCATTAGGAAGAAAGATAATGATATCATAAATAAATTTGATCAATGTAAAACATAATAAGTAGAATTAGATAAACATTCTCCAATACAAGAGCATCTTGAAAATAATAAGTCTATGTTGGACTATAACCATTAACCACCCTATTCTATATCCATAGATAATATGATAAGCTAACAGAGAGGGGAAATATAAAATCATTCTTGATATGTTTAACAAATTTCTCATCAACATTACCTTTGAAGAAAAGATTGTGAAAATTCTTTATAATGCCATTTTTAAAGACATTCTCTCGTTTAAGAAGAAAATTTACGTCTAAGGATTCATCTACCTAAATGAATAATTATTTGCAATAATTTAGTGAAATATCCCACCCATAATTTGAGATCTAGGAAGTTACTCAATTCCTTTCACTATTGGGACGTGAGAATTTGAAACATTCTTATGAGATCATAGAACAACTATAAATAGCATCCCTATGAGTATTTTAAAAATTATGGGGTTTAATTAAATAAAACGAACAAGATTAGAGATACCAATTATTTATCAATCAATCAACTACCCTTGATGACAAATTGAGGATGTCTTACTAAAGGTTGGTATATTTATATTTTAAATTGATTTCTTTATCATATAAATGGAAGAATAAGGAGACATTCCCATGATTTTAGGTACACCATTTCTATCCATTGGGAAGCCTTTTATTGATGTAAATTAAGGAATTATAATATTTAGATTTTCTGAAAAAACATGAAGTTTTTGACTTGGTTGAAGCCACTATGAAAAGTGACGAGTCAATGGATTTAAAATACATATTTTCTAATGATAATAAATATGATCATATGATTTTTATGGATGTAAGAAAGAATATTCCCTTGGAAGAAAATAAACATAATGCTAAAAAGAATGTAAATAATAGTAACCGTTGAAGAAAGATATCATCCCACCCTTCATACCCTCTTTCACAAAGAAACATAACATGGTGGTGAATCCTTAATTTCAAAATCATATAAATTAAATAGTATCTAGATATCAAAAATAAAAAACGAACTGAATGAGAGGAATCCTAAGATAGGAATACTAGTTTATATTATTATTTAGGATGATTTTAGAATTACAAAGATGGTTTTGAGTTGTTCTTGTAGGAATTTTAAAATTTAATTTAGAAATTTTAAACATAAAAAAATCAAATTAACATAATGTAAAATAAATAAACGACATGAATGTTTCAATGCATGAATAAAAATCGAAAATAAATAAAAAAAGACAATCATTACCCATAATATTCTTTTACAGGATTAAAATTCACGTGAAAACATTAAAATCCATGATCCCTAGGATCATAGAACCCCCCATCCTACCCTCTCATGTGATCCCCCTCCCACCTTGACCCCTGCTTGATATTACCCTCCACTAATGGAAACCAATATTTCCTTCCACCCCCTCCCCCAATACAAGAGGATCTGACCCTCCCACCTTATATATTTGGATTAGCTAGGCCATCAACCTCCAACGAGTTATTTTCCACTTCTAGTTGTCTGAGGGTGCAACCCCACACCCGCACCAACACCCAATATTATACTTCACTGCACTCGAGCATCATATATTCATATTTCATCCTTAGACTATGAAGATTTATACCAACAAGATATTGAACCTAGACATGGTTGATATTATTAACATGAATAAGAAGTTACTCAATTCTCTACGTGGGATATCCCTCCCCAACATAACTGAGGTACAAAAGGGGAGATATGATGATATCTTCCCTATGTTCATGGTGATATTTGAGCTCAATGGGGAATACATCACCATCTTACTTGGTGGAAAGCTATGGGAATAGAAAATCTGAGACCTCATTGTTGGACTTGGTATCTACATAGTGTAGTTATTCACTTCCCTTAATTATGATTCCATGTGATTGGAGTTGGGAAAGGGGGATATGATGGGCTTTTGGATAATGAATTCCCAAGATACATGGAGAATCTGTGAGTTTTAGATGTTGAATACCAGCCATCTTTGGGGTTACACCTTATGGATTATTCATCGGGCACTCGCTTATTCTTGGTTAGTGATAGGAGATGCTCACAACATCATCTATTAGATTTAGGTGACCTTTATAGCCACATCCATGGGTATCCATGACCTAAACATGACCCTTTAGTTATCTTTATATTATGAGGCCCAGGTGCAATAGGATCATCATACTCTCAAAGGGGTATCTTTATTACCCATCTTACCCAAAATCATGGAATCTTCAGTACCACAAAACATATTTTTTCTACCAGGATGATGGAGTGGAATAATCTCCTCATACTCTACAATATTGGTTTCTTAAGGATTTTCTAGGGGATATACTGATCGAAACCATAGTTTAGGGATAATCTGGCCATGTATTTATATCCCCATGTTGTATACCCTTCCCCCACTCATGATCCTACTTCCACTGCTAAAACAACCTTCTCCCAAGCTTCCACCTCACCCACATATTACAATGATTCTATTTTTGCACCATCACCTTACACTATAGCTTAACCCCCTCCGACCAAAACACTTATCCTAGATCTTCCATCTAACATGTGACCTATTATCTAGTGACTTATGACGCAATAGATAGTGATTATACACCACTTAAACATCCCATTAACCCTTCTATCTCATTTCACCTCTCCCACACAACCACTAGTAACTAATTATTCCCACCCTCCACTACTTTTTGGCAACACCACTACCCCCATCCCACCCCACATACTACCCCTATCTACCTATCACCAGATATTATAGACTCTTCTTCCCAAAAAGTGTGTCTTGCAGAGTAGGCCCAATAAAGAAGGGGACTTCCCCTTCAATCTACCTCTAGTGTGCCTCAAATCGATCTGGCTTCTATATGTATGGCATCTATACGGATAAGAACCTCCCACCCCATTCTCGATCGATCATGATACTATATCCATTGATGATTTTATTTTGGAATATAATATATAATACTCCTCTATATATGATATATATTTTGAGAGTTGATCCATACACCAAATATTTAGGACGTGATATCTAATAGAGAGAATGGAGAGATTTATCTTATTATTTAGTCTTATCCTTGTTCCCCACATCGATTTAACACAGTGTTGGCTGTCTATTTTTTATTTCAGCTTATTCAATTTTCACAAATGTATCATTTTTCATATATATGGATGGGATATAGTTTTCATTAAATTAATTAATTTAATTATCTCATTTTTTATTTATTTATTCATATTAGATATGTATAGCTTTGTTGTACCATCCATGGTCATTGATGATAATGTTAGGCCACCATTTGGCCTCCCACGTAACATGTGTCATCATATGGATGTGATACAAAGATATTTTAAAGAGATCTATCTCCTTTTCCATAATCAGTAAGAGCTTACTCCATAATTTTCAAGGAATTTAGTACATCTACAAGAGTGGGTTGGTAAACCCATTTATGGGGTGGTTAATCACACCATGTAATTCATTGAGATCGATGTTATATACACCCGATCCTATTGGAGATAGTTGAAATATGAACTAATGGATCACAATAATAATTTAATTTTCCTATATGTCTAGATAATGAAATCATTGTAATAAGTTTATGCGTGGAAACTGATATTTTTTTTATTTCTGTATATTTATTTTGTTCCTAGGATCATTATTTTATTTTTCTACCACTTTCTATCTGTTGTGTATCCCAAAAAACATTATAGTCTATTCCTGCATCTATATGAGTTGATTTCCCGTTCTATTGACTATATAAAACTTCTTATATTTCTACTTACATAATGTTTTATAACTGAGCACTAAGGGTTTATCTAGAATACGAATATTTATTTTTTAAAATGTTTTCATGTAGTGTTGTTTCACAACAACAACCAAGATGATTCTCCATGCAAGGATTTTTGTTACATAATGCTCTCGATTATGAAATTTCCTTTAATAATTTCCATTTCATTTTGGTCTATTCATATACTATTATCCATCTTATATAACTCTATTAAATAGTGTGGAAACATTATCATTTTATGTGATGGGGAATATTGATTGATCTTTATTATTCATAAACGTATATTTTCAATCGTTTTAGTATTCTAGGATACATTTTTCATTGTAATAATTATTTAACATGAAACATCATTAAAAAAATTATAATAAATGAAAATTTTTGGTTGGGGATTTTTGAAATCAATTTATATTCATTTATATTTTTTTAGTGTGATTACTGAGTTATGTAATTCAATTCTAATTATAGTTTCCTGGAATTTTAGTTGATTTAATTATTAATGGATACTATACCCTGAGTGATTTCTAGTTATTTTATACTCCCATTCCGGAGAGGATTATAGACATACATTGTCACATTATTTTATAATAATATTTCTTGGGGGATACTTGGGTCATGTCAACCTATCGTAACATTTCTTGTAATAGTAGTTAGTATATGATTGAATAATTTCACAATTAAAATTATTTAGAAAGTCCTTGTGGATCCATGTTTCCTAAGACACAAATGTATATATGTCCTAGTTATTTCCAATGTATCCATTAATATCCCTATTTGGATGGAGCTCTTTCAATCCTATTATCCCATTTGACTTACTCATGGTAATATGCTTTATTTTTATATGATTGTTTATTAAAATTTCTCATCTCTTCCATACATGTAATTTTAGATACTAAAGAGACATACATTATCAGTTTAATTAGATTTATTTTAAATGGATCATAATTACATTTAATATTTTCTATCCATATAAAATTTCCATTAATATTAGTAAAAAAATAAATTAACAAAAATGGGTTGTGTATTAGGAAGGAAAAAATCATTATTACTGTATATAATAATGTTATGATGGATAATATTTGGTTAGGTGATGGGTGTAAGATCTATAAAATTCGTGAATTTTAAAAAATAAATAAAATGAGAAAGATGATAGGACATGGAACTTTCTTTATTCTTTCAGGACATATATATGGACCCAAATTGGGATATTGGGAGCACCAAGATATATTTTTATTGTATGAGTTAATTTATTTCATTGTTCATGATTATCATTCATTATACAATATATTTTACTATAATTTTTGAATTTTTTTTACTTACTACCCACATTCCGTAATCATTAGAGACATTTTAACCTCATTTTAAGCCAGCATTACTGATTTTTTATTTGTATTTATGATGTAGAGATGTTATAACTTATGTAAGCCTATTGTTAGGAACATGTATTTAGAGAATGTCCATATCTCTATTTCTATTTTACCTTGAGTGATGAGAGAAAATTTATTGTGATATAAATTCAAAACATAGAAGACCTTCTGAGGAATAGTTTTGAGATTATAAATAAAGCAAGAAAGAATCGTTATAAATAAAATAACTATAAGTAATACCAAATTTTATCTATAATTTTCATTATATAGGACTAAATTTTTCTTCATGCACTTCGTTTTATTTACATAGTTATAAATCATGTTTCTTATTTAAAAATTATTCTATTTGAACACCCAATTGAGAATATTGTTTCTAGAGGACAATAACTTTTAAATCTGCATGGGAATTGGATAAGAAGAATTCATATATACACTTTGAATATATTTATTGAATGTTTAATAAATTTTTATTTGATATTTCACTAGGATTTATTTTAATATTCTAGGAATAGGACTTCAAGAGTCAATGGAAAAATGTAAAAAAGGTAACTTTGTCACTACAAGTCTCCAATTTGATGTACACAAAATTTACTCATCAAGTTGTGTAATACCCCGACCTCATTTTCCCAAAGTACATGCATTATTACATTACATTGGCATCATCACAAGAGATAAAAATCCCAAAATACCAATCATTTTAGTATCCATGGATGTACTACATACATTCATAATTTTTACATTACATTATAAAATGAAAGACAACTACAACATTATCTCGATTGACTACATTCATTCCTTAGAAAATTTTGACAATCCAGTCATAATATACTTCTTCGCATCCTAGGAAAAATAAAACATTGAAAGTGGTGAGATCAGATGCTTAGTAAGGATAAAAATATAGAGGAAACATTAAAGAATAAGTATAAAAATTTAAGGCAATGTATAAGACTAAAAAAGACTATTAAACTTAAACTTCATCATAATATAGAAAAGATAAATCAAATAATTCCCTTTACTTATTCCCATGGATATTCTACTAGCCTAATAATCAAATATAATATCAATAGCCAATTTCACAATGTTGGAATGCATAATTCTAGACTTAATAACCACATAGTCATGGACTTGAACCAATACTACTAATAAGATTTTGTCAAGGCCTTGTTCCAATACACTAGTTTGTCTCGTGAGACTTACCAATTCATTGAGGTGCTATAGAAGCCTTCACCCATCACTTACTATGTCCAGTGCATTCCTTATGTGAAAATATTGAATCATAATCTAAACATTTGTGATGGGTGAAGGCCTTAATTTTATTTTACTTCTTTCATGGGGTGTACGTTTTGTAATTTACCAAATCGGTAATGGAATTTCAAATTTCATTTTAATTGTATGTGTATTTTCAAATTGCATTCCTTATGTGAAAATATTGAATCACCGATTTGGTAACTTACAAAACGTACACCCCATAAAGGAAGTAACATACAATTAGATTGAAAATACACCTAAATTAAATAATATTACATAATTAATACAATCATGGGTAGTACATACACCACACAAAATGAAATAGTGGCAATATAGCAGGAATCTCATAGGAATAAGAAGTGAGATGAAAACCCCTTACCATGTTGCAATCAATCGGGTTGTATGACCAAAAGTTAATAACCACAAAATGAATCACATAATTCCATGAATATAGATATAATCATGATAATATATATCCAATTGAACTAAATGATACACCACATCCAATAAATAAGTGGCCAACAATGGAAATATCACAGAATTAAAAGTGAGATAAGAAACCCCATACCTTGTACTATTCCTTTGTATAGGGTAGGTTAACCTCCTATATAATGGTGAAATCACTGTTATTAAATTATACAAGAACCAAATACATACATATTATATCATATATGATCTTTTAATATTGCTTTGTTAATGATATTTCAGTTGTGTCATTGTTTTTGTTGTTAATTTAATCGTTTTCCTTTATATGTTTTGTTATGTAAGTCATGTTTGTTATGAATAGTTTGTATTTGATTCATATCCACAATGATATTAAGTTTTTGTAAATTATTTTTAATCACAAAATGAAAATTATTCTTGAATGATTACAATGAGGAATGAATCTAATCGCATTCGTGGAGACGGTAAGTCGTACGTATACACGAGCGATAATATCATTATATCGATGGTGAAATCATATGTAATTGGATGGTATATAATATATAAAGGATAATTACCATGTTATATTTATTATTTAAATTAGTTATACTCATTATTATACCCATTTAAATAATGAATTGTCTGAATAAAAAAAATACACCATGATGTGGAGACAGTAAGCCGTACGTACGCACGTATAGTGACTTTGTCATTTATAGGATGGATAAAATAATGAATATGGTTATAACACATTTATAATAACATAACAGTATGTAGAAGGTATTGGATGTATTATTTTGGAATTGAAAAAAAATAAAGATGAAGTGGAATAAGAAAATAACTTGAAAGAGGGTGGTGAAATTATTACCTCTTTTCGGGTGTTTCCTTTTTAGTTGATCAAAAGGGATCCCTAGGTTGGATTTATGATCAAATTAAGACCACTAGGTTGAAGTGATGGATTTTGGAAAGATATTGGGGTAGGGGTAGGCCGAGACAAATGGATTTGGAGTTGTGAAATTAAGATAAAGGTAAATACCCTTTTAAAAGAGAGGTGCGGGTCACTTTAGGAAAAGCTTGAAATATTATTTTGTAATAAATTTATTTTCTCTTTAAAATTGAAAAAAATTGATTTATTTCAATTCTATGGTGGGTATGGTTCAAAACACTATCATCAATTTGGTTTTATACATGTTTATGTTACCATTTTATCCTTATCATTTAGATTTAACTCTTAGATAAATAGTTAAACTTTTATAGTGTCAACTTGTATTCTTATACTATATGGTTAATAAACATACTCTAAACTTAAAAGATAACCTCTAGTGGTTCCTTAATCAGATATTTAATATTAATTAAGCCCTTTGGATGAACCATTGAATTTTAGGAATATTATATCAACCAATAATGTAGTATTTGATTTAAAAACTTATTTAGTACAATTTTGACACTATTTGGTGTTTTGTTTTTTTAAAGTCATAAGAACCTTAACACTTCTAAAAATATTTAACTAATAAACCCTATCATGTAATATTAACCTTAAAAATTAGTGGATTTCATAAAAAGTTTTAAATTATATTTATTTTAATATTTATAATATAAACTATTTTAATATTTCATTAAGAAGGTAATGTCTGCATCATCATTGTGTCATAAATAAATTTAATTATTTAATATATCAAAATTATAAATAAAATACCATTATATATGAAATAGATTTATATTTCTAATGAAATTTATAGTCTAATTTATCTTATTTATAACCCTATATTAAAAATGGGTTAGTTTAAAAACATGGAATTTAAACCTTTTAACACTTCTTTAATTAAAATAATAATAAATGTCATAATCTAATCCAAGTAGACCTAAAGGGTATTATATTATTCCTAAGGTTGTTTGTGGTCGAATTAAACTTATCCATTAGAATTAGGACATGTGTTATGGTAATTATAATATCATTTTTATCTTTAATCACCATATTTAATTTTAGCCACGGTAAATAAAAGTCAAAAGTTACTATTCCCCGAAAATTATTTGCATATTATTGAACCACATTTTACCTACTAATATTAACCATGTCTCTCAGTTTTTGAAATTAAATTCATAGAAATGGTAAAATTAAGATTTATAGAAATTGGAAAGTGCTCTTAGAAGAAGGGTAAAAGATGGTAAAAAGTTCAATAAAATTTTATACATCTACTTTTATTATAAAATGGATCCAATGAATTAAATTGTACATATATACTTATTATATATATATTTTGACATAAAATAAATTTATATAAAAAAAATTATTTATATAAAAAGTAGGTTATAAACAATAACCCAGTGTTTTTCACAATTCATCAAAAATTGAATGTTTTCAGAAAAATACCAAATATTTAGCCTAAGCTAATTTTAATATTCAAAATTGAAATATAATTTTTATTTTACCAAATTAAAAACATATAAGTTTAATTAATTAAGTTAAAATTAATTCTTGTTTTCAAATTTGAATAGTGGGTTTTTAAAATGTTTGAACAACCAAAAGGTTGACATGTGTTTCTGTCAAATTTAAATGTAAAATTACTTATAATGACCTACATTGTATTTACTGATAAAAATATAATTTAATTATAATTAAAAACCATTCAATTGGATAATTTAACACTATAAATTATTTCGATTAAAAAAGACGTTTTCAATTTAAATTTAGTATTTTTCAGTTTTCATTAAAATATGAATGTTATTAGAAAATTAACAAAAATTAATCCAAAATAAATTTCTATGTCCCTATTCTAAAGAATAATTTAATTTCATTAAATATAATATATAAAATTGTCAAATATTGTTTTTAAAAAGGGTTTTCCATTAAAAGGTGGTAAATTATCATTTTTTGAAAAATACCTCTTTTATCTGAAAAAATGATTTGATCTTATAATATGTGTAAGAGAAACATAATATAGATTCTAAAATTATAAGGAGTATATAAAATCCAAAATTCAGTTCATACTATTCATAACATCTCTTGGAACTGCTAGTTTGGTAAGTCAGGGTGTGCTCGAACTCGGTGTCACATGTAACACATGCTTTTGAATTATTTTAAAGAAAATAACATACTATGAAATCTTGGGGTTATACATTCTTCACCCCTTTTGGAAATTACGTCCTCTCAATTTGGAAGTTGGGCTAGGTAACTTCATTTAATGTCCCACATTAAAAAAAGATCAATAAAAATACCACTTTAAAAAAAAGAAAGAGAAGTACAAAGGTCACCCGAGATAACCCATACTAGGATTATATGTAGGCATACATGGATATGGAAGATAAACTAAGTGTTTTGTTCTTATAGAGAGTGATATAAAACATGATCAGGAGAAAGTTAACAACAAGAAAACCACAAACATGTGATGGGATAAATGGTAATTAGTTTCCCAGAAGGAAAAGTAAACGGACTGTTTTTTTAAGTTCCATTTCATAATGTTGAAGAATTTATTTATGAGATTTACTAAGAACATAATGAGATATACTTAATTTTTATTTATATTTTCATCCTTTCATAAATTTTCTCCACTAACTCATCTTTTTTTCAAATTATGAGTATTCAAGATAACCTGGTCACACCTGAAACGCTCAAATCGAATTCTAGAGAATCACATGATCCAAAAAGGACAAACTATATATTTACCTTGTCTTTATACATTATTCAAAACCAAAATGGTTAGTAAAAGATTTGATGATCCCCAAAAAGGAAAATTCTTTAGAGAAGGAAATACTAATATTAATTTCAAAAATTAAACCAACAATACCCAATGTTCAATAAATACAATTCAATAAACAATTGTCCTTAAAATCCTTTAAAATATTCCAAACTATTATTGAAACCCTAAACATAGAAGAATTTGATTACATAGTCTTGCACGTTAAATTATATCTCTAAAAAACACTGAATACAATTAAAGTCACATAATTAAAAGTAATTATATTAATCTCATATTCTCTATGATAGGTTAATCATTTCCACAAATAACCAAAATAGCTATAAATCTAAAATAAAAACATAGATAAAAATCCACCACTACTCCTCAAACTAAATCCCATATTATTCTATTTTCGTTAGGCATATAGTGTTCCCAAAAGAGCGAATGTCTTCCAAAATAACATTTATCACTTAATCACAAAATCATTTTCATATACTAAGGATGTCCATTTGATAAGACATAAGATCCAAAATCAACATATTATTGATCCATAAGGTCATTTAACTAAAAATAATTAGTCACACTAACCAAGGACTTCATGTAGTTCAGTGGTAGGTGGTAATCCCTATCACACTTTGGTTGTGGGTTTGATTCCTACAACTTTTTCCGACGTGATGGGTGTCACCCGGTCTGCAGGTTGTATTTTTCTAAAAATATATTTTATAACATTCCCAAAATGATATAAATTCCTCAAAATAACCATAAGACAATTTCACCACAAATGTTATCTCATACCTCGCATTTTCATCCCAAAATTTAATAATTTTTAATGGCATCAAATTCAGGGAATTTATATTCCCAAATGGTTATTTATAACTAGATCAACAAAATAATAGACAATGCTTCCTAAAATATCATTTTCACATAACAATAAATAGGGTTACACATACAAGGGAAAATTCTTCCAAAGTAATCTCTTCAACAAAGAGCACTAATACTTTTAAACATTTCACCATCCATTTATTTCCACATTGGTTATTCCTAGTCCAAGAGGTTATCCTATAGAATAGGGAATTCACAAGTGTAATGCACAGATCCCCCACATTTACAGCAAATGACTGTAAAAGGATTCTTGTTATCAATTTTATTTTCTGCCATAGTACTCTACATTTTCCATGACAATTCTTGACTTTATGTCATTTTTTCCCACACAGAAATAATTTCTTTGTTCCATTGAGACACTTTTCGTGGTGTCTCCTTCCACATTTCCTACATGATGGAAATTGAGCTTTCATTTATCCATGGTCTCCACTACTGGAGTTCTTATCATTCAACACCTTTCTCTTCATTGTTGAGTTCGAGAGTTGGTTAATAAATATGTTGTTGATCATATTTCTGTTAAAATGATTCAACATGAACACCATATCTTTTACACCTATCAACATTCAATTTCTTTACTCATTTACACCACCATGCCCACCTATTACATAAATTTCAATGTTACTATTACTTCCTTGGAATACATCCATTTAATAACACATGAAATCATATTGTGAGATATAAAATCATTTATAGAATATCATAACACCTTATTTTCAGTCTAAAACAACCTAGGATTAAACAAGGATATTTATTCTTGTATTAAATTAAAATCCTTCAAATATATTTGTAAGGAAAATTTGAATTATCATAAGCATATCCCCTATGAGTGTCGTAACCAAAAATGCAGTAAGGCCCACTTTCGTGTACCGGGATACCCTGGGTCAATCCCAAAACTCTTTGTTGGAGTTTTCTATCCTAGGTAAATCTATGCCAGAGCCTTCTATACCTACTTATATCCAGATAAAAATGTATTACTTGGAAAACCCATATAATAGTTACATTAACAAAATTGTTGGATGTTCTTCTATACTAATCCTCGATGTCTATCTTAGGGTAGTTTTTCCAAATAAGAGTTTTTTCAAAATCTAGCTTACATGGTTTGTACTAAACTTTCTCTAATACCAAATGTAACACACCAACCCTAGTTACCAAGAGTCAGTGCATTATTACATAACATAGGTATCATCACAGGGGATCAAAATCTCGAAAGACATATCGGTTTTGTAGTCTTGGAATTACTATATTTATTCATAAGTTACACATTGTATTATAAAAAGAAAAACAAAAACAACATTGTCTCTATTGATCAAATTAATCCCTTAGAATATCCTTGCAGGTCAGTCATAATATAATACTTAGCATGGTGGAAAAAACATAGAAAGGGGTGAGCTTAGATGCTCAGTAACGATACCAATATAACAAAAACATTCAATAATAAGCATAAACATATAAGGAAATTTGTAAAACTAAAACACAAGCCTTTTAAACATAAACATAATCATAATCAAATAATTCCATTTACTTAGTCACTTGGATATTCTACTAATTGAATAATGACAAGTAATATCAATAGCCAATTTAATAATGTTGGAATGCATAATTCCAGACTTCATAACCACATAGTCAAGGCCTTGTGCCATGACTACAAATAAGATTAATTCATGGCCTTGTGAAAAGACACTAGTTTGTCCTGTGAGACCTACCAATGCATTGAGAGCTATATTTGGCTCCACCCGTCACCTACTAAGTCCATTTCATTCCTCATATGAAAAGGTTGAAACATAATCTAAATATTTGTATTAAAACTAGCATACAAAATGTCAATATTTTAACCAAAAACCATGAATGGAATAAAAATAGCACATCCACAGTCAAACATAACTCATTAAATACCATATGGATTATTGTATTATAATAAATCAACTTCTATCAAGAATAAAATACATTTAAGGAAATTTAAATAGATTAAAATAGTCATTAAAAATAGTTGAGAGAAATATCCCCTTTTCTTGAAAACCTTTAAATGTCGCACTATTTATCAAAGAAGTCGTTTAAAAGTGATTTTAAATTCAAGTGTGCCATAACCCTTTGAAAAAATTAAAAGTAATTTTGATTTAAAATCATTTATTTCTATATAAATAAATACACAAAATGATTTTTTAAACATTGACATTAATGGGAATGATTTAGAATAATAAATATTTAAAACATTTTAAACAATATTTTAGTTAAAGAATTTCTAACCAAATAAGAGATGCTTGAATACAATTAATTGAGGAATAACATTAATCCAAACATTATAATATCATGATAATAAAGGGAATAATGATATTATCTGTCAAAGGATAGTATATACACCATATAAAAGTGAATTGGTGTATAACAACAAAGAGGTATCAAAGGAATGTATATTGAGGTGAAATACATTATAAAGACCATATCCTTAGATTAAGGATAAATAAATGATGTAATTATGTGTGAAAAATATAAATACACTAAATATAATTGGATATTCAGTGTAAATCTATCATATTACATTCACACATATTCTTGTAAAGACAAAACCAATGAATTGGATGTTTAACTCAATGAATGGAAATTGAGTTAAGATTACCGTTAAAAAGTTCATATCAGTGGAATGTGAATTTATAAATGGAGTTATTATGTGTATAAAAGGTATATAAACAAAAAGGGTAGTGTATATTACAACATAAATAATAAATAATGATTCCACACATAATCATGGAGTAAAATAATCAATAAATTACGCGTAAAGCCCAGTGAGGGGAAATTGAAATTTGAAATTCCATTACTGATTTGGGAACTTAAAAAACATAAAACCCATGAAAGAATTATCTTAAAAATAATAAGTAAATAGCCATAAATTAAATTATATTACACAAAGAATACTATCATGGGTAGTATATACACCACACAAAATGAAATAGTGGAAATATAGCATGAATCTCACGAGAATAAGATGTGAGATGAAAACCCTTTACCATGTTGCAATCAATCGTGTCTTATGTCCAAAAGTTAATAACCACCAAATTAATCAAATAATACCATGAATATTATGAGAATAATGATAATATATCTCAAATGACACTGCACGATACACCACATGCAATAAATAAGTGGCAAACAATTGAAATCTCATTGAATTAAAAGTGAGATAAGAAACACCTTACCTTGTACTTTCCCATAGTATAGTGTAGGATAAAATCCGGTATAATGATGAAATAAATGTTATTAAATTATAAAATAACCAAATACAAAAATATGATATCATATATGATCTTGTAATATTTCTTTGTTAATGATATTTCAGTAGTATCAGAGTTTTGGTTGTTAACTGATTCGTTTTCCATTATATGTTTGGTTATGTAGGTCATGTTTGTTATGTATATGTTGTATTTGATTAATATATTTAATGATATTAAGTTATTAAACACTATTTTTAATCAATAAATGATAATTATTGTGGAATGATTATGATGGTGAATGAATCTTATCACGTTCGTGGAGACGGTAAGCTGTACGTACTCACGAGTGACAATATTATTATATCGTTGGTGAAATCGTATTTAATTGGATGCTATATAATATATAAGGAATAATTAACCTGTTATATTTATTATTTACATCAGTTATACTCATTATTATACCCATCCAAATAATTAAGTGTTTGAATTACAAACTACACCACGATGTAGAGACTGTAAGCCGTAAGTACGTACGTATGGTGACTTTTTCATTTATAGGATGGATAGAATAATGAATATGGTTAGGCCATATTTATAATAACATTACAGTATGTAGAAGGTACTGGATTTATTATTTTGGAATGGAAACATAAATGAATGAAGGAGTGGATAAAGAAAACAACTTGAAAGAGGGTACTGAAATTATTACATCTTCCTCAGGTTTTTCCTTTTGAGTTGATTAAAAGGGATACTTAGGTTGGATTTGTGATACAATTAACGCCTCTAGGTTTAAGAGAGGGAATTAGGAAAGATATTTGTGCATGTTTTGGCCCGACCAAATTGCATTGGAGGTGTGAAATCAATAGGAGGGGAAGTACCCTTTTATAAGAGAGGTGAGGGTCACTTTCAGAAAATTTTGAAATATTATTTTATAATAAAATAAATTTCACTTTATAATGTATTAAAAATTATTTATTTAGAAGATAAGGTGGGGATGGGTCATAATCCTCTCAACCAATTGGTTTTATACATGTTTAGGTAAACATTTTAACCTTATCCTTTAGATTTAACTCTTAGTTGAATAGTTTAACTTTTACGGCGACTTCTTGTATTCTTCTACTATATGGTTAATAAACATACTATAAACATTCAAGAGAACATAAAGTAGATAATTAATAACATATATAATATTATTTAATCCTTTTGGACAAACCATATATTATTAAGAATATTATATCAACCAATCATATAATATTTGTTTTAAAATATGTTTTATGTCAATTTTGACAGTATTGGGTATTTTGTTTTTGTGGAAGTCATAACAATCTTATCACATCGAAAAAATTTTCTCTAATCAATCCTAACATGTCATATTAACCTAGATTATTCTTGGATGGCATCAAAAAATTTAAATTCAATTTATTCTAATGTTTCATTAAGAAAGTAATTACAACATCATCATTGTGTCATAAATAAATCTAATTATTTAATATCTAAAAATTATAAATAAAATACCATTATATAGGAAATATTTTTATCTGTCTATTGAATATTTATAGTAGAAATTATTTTATGTATAAAACTTTATTAAAAATGGTTTAGTTAATAAAATTTGAATTTAACCCGTTTAACTCATCTTTGAATAAAATAATAATTCATTTCCTAGTCTAATCCATGTAGATATAAAGGATCATATTTTATTCCTAAGGTTTTTTTTTCTAATTAATATTATCCGATAGAATTATAACATGTTTTAGGGTAATTATAATTTAATCTTTACCATTAATTACCCTTTTTACTATTAACCAAGGTAAATAAAAGTCTAAAGTTACTATTCACCAAAACTTATTTTCATCTTATTGATATGAACCATGTCACAAAATATTTTACTTACTAATATTATCCATGTCGCTTGGATTTTTGGAATTCAATTCACAGAAGCATTAAAATTATTTTTTATGCAAATTTGCAAATGCTACTAGAAGATAGGTAAAAGATGATAAACAGTTCAATAAAATTTTATACATCTAATTTTTTTACAAAATGACTCCAATGAAATAAATTGATCATATATAGGTATTATACATATTTTTTGAATTAAAATAAATTTAATTCAAATAAATAAATATTTAAAAAAATTCGGTTTTAAGTAATAACTTATTGTTTTCACTATTCATCAAAAATTAAATGTGTATAGAAAATTACCAAAACTTTACCCTAAGCTTATTTGGATATTCTGAATTCATAAATGAATTATATTTTACCAAATTAAAAACATATATGTTTCATTAATTAATTTAAAATTAATTCCCGTTGTCAAAATCGAAAAACGGTTTTTTAAAAAGTAAAAACAATCAAAAGATGAACATGTGTTTATGTTAAATTTAAATGCGAAATTAGTAGTAATGACCTGAATTGTATTAAATGAGAAAAATATAATCTAATTATACTTTCAAACCATTAGAATTCGTAATTTAACAATATAAATTATTTCGATTGATAAAGTTGTTTTCAATTAAAATTTAGTACTTTTAGTATTCATCAAAATATGAAAGTTACCAGAAAAGTTCCCAAGATTTATCCAAAATAAATTATTATGTCCATACTCTAATGAACAATTCAATTTAATTAAATTAAATATATAAGTGTTTTAAATATTGGTTTTTGAAAAGGGTTTTCCATTAAAATGTTGTACAATTGCATTTTTTTTTAAAAAAATCTTTAATCTAAAAAAATAAATTTTTCTTTTATTATGTCTAAGAAAAAAATAATATGGATTCTAAAATTATATGGAGTATATAAAATTCAAAATTGAATTCATACAATTAACAATCAAATTTTGAACGGCTAGTTTGGTAATTCCTAGGTGCGGTAGAACTCGTTGTTCCATGTAACACAAGCTATTGAATTACTTTAAATAAAATAACTTACTATGAAATCTTGGGGTGTTACAAGTAGACCACCTATCATAAAAATTATAATGTCTGATCCCCATTTACAATGTGTTAACTATCTACATGAATTGGATCCTGAATAAATTTCATGAAATTCATGAATTGCAAACCTGATGTACATATATGATGTGAAATCAATATGAGAAATGAAATGCTCAAAACCAAATTTCCGCAAAAGATAAAACCTTTAAGATTTAATAATCCATGATATTTTGAGAAAATTGATGATCTTAATTATATAGTATGAAATCTAGTTACACGACATTAATTTATTGATGAAAAAAATAATTTATAACTTATTCATGATGTGAATTATATGAACGTCATGAACCGTTCGGGGTATATATATACAATGACCCCAGCACGAAGAAAAAGAGGAATAGATTCCAAAACATATTTCTATATTTTTTATTCATTCAATTAATATTTTATTGCCCATTTTTTCTATTACATTCTTTTCTATTTTTTTACCCTTGTTTCCACATTCTATTCTATGAATTTTACATTAGAAGATTCTATATAATATTTTAATCAAAATACATTTATAATTAAATACCAATATTTAGTAGTGTTCTTCATTATTTCTTTAGTCATGTTTTTATTTAATCAATTTCCTGTGATTTTACTTATGTATTAAATTAATTTAAAATAGTTATTAATTATGTAAAGAATTATGCAATCTATTTCCCTTCTTTTATTTCATAACCCAATCATTAACTAATTCTCTTAGTGTAAGGTGACAAGACTAATGGTGGATTAGAATGTAATAAATTTATGACTCAAAATATTATATCCATATGTAAAATAATTATGATAAAAAAATTTAATTCCCACTTTTTACAACGATCTAGTCCAAAAGAGGGGATAAATGTATGCTCCTTGACCAAATCTGAGTTTAAAAGGCGAGAAGAAATAGCCTACGATTATATCATCCTAGATTCTATGCTTCCTACATTTAGGTTATCAATTATCTCATGAAAAATGATAATTTTACCTATTATAAAGTTGTAACTGGTTATAATATGATCAAATGTTGATTTTTTTACTATATTACTGCCTAAGACATATGACTTTCCAAAGAAAGATTTAGGATCCTCATATTCCTATACCCTAAAATTGGCCCCGATCCCTTCCAATAATGTGATTTTAAAACCAATGATTTATATTTCTAGAAAACAAAAACCTGAAAGTGGTGTTTAAGCCTCAATCACAAAAGGTTATTACTACTACATTTCTTGATTATACGATGTCTCTATAGGTTTGAACCCAGACTTCCGTCGTACAATGCCTTTGTTTCCATGCGTAGTTTGTGAAATATAAAATTTAATCGTATCATCATGCATATGTAAATAATTATTTCATGAAATATAGTCAAATAACTCCATGGACCACTGGGGGATGACAAAAATCAAATTTGGATAAACACGCAAAGTAGGGAATTGATGACTATGTAAAGTTTTTATAATAATGCCTCAAACCCCACTTAGGGAAATAGAAAGAATTACAGAGGATCCCACCAAACTCTCAGGAATGAATACCAATCACTGTATCGTAGAAAAATCATATAGGGTGGATCAAAATACTAGGATGACGATGTAATGAAAAAGTGTAACATTATGGGCTGGACTGATAGAACACACACAACCGATATTAGTCCATACCAGAACTATTTGTAGGAAAACTGAAGCTCATTCTAGAGTTGAATTGGGAAGAATAAGGGATTTAAAATTACCTTGAAGGATTATAAGGATGTCACCTGAAGAATACATTATATGTATCACTAATCCTAGCATTGAATATGTCTTGTAGTCACATGACATTAATTTCCAATAAAACATGGTGTGTCCCGTAGTGGTACCCGACATGTAGATTTCCATTTGAAACTCGATATGTCATCTAGGACATGCTTATGTACTCTCCATATTACAAGATGTGTGACCTAGAATACATAGTGTGTGGAGGAATATGGTTTATTGGGAATGTAATCCTAATAGACTCTAAAACCTCTTCTATAGGTTACATGGTATGTGACCTATCACACACTAAGTATAACATCAGATGACTTCCTATTAGTGTACCATCAGTACATGTCGTGATTTTAATCTATGTTTCACATGAAATTTGGGACCCCTAAAACACATGTGAAATTTTCCTTGATATACAAACCCTTGTTAAAAAAAATGGAATACTACAATGTGGTAGTTTGTAATTTCTTAGAAATTTCACAATGTTCGTGGATATTTCACCTGCATCACCATCATTGCTGAATCATCCACAAGTCCTATTATAAATCTTAGATCTATATTTTAGATCCTCATTATTTCAGATAGCCAGATTTTGGCCATCATATTTTCTTTGTATATGGTTCTCATCACCCCACATCACACATTACTTTCCAAACCACAATCAGGGAACCCAAATCTAGTCCTTATATACCTCTAATAATCTTTTATATCTATCACATTATTATCAAGACATCTATTGTGAACTCATATCAATGTTATCATCCCAATTCCCTAAATAATTTTCATATAGTGAAAGATTAATGGGAATTTGGTCGAACCACATCCAAGTGAAATACAAGGGATGAAATATGTGAAAAATGTGAATAAAAGAAGAAACCAAAAAATGAAGAATGAACCTCAACAATTTTGAGGTGTGGCCTTGATTTTTTTAGTATTATTATGATTAAATTGAAACATAAAGAACAAGTACTAGTTTTCCCAAATACAAGTTAAATAAAACCACACATACAACATGAGAGACCCACAAATCAATCCATTTAAGTATTTGATTCACATTCATCATGAGAAAATACAATAGGGAAAACATGTAAATTAATTTTCATAACTCTATTTGGATTGATCTATAATGAATAATGATTCCCGTCTTTATCATTTGTGAGATCCAAAAGAATCTATTAGATCACCAGTTTCCAATCCTAGATTTGTTTTTGGTCATATGAGGACCCTCCATAAATGCTCCTTTAAAGGGTCCTCTCAATCCCTAGGATTTTTCAATTGGCCCTATGTCTTGACTATAACCTACCATTATAATGAAATAATGTAGCCTATGTATAAAAATAAATAAAAGGTTAATTAGTTAATTTATTTTATTATTTCCCCCCATAACTGGATATTGTCAAAACATATCACCCCGAAAGATTATATGTTTCACCTATGATAAAACCCACATTACAAAATAACTGATAGTATAAAATTTTAGATCTGAGACTCTATTTAGGAGTAATTCCATTTTTCCATGAAAAAAATGTATGCATGAAATAAATATAATTTTTATTTATATAATATCAATATTTATCCCCTCTTGGCCATAAAGTCAAGAATATTTTTAGTTCATGGATTAAAAAACATTTAAAAAAATATTTCAATGATTTAAATGTAAAAAGACCATAGATGTTATATAATCATTTATTGTTTAATTGGAATTTATAATTAAAACTCATTGGAATAACTTCATATTATTCATATAACAATTATTTTTGACCATGTAAATCATTGAACACATTATTTTCAATATAAAAAGATATTTGAGGATTGGATGACTTTAGTATGAGTGGACCTTGAATCAAAAAATAATACACAACCAGAAAAAAGTCTAATTATAAAAATTTAAAACAATTATTGAATAACCATTATAATTTAAATGTGAAATTTATATTTGGAGGATAATATCGCACACAATAGAATGATTCAAAAATTAAAATCCAATTTTTTAAAAACAAATAGGTTGCATATGATGTGTTGTACCCCATTGTAATGTGACCTTTAATCATATCCACAAAATGAGTATTTCTAAATATTCATGGCATGATTACTAATAAATATTCTGATGAATCAAAATAAAACACACATCAATAGGTATAAAACTTTAAATTCGAACAATAATAGATTTTATTCATCTAGTATACTTTTAGAGTGACATGATACTTTACAAAAAGAAGCCTCACTTCCCCAAAAATTATAGAGATGATGAGAATTGATAACCTTAGCCCTGATCCCTATTATTCATGTAAAAAATGACCAACTCAAGAAATATTCATATATTGAAATTCAATTAATATATGGCTATTTTAATTATATAAGTATTTAGTCTGATTTTAATGGATAACTATTTAAATATTAATATTTAGGTTTTATTTTATTGCATCACCAAAACTCCATTAATAAAACATTACCATATATTCAAAATGCTTTTATGATATTTAAAAAATTCCAAAAAACCATAATTGATCTACAATTTCTGAGGAAATTGAGATTGAATATGATTTATATAATAAAAAATATTCAATAGAAAAATCAAATAGCCACACCATAAACCATATCTGCTACATCTTCAACTCGATTAAAAAAACAACTGATTTGGAAATAAATTCTATCATATTTACTTCATTATCAATTATAGTCTTGGTATGAATAATATTAAAAATATTTATATTCTGAAAAATAATCCCATTATGGTTTCATTTTGAACTATTAAATTCATCAAATTTTTGTTTAACATCAAACATAAATTTCACATTAAAATTAGCAATGCATCATTACTCAATCGTTATATGCTGACATGTGGGACACAGTGTAAGAAATAATAATTATGAATAAACATACAAAAAAACCTTAGGGTTACTTATTTCTCAACATGAAACTTCCAATTCCACAAATCATTAAAACTGCTCTTGCATGTCCAAAAAATGACTTCTGGAACACATTATCAACAAACTATTTAGAATTATTAACCCCCATCAAATAAAAAAATTATAAATTCATATATTTAAACATTAATAATTTCCCTGAATATATATTATTCCCTTCAAAAAAATATATTCCACTTATTATAATCATTATATATAATTATGTGCTCTACTTATTTTGTTATTATCCCATTTTCAAGATCATTAACATGAGTTTAAATCAAATACATTAGGGAATGTAACATAAATGGAATAAAGTTTAATTTGAAAAATAATGGATTATTTATTTAGGAATATGGTTTTTTTCTAACCATGGATAAAATAGTGTATATATTTAATTAACAACAACTATTGTACTCATTTCAAAAAATGTGGATGGAGATCAATGTTCATCCTTCATTTATTTAATGTCATAGTATATTTATGTCAATTAATGTAGACTCCCAATTTTTTATATTAATTCTAATAAATTAACTTCTTTATCAAATTAATCATTTTTAATATTGGTTCCAATAGATATAATGTCATAAAAATACATTGAATTATACATACCAAACATCTCTATACATTACCATTCATATTTATATTGTGAAATAATGACATGATCATCCCCTTATGTAACTTTTAATCATAAGAATTATCTAATATCTCCTACCATGAATATCTAAAATATAATTATCATTTAAAATTATTACTACTCGAAATCACATTCTCTATTTACAATTACTATTAGCTTCTAACTGGAGAATAACAATTAGTGATAACACTTTATCATATTTGGGAATGATGTTGTTTTCATCACATTCCTTCAGGAATTTTAGTAACATAAATATGGTACCTAGGTTGGAATATCAATATTTATAATCATTTTAAAATCATATAGAGCCTTTCAAAACTATAAAAATATCTTTCAACATATCGAAGTAATAATTTATTAGGATTCTCAATATAAACATCATATTTATACACTCCATTAAGAAGGAAATATTTAACATCCATATTAGAGATTGTTTATCATATTTGTGTGGTAATAAGACTAATTATACTAAATATTTCAAGTATATAATGGATTTTAGTTTTCTTATAAAAATTAGTTCATCATATAACAATGTTTTTATACATTTAATTCCTTATTTACCACCACTTACTCTTTTTCATTCAATTATATTTAAAAAAGATAGTATATTATAATAATATATGTAAGGGTATGAATCCATGTGGACAAACCCTTTCCATGTTTTTAAGAATTCTGTTGATTGAATGATTCTTGGAAGATGTTTTTATGGGTTTGGCTACAAAAGGATAGAAGAAGGATGAAATCACATTGTGTAAAGTAACATGATATAAAAGGTTGGTTCAAGACATGTGAATATGTGGGTCATGATGTTTGAATTTTCATGGTAAATAATAAAAAGGTGATGCATTTTCCACATCAACATATCCCCAGTGATTAAATGACATGGATGGGGACTACATATCATGTAAATACCTGGTGCAACACATCTTTAAATATTTCAATTACTCAGTATTTTTCCAAACTATATAATAATAGTGCCTCCCACCATTTCAACAAGAGACCAAGGGATCCATCCCATTATGTTTTGTGATCCCTTAAATGGTAATCCATCCTTTCGATTCCTTCTCTAATAAGTGGTGATCCATGTTTCATTCCTTCTTCATTTTCTAGAGATTTATCCTTGTTGGCTCTCATTTTTCTCATGTCCTTCTGACATCATATGGGATATCATCTCCCAGGTTTGTAATGGTGTTTTTTCTTGGTTGGGGTTGGTGAATTGGGCCAAGACATCCTTGGATGTAAGCAGTTCTTGCAGTATGGGTGATTGATGTGTTGTAAAATGTCTTATTCTCATGTGATAAATGATGATGTATTTTGAGGAATGTGATTATTTTATCCTATTTTACTTATGTGTATGAATAAATTGATTATGATTTATGATTTTGGGTGGAAATTAACTTGACCTAATAAATTTTGACCTAGATGAATGAATTGGACAACGATTACATATTGATTATGTTGATACTTTATATAATTATAGAGATTTACCAAATATTTTTTCCAAAGAGTTTGATATATATGTTTTATGATTATTTAGAAAGTTGTTATGCTTAAGGTATAATTTTTTAATTGCAAAATAATATAATATTGGAATTAATTGATAATTAATTGGTTAATGATTAATCAAAGAAGATTCATGTTTGTAATCTGGTGGAAAATTTAATTTAATGAGGATCAAATTTATTAATTTCACATGTTTAATTGGAATTTATATTTACTATGATTATATGAATTGATAAATATTGTGACTCATTTTTATTCATGTTCATAATAAAAACTAATGATATTTTAAAATGGTTGGATTCTTGAAATCTAGTTTAAATTAATATCATAATTAATTTAGTAGATTGTTATAGTATAATTTCTTTGTTTTCCCATAGTTGGGATATATTAATAATGAAGATATCCATTTAATATGGAACAATAATTGGTTGTCCGGAAAATAAAATTTTCTAGCACTTGAGTTTTCTATTTTCTTGATAAGGATGAGTTCCTTGTTTTGGATCCATGAGATCTCATTTTCCAGACAATGCTAAATGAATTTTTTGAGGGACCAATTTCCCTTTTGACTATGATATTCTGTTCATTATTCAATTTTTAGGTTATTCGGATAGGATCATTGTGATATGAACCTGATATAGTTGATTTTGTGATGGATGATATGTGTTGGGGATGCCTATATGTGATGTGGTCCTTGAATGGTAGAGCATGGGATAGATGATGTGATATAAGGAGAAGAAGGCCCAGTTTATGTGGCCACTGTTGAAGCCTATGATAGAGAGTTTCATCAGTATATGCATGTTGGTATCAGGGATGGAACCTGAGGTGATGTAATTGGTTAAATCCTTTCTTACCTGGATGTTATGTGGACATATAGTGATCTCACATATGAATTTTATTAGTGTTTGATGGATGGGATGCTTGTTTTTTTGTATTCCATTCACCACTAGTTAAGGAATATAGAGTTTTTTTGTTTCATGTTTCATATTGGTGGTACATTAGGATGGGTTTCCCAGACTACATGGTTTATATAATGATTCTAATAATAATGGAATAATTCTTAACCGATGGGGTTGGTAGATAATTGATTGATATTAAAAAAATAATTCAATCTTAATAAACCATAGACTTGGTTGGGATTATTCTATGAGAGAATAGACTTTACTCCGATGTTTAATGTAGTGAAATGTGCAGTAATTTTAATGGTTACATATTGTATAATCACCTAATTAATGGAATTTATTCATATAAATTAAATAATTTATTTAATACAGCTCGTTATAATTATTGTGTACTAATATGATATATGGTCTTAGTAATGGAATCTAGGTGCCCGTGTGAAATTAGTCATATTTGGGTATAAGAATAAGTTATTCCAATAATTTCATTTTGATCTATATTATATCATGTATATTATGTTATCTGATACTCTACCACATGCTTGTCGATTAAGGAATCTAACACCCAGTGGCCATTGGGAGGTGTTTTCCACAACATCCTAGTGGGAGGATAGATAAATAACAACCCCCATTGGCCCCTATCACTTCTCATGGTAGTAACTTCATTTGGTATGTATTGAGGATATTTTTCCCACATATTGTTATATTGGTATGTGATTGAGTGTGGTTATTTCACACAATTGCATTACAAGATATACTATCGATATGATTATTATAGGTATGAAGGGAATATGTTGTGATGAATTGAGGAACCTAATCGGTGTACATGCTGTAATGACATCAGGTATGATACCTGATGTTTGATGTATTTTATATGGGATTTTGTGGCTCTGAAAAAGCGCATGGATAAATTATATGGATATTTAATATGGTATGATGTGGTTATGTGATGCACGAGGTTCATGTTGTTGTTCCTTGCCATGGTGTTTTTGGGTCGACTTACTTTTCGAGACATATGGATTAGATATGAAACATTGGGTAAGGGTAGAAAACCTATGGTGATGTGGTATCATCATATCCCTGATGTTTTATTATTTTATAATATTCTCTCAGTTTAAATTACTTGTATAGAGATATCCATGGTGAGGATGGGAACATAGTATACATGTTTTATTGATGAGTTAGTTTTACTATTTTTCACTATTCTTTAACATTCTTTCATTATCTTTTTAATTCGGGGATTCAGGTAGGATCTTATTGAGTATAATATTATGCTCACCCAACATATATATAATCATTTTTAGGCATTCTATATTAGGTTGGATACTGAGATGGATATTAATATCTCGTGGGATTCCAGGAGTTGTTTGGGACCTATGCTTTCTTTTGACTTTATCTTTTGGTACTTTTGGTTCCTTTTAGTTGTTATAATTCTTTATGAAAGTTCATTGTGAAGAAGGTTTTTTTTATATATTTTTGATAAGGTTTTTTTTATTTATCAGAATTATATATATGTTTTGTATACTTCTCCTAGAGGAAAATTACCCCCAAATGTATATTTGGCAAACCCTCAGTACTAGTATCCTAACCAAGGCCAACTATAGGTGGGAATCATGAAGTCACCATCAATCTCCCTTGTGGTATCATTGAAGGGAGTGGTTCATGATATAATGGTATCAAAGGTTCAGGTTTGGGGAATATGATGGATTTTGGTATAGGCACAAGTTAAGATTCCTTGGTTGGTAGGGAATCAATGTTACCTTTATTTAGTAAGTGATGTAAACATTGGGGATAAGTGGAGACAAAGGTATTTAATTCCCCTTTTGATTTGATAAATGTATCATCTATTTTAATGATCATATTAAATGATATGATTTTCATTTCATGTCACATAATTATTAAATGATCTTGCTTTATTATTATTTTTCGCAAGTGTCTGAAATTGGTAGACATTTGGATTGGTTAAATACAAAATAATAAAACGTAATAATTCTTTATTTAATGCTCAATATTCAGTATTCCAGGTTTATGAGCTCTAAATGTTTGTTCCTATATTAGTTATTGATCCTGGTCGACATCCTTTTCAGGTTTAAACCAATAATGTTTGGCAGGATATGCCATCTAATATCCCTAGAATAAAGGTTGATAATGATGGATATTAGAGGAAAACACGCTGAGAGATTTAGTTTTTGTGACTATATATGTATGGGGGATCAATTTCAGATGTACTAAAATAATAATGGTTTCATGAGGTTTATATACCTTTTAGATTGATTTTTTCATATAAGGACAACTAGGTTTTGATGGATGTGACGATGATCCATGGAGCAGTAAGGCAATGGTTGTTTTCTTCCATAGGGATAATGAAGATTAATTTGTGTCACAAAAATTTCCCAATATTAGTTTATAGTATAGGTTCTTTCATCAACCATGAAATAATCCAGTTTCTAGGAGGTATGTTTCCTTTAAAAAAGGAGGACAATCATGAGGAAGTTTAGGATACATTTCAAAACCCTTACTCGATATGATTCCAACATGTTTACTGATGGAGAGGCATGGGCGAGGCATTTCAATGAGGATTTTAGTCCATATATCCATATCTTCATAAAGTTGTATAGGATGAAGGCACATTTCATTGTGCTGGAAAAGGACGAGGTTATTGAGAGTATTATTCCCAGAACAATTTCATCGTGAGGTGGGAGTCACCAAGATTCCTCACCGTGAATATGTGGTCTGGGTTTTTTAGTTTTTAGTAAATAGGAGAGTTTGGTCACATAGGAGGAGGTCCCATCCCTAATCATGTTGTTTCTATAAGGGATGCAGTTCTCAGACACATTCTAAGGGAATATAATAATGTTTTTATTACGGAGGCCATGATATTGAGAAATGATAGTGCCCAAACATTCTGATAACCTAGTGTAAGGTCAGTATTCTACTTGAAGTTCCACCATTGACAAAATTTTATCCGAGGAATTTGAAGTAGGTTTCTCTAATTTGGTATACGTAGAGAGAAGATAGGGAAGGTAGAGTACATCCCTGAGATAATACACATCTTCAAAGTGAAACACACTAACATAGAGGTAGTTTTAAATAGGGAAATAAATTCAGTAGAGAAGTTTTTGGACAACTTCATATGATAGAATTTATACCACCAAGAGAAACATAAGATGATTGAAGAACACTTTGAATTTTTTTACATGGGTTCAGGCACTGCATGAATAAAGAGTGATGCACTCCTTTATATTAACTACCCTCATCCTCACTTTTTAACTCATGTTATAGAGGTTTCTAGTGCCCTTGGAATTGACTATGCTAGTAGAAGGTCATGCTGACTTGTATAAAGAATATTGAAACTATAATTTAGTGATGGGGAAGCACCACTCTTGGATGGATTTCTTAATTTTGAGGATATATCTATATGACATCATCCTTTTCATGGATTGGATATATTCGGAGAGAACTATAATGGATTAAATTAGGAGATAGGTTGTTTTTTATGGTGATGATAGAGAGATAGCAGTTTTTATTGGTGATAAAGACCCTCATGTGGGTCAGAGGGGAATCCTGTCCTTAACATCTCTGATTTCCAGGATAATTTAAAGTTTATTAATGTTTCAATAATCTGTTGTTCTTAAGTATGTGGATGAGTACCCTGATGCCTTTTTTATGAGTTTGTATCTTTACCCCCACAAAAATAGATTGAGTTTGGGATCAAACAAAAAATACGATGTGAGTGTTTTTTCTATTTGCCACATAATATGGATACTTATATGTTTCAAGATCTATGAGTACACCTTGATGAGCTTTTGTAGAGTGGTTTTTGTTCGGTCGAGTGTTACACATTGGGGTGGACTAGTAATGTTTGGGAAATATAAATATGGAAGTTTCTGGATTTTTATTAACTATTGTCACTTTCACTAAGTGATAGTGAAGAAATTGTATCTACTTTTTTTTATTTATGATTTATTTAATCAAATGAAGGGATCAATTTAGTTCATGATGATTGAGTTATGGTCTATATATCATCAAATGCAGGTAAAGAATGAGTTTTTTGAGTACTTATTCCCATTTTCATCATGGGAATTACACGATTGTTGTGATGTCATTTGGCATGACAAATTATCTCTCTTTGTTTCTGGGGTTGATGAAGGAATTGTTCAGAGAGTCCTAGGATATGTTACTTTTGATTTTCATTGATGAGTGTCTAGTGAACATAAAATTAGAGGAGGATAATAAGAAGAATCTATGTATAGTTTTTGGAGTTCTTTATCCTGAGAATCTATTCAAGAAATTCACAATGTGTGAGTTATGGGATTTTGAAGTCTGTTTAATGCATAATTTGGAATCCCAATAAACATAATTTGGGGATTCATCAAAGATATAGGTACTTGATTATTGGGTACCCCCATGTTATGTAAATAGGTTCATAGATTAATTGGTCTTACAAGATATTAAAGGTTTTCCATAGGAGATTTGATTTGAGTTTTGACACCTCTTACATCCATATCTTTGAAGGATCAAGCATTCTTATGAAGAGACATGTGTCAGGAATCATTGATTACTTGAAATAGACATTTCTCATCATTCATGGTCTTTGTTTTCTAGCTATGGGTGTTTTTTCAGCTTTTCTTTGACTCTTCGCATATTGTCATGGGTTGAGTTTTGATATAGAATATATCAATTAGTTACTATAGGTCTCGATAGCTACACCACCATGATCATAACTATGTCACACACGATCATGATTTAATAGATGCACTGTTTTCCTTGAAGTTGTGATGACATTATCTCATTGAGGATGACTTTTTTGGTTCCTACTGACCATAGGATCTGGAAGCACATTTTCTCCTTGCATTACATGAACTTGCATCTGTTTTAGTGGATGAACTTTTCATAGGATTTTGAATTTTTCATTTCATAGACACTGGGAATGGGAAATGTTTTCACTGATTAACTCATAAGGAATTCATGTAGATATTCCATGAATGAATATAAGGATTACAAGGAAGTGATGGAAGAACACTCATCAATTCAGATTAATATTGAAGATCTTGGAGGAATGTGGTGTCTTTTCTTGATGAAAATGAAATCATCATTACTATTGTATGTGGAGGAGTCATAAACAAAGGATTCTAAGGTGGAGGTTTTTAGAGATTGATTTGTTTTTTGGTGTGGCCCCTGATGGTTTCTTTGAGGATGGACACAACCAACTATTTTTATATAGAGGGATTTTTGTGGCATTAACAATGGACGCAATTGATATTATGGAGTTCCACAGTTCCCCTTTGGAGGTACATATTGGTGTTGAAAAGATGTACCGAGCATTTAGAGGTAATTTTTTGTGGACTAGGTTGATGTGTACAGTTATGGGATTAATTTCTAGATGTCTTAAAATCCAGAATGGGATGGTAAAACACCATGTTCGCAATGTCTTTCTCCAATCATTAGATATTTTATAGGTAAGTGGGTGGAAATCTCGATAAAAGTTGTCACCAGTTTTTCCTGATCTCTTGGAGGATATGATTCTACATGGTAAATAGTGAAGAATTTAACAAAATAAACCCATTTTATAGTGAAGTGGGAGTTTTTATAGTAGAGGGTTTTTGAAGAAAGTATCTAGAGGAGGTGGTGATACATCATTGTGTCCGGAGGACAATCATATCTGATTTACATCTTCATTTTACCTATCGGTTGTGGAGTGGTTTCAATCACTCTTTTGGTTCCAATTTCTTTCTTTGTTGTAGTTTTCATCTAATGATGGATGTTCAAACAAAGTGAACCATCATGACTCATGAAGACATGTATTTATTTTATGTATACGATTTTGTAGGTTTGTAGATGAGGAAGAAAACATTTTTAGAGGTTTATTAAAATAACAGTTTCCACACTACCATTAGTAAGGATAAATTTCATGATTTTTATGGAATGAAATTCAATTTTATGTAGTGGTGGACTAGGTTTGAAGAGTTTGTAATTCTCATGATGAAACGTGTACAAAATATGATAGAGTTGTTTTTGGTGATTCAAAAAAGGACTAAGGTAGTAAATGGTCATCAAAATCCCATTCCAATCATAGGAGGAGACATTTGGAGTTTGACATGGGAGATCACATGTTCAAGATGATGAATTTTAGTGATTGGTAGTGATTGTTTGTTCAGGGGAGTAAGATCTATTCCCAATTTATTGGTCCCTTTGAGGGTTTGCTTCCATGTTGGAGCCATGGAATATCATATATCACCTTCCCCATATATTAGAAAGATACATGGTGTTTTTCATGTATTATAGCTCTATAGATATCTTCATGGTGAATCTCGTCTCATTTATTTGGGTGGGATCAATGTTGATGATGATGTGAAATTTGAGAAGTGGCCTATGGAGATCCATGACTACTTGGAGAAGCTATTATGTGAGAATTTTATTCCCTTCATTTGTGTCTTGTGTTGATAGAGTGGTTTGGAGGAGACTATCTGGTAATCAGATTCATATATGTTTTCTCAGTACCCCAATATGTTTATTTTTTACATTTTCTCAAATAAGTTTTTCACTTATTTATTTTGTTTTTTTTGTTTATGATATGATGTTTTTGTTTATTATTTTTGATTTACTCTAGTTTTATAGGTATATCCCTCAATAGAGTTTTTATGATATATTTTTTTATTGAGATTTATGGTGTTGTATTTCATTGAGTGAGGTGGGAATGCTCCTCTGATGTTGAGATATTTGAGAGGTATCTCATAGATTTTATGTAAATACACCAATTTTTTATTTCCTCTTTGGATTGAGTTTTGTATTCTCAATGATGAGAATTGTTTGAAGGTATCTAATGTAAAATACATGATCTTTTTGGACCATCCCAGTGTGGGTTTCATAGGATCATGGTTCCATAAGGATGCTTTCAGGTGGTTTAGTGGTGTTTGGATTCAAAAGGATGGAAGCTGGAAGAACTCACATCATGTAATGTTACATCTCGTGAAAGGGGGGTTCATTAAATGAGAAGGGACATATCGTGATGTGTATATTTTTAAGGTCAAATAATAAAAATGAATCACCTTTTATGCATCAATAGAACCCTGAGGATTACACAACATGAAATGGTAATAAACATCATATAAATATTTGGATTAATAAATCATTAAATGATTCATTCACTTGAGTTTTCTCTAAAATCGATGGTTATAGTGCCTCTCGAACTCTTTAATGGAAACCATGGGCTACCTTCCTTGGATTTTGGAGATTCAATTGATGAGAATCAATTCTTGGGATTCATTAATTAATCTAGGGGGATCCAAGATTCATTCCTTCATCGTATTCTAGTGGTTTCTCATATTTTGATCTCATTTTCATACAGTTCTTCTTTCCATATGATGGTGGACGATCTCCCATGTTTAAATTGGGTTTCAGTTTGTTTTTTCTCTGTGTGGTTTTGTCATGTCAAACTCAAATATATGTAGTTTATGTGGGATGGGTGAACAGATATCCATAACATACTATTTCATCATGTGAATTACGTTTACGTATTTTAATGATGGGGATTCATTTATATTCATTTATTTATGTGAAATCATAAATTTTTAATTATTTATCCCTTAGTATGTTAATGAAATTTGCCAAATAATGATTAAAAAGATTAATGAGTTGGATTGATATCACATGGGAATGATGTTATTGATTCATACAATGAAAATAATGTCTCTCTTTTTTTAAAGATAGTGTGATATATATGTCGTATGATTCGTTAGTATAATTTTATATTTGGTGTATCATGATAAAAATGGTAACGAATGTAAAGATATAATTAAATTACTATTAATTTTCAAATGAATATTCAAAGAAGATGCATGTTTGTAATGTGGTGGATAATATAATTTGATAATGGTCAAATTAATGAAATGAACATGTTTAACTGAAACTGATCTTTCATATGATGAATGGAATTTATATATAATGTGACATGTGTTTATTGTTATTGATAATAAAAAGGAATGATAAATTATATTTGATGGATGATTATTGGCATGATTAGGTTAATTAATTAATTAATTTTGTAGCATGTTATAGATTGATGCCTCATATTTGCCATTGTTGGAACTTGTTAACAAATAATTGGTTAATTTGAGATTGATTAAGAACCATTGTGTGATAAAATTGATTTTTTAGGTCCTCATTTTCTTGTTTCTTTGAGAAGGATTAGTGCCTTATTTTTGAACCATGGAATATCAATTTTGTGACAATGATTAATGCCTTATTTAAAAGGCCTAGTTGACCATTTGACTGTGCATGTTTTCTACAACTGATTTTGGGATGTGATATTGACATGATCCTTGTGATATAATCCACATATGGAAAATAATAGGATAAATGATATTGGTAGGGGAGGCCAATATGTGATGTGAGCCAAGTAAGACTGAGGTTGAGATGGTTAATGTGATATATGGGAATGGAGGCCCAGATGTTGTTCTAGTAATTGATGCTTGAAATTGCGAGATGAATTTGATTATGAATATTGGTGTCTGGGATGGAACTAGAGATTATTGAATGAGTTAATGCTAAGACTACCCATTTATGAGTTTCAAGGGGATGTTATTCTTTCTAGTGACTGTATTTAGCAGCCTATGGCCAAGTTAGTTGATTTATTTTCATTCCTTTCTCCACTACATGAGGGAGTATGATGTTAATGGTTTCATTTTTCTTCTAGATGGTGTAAACTGATGGTTTTACTACATGTATTAGGTTATAATTCAATTTATTATGGAGTAATTCTAAACCCATATGTTGGATGATGATGTAATTTAAATGTTAAAATATGTTAATCTTGATATGCCAATGAATTGGTGTATATTATGCCTAGATGTTATAGACTTTACCATGATGTTAACTGTAATTTAATTTTATTAGTTTATTATTGGATAATTGAAAAATTAATGAAATGAGTTTTTCTAATATAAATAATTGATTTAGTGTATCTCTATAAAATTATTGTGTCTTTATAGGACATCTAGTCTTAGTAGTGGATGTCGGGAGTTAGAGTGACATTATCGATAATTGAGTCTTTGATGAGGTTATTCTTATACTGTGGTTTTGAGATATATTATATGATTTATATTATAAGATTTAATATGTTACCCTACCCATTTGGGTTAGGGAAATAGATACCTAGTCCACTTTGGGAGGGTGTTATCCCTAACATTCTATCCAAAGGATGGATGGCTGAAAAATCCGTAATGCCCCACTCTCTTCTCTTCTTAGTTACATGAGTTGTTATGTATGGTGGTTATTTTATCAATATAGTTGTTTATAGGGTTCTGATGGTTTGTGGATATTTCACATACATGTATTACTAGATATAATATCCAAGGTACTAATTTAGGATTGAAGGGTAAATTTTTTGATGGACTTAAGTATATATATAGTGTATGGAATGTAATGGATTGCGGTATAATACAAAATGCTCAATACAAGTCACACTAGATGTGGTGGATAACATGAAAAACATGGATGCTATATATAGATATGTGATATGGTATGAATTGGTTTTGTGATGTACTGGGTAAAATATTTTATGCCATTCTCAGGTATTTTTGGGCTAGCTTACTTTTGGAGGGAGATGGATCAGGATGTGTGAAGTTTGGGAAGAGTGAAAAACCAGTGGATAAGTGGGACAAAGGAACCCCTGATGTCTTATCATTATTTTATATTATCTTTGATAAGTGTTAATTTGGTAGAGATAATCATAGAGAGGTTGGGAACATAGTATACCTATTTAGGTGATGAGTTAGTTTCAGTATTGGTTGTTGTTCATTAGAATGAATTATTTACCTTTTTCATGGGAGTGTCCTCCTCAGATTATATTGAGTATACATTTATTCTCATCCTATCTAAATATATAAACATTTTTCAAGTGGTATAAATTATGTTGGAGATTTTGGTGTGTAACACCCTGAAATTTTGATATTTTTTTGAATTAATTTAACCATTATGATATTATCATTTCACACAACACTGAAAATAGTTTTTGAAGTAGTATGTTTAGAATAAATTAAATTTCAAACCATGTTAATTTTGAACTACATGAAAAATAATGTTTAGCTTTCTCATCATGGAACACTAGGGTAATCTTACATGATACAAAAGGCTGATTTTGCTCAATGTCTTACATAATATGTAGTTCCGAGTTTTACTAAAAAATAATATATTATTAAAAATATTATTATTCAATATAATAAGATACAACCTAGCCATTATCTTGGTGGATATTAATCATATTATCTAACTTATTAATTTTTTTAATTCATTGGATACAAATTAATTATAAATGAATATAATAACTAATTTTATATAAAGGAAATGTTTTTATAAAAACTAATTTTTTTCTCAAAGAGGCATTTTACCCTAATAAAATAATCTAATTAATATTTTATAATTATATTAATGATTTATATATTTTATATATTAAATTAATTTTTTTAAATCAATAGAAATAATTTGATAAGCTTAAGATAGATTCAAACCCAATACTACACATAAAGATCTATATATTTATAAAATAAGTTTTACCACTTTTTAATGGATAAAATATTTTAAATATATATTTTTGAAATTTTAAAAACAATATATATAAAAATAATATTAATCTTTTAAATATAAAAAAAATTATTTTAGGGGGATGTTTTGGTATATTTCAATGAAGATTCAATTTTTGATGTGTAATGAAAAATACATAATTTTAATTCAAAACTGCCTTTTCATCTTATTAATTGTTTACAAAAAATTATATTACTTATTGGTATTAATGTATAATTCTATAAATTATAAATAAATTAATCCTATTCATTTCATTGGCGTAAATTTCACATTGAAATTGTATATAAACATTTAGAAAACGTTTGAACATTTTTACTTTTAAACCTGCATTGTCATCACATCTACAAGATTTATTTTAAATTAATTTCTCCACATAAGTGATTGGAATTTGAAAAAATGTCTCTATATTTAGAATTATAATAATTTTTAATTTAATATAATTTTAACAGTTTTTTTGACCAAATATATTAGTGAGAGTGATTAAAATTAATTACAATGATTAAGAGGAAAATTAGGTGAACAATGAACTAAAAGTTATACGTAAGGAATAAAATGAAATAGAAACATGTAAGAAGACCTTTTTAGGGCCATATTTCTATCGCATATAGAAATTAATTTAATTTAGTCCATTATTGGAGCTACTTTCCATAATAAAAAACATTGGTGGAATTCCCTTTTCAGAAATTTAAAAGAATATCACTCATCCTCCCCTATAAAAAGGCACTCAACCTCCCACTTATTCACACCTATCAAGAAATTTACCTCATCCAAAGATTGATAAAAAAGATGAAAAAATCCATGAATTCTTCCTTTTATCCTCTCATGGGGTATAAAACAATCCATGGAATACCTTTTGTGCCAAGAAAAGGGAGTTACCGAAAAAAATAGGTAACATCATTCCTCATGATCGTTTATTTTATTCTCTTTTTCTACCTCATAAATTTATGTCATTTCAGGATTATATAATAAAATATTTAGACTAAATATTGTTATATATTTTTCTATTAATTGTTTGGCATTGATTTTCACACAGTTCTATCTAATAGGTGACAAACATTCTTTTCTTGTGCATGACCAAGAGCCACCTCACAAAAATGTTGTTGTTCGTTTTTCCTCCACCACGTACCATGGATGGGGATTATAATAGACACTATATTTTAAAGTGTTATACATTACATTTATGATTTATTTTTTATTACATAATTATTATATAAAATATACCTTTATGAATTCCATTTGTATTATGTATGATAATTTCGTTTGGGGAAGTGTGGACTACTGCCTCCTCAAAGTGATGTCATTCATTTACACCACATATTGAATTTACTAAGGTTGAATTTAGAGAAATTATATGATATATATGAAATATTAATGATAATTTTCTTATATATATACACACATATATTTCATTTACATTCGTTTATTCAATACGATAATACAATAGTAACATCGTTTATGAAAACATATGACATATTGTCTCCATGAATTGTGTATTCCATTAAATAAATCAATAATATATTGATTATTATAAATAAAAATTTAATGAAAATATATAATATTTAGACCACGCTATTCGTTTTTTTAATAATTATATCATGATCTATTTTGTGGATCAAGAATAGAAAGTCAAAAGATATATGAATAATAAAGTGGATATTACCAGAAATGTAACATTAACATAGAGTTGTTAATAAATGGCCAATATAAAGACATAAGAAAATAATATATGGTATTGAATATAATAATATTTTACTTTATTATATTTATAATAAAATAACATTTATTATATAAGAAGTTTGAACATGCTTGAATAAAGTTAAGACTTATGGTAAGGGAATTTCAGCTCATTGTTTCCCATGAAATACAAGCCTTATTGACCCCCATTTAATTTGTGTGCTATGTATACTGGCCATTTATGTATTATATGATTTATATACTTAAATTTATGGGTATTTAAATGTCTATTTTATTATATTTATTTCATGATTTTTGTCGTTCAAAATTTACCAAATCGGTAAAGTAATTTTGTCACAAATTGCCTTCATTGAGAGACATGCCAGGTTTTACACCTATATTTTTCAAGGATGTTTATATTATATCCTTTTTAAAGTAATATAATGTATATAATTCTTGTCATATTATTATTATTTTTATTTAATGTTATTATTTCCATAGTATTACAAATCCAAGTTACCATAGTGGGAATAGTTTATAGCTACATTCTCATCATTCCTTGAGATATTTTTATGATTATTATTCAATTGATGAAATATTATGATCCCTATCTCCAAAAAAAATTATAAATTTTCATATACTATCGTTATCCATTACATCATCAGGTTTTAGTACAATTGTTTCCACTATTATTTGTCTATGATAATTAAGAAAATTATTTTATGAAAATATTACTTAATTTCTCATTTAAGTCATAGATATAGGTTCATTCAAAACCATTTTTTCTAAAAATTATTTAAATATTGGATTAATATTATCGTATTATGTCTAAAATAAAATTTTTCCCAAGTTCTATCATTTTAAAATATTTTTAAAAAGGAATCCTCTTATGGATTTTTAGTCAATAAAATTTTATAAACCTTTAAGGTGAAAAAAATGTTTTCCATGTATAGAATGACTAACCATGATAACCATTATTTCATTTAATCTTCCTTTATGTGATTATATTATTATTTTTTAATGAAAATATTTTCCTAATATTATGATATATTTTTTATTTAACGGATGTTTTCCTTTAAAATTGGAATCAAAATTATTTTTTGTATAAAAAGTGTTTTAAATGATTTACAAATATCTTTTTATATGTTTGAAAAGGGTTATTTTTAATGAAAATCATTTCAATTATTTCAATTTTCCCTTATAAATTTTTAAAACTATTTTCAATAAAAGGCTTTGAAAAATTATATCCGGTGCCCTTTTAATGTTTTCAAGGAGTTTTGAAGGAATTTTTTTTCAAATTGATATATTTTTTTAAAAAGAGGTAATGAGGAGTAAATGATATCTTACTCAATAAATGATTTATATGAAATTGTAAATACATATTTATAATAAATATATTTTTTAATTGGTTTTTTGAAAATGATTTTAAAATAAATGATATTTTACATAAGAAATAACCCATGTAATCATTCAAAATACTTCTCTATATAAGATTACATACGTTGTTATAGTTTATTAATAACATTAATATTGTATATTAAATGGATTATAATTTAATTTAATGATTTTCATGATACCGGTTTCTCTACAATGGGCCATATGCTTTTGAAACATGCTTATGTTCATGGGTTTTGATTTTATGAAATTATTACGAAACCTATCCCTTATCCATAGGTTATGATGTGATCAAATGTTAATGAGTCACATTTTATTTCATGTGTCATAATATAATGAATTTGTTTTTGATATTATGGAACATACATGTATGATTTCAATATTTGATGGATGGGACCTATATCTTCCTTCAGTGAATTGGGTAATGATAAATGTTTTACGTTATTAATACGTTACATTAGAGGGAATCCAATGAATGAGACAAGATGATGTATTAATCCCAAAACAAGAGGTTACACAATAGGGAATCCAATGGCAGAAACAACAGGGTATTGCAGGGGTAATACCATGCATGAAATAATATGGTATATAGGAGGTGATCCCAAGCTAGAAACAAGAGGGTACATGGGGGGGGATCCCAATATCAAAACTAGAGTGTATACAAGAGGGAATCCCAAACCTGATTTAGGTACATTGATATTTATCCCAAGACATACATGTTATGATGGTCTTGGTATGTATCCTTGAAATAGTATTTTCTATGAATATGTGTATGTGAAAAATTCCATTTCTTATTCCTATGTTATATTTTCATGTATTATGATCTTATTTCCCAATGATTTATTTCTAATTAACTACCAATATATCATCCATTAATCATGTATATGATTTTTGATATACAGGGTGGGATATTCAAATGTTAGTCTCATGTTTTCGTACTCTTATGCTCATGGTTTTCTCTTGTATCTCTTTTATTTACCCTTATGAGGAATATAATATGGCCCTAGTCTTATGGTTATTTTTCTTATGTATGAAGATTTATTTATGTAAATGTACCAAATGGAAATATCTATGGGGGAAACATTGAATATCATTAACCTAGTTAGTATATTTTTTCCATGATGCCAAAGACTATAAACTATTTTTGTATTTTTACCTGAATTTCTATAATTTTCACAATATTCATCTAAAATAATTTAATATCTATTTAAGATATACCTCAGCCTCTATAGTTGGTTTCATAGTAATTTTTTAGTCATAATTTGTAAAATAGGACGAGAAAACATCGGTGGGAACCCTATATATTTTTATAAGGAAATGACTAGTGATATATCTAATTATAACTATTAGGATAAGGACATGTATAGGAAATTATATTTTATTTTTGGAAATGGATAGAGTGACTGGTTTCCTAGTAATAAATCCATATCTGGATACTACAAGTAGATTTTTATTTTGAATAGATGTAGATAGGGTTGAAAACTCTGAAAATGTGCCTCAAGATTGACTTGAACATAACATGTTACATGATAATGAGACTTCCTGCACACATGGTTTGACACTCTTGGGGGATATTTGTTGGGAATTTAAAAAAATATTTATGAACTATCCTAAAAGTTTTATGTAGAATCTGCATACAAATAACCAATGATAATCCTATGGTGTCATGTGTGTAATAACTATGATCCATGATTTAAAAGAGATATAAGTAGTTTTTTATGATTATGTGGGTTTCAAATATGATGTTTTTTAATACACTATGATTTTTTTAGTGAACTTATGGAACCAAAAGAATTGTATTTATAGGTAATTAAATGGATATTAAGATGATTTTCCTCCTAAAAAACTGATTTCTATGGTATGTGTAATGAAACACCTTGTAATTATGATCACACAAATTTCTCATTATTTGTTTCATAATGATCTTACAAACGAGGAAGGAGGGGACACCTTTCTATTTATTCCATAATGTGGAAACATACAAATTATTACTATGGGTATTCTAATACACTTTTCATAAACTGTTGATCAGTACCATTGCAATGATATTCTCCAACCAACAGTGTTTAGAACATGAGAAATTCATTCTAACAGTTTATCATTAAGATGTTGAAGCTGACCAGTGGTTTAACCTAATCATGAATTCAAAGAAAAAACACTAAATTGATTCCATTGATTTGGAAGAGTTTGAGAAATAGTTATTAAATAAGTACTTTCCTCATTTTATTCATAAATAGATTAAAATGGAAGTCCTAATGCTAATACAAAAGGTTGATGGATTAGTGGGAAACTATTAAAAATATTTTATATGACTTGTGAGTTACTCTATGGGTATTACAATCCAACCTGAAATCAAATCTGGTTGATTCTTTAGAGGCCTAAAACCTAGTCTTCAAAATTCCTTAGTAAGAAGAGACTTAATAATATATAAGAAAGTTGTTTGATTTTATATCTATGTGGAAATGGATGTTATAATTTAAAATAAATATCATGGTTCTAATAAGAAATGGAATATGGAAATCAATGGAAAATATAACAACCATGGTGAAAATAAAATGTGCCTTCAAGGATGAATTCTGTGTATAAAGAACCATGGAGGGAATTATCGTAAGGGGACTACTATATTTTATATACATAGAAGGTATGGTCATCATGCAGATTAATGTACAACTAATTTGAAGAAGTCATCTAATGATGTGAATAATGGGACATTTCCATATAATGATCCTTTAACTCTTCAGTGGTTCAATTTCATGGTGTTTAGAAATTATTCTGAAAAGTTCCCCATTCCATGTACTAATTAGGATGATAATCTGAAACATCCTATGATCAAAAAGGAAGATCATAAATCTTATATAATCACAATGGTTGAAGTGAATCTTGAAAATTATGGCACACTTATCCTCCCCTCTATATATGTGAATCTCGTTATTTATTTTGTATGATTAAACCCAATCAAAATATTATTTTTCATCCTTTAGTGATGTTTTAGGTGATTATATCACTCAATAAGATTTCTATATTAATAAAATATCATTTTATATTCTATCGGTATAAGGATTACCCAACATTCCATTGAAAAAGTTTTCATATAAGATAAGATATTTTAAAGGAATAAAGGGTCAATTATATTTTGTAAGGGTTACAAGGAAGAAAATTTATGGAATGGTTTATCCTAAACATCATATGTGGTTTTTGAGATTAAGATATTATCTCACCATTTGAGGATTTATGGATTTTGGATAACATGGGATATTATTTTTTGTGTGATAAAAACAAATGGAATGATCATTCATTCTATTCATGGATCTCACAATCTATTAATACTTCATTAATAAAAAAATTCATCTTCATTTCATTGAATTAGAGATGAATTGGAAATTAACCAATGCACAAAAAAGGTAATGTTTTCTAGAAATCATGTAAATAAACATTTTCATTAAAATAATTTACCTCTATGAAAAATTCTCTTGAAATCAATAATGTTATCCTAGTACCTTCGTTTTTGATGAATTAAATTACCCCATATACCATCAATTGTTTTGTCTTTGTGAACATTAACATTCTCCTTAACCATGCTCACTATCACTATCTTTAAGAACTTGATAGTTATATTTCTCTTCCATGTCCATTATTTTACTTCCAACCTAAGTTATCATATGTGGAAACCAAGTTATATGTTACATTGGGTTACTATAACGTCCCTGACCTAGAAGCCACTAAACCGATGCCCTGAGCTGGGTCACCACAAGAACTCAATCGTGCCTCCCCATATGCCATAGGTTGTCGACTAGATGCGAGGTTCTAATAGGTAACATGGGGAGACTATACCCTCATTAATAGACTAATCCACAATATAGAATAATTTAAATTAAATAAACAGTAGGAAATAATCGATTACATCCATAAAAAAACAATTTCCAAAAATGGGTACAATCATATAAAACCGTAAATATGTCATGCTGTGCTCAGTGCCATGAGAACAAAACCAAAAATAAATAAAAGATTAGAATCACCAAAATGGTCTAGACTCCATGTCTGGAACCTCACCAAAAGATGTCTCATGTATAACTGAACTCCCAAGCATAGCCCCCCTAACCATTTCTGGACCTGCAAGCATGAAATCTACTTGAGTACCTAATAGAGGATCGATCATGGGGTGAGTATAACTCAGTAGGCCACCACCAACAGTGTCTAAAAAATACCGAACAAAATAAGATTGTGCGTGAAAATGATTAATAATAGGAAATAAAGATAAATTGTTCAATTGGATATTCTATAATATGTTCCTCAAACTATATTACATTTTAGTTTGAGTTCACTACTTACACACTTCATGATCTAATCTACCTTTTTCATGTGTTCAATGGAATATAAACATTCTATGTTCTCATGATTATGGGAATAGAAGTCAAGTCCAATATCACTAGGTAGCACATTATATCTTCCTCAAAATACTCATCTCAAAGACTCATTCTAGGTAGACTGAAACCCTTAGGGCAATAGAACTCTGTACATTTCTCTAACCCATGCATTTAGGGGTGTAGAAAAAACATCAGTCCAAATCGACCCATGGTCAAAGAACCACAATTCGATACCCCAATATACCAATCCATGTGCACCTGGTTATTTATCAATCACCACAATCAACCATATCACAACAAGCATAGACAACATCAATACAATATCCTGATAATAAAAATAATGAAGTTAAAATTTTTACACAATCCATTAAAACAAACACTATTTATATTACTTAACCCTTAATCCACATTCCCATTTCCCATGACTATATCACAAATAATATTAATGTACAAAGATAATCCCATATCATTTTTCCATTATTCAATTAACCATTTTCATGCCAATCAAACAACCCCTTATGAAATTATCCAACCTAAGTGTATTACTAAACACGGATTACACATCATTAAAGAATATTAACATACTCATCAGGGGATCTATGGTCCCACACAATGGCCTTATACTTACATAGCAAAACCCTATGTCCGGGAAATATTCACAAACTCCATGGGGGACCCTAGAATAGGTCACATAATCCTCCATGCTTCCCACAAGGATCATGAGGGTTTCATTAGGTTTTTTAGACACCCCATTGATCATATCATGTCAATGTACTACGAACTCATCAAAAGAGGGAAAGAATAAAAACTATACATGCACAAGTCTACATAAAACCCAAGGAATACAAATTTTAGACCCCCTAATTTGAATCCATAGGTAGATGCACTCTCAACCAAGGAATTAAATCTCAATTTGACACACCCTTGAATCCTTAACCTAAATCTCACCGTAAAAGAGGTTTTGAGTGCTTGGGATGGAGATAAATGATGAATGGGAACCCAAAAACAACAAGAAAAGAAAGAGAGTGATTAGGATTACCATGATTTTCAATCCGCAACCAATGAACCTCTACATGTCTTATAAATGAAAGAGATAGACCTCTTAGAAGAACATGGAATCTTGGATTTTATCTAGGGTTGAAGGAGGAAGAAGGGGGAGAAATCTTGAGATGGGAATATAAATCTTGTTGCAGATTTTTCTTATTTTTTTAGTGTTTCAAGGTCGCACAGTTTACTTGCACAGTTTTCCAAACTGTGTAGAGGCTATAGCCTGCACGCCCTTCACTCACATAATTATCTAGACCATGTGCTAACCATGTAGATATCTATTTTATTCATGGTCTTCCCATGAAATTTTTTCCAAACCATGCTCAAAACCTACAGATTTCCCATAAAAATCCCTTTTCGTATTTTTCCTTATTGAACCCCTGAAACACCCCCAATCCTTCCCATGGACTTGGTAAAACACTTAATTAACCAAAATTATGTTATTAAACTAAAAAGTTAGCAAAACGTAACTTAAGGAGAAATCTAGGATCTTGTAACATCCCCACCTTATAACAGCTCTCCCTCGAGAAGCTCTACCAAAGCATCATTGAGTTCCAAAAGAAAAGAGATCGGGAAACTAGGCCCATATATCAGAATCTCTCTCCCGTGTTTCCTCATAATCATTTATATTTTCCCATAGAACATGAAATAAGTTCACAACCTTTCTCAACAAAACATTTTATCTATGATCCACAATACGAACAGGGTTCTCCTCAAAGGATACATTGGCCTCATGTTCGATATCCTCCGCATTTATCACATGAGATAGACCAGGGTGATACTTTTAGAGTTTTGAAACATGAAAACATATTGAATCCCACTATACCACTATGGAATATCTAGTCGGTATTCCACAGTTCTGACCCTCTCCACAATTTCAAATGGCCCCACATATCTAGGTGGAAACTTGCCCTGCTTCCGAATTCGATGGTCACCTAACCTTGGTGACACCCAAAGAATCACAATATCACCCACAGAGAACTCAACAGGTCCATGATGCCAACTTCATAAAAATTTTTACTACTCTGATCTATTTCCATATTATTTCGAATCAAATGAACATCCCTCGAAACCTTCAACACATGACTCGGTCCTAAAAGCTTAGAATCCATCGCCCCTAACCAACACAATGGTGATATACACATCCTCTCATAAAGATCTTGTTTCATCTGGAAATGTGGATGACCGTGGTTTTTTAAGTTTCAAACATTCCAATCAGTTTCTAACGGGTTTTTTCTTAGAAAAGGAAACACCCAAGTATTTTATACCCATTTGGACCTACTTTTCAAAGGTAGGTACTCCTTAATTGTGGACCGATGAGGATTAAAAATTTTCATTAGTTGAGAGGATGGGAGCTCAGGCTCATCACACCTTTTTGGGGGGAATTTTTTCCTACTCTTGGACTCACTTATAGATTTGAATTATGTTTACAAATCCTTATTAATTCACCAAGCTTGAAAATGAGTTTCCATTTAGATTTGGAAATCAATGATTGATATTTATGGAATTTAGAGAATCTTTTATATGTATTTGAGGTTGTTCATTGATGGAGAATCATTCGTATGTATTAGATATTCGTAGTCAACGTTATCCTTCAATATGTTATATAGAAATATTTTGGTCATTATGATGACCATACTGGTTTTAAATCCACTCAGTGGGGCACTTTAAGTTCATTATCATTCAGAAATACATGTATTATTTCAGTGTGGGGATCATACCCACAGATGGGATACCTACGTATCATCATTAAAAAGGAATCATAACCCACATAGTTGTATAAAAAGGATATAGTTTAATGTCATATGGGATGGAAAATAATTAATGAATTATGGGCTTGAACCTTATAAAGTCTTTCTATGTACTCTACTTTTAAAGATGAGATCAAATTCCATGTAGTTCTGGTGAAGAAATATGGGGCTTATGCATGGTTAATGGCCCAAAAAGAGATTTTGTGATTACTTTTACACTCTAAGATCATGTGATTCTTTCTCAGTGTGTGAAACAAGAGGTATCAGTAAACCTAATGATTGTTCCACAAAGGATGTAATCACAAGAAATTATGTGGGGCTCACATATGTATGACTTCACATGTAGATTAAGACCATGACATACTTCCAGAAAGATGCCCAGAAGCAGGGTCCATAATGGTATTTGTACTTTAAAGATATTTGCAGTTTAAACCTGTGGCTTACTCATAAAGAGGATTCCAAAATTAAAAGGGACTTATGATTGGGGCTTATTCTTCAGGAGGCCCAAATCAAAATAAATTAATAATGGGGCTTACTCTTGAGAAGGAGGCCTAGGTTAAGGGGACTTATAACTTGGGGTTTACTCCTAAGAAGGAGTCCCAAATTAAAAGAATTGTGATTATGGAATTTTTATAAGAAGGAGGCCCAAACAAAGGGATCTTGGGGCTTACTCCTGAGGAGGATTCCCTAAAAAAATATCTTCTCATCTTAAAGGGTGTGGTTATATGGAGGAAACCTCTAACCATGGTGACATAAATCTTGTAAGTCACGAGGTTCTGGGAGAGGTTCTCACAGAATTCCTTTCAGATAAGGAATCCAACAAAGGAACCATTCCATAAATGGATCTAAAAAGGAATAATTATTAGGGATTATTTTTGAGAAGGGGCCCCAATGTTAAAGGAAATTATGACTGGGGCTTACTCCTGAGATGGAGGCCTAGGTTAAAGGAAATTATATCTAGGGATTACTCCTGAGAAGGAGGCCCAAGTTAAAGGCACTCGGGGATTACTCCTAAGGAGGATGCCCTAAATTAATGTATCTTCTCTTCTTAAAGGATGGGGTTACAAGGAGTAAATCATCTATCCTTGGTGACATAAAGCTTGAGAGTTACGAGATTTTGGGAGATATTCTCACAGAATTCCTTTCAGATAAGGAATCCAACAGAGAAACCCTTCCATAAATGTCTTTGAAATGGGGTTCAAGGGCTAATATCATGAAGAGGAGAGGTGAACGGGAGAGAGGCACACAATGGAAGTTGTCTTGCAAGTCTTTGACGCACATGTGCACTTGCGTGACATGGGTTCACCTGGGCGAAAAAGAATCAGTAGGGTAATACTTGGTAGATACATAACTCAAGCCTTTAGTATTATCCTAAGATGTTTCCAAAAGGGCGCCGCACAAGTTTTATCGAAAGGGTAGGGAGGCGCACAAGTGTTTCCATTTTTAAGGAGTTCTGGATACTTAGGCGCACAAGTGTTGATGAATTATAAACACTTAGGCCTTATCCTACTCTTTCTAGTCTTCCATTCTATGTAAAAAGTTACCTTAGAAGCTTTTGGAAGAGTTGACTTGAAGACTTGGGAAACCCGAGCTTTAATTTGACTTTTGGAAAACCCATCGTTGAAATGGGGCCCCACATGGGCTATTTATTGGCCACCTTACACCTTTGGAGAAAAATAAAATAGGGCACGCAAGTGATCTGCGCGACCCATAGTTGGTGCACAAGTGACTTGCATGGAGTGCAAGTGACTTGAATGCCTCCCTCCAACGTTGGGCTCCTAGTCCATGACTTCATCAATTTGTTTCATGTTCATTAAAGGGTGACCCTAATTGTGATTAAAGTATTCCCCTTTTCCATTAGTTGGAATCTATGACGAAAAGGAGTGTAAAAAAAATCCCCCCCCCTCAGATTTGGATCCGAAAAGGAAAGAGGATCTGGCTCTGAGGTAAATCCGTAGATATCACGGTTCTCTGGCGTATAAGTTAGGCGTGCAGATGTTGGGGCACGAATGTATGGCATGAAGGTGGTCTGGATCACCTATATATATAGGCTCACTCCTGTGCAAATTCACTCAGATTTTAGAAACTTGAGCTCTTGTCGCGCAGGTGATTTTGACTTCAGCGAATCACCCTAATGGATTTTTGACGTGCTTCTATAGAAGGTATTTGATTTGCATGCCATGACTAGGGTGACAAAACATGCACTACCAGTTTGACTTGCGCGACACGTTGGGACTTGCGTGCCTTAATGCCTTTGACATTTTTTTGATTTCCTTTATCAAATTTTCATAAAACAATCTTACTTAAATGTTGATTATTTTAACTTTGTGGAGATTCAATGACTCCCATAAAATTTGAATCCGCAGATGAGTTGGCCAGAAAGAGAATAGATGACATGATGAATGTCTTCGGCCATGACTATTATGTTATCTGCGATAGAAATCTCCCAGAATTTGATAAGTACATGAAGAAATATCATGCCAATTTCTCATAGAACATCTACTTGCCTTTGTATGGTCATGGTTACCTGCAAGGAATCAACATTCCAGAGGCAAATAACTATATCCCTCATTCCTGGTTTCAAACTTACACCAACATCTCTTCGGAAAATGTCTCAGTTCCCGGATTATTTTTCAATTCTAAGACAGTGGAGAAAGCATTCATAATACATCATAGCCCATGTGCTCTAGATCTGAAACCTCACACGCCTGAGCTGCAGCCGCATTTCTACCCCTCTATTTTCCAAAATTATCAGATGGACCAATCTATGGGATGGAAGAAGAGTTGGGATTTCCATCATGGAGGAGGTGTGAAGCCGACTTGGATGTGGCCATATTGGGTGTGACAAACCTGTGAAGAGTTTGTCGATGATCTAAAGGCAGCTGCAATATAAGATGTTTTCTAGGATGGGTAGACATATGTCTACAGGAATGACAATTTCTTGTGGGAGTTAATCAGCCTTTGGATCCCAGAAATGAATTATTTCTATATCACTAATGGAGAAGTAGGAATCAGTTTGTGGGACATATACAAGATTTATGGGGCTCAAATTTTGTAAGATATGTATGATGAATTCATCCACCCCAAGGTTACCTAGAATGCTTTAGAGAAGACTCTCGCATTGTCTTGGGAGTTAATGAATTTTTTTTACAATCTTAAGAATACCACCACGAGGAAAACCCATTCCAGAAAAGATATCCATACAGAGGAGTGGATGTACATGTTTTTTATTAATAAGAGAGATGAGGGACCTTCTAGAACTCATCCTACTAGTTTCCCTAGAGTATCAAAGAGGGGTGCTCCGGGAACATTTTGTCCAACTCTAGAAGCAGGAGAGTTTGATTGGTGGGGGTATGATGTGAATCAAAAAATACCAGCGAATACCCATCTAGTAGGATTTTTGGCATTATGTGTTAGTGATTACATTTTACCAGTTCGGGATTCAAAAAGAGGTGCAAGGTCGAGAACCTTTGTCGTTGCAACAAAGATGGTTGAAAGGAAGATGGTTGGCATGACCACCCCAGTTTTGGAAAAGATTCATAGGAGCTTACTTCATGTTTATATGGGTATGTCACATCTAATAATAGTGGAACCATTCAAAGTTTTATTGGGATGGATCGCCACCCACTTTAGGACATATGATATAAAATGTGGGGTACAGGTTCCTGGATGTTTTTTCTGGAAATTTTTTCTTTCATTTTCTAGAATTTCTCCCTTATCCCTCAACTCTTATGATATCAAAATATGGCTGATAATGTTCAAGGAGTTTCACTTATTTCCTAATCGAAATCCTCAAATAGGGTGATTTATTAATGATGGAACAACCAGACTAGAGTTAAGGGCATATATGCTGGAATGTAGAGATAGTACACTGACCATGAGGATTGAAGAGGAAATTATATGTGAGGCCTATGCTCCTTAAATATTCGCACATCAATTCAAATGTCTACATAAAATTACCATATCCCCTCTGGTTCATGTCAGTTTAGAGCAGCATCCGATAGTTTCTCTTGAACTATGGTTACTGAATTCTATAGAGAAGACTGGGGAGAAATTTGATCCACCAGCTGTTGAGGCGACAAGTCGATTGACTATATGTTATGATAAGATCTGGGTAGAATCATACCCTGAAGGGGTATTGAATTAGCCAGTCCATCATGTGGGGATAAAGAAGAGAATCATTAGGAAATAAGATCACCATTTGGAATGTGACTCTTCCTCACTCGGTGCTGATTCAACAGCTTCTTCACCCGGATCTGATTCACCAGATTCCCAGGATGGGGATGATGATGCTCAAAATGAATAAAAGAAGAATCGTGATAGATATAATCTACCTTCTAGAGTGAAGAGACCTTCTTCATCGACTCCTGGTGATTTATATCATTGAGGCAATTTAGTCTCCATTATATCAAAGACCAAATTTTTTCATTTTTTGATCCTTAATCTGTGATTGCAAGAGCTGGGAATAAGTTGATGTCCCAGATTTTAGGACCCTCCTCGTGGCCTTCTAGTGGACATTCTATATATTTACGAACAGAGGATGTACGAAAATGGTGATGTTTGTTTTGTGATGCTAAAAACACCTGGATAGACTTATGTGAAGGGCTTCAAATCCCTGGAGTGGGGAATCTCTGGGCTTCCTATGATATCCATTTTGAGGTCAACACCAATGAAGTGGGGGCTTACATCAAAGATCTGGAAATGCTCATATATCCCACTAATGATTCAGTTCCAATCACCAAGAAAGTGAAGGAAATAATGGACCGTGGTACCACAGAGGGGATTGGTCCTTCATTAGACGAAGAGTGGCATGATTTTGTTGCTCCTAAAGATGTATGTTTCCTTTTTCTCATATTTCAATTTTCATTGCAATTTGAATTTTGTCAAAGTGTTTTTATCCAAGGAAATAATCTTCTTCATCCTGCTGCTTGTAAAGGAAAGAACCACCGATATCCATTTGAAACAGTATAGCCCTTGTGGAACCACTCTTGGAGCCACTGAATCTGTTTATGAGCCGAGCGAAGTATCTCCAGGACAAGAAGTCATAGATGACGAGTCAGAAATCATGTTATTGTCTCTGATACATTTTTTTGGAGATGGTGATTTCATTGCACCTAAAAAGGTTATTAAGCAAAGGCATCGAAGAAAGAGACCACAATCAAACATTTTATCAGTAATGGTAAATATTTCTGTTAGACATGAATCTTAACTTATGAAAAATATCTCCAATATCTCGGGATTTCAGGGGCTTCTTCAGTTTACCCTTTAAGAGAAATGATAGACCATCTTCAAAGTACAATGGAGGGAACTGTAGAATGACAACATGTTCCTACTAAAAAGGCTATTCATAAAAGAATACAGAGAGCAGATGAGCCGGAATCTATTCCCAACACTACTCCTGTTTTTGAAGTGAGGAGAGAAAATACTTTTGGTAAATTAACAATACGTCATATAACCTCAAATGAGAAAACAACTAACATCCATTATGTGTTATTTTAGGTTCAACACATTCACCAGAACATTTGGAAACCACCTAAGTTGACCCCACAATTGTATTTGAAGAAGCTATCTAGGGTCAGAGATTGCTTGATGAATGTCACGAAGAAGACAAGCCTAGTTCTCCCACTAGTGAGACTAGCCTGTGATCTGGGACATCATTTTATAAAATGATGAATCTTGGAATGTTCTTTGAAGAAATTTTAGAACATGTTGAATTCCCATGTGATTTAGAATGTTTTGGAGATCAAGTTATAGAATCCATTGGATGAGAGTTTCATCATTTGTATAGTTAATATTCTCATTATTACACTTCTAACCATGTTTGGTTAAAAAATGAATTGTTCCATCTAAATAAACTACTAAACGGACAATGCTTAAAAGGGTTTTAGACATTGATGTCGACCATGTTATTGCAGAAACACTAGCTCAGGTGGAACTTAACACGGTAGATCCTCCGGAAACCCATCCTGAAAATACTGTTGAAGCAAGGAAAGATTGGGAGGAGACTTCAAAAGTTTCTAATCTACTGTTATGTAAAAGATGATAATATTTGTGCTTTACATAACCTGAAAGAAAATCAATAAACTTTTAATGTCCTTTGAAACTAACCATACATTCAATTGACCAAATAGGGCTTTCATCATCAATGGCTAGATCTAGAGGTTAATCCTCAGCCTCATCCTGACGAGTAGCAGAAGGTGATGCAACTAGGGTCAGTGAAGGAGCAGAACATGCTACTTCTATAAGTTCATTAATCCCAAACTATGTTCATCCCTATGATAGAGATTCCAAATTAGACCTAGAGGTGCAAAAGGCACTCTAATTCTCACGTTGCAAGGCATGGAAAAATTTATGGAAGATAATATCTAAGGTGCCTCTTGAATAACAACCTTCAAAAATTCCAATACATTCATCCCTTTTCATCATTCTAGTACATGGATGTTTTGTATATCAAGAAATCCATGTAGTAGTGAAACTAGTAATTCGAAGGAGGGAGTAAGAGAAAAGGGTGTCATCAGGACCAGATCAGAGCTATATTTGCAGACCAATATCAGTGAATTTTAGGCTGCGGTGTCCCAAGCTGAGGATGATCATGCTACAAAGCTGCAGGAGTAGAATCAAAATATTGATCCAAAGTTGCCCCTTCAGTTAGAGCTAGATGCTATTACTGGGGAGCTTGACCAACTTTATAATTCGTTGGAAGAAGACCAATAGGATGGTATAAAAGCCAATAAAGATGACAAAGAAGCACTTCGTCGAGCTATAGAGAGTTAAGATGGTCGAGGAAATGAACTTCAAGTGGCTGCTGATGAAGCTCAGGATTTTATGAAATAGATTAGAAATCATGTTGAAATTATTCTATAATTTCTTCTAATCATCAATGAAAAACGGTTCATCTTCAATCCTCTATACCTCCATTTTCTTGATAATTGTTCTTATTTTAACTAAGACAATGGGCCCAATAAACATAGTTTCATTTTTTACTTGGGATATCTAAACAACCCCACAAACTTTATCTTTTAATAGCTCAATATTGCCTAAATCATACAAAATGTATGTTTAGTGAGCTGGGAGTCGACTTTTGTTCAGAGTACACTTTATAGGATCCTAATTTAACGAGTACCATGTCTTTTGTTTTTGGATGTTTAAAGTCTTTCATGATGTAATATAAAAAGGATAATATTTATGGATGAATATCTTTGACCGAATGGATGATATTGACTCAATTATTGATAATTTGTTTGGAAACTTATAACCATATTCCATTATAGATGGGTAAAATTTTAATCTGTGACTAGAGGAATTTGGAATCTAAGGAATGATATGGGGAAAGAGATGAAAGGAATTATAGGAAGTCTTTTCTAAGAATTAAGTTACCACTACTTGAAAATCCCATTATAGGGGGATGAATTATGCAGGTCCAACTAAGGCATATGATGCATATTCCAATAGTAGTATCTTTTGGCTGATAGGTTTATTGTGTAGACAACTTATTCAAGGCCACCTAAGGGAACGTGCTACAAGGTCAGGAAAAAGAACTCTAAAAAAATATGACTTTCTATATCTAAAAGTTGATGAAAGTTTTATGGAGATTGAAATTTTCCAAATCATAGTTTCTTCTTTATAGAGAAGGTTACATGAATATGGAGTGGATATTTCCAATAAGAATAGTCAAAGAATTGGAGGAATATGACTTCTACGAAGGCCTGGCCGAAACGTAGGGAAAAAGGTATCTGTAGATTTAAATAATATCACTAAAACTAGAGATAGAAGAATTATACTACATATGGTCTAATGGTCCAAGGATATTTCATATTTCTCGGAACATATGGAGATGGAGGAAAATGTAAACTATAGACTTGAATACTTTCAGATCATGAAACAAAGTATGGAACAAATATGTTAAGGATGAAATTTTTTTTTGTGGATCCCTACATATCACCGTTAAGACCAATAGGAACAAAAGAGGTTTCTCCTATGAACGAAGATACCATTACATTAAAAATCCATTATGGAGGTTGAATTATACAGGGCCAACTGGGGCATAATCTGCATAGTCAAATAGTAGCAGCTTTTGGCTGAAAGGCCTGTTATTTAGAGAACATATGCAAGGCCACCTAAGGGCACATGCTGCATAGTCAGAAAAATGAAATCTCAGGTATTAGACATTTTGTAACCAGAAGTCAAGAAAAGGGTTATGGAGACCATTAATATTATTTTTATAATGTTGCGACTCGGTCCTGAATTGATATTCTCGATGTCACTATGTATCTCATTAGGATGAGAATCAAGCGACACCTAGTTCTTGAAATATAGTATAACATCATGCAGGACGAGATAATGGATGTTCTTAATTTAGGGTCATAGAGCTCAAACCATAGTGAGGGAGGCACATCATTCATTTGTTATATACTTGATGTGAATAAAGACTAGGGTTTTCCATATCACACCATGTGCTCCCAAGGGGAATTTTCAGCCAAGTGACCGAAAGTGGAGTTTGGGGTTAGGCCCAAAGGCTCGGGGCTGGACTCGAGGAATGCTCTAGCGTTCCTACATATCCCATGAGAATGGGAATCGAGCAGCATGTAGTTCTTAAAATGCCCTTTTTAATAGATTTGGTTTATACATATGAGGGGTAAAGAGGATTTTATTGCAATTATGGATGGACCAATGATTAAAGACTTGGGTGTCACTACATATCTTATAAGGATGAAAATCAAGACATAAATAGTTCTAGAAATATGGCATGGTTAGAGACCATGTCGATGATGATTCATCTCGAGTGAGGGTATCAGGGATTGTTGAATTATATTTTCGTAGAAGAAAAAAGTTAAAATTGTTTAAGGCCATATGCATGGACCAGTGCTATGCAACATAATGTCTTGTAGTAAGGACAATGGGGGATGGTAAATTTTAACATCATATAACTAGGAGGATGGGTCATACATATTTTAATGTATTATAGGATGAAAGTGAATCAATATGAATATGGTGGTTGACGGGGCATCACAGATCAAAATCATATGGGATGGAGGTGAATCGATTTGAAGAAAGTAATTTTGAGCTTGAACCTCAGGGGGTTGCCAATGTACCCATCCTAGGATGTAGGGATCGAAGACCATGTAGTTCAATTGGGAGGGATTTAGAGATCAGGGTGTACTTGAGGACTATGACCTGAAAATGATGTTGGGACATAAGTGTGGTTAGCGGCCCAAAGAATATTTCATGGTTGAATCTTACTCTAAGCTCACGTGAGTAATGCTCGGTGTGAGAAACAAAAGGTAGCAACAGACCTGACGATCGTGTCGAGAAAACCGTGACCACGAAGGATAGTGTGGGGATTATGCATGGTAAGCTACCTAGGGTATGCATGGAAATGGAGTTTAAAAGGCAATTGCGCTTGTGGAAATCATATATTAATGTCATGTTTCATAGACATGGTGTGCTTGGCAGTTTAACGTCTTGCAGCTCGGACGATGCACAATTTAACATCATGTTGGAAGACAGAGGGGACACAGTTTTGCGTCATGTGGTACGATAGAGGGCACAAAGTTTAACGTCATCTTGGATGAATGAGGGGGCAATACAGTTTAATGTCCTGCAGCAAGGACAATGGGTGTATTTGTGTTACACAAAATACATCTTCAAGAATCTATCATTGGTTGGAGTAGTAATGAGTTCTCCTTCCATTGAGATGAAAAAATAAGCTCCATTTGAGTAGACCCTATGTATTGAGTAATGTCCTTCCCACTTTGGCTCATGCTTTGGAGGCTTCTCTCCCAGTATCATTGGGGTTCTGAGAAAAAATACCAATTCTCATTGAATTTATTAACGAAGAAGAACATTTTTATTGAAAGGTCATGATATTCGATTCGGATAGACTTCAAAATGGTGTAGTGTGCACAATCATTTTTCATCTAATCAGTCCAATTCATCCAATCCCTTTTTTATATTTTTCATCTATAGATAAATTATCACAAATGGAGACTCTAAGAGGGGGTAATTGGAATTCAATAAGCAAAACTGCTTCTATTCCATATAACAATGAATATGGAGTTGATCATGTAGCAGTGCGGGTGGTAGTCTAATAAGACCATAGAGCATTAAAAAGTTTATCAGGCCATGAATTCTTATCATTATTCGCTATCATTTAAATTATGTATTAAAGATTATTATTTAAAGCCTCTACTTGACCATTAGCCACTGTAAGATACTGAGATGAATGAATGGATCTAATAATGTATTCTTGATACAATTTTCTTACCACAGATGAAAAAAAGTTGGTGCTATTATCCGTCAATATGGTATGAGGAACAATAAATCTTGTAATGATGTTAGAATTTAAAAAGCTAACAATTCATGTAGCACTGACTTCTTTGATATTTATTGCTTCTGCCCATTTGGAAAAAAAGTCAGTAGAAGTAATAATATACTTAAACTACTTAGCTGTAGCCAGAGGATAAGGTCTTACTACATCCATTCCCCATGTAGAAAAAGGCCAAGAGTATTTATCCGTATGACGCAACTCTGGGGGTTGATGAATGATGTTGGATTATACGTGGAACGAATGACACTTCTTTGAGAAATCACCACAATCTTGCATCATTGAAGGAAAGAAGTGCCCAATCCTTTGAATTTGACCAGATAGTCTATGTCCAGACTGGTGGGAACCACAAACTCTTGCATGTACTTCATTCATGACAGCCATTTTCTCTTCACCATCAATACATATGAATAAAATTACATAAAAAACTCTATTGTAGAGAAATTTTGGTGATCCGGGCTCTCCTAAAGAGTAATATTGACCACACGTTGCCCGAATTGTTCTTTACCAGCTCTATCAGGTGGGGGTGTTCCATTTTGAAGGCATTCCCTAATAGGTGTCATCCATCCTATAGTACGAATATATGGTTCAAAAATGGGACTGATTTCATTGCTTTCCTCTATTCTGATTTGAAAAAAAGGAGAGACTATGTGACAGTGGGAAATACTAATGATTGTTTCATCGTGATTTGGATCTTCCTGGGCTATGGGTACATTAGCCAGTGGATCAGCATGGGCATTTTGTGATCGCGGGACATAAAAAAATGTTGGTTTCAAGAGAAATCGAACCATTTACTCTCTGACATAATCACACAAAGAGATTAACTCTTCCATTCTATTGGAATAATCCTCATTGATTTGTTTGATTATCAAATCTAAATCACCTTTTACCTTCAAGTGATTTACTTGTGCGTGAAGCACCAATTCCAATCCAGCGATGTGAGCTTGATATTATACTTCATTTATTGTAATGCCTTCCAACAATATGAAGGAATAGGGTAGCACTGCCTTTTCTGGGGAAATAAGAACGATTCCTAACCCAACTTTTTTGAATTTAGGATCATCCATTTTCTTCCCTGTTGGACTTCTAGAGGCACCATCAAAGTACATTCCCCTTGTTTGAGGATTATCATTAATAGAGAAGACTTCCTCATCCGGAAGTTCAATATTTAAAGATGTATATTCTATAGATGGGTGTTCAGCAATGAAATCGGCCAGTGCATGGCCTTTTATTACCCTTTGAGACACATACTAGATATCAAAATGCTACAAAATAGCTGCCCACCTTTCCAGATGTCCGGTATGCATTGGACGACTAGGGATAAATTTGAGTGGGATGTTATGAGATACCAATTGGAACTCATGATGTTGTAGGTAGTGTCTCAATTTCTGAATTTCAAAGATTAAATCTAGGCAGCACCATTAAATTCTTGAATATCGAGTGTCTGCCTCAAGCATATTCTGACTGAGATACTAAAGACTGTTTTCATTTCCAACATCATTTTTTTGGGAATGTTAGAAACCCAATGATCTCTTTAAATCTATCACATAGATAATAAGTGGTCTTCCTTCAACATGTGTCATTAATATCATTGGACTCAAGAGTTATTTCTTTAGGAAATCGAATGCATATTGACATACTTCAGTCTACAGGTAGGTGACTCCCTTATTCATTAATCTGGTGAAGGGTAAACACTTTCCTGAAAAGTTGAAAATGAAATGCCGAATATAGGCCAAGTGTCCATGATTTCCTCTTAATTCCTTAAAATTTCATGGAGGTGATATGTCAAGGATTTATTCTTTCTTCTCAGTATCATCTTCGATACCACGATGGCGTACAAAAAACCCAAGAAATTTTCCTGAGGTAACCCCAAAAACACATTTCAAGGGGTTCATCTTGAAATTGTGTTGTCGAAGATTATTGAATATGATTTCTAGATCAGCCAAGTGATCCGACCATTTTCTGTATTTAATAGCAAAATCATCTATATAATATTCAACCAATTTCCCTAAAAAGAGGTTGATTATATGGTGCATGGATCATTTATACGTTGTACCTTCATTTTTCAGGCTAAAGGGAATTACCTGATAGAAAAACACATCTTGAGGAGCACTGAAGGTTGTAGACACCTCATATTTTGGGAACATTTGTATATGATTGTACTGAGAGTAATCATCCATGAAGGAAAGAGCTTCGTAGCCAGCTGTTTCATCAATTAGGAGTTCTGTGATCGGAACTGGAAAATCATCCTTGGGAAAATGACGATTATGATCTCTGAAGTCAATGAAAACTCTAATTTGTCAATTATTATTTGTCATAGGGACAATATTAGCAATCCATTTGGGATAGTGAACTTCTCTATTATAGTTAGCCTTGATATTCTTATCAACATCAGTTTCAATTTTGGAGGCATAAGTTGGGTGTGTACATCTTGTTGCTTTCTTGAATCCTTGATGTTTTTCTAGCAAACCCAAACGATGAGTGGAAACATTAGGATCGAGATCTAGAATTTCTATATAATTCCAAGAAAATACATCTCGATTTTTCATTAGAAAGTAAGTATAAATTTCTTGTTCTTCAAGTGTCATGGCTACTCTAATTAAAGTGGGGAGTGTATATTCTTTTGTACCCAGATTTATTTCTCTGAGTTCATCCACAGTGGTAGAGATACCCTCCTCAAATGATAGAGGAGCATCCCTGATATCTTCCTCTTCTTCTTCAATATGTTTTACTTCTTCTGTTTCTACTTTCATAGTAGATGATGAAGTAGAATTTCCATAGTCAGGAGAGAAGCTAAAATTTGATCATCTTGAAGAAGAGGCTTCCATTTCTGACCCTATTGAAAATGAAGGGTATTCCTGGGGTGATAGAGAAGAGATTATGGATTGAGAATTGATGTCATTGTTTTCCTCTGGTATTGTTATAACTTCTTCAGGACTGGTTGATAAAGTATAGAACTGCTGGATTTTAGTGTGTGAAATGAAGAAATCTTTATTTAAGCTTTCATCACTACTTTGCAAATCAATAATTTATCCCATGATGTCTGGATTGGCTTCCATAATTGACATTATGGATGTTTACACAAGAGTGTTTGGAATTAGGTCTATCCTATCACTTTGACTGATAGGAAACACATAATCATTACTCACATGTATGAATGGGTTTACTGGAATCATTTCCAAACCATTTGGAGCATTAATTTTGGGGACCTTCTCTGGCCCTGGATTTTTCCTTTCCCTCCATGTGATAAAATACTTCCTCAATGTATTGAGATTCACACGTTATGAATGGGTTCTTGTCACCATAAAATGTCCTAATTTGACCATTGACACAATATTTGAGACATTGATGGTATAATGATGGTACGGCTTCATGTTGATGTAGCCAAGGTATTCCAAGAAAAATGTTGAAGGCTGTGTCCTGACGAACAACCATGAAATCTAAATTATACATAAGGTCTCCAAACTTAATTTTGAGTGTAATATCACCCATAGGTTCTTGTTCATTGTTATCATATCCTTGAAACATCAAAGTATAGGGAGATAAATCATATTCTGTGAGGCCCAATTGATGAAGTGTACGAATAGGAATGTGGTTGAATCCTGAGAAATTATCAATGAAAGATCATCAGATGTCTATGTCATTGAATTTGATAGATAGATTCAATGTTATGATATGTCCATGTACAAAAATATCTTCATATTCATCTATAAAAGATATCAATTCATGGCATTCTGCAGGAACATTCCCTATACGGTAGACCTCAGCTGAAACAATTTCATTTTCGAATTATTGAGGACTTGACAAAGCCCCAATAAGATCCTCCCCAAGATCTTTTGATAGATTCAAGGCATCAAGAATTGATAACTTGGCTGGTACCTGGGGAAAATGTTTCAAGACATCATACCTTTGGTCCAAAGGTCTGTGTTTCCTAGTATTAAAATGTGGTTTTTCAGGTGCTTTGGAAGTTGATGCTTTGGCTGTAGATGCATCCTGTATCGGGGCAGGAATTGGAAGACTCCTGGTTTCGGTGGATTAAATCAACTTGGTCTATCTATTAGCTGAGAGGAATAAGGTGTAACCTATAACCAGTCCTCCAAAATAACTATGTCTCGACCTAATCTTCCATGTGTGTAAGAACGTTCTTGTTCCTGTTGATCCCGTTGAAGGGATTTTCCACGAGTTTCTACTGTACATATAGTTCTTGCAGGGTAGGATTGAAATAGTGTCTTCTAGAATATCCACATCTTCCCGTATATCCTAGACCTCTATCTCTTCCTGTAATTTTTCTGGTTGATACAGGGAAATTAGGCTCATCATGATCGAAACTGTCATTGGCATAGGGATCCATTAAATTAATCATGTTAACATATCCGAAGATCAATTCTTCATCTGATGAATATTCTTCCTGATGAACCAGTTCAGCCTATTCCATTTGGTGTGGCAGTGCCCGTGCTTTTGAATCAGATGTCATAAAATATTCAAGAGTCAAAGACAACTTAGGCTTTGACACAAGCTCATATTCTTCTGACTTCTCTTCTTTCTTCTAATTACGCAGCTTCTTTGAGGATATTCCTTTTGATGAAGGGGGTTTTGCTATGGAAGAAATATCAGAAGACACAGTTGGTTTACTCAATTATTTTTATACTATGGAATGAGTTCGGTTGATCAATTTCTTTACCATCCAATCATCATATTTTTTCACATTTTTTCTTTTGAGTTTGTGGCACTCACCTTCTTCTTCTGGATCAGTATCAGTAACACATGCTACCACGGCTGAGGAACCTTTAATTTTTACTTTTCCAAAGTCCAGCATCTATTACAGGAGGTCTTTAAAGACAAACCAATCGTGAATGGGATCACACAACATCTGATGAAATGGAAAATAGTTGGGGAGGTCTTCATCTCTTTCTTTTTTTGGACTTTTGGGCCTTGGCAACTAAACTAGATTGTTTTTCAGAGCCAAGATGAAGTAACCAGGAACTTGTTCATTCAGGAAAGAATAAACGTTGTTCTTTAAATCCTCAAACCGTTTCTTCCATTATTCTTTTTGATCATCTTGATGAGGCGGCCATTGTTATTTATGCTAAAGATATGGAGCCCTTTGATATGATGAAGGTTTTTAAGTGGAAGCAGGTACGGGTTCTTTTTAAGTGTAACTATAGAAGTCTCTGCTTTTCCTATTCTCCTTCATGGAGCTAATGGAATTACATGAGTTTTAGCCCTTTCCTTTATAAGAGAGTCTTCTATCTTCATAGCGATTTAAGTAAGGTCTCGAAACCCTCCTATGTATTTCACAAGGATCAAGGGTGTGCGTAATTCATCACGCTTATTTTCCACACATATTGGAAGAAAATCCTTTTGAGGGAGTGCTAAACATAGTGAATATGTTAATCCCTTCCAGTGAGAAATGAAATCCAAAACTCTTTCATTTTATATTTGTTTACAATTAGTAAGATAAAAAACATTCATCTTTGGTAATGTTGAGATAAATTGAAGAAGTAATTTTTTACGGAGATCTTTCCACCCAGCAATTGACCGAGATTGCAAACTTGTATACCAGACAAAAGTAGGTCCTTGTAATGACTGCACAAAAAACCCGAGCATAACTTCTTATTGTTGTTGAGGAGTTCCCATCATATGATCACAATGAGAAAAAAAATGTGTTATTTTTTTTCTGGATCTCCTGAACCATTAAAAATTGGGAATGTTGTATTCAAAAAATTTGATGGGGGAGTAATTACATCCACCCACTCAGGGTAAGTTCTCTTTTCTAGTTGAACTGGTGCACTTCATCCTTCCATAGCTTCCAAACAAGCTGTTATTGACTCTGTGGTAGTCAATAATGTTTTAGAAACATCTGGTTGAGCTTGGACCTAAGTAGGTGCAATAACTGGATTTTGGATGGATGTGGCGACCGGTACTACCACTAATGGTAGTATTGCTGGTTGTTGTCATGTATGACCCATAGGATTGGACATATGAGGGTTTACTTGTAAAGGGGTATATTCTTGATCCATCCAAATAGATGCTGAAAATTCCCTTGATTGATTAACTCTAACATGCTTAGGAGGAAGACTATAGTAAGGTAGTTCTTAATTAAACCTCATTAACTCCTTCATTTCATCTTCTTGCTATTAAAACCTTTACTCTAATTAGAGATATTAGATATCTCCATAGGTAGGGTGGAATTTAACTTTACCTTTTCCCTTTCCCCATGTTGGATACCTTTCAGAGAGGGGGGAGTTGGTTCATTGAAGGAATAACTAGATTCTGGGTAAGCCTTTGATTTCGGGTAGGCACACCTTCTTAATTTGTTTTTGTGTATACAGCCTCTTGAATAGGAACTTTTTCATCTGATTCCTCTGAGTGAGACTCATGTTCTGGGGGATTAGTGACAATGGCATTGATGACATTTATCGATGCATAACGCCTTACAGCCCTTCTGTCAGAATTTTTGTGATACTGTCTTCTTCCATGTCGTTTATGAGATATTTCCTTTTATTTGGTTAATCCAGAATTTGGAGGGAATTTCCTGATAATTCGGCTTTGTGTTCCTCTTTTGGATTCATCCCTAATTGTGAGAAGACTAAATTTCACTAAGGAATAGATTAATAATTTGAAAAAGTCCCCAGTCTGGTGGATAGGGGATATTTCTGTTTTTCCTACTCAACTCCTCGAATCCTATTTATTGATCCCAAGGGTTGGATTAAAAGAGTCACCCACCTAGAAAACTGAGGTGTCTCTTAAGCTGCTACATCAGAAACTTTATTAAAATGTATCTAGATTTTGCGGATTTTAGCCGAAAATTGGTCGGATGCATCATCTGACATCCACTCAAATCACCTGTCTTAGATGAAAGATGGATTATTTCTAAAACCTATGTCACTTGATGATGTGCATGATCTAAACGAGAATCCTAACCGATATTCTCAGTTGATTGATGCCAGAGTAATTCGAAAACAATTTCTTCATATTCACGGCTTTGGGAAGAACTATTTGAGGACAATTCTTTAGAATTCTTTTGATAACACACATTACTAGTTCGATGTGGCCAACCATGAGAAATAAAATTTCATGAGACCACTTTTTGCAGGCTTTGTTAACTGGAGAGCATAGTGAAATGAAATGCTCCATGAACACCCCATCCCCTGATATGAATACTAGATGGGGCATTGGTAATTAATTGGCGCAACATTTTTAATGCGCCAAGTCATGTATGCTGACGGTCTATCTACTGATTTTCAACCTTCAGATGTTAGGAAACTAAGAGAGATACTAAGTCAATTTGGCATTGCAGCCCTTCTATTACCTTAACATGATTTTGATATTCATCATATGGTAATATTTTCTCTTTTAAGTGAAAAAGATTTTTCATTATGCTGAGACAAATATCGTGAATAAATTCATTTATCAATGTTTCTAAAATATCATATTGAGAGACAGACAAAGTCCAAAACATGTCTTCTATTTCACCTTTTTCCAATTGTTTTCTCATATTTATCGCTTCTTCTTTTTCATTTGCTGAAGATTATTCTACCAGATTTGACCAAAGATGGTGCTTCTTCGTTGTTTCATCAGATTCAAAAAGATTAGTAGAGAATTAATTTGTCAAATTAGAAGATGAATGACCTAGGGGTGGTTCGAGGAATTACCTACACCCTAGGATATCTTTTGATTGAGAAAATATTTCCAATACAAGCGGTAAGGCATCAGATATTAATGGATTTTCATTTGGAAGTTCCTCAAGATAATAGGGATTTCTCGTTACAACATTTTCCATTGAAGAACATTCCAAAAAATGTAAATTACTACAGGGGAGAGGACATTTTCAACTATTCATCACCATGGGGAGGACCCCCATGGTGGCTTACAGTAAGAGATGAAACCTTTTTCTCCTTGGTCTTCTGGCCATGCCGAAGGTTATCATGGCTCTCATCTAAAGATGATGCATCGAGATTGATAGAATTTTCATGAACCTAGCCTTCATGAGGAAGATTATTATGAAGACCTTTGGAATTATTGTTGTTATTTCTGGATTTTGTAAATGAGAGACTAGAATCTTGAGTTGCAATAGATAATTATCTGAGGGCATCAAGAACTCCAACATTGAGCAAGGCCTTATTACAGATTGGCTCTTTATTTTTTAACTATGCTGGATGAATCTTTTTCTTGGATGGATACTTACTCACTTTGGAAACCACTTGTTGATGAAAGCGGTTATCATGGGTAGGTGTATGTTCCTGCTCAGGAGAAATGGTCAGGTGAGGCTAACTATTTCCATTTAAATCGGGTGTATGTGCCCGAATTGATTGTTCATATGACATGGGGGAGTATGCCCCAAGACCCTACTGGACTAGAAAAGAGGTGTGTATCTGCTCTAGGGTGACATGTTGATGAGTCACTCCACTGATAGGGATAGATTTATGTTCTTTCCCTATGATGTCACTGAAGATGTTATAATATTCTGACAGGTATCCAAAATATGGGCATGGATTTTCTTTTGCACTTTCACCATTGTCAAAATATGCTTGGTGACTTCAGCTGCTGGAATGGGAATATACATTCATTCTGTGTTTGGAGTAGGTGTGTGTTCCTGCTCCTTTCCTCCTTTTACTATCAGTGGATTTTGACAGTACTCATGTGTGGGGGTAGAAAGTTCTATCTGCCTTCTATTTGTTATTGGAGCTTTCCAATTGACATTTCCCAGTTCTACCAAACAAGACTGTTGGTTAGCTTGATGAATTGAAGATGTATGTGACTGATGATTTTTCTCTAAAAAATATGATTAATGAACTTCCTTCAATACCGGAAGATGAGACTGCTGGAAGAATTGATGAGTGTAAGCTGGGTATGTGCCTATTTACAGGTGGTCACCACATTTTGTTGGTGGAATTATTTGGATTCAGTCAGACGAGCCTGCTGACTGGATAATGATTTATGAATAGGTTTATATGACTGCCTATAGTACTTTTCTGGAATTTCCTAGCGAGATTGGTGTATTACTTCTAGACAAGTCTGCTGGGTAGTGAAATTAGGACGAACGAGTGTATATGCCGGCTAGTTGTTTTCCATCAAGTTAGGTTGATGGACTTCTCTAGAGGGGGAAGAGGTAAGAACCTGCTCTTTGATGGCCAAATTTTTCCTCTCATAGTTCGTCTTGGATGCTTGGGTCTGAGGAACTTGATTCGAACACCTAGAGGTGATACCCCAATCATGTTGAGGGTGCACTACCGCACGAGTCTGGTGGCGATTGTTGGTGGGAGTCCTCAAGATTGAATTTTATCTTCTTGACCTAAGGTCGTGAGTTACCTATTGATTCACATGCATGTAATATTGGATGGAATGGTTGTTTTGTTTTGGGGATAAAGACCCAAAACGGTTGGAGATGGTTTTTGGAACCACCTGCTTCTTGACCACTGGTCGTCGTTGTCCAGACAAAGAGGGTGAGATGTTAACTTAGAGGGCTTGTTGAGCGGCCTCCAGAGTTATGATGGTACTGTGTTGATGGTATTCCCTAACCAATTCATTTAAGACCCAATGTTAAAGACACTAAGTAGATGATGTTGTCCTAAGAGCAGACGATGATCCACCTGGAGTAGCGGTCGAGTCATTTATAGGTGTGAACCGTAAAGAAGCCATTTTGTGTTGCAGAGAGATCTTGGAAAAGATTGCATGATTGATATAGAAAACATAATCAAGATAAGTCTGGCCAGACTACATCTTTTGGATAAGCACATATGATATTTATTGCTTTGTTGGCCCTCATATTGAGTTTAATAAGGTCCTAACAAATAATAAAATATTATTTAACTTGGTTAAGGATTCACATCGGGTTCACCATTTTTTGTTTCGTCTGGAAATGGGGATGGACTTGTTTGTTTAAGGTTCAAACTTTCCAATCTGTTTCTAACGGGTTTATTCATAGAACTGGAAACACCCAAAGATTCTATATCCATTTGGACCTAGTTTCCAAAGGTAGGTGCCCATTAGCTGTGGACTGATGAGGCTTAAGCAATTTTATTGGTCGAGAGGATGGGAAGTCAGGATCATCACACCTTTTTGGGGGGAATTATTGCCTATTATGGGACTCTATTATAGATTTAAGTTATTTTCATGAATCCTTATTAATTCCACAGGAATGAAAATGATTATTTCATTATATTTGGTAATCGATTATTGATATGTATGGGATATAGATAATCTTTTATATGTATTTGAGGTTCTTCATCGATGAAGAATCATCCGTATGTATTACAGATTCTTAATCAATAGTATCCTTAAATACATTATATAGAAATATCTTGGTCATTATGATGAACATACTAGTTTTAAAGCCACTCAGTGGGGAACTTGAAGATTATTGTCATTCAGAAAGATAGGGATTATTTCGAAGTTGGGATCATACCCACAGATGGGCTACCAATGTATCCTCGTTAAAAAGGAATCAGAACCCACATAGTTCAATAAATAGGATATAGTATAATGTCATATTGGATGGAAAAGAATTAATGATTGATGGGCTTGAAACTTATAATGGATTCCTATGTACTCTAATTTTGAGGTAGAGATCAAAGTCCATGTAGTTCGGGTGATGAAATATGGGACATATGCATGGTTAATGGCCCAAAAAGAGATGTCATGATTACATTTACACTCAAAGCTCATGTGAGTCATGCTCGGTGTGAGAAACAAGAGGTATTAGTAAACCTGACGATTGTTCCATGAAATATGCATCCACAATAAATGATGTTGGACTTATGTATGTATGACTGCCCATGTAGATGAAGACCTAGACATACATCAGGAAAGAATCCCAGGAGCAGGGTCCATAAAGGTATTTTTACTTTATGGAGATTTGGAGTTTTAAACATTTGCTTACTCATAAGGAGGATTCCCAAATTAAAAGGGACATATTATTGGGGCTTATTCTTGAGAATGAGGCCCAAATCAAAACAAATTAAGATTGGGGCTTACTCCTAAGTAGGAGGCCCAATGTTAAAGGAAACTATGACTGGGGCTTACTCCTGAGAAGGAGGCCCAGGTTAAGGGGACATATAACTTGGGGTTTAATACTGATAAGGAGGCCCAAATTAAAGGAATTATGATTGTGGATTATTCATGAGAAGGATGCCCAAAACAAGGGAATTTGGGGCATACTTTTGAGGAGGATGCCCTAAATAAAAAGATCTCCTCATCTTAAAGGATGAGGTTATATGGAGGAAACCTCTAACCGTGGTGACATAAAGCTCATAAGTCATGAGGTTTTGGGAGAGGTTCTCATAGAATTCCATTCAGATAAGAAATCCAACAAAGGAACCATGCCATAAATGGATTTGAAAAGCAACTATGATTGGGGCTTATTCCTGAGAAAGTGGTCCATTGTTAAAGGAAATTATGACTGGGGATTACGCTTTAAAAGGAGGCCCAGGTTTAGGGGACTTGGGGCTTGCTCGTGAAGAGGATGCCCTAAATAAAATTATCGTCTCATCTTAAAGGATGAGGTTACATGGAAGAATCCTCTAACTATGGTGACATAAAGCATATAAGTCACAAGGTTTTGGGAGAGGTTCTCACAGAATTCCTTTCAGATTAAGATGCCAACAAAGGAACTATGCCATAAATGTCATTGAAAAGGGCATTGAGGGAAAATATATTGAAGAGGAGAGGTGAACGGGTGAGATGAACACAAATGAAGTTGGCGTGAAAGTCTTGACCATGCAAGTGTACTTGCACGACATGGGCTCACTTGGGTGACGAATAATCTGTAGGGTAATAATTGGGCGATACATAACTCAAGCCTTTAGTATTATCCTAATATGTTTCCAAAAGGGTGGCACAAAAGTTTTATCGAAATGGTAGTGCATCGTACAAGTGTTTCTGTTTTTAAGGAGGTCTGGATACTTAGGCGCACAAGTGATGATGAATTCTAAACACTTAGGCCTTATCCTACTCATTCAAGTATTCCATTATAGGTAAAAAGATACCATAGAAGCTTTCAAAAGAGTTTATTTAATGACTTGGGAGACAGGAGCTTGAATTTGACTTCTGGGAAATACTTCATTGAAAAGGGGGCCCATAGGTGCTCTTTATAGGACACCTTACAGCTTGGGAGAAAAATCAAATAGGGCACGCAAGTCAGTTGCATGACCCATAGGTGGAGTTCATGTGACTTGTGCGGCGCGCAAGTGACTTGCGCGCCTCCCTCCAAATGGGCTCCTAGTCTATGCCTTCATCAATTTTTTTGATGTCGTTGAAAGGGTGACCCTTATTGTGCTTATGGTATTCCCCCTTTCCATTCGTCGGACTCTATGATGGAGAGGAGCGTCAACATCTCTTTCAAAGGATCCATATGAACTATTTCCTAAAAGCTGTTGTGGTAATAAAACTCACCAAGTGACATGTCTTTCTCCCACAAACCACTAAAATCCAGAACACATGCTCTCAACATGTATTCTAATACCTGAGTTATATGATCTGACTGCCCGTCAGTTTATGGGTGGTAAGTCGTACTCAAAAACACCTGGGTACCAAGTGCCTTCTATAGTCCCATCCATAAGTGTGAGGTGAAATGTGGATCACGATCCCAAACTATGGTTCTCATTATGCCATGAAACCATACAATTTATCGAACATTAAATTTCCCTATCTGGGCGATTGTATGGGTCTCAGGAATCAGAAATAAATGAGCCACTTTTGTCATCAAATCTACTAAAACCAAAATTGCATCATTCTTCTGTGGCATCCTCAAAATACCCACCATGAATTCAATCATGAAATCGTTCCTCTTCCACTCTAGAATCAGAAATTAATGCAACAACCCACCCGGATGTCGATGTCCACCCTTCACCTCTTGACATGTAAGGCATCGTGATAAAAAAAGAAAAACTTGTTTTTTTTCATTCGTGGCCACCATAAATGCCTATAAATATCAGGATATATCTTAGTCCATCCAGAATTCACAGCCAACTTTGATGCATGGAAATCACTCATCAACTCCTGCCACACATTTGCAGGCACCAAAACATGAACATGAACATAAGGAACTCTATCAGTACCAAAATTCTAACAATAAGGTAACTCCCCACCATTAAGAATTTCACTCATAGAGAAACACTCCTGGTCCACCAACTGACTTTCTTTAACTCGACCTATAATAGTTGATTCAATTTCTACAAATGAAAGGGTCATCTTTCCATGCCCATCTTGTACGTCCAAATACATCTATGCAAACAAGGACATCATCACCCACTCTGAAATTGATTCATGTACTATCAAATTATATGAATTTTGTCTTAGAGAATTAGTGACACTATTTCTTTTCCCTAGTGTATACACAAACTCAAAATCAAATGACTATAGGTACTCGAACCACTGTCATTGTAGAAGATTCAAATATCACTGAGAGAAGATGTATTTGAGACATTTATGGTTGGTGAACACAGTGAAAGGTTCTCATAATAGGTAGTACCTCCAATAATTCATGACATTAAGCACATAAGGGGATGTTGTCTATCTACAGGGAAATCTTTTTTTTTCTTCTATAAATTAAAAATATTTTTGTTCTATGTGGTGGTTTGTTTGTCTTGTGCATCTCATATGTCCCCTTTTGGATGAATGTACTTGTTTAGGTAAGTGAGTTCATTCATTAGTTCATGACTCCAATGTTGTATATTCCTCTTACATAAGGGATCCAACAATAGTTCTCAGAGTGAATCCTTTAACAAAGTCATGAAATCACAAGTGGTATGTGAACTCACGTTTGTATCTTGTCTCATGCATTTGGGTGAGAAAACATAAATTATTGTATTGATGATCTTTATGTTATTGTGAGTTCCACTTGTTGTAATAATATTGGAGGTCTCATCATCATTATATCCCGACATGTGTGCCGTCTTAAAAATGTGACTTTAATCATTTACCCTTGTGAGACTAACCATTGGGGGTAGTGCTCATTCATTTCCCACCCCATACTCCCCTTATGGTGGATGTTTTTTGGTTAGTATAGTAATGTTCTTATGTTGTTTCTGGTTGGTTTTTTATATTGGCATGTGAATATCATTCGAACTAGTTGGGTTTTAATGGTGGGGAGACCAATCATAGGTATTGTTTAGTTTTATTCTAAAAATGGTTAGCTTTTGTTGGTTTCCAATAGTAGAGAGTCTGTTCTAGCTTCCTGTGTAGATAATCTATAATTTTTTAATTAGTGGCTTAGTAATGTGTGGTTTCAAATGAACTTTTTATTCGAGAAATAAGAATATGTTATATTTTTATGTGGTTGAGATATTATTTTTTAATAGGTTAGAATTATGTATTTTTAAAATACTTAATCATGGATCAATCAAATGGATTATTTTGTGTCTTTTTGGGAGATTTCAACATTAATATTAGGGAAAATGGAAACACATAGATCATTATTTACGACCTACGTTCTGGTTTATCTATTGTCTTGGGGTTTCACCCTCAAATATCTGGTGTGAAATGTAACACCCCGAAATTTTATGAAAAATATTCTTTTTAATTTCATTAATGTCTTGTGTTGTACGCTACACCAAAAGGAGCTTTCACAACACGCATCCTTGACTTGCCTTTCATTACACGCAATCACGACCTTCCTTGATAGCGTGTGTAGTACGCAATACCGAGTTTTACTAAACAACGATATGCTATTAAAATATTATTAAAACTATCCGTTATGAATAGTAATAACCACTTTTTGAAATTTTTTAAATTCTATTTTTCAAAATGGACTTCATTTTTGGATTCGGAATATCGAAATTAGCTTAGGGTGAAATTTTGGTACTTTTCAGATAACTTTCATATTCTGATGAATAGTGAAAATTACTAAATTTTAATTAAAAACAACTTTTTTAATAGAAATAATTAATAGTGATAAATTATTAATTTGAGTGGTTTTAAAGTATATTTAGAATATATTTTTACAATTTAATACAATGTTGGTCATTGGATGTAATTTCACATTTAAACCAGTTATAAACTAGTGTCAATCTTTTGATAGTTATTATCTCTTAAAAACACGCTATTTGTTTTGACGACGAGAATTAATTTTTCAATTAGTTAATTCAACTGATATGTTTTTAATTTGGTAAAATAGAAATCATTTTTGAGTTCATAATATCAAATATAGCTTAGGCCTAATTTTTGGTATTTTTCTGAAAACTTTCAATTTTCGATGAATAGTGAAACCACTAAGTGGTAGTTAAAAAAACTGAATTGTTCATAAAACTTAATTTTACCGCTTCTATGAGTGGAATTTCAAAAATCTGAGAGACACAGTTAATATCAAGGACTAAAATGTGGTTCAATGTGATGAAAATAATTTTTGGCGAATAGTAACTTTTTACTTTTTTTTACCACGGTAAAAAGTAAATAGGGTATGTAAGGGGTAAAGATGATATTATTATTACCCTAACACATATCCTAATTCTATTGGATAAGTGTAATTCAACCAAAAAAAAACTTATGAATAAAATATGACCATTTAGCCCCACTTGGATTAGATTAGGACATTTATTATTAATTTATTTAAAGAAGGGTTAAAAGAGTTAAAATCAAAGTTTATTTACTAAAACATTTTTAATATGGGGTTATACATAAGATAAATTCGACTATAAATATTCATTAGAAAGATAAAAAGATTTCCTACGTAATGGTATTTTATTTGTAATCTTTAGACATTAAATAATTTAATTTATTTATGACACAACGATGATGCAGTAATTATCTTATTAATGCAATATTGACATAATTAAAGTTATAAATACCAAAAAAATATAATTTGACACTTTTTAGGAATTCCACAAATTTTCTAGGTTACTATGATATATTATTGTTGATTTAATCAACTTGGTTCGATCATATAATTCTGTTATGACTTTCTCAAAAAATCATATATCAAATATTGTCAAAATTGACACAAATTAGTTTTTAAATCAAATATTATATTATTAATTGTTATTTTATTCCTAAAAATCTAAGGTTCGGCCAAATGTCTTAGATAAGGATATATATATTAATAATAAACAATTTGGGGTTCGTTTGGCATGTTATAGTAAGTGTATTAACCATATAGTGTAAGAAAACAAAAAGACACGGTAAAAGTTAAATTATTTAACTTAGAGTTAAATCTAATTGATAAGGTTAAAATAATAACCTAAACTTGTCTAAATCCTATTGGTTGATAGGATTTAGACCCATCCCCACTTTAGCTTCGAAATAAGACCCTTTAGAACCATTATAAACCGATTTTGACTTTAATATAAAATAATATTTTGAGATATTCCTAAGGTGCCCCTCTCCTCCTTTATAAAAGGACACCTCCTCCCCCTCCTCCTCACACCAATTTGAGAACTCAAGCTCGACCAACCCCTGCCAAAATCCCTTCTCCACTTCCCTATAATAATCCTAGAGGTCCTGGTATTCTTCAAAGACCAATCTTAGTTCCCTATGTGGAGGATTCAAAGAGGCGTTTCAAAGAAGAGGTAATATCCATTACCGATCTTTTCAATTTCTTTCTTCTTCAACTTCTTCTTCTTTAGTTGTTTCATGACAAAGTAATAACATCAGTATTACTTACATACTGATATGTTATTATAAATATTAAACAACCCTAATTCACCTTCTATCCATCCTACGGGAAAATGAAATCACCGCGCATGCGTACGTACGGAATACCGTCTCCACGCCGTGGTGTAATCTATTTTCCACCACCACCTTAATAGGATGGGTATAATGGTGTAATGAGTAACTATATATGATTATTATAAAGTGATATTGATACTTAAATATTCTACATACACCTCAACACAGTTCCACGACCATGGGAACGATATCATCGCTCGTGCGTACGTACGGACTACCGTCTCCACGACGCGATGAGATTCATTCTCAATGATTAACCATTCATGAATATTTATAAAGTATATATAATAAGTACTAATGAAATATATGACATAATAATGATACTGTATTTATTTATATTTATATGTATGTCATCTACTTAATTCCATTCAATTCAATAAGGAAACGAAAACAGCGTTCATGCGTACGTACAGACTACCGTCTCCATGAACGGTGTATTTATTTCCATTTATTGATTTAATATATATATGTATATTCTGAATATATATATATAAATCATGTTTTATATTCTGGAATTATGTAATCATGATCTAAGTAATCATATGAATAATTAAAAGTCAAAACACGGACGACAAATGAAACAATTTTACCCAAAACGCTCTTTAACATGGAATTTACAAAAAGAACGGGTAATATAAAGTCATAAGTGAACCATATATGATATCATAACAATGAATATGATTATGTAATAAATCAATGACATTATTTAAATCATTATACAGGAGGTTCGGACACTTACGAAGCAAATCAGACCTAAGGTAAGAGAAATTATCACAATCTCATTTTTATCCGAGATTGTTTATACTTTGGTATTTACTAGGGTGTATTTTATCATCCACATCCATGTTTCCTCAATATGTAATATTATTTCCATGCATATACAATTGTTTGAATCCAATTTTACCCTTCGGTGAGTTTTTAGTAAAAGATATGAAAGGAATCTTTAGTCGTTTTTCGTACGAGGTACTTTTTGACTTTTCCGACAAAAGTACGAAGAATGTTTTTTTAACTTATACGGCATGAATGGATTTTTAAAACATTATTTCCAGGAAGCTTCCTTTACAAGTTTTCAAGTTTATTTTTAATCAACTTCTTTTAGTTATAATTTTATGACATGTTAAGAAATGAAAAGTGTTTTTGAAGTAGAAAGGATATTTTCCTCACGAATGGAGTTCATGTATTTTATCAAAATTATTTTCCATATAAGATAATAAAAGGGTTCTGTTTTTATCCCTATTATTACATTGGTTTTATTATGTTGTGATGGAAATATTTTTATGAATTCCTTTATCTTATATGAATTGTTTTATGATGTCAAGTTGTTTAAGAATCCCATTTTTATTACATTGGTTACGCTATGATGTATGGTTTATGATTATGTGGCACAAATAAGAAAGGATTCATTATAAGATGGGTGGGACCTATATCTGCCTCCAATGCATTGGGTAAAGATTTTATATCTCATGAGATAGACATGGCTGGAATGGTAGGTTATACCGGTTCAGTGAAACAGGACTAAAACGAGGGTTACTCGATTCAGAAAGGGACTTTGTCGACTAAGATAGTCTTGGAAATGAGTCTTGACTAAAAAGAAATGATTCTCTTTGATTATGTGTGAATGCCACAAAGTTTCATGTTTTAAGTTATGATTATTGTGATTACATTTCACTGCCATGATTTATCCCATGTTATGAAATTATGCTCTCTTTTGCAGGTTAAGATTTCCAAAATGTTATGTTCTTATGAATATGATGTGATTGATATTTCTTTTGTTTACCCTTAATTAGAATTTGAGCTCACCCTTTTATGTTTTCTTTTCCCCAGGATATAAAGAAAGGTTTTAGGTAAAAAAAAGGGAAGATCTTTATGGGAGATATTGAAGATCTTTCACCACGATTAGAAGATTACGTTCCGAGTTTCCAAAGACACTAAACTATTATGATACTTGTGTGTGTGTTTTTGTTATGTACTAAGTATTCCGCAAAAGTAATGTAATGTCCATGTACATCAAGATTCGGGTCTCTACAGTTGGTATCAGAGGAAAGGTTTAGTCAACCTTTGGAAACTAGGATGCGAAAACTTTAGTGAGATCCCTAGAGGTATTTCTAAGGTATGTCTAGGGATGTCTCTAAGGTTAAGTATACGTATAGGTTATAGTCCTAGAATTTCGCTAAAGATCTTAGAATTTAAACCTAAGATGTTAGACATTGAGGGTACTCCCCCTTTACTCTGTTGTTTTCCCTAGCATGATTTCGCCACTCACAGAATTCTTTTTGTGTTTTAGTTAATGGAGGGAACCAAAAGGAATTCGGTTAACATTGAATCCAATGGACAAATTGGTGACTATGAGAAACAAAATTGTGTAATGCCTAGAGATAAAGATATTGTGATTATGCCGAATCAGTCATCTCGATATATGATTAACAAGGTGAAATTTAGTGGTATGCCTAATTCATCAAAGAAGAGGAAGATAAACTATTATGCATGTTTGCATTTTGAGGAGCATAAAGAAAGGAAGATTGAGATTTCTAAAGAAGGGAAGAAGAACATTGAGGAATACCTAAAATGGAGGGACCGATGTTATCTGTGTGGAGAAAAGGGTCATAGAGTGACAGATTGTTATGGAGTTCAATGTCTTATTTTTGGAGAACATGGGCATTACCCAACTCAATGCCCTGACCTAAAACGTTACTTCTTAATCAAGGAAGGAATTATTCCAGGACAATCATTGAAGTGGATGGACTAAAGTGTTTATGTATTGGTATTCAAGAATAATGTTGTTTAGGTACTTTTATGGTGTACTGAAATATTTATGTATTGGTCTATTGTGGTTTTCAATAATTTTAAGGTACCGGTAACCATGAAAAGTGATTCAAATATTTTGGAAAGTAGATGATATGCGCATAATTAAGGGATAAGAAGAAAATTAAATGTTTGACAGTATTCATGAGCTCATGATTGATATAAGGACTAAGTGATATCATGGTTTGAGTATATAGAATTTTGAGGATTTTGGTATATGGAAAGTGTTAACTTTTAATTGCATTAATGTTTTCACTAAGGTTCAATGGGTATTCATCCTTCAAGAGAATACATGATTAAGGTAATCACATGATTGGAATGTGACCAACAAGATATATGGGGGATAAATGATGGTATTCACATGATTGGTTGACGACATTTCAAGTTATCGTTTTCTTTATACTATGAGCTTGGACCGAAGTATTTTAGATAAGACTAAAGATTGGAATGGATTATGTTAACCATAAGTTAGTATTTTTTAAGGATAGAATTTTTTTTTCGATATTATTGATGGGATGTTATAGTAATATAGTTTTAGAAAAAGGACAAACTACAGGACGAGCGACATCCCATCGCGTCGGACAAGGCTGTGGAAATCGAACCCACAATCGAAGTGCGACTAGCCTTTATCGCCTACCACTGGCCTACAGGAAGTCCCTGTTTACTAGAAACTAGTTTTATTATATTATGAAGTATGATATATGAAGTATAAGTCCATTTTAGGAACCATATATGATTAATCTCACTATAGATCGACTTATGTATATAATTTTTGCTAACCTTTTGTTTGAGACAGATGGAATGACCCGTCATTCTATCACATGCTCTACTAACACTTCACGAATAACAAAATCAACATCATTTATTTAAGAGATTAAGTGGAAATTGTTCAAGGCACGAACAACAGTGAGATTGTACCAAAATAATGTAAGTATTTATTCTAATTCAAATTTTCAACTTTAGGGAAATGATCTTGAAAACCAAAAATGTTATCCTAGTGATCTTATACCTGATGAATCAGATGGTACCTTATATCATCACAAATCTATGGATTTGTGATTACTGGCTTTTCAATAGCCATGTTCTCTACCACTCTCCATCAAAACATGATGGTTAGATTTCTCTTCTATATCCATATTTTCACCTATGTGGAAACCTAGTGATTAGTTTATTTAGGTAACCGTTACATTTCATAAATTAGTTTTTAAAGATTGGTTTTGGTATTCCTTTTTACTATGTGGGTTTCTATTAAAGAAACTTTTGAATAGTAATGCATTTATAACCCCGACGAATTTCGAGGGCGAAATTCATTTTAAGGGGGGTAGAATGTAACACCCCGAAATTTTATGAAAAATATTCTTTTTAATTTCATTAATGTCTTGTGTTGTACGCTACACCAAAAGGAGCTTTCACAACACGCATCCTTGACTTGCCTTTCATTACACGCAATCACGACCTTCCTTGATAGCGTGTGTAGTACGCAATACCGAGTTTTACTAAACAACGATATGCTATTAAAATATTATTAAAACTATCCGTTATGAATAGTAATAACCACTTTTTGAAATTTTGTAAATTCTATTTTTCAAAATGGACTTCATTTTTGGATTCGGAATATCGAAATTAGCTTAGGGTGAAATTTTGGTACTTTTCAGATAACTTTCATATTCTGATGAATAGTGAAAATTACTAAATTTTAATTAAAAACAACTTTTTAATAGAAATAATTAATAGTGATAAATTATTAATTTGAGTGGTTTTAAAGTATATTTAGAATATATTTTTACAATTTAATACAATGTTGGTCATTGGATGTAATTTCACATTTAAACCAGTTATAAACTAGTGTCAATCTTTTGATAGTTATTATCTCTTAAAAACACGTTATTTGTTTTGACGACGAGAATTAATTTTTCAATTAGTTAATGCAACTGATATGTTTTTAATTTGGTAAAATAGACATCATTTTTGAGTTCATAATATCAAATATAGCTTAGGCCTAATTTTTGGTATTTTTCTGAAAACTTTCAATTTTCGATGAATAGTGAAACCACTAAGTGGTAGTTAAAAAAACTGAATTGTTCATAAATCATAATTTTACCGCTTCTGTGAGTGGAATTTCGAAAATCCGAGAGACACGGTTAATATCAAGGACTAAAATGTGGTTCAATGAGATGAAAATAATTTTTGGTGAATAGTAACTTTTTACTTTTTTTTACCACGGTAAAAAGTAAATAGGGTAAGTAAGGGTAAAGATGATATTATTATTACCCTAACACATGTCCTAATTCTATTGGATAAATGTAATGCGACGAAAAACAAACTTAGGAATAAAATATGACCATTTAGCCCCACTTGGATTAGATTAGGACATTTATTATTAATTTATTTAAAGAAGGGTTAAAAGAGTTAAAATCAAAGTTTATTTAATAAAACATTTTTAATATGGGGTTATACATAAGATAAATTCGACTATTAATATTTATTAGAAAGAAAAAAAGATTTCCTACATAATGGTATTTTATTTGTAATTTTTAGACATTAAATAATTTAATTTATTTATGACACAACGATGATGCAGTAATTATCTTATTAATGAAATATTGACATAATTGATGTTATAAATATCCAAATAAATATAATTTGACACTTTTTATGAATTCCAAAAAATTTCTAGGTTACTATGATATATTAGTGTTGATTTAATCAACTTGGTTGGAACATATAATTCTGTTATGACTTTCACAAAAAATCATATATCAAATAGTGTCAAAATTGACACAAATTAGTTTTTAAATCAAATATTATATTATTAATTGTTATTTTATTCCTAAAAATCTAAGGTTCGGCCAAATGACTTATATAAGGATATATATATTAATAATAAACAATTTGGGGTTCGTTTGGCATGTTATATAAGTGTATTATCCATATAGTGTAAGAAAACAAAAAGACACGGTAAAAGTTAAATTATTTAACTTAGAGTTAAATCTAATTGATAAGGTTAAAATAATTACCTAAACTTGTCTAAATCCTATTGGTTGATAGGATTTATACCCATCCACACTTTAGCTTCGAAATAAGACCCTTTGGAACCATTATAAACTGATTTTGACTTTATTATAAAATAATATTTTGAGATATTCCTAAGGTGCCCCTCTCCTCCCTTATAAAAGGACACCTCCTCCCCCTCCTCCTCACACCAATTTGAGCACTCAAGCTCGACCAACCCCTGCCAAAATCCCTTCTCCACTTCCCTATAATAATCCTAGAGGTCCTGGTCTTCTTCAAAGACCAATCTTAGTTCCCTAAGTGGAGGATTCAAAGAGGCGTTTCAAAGAAGAGGTAATATCCATTACCGATCTTTTCAATTTCTTTCTTCTTCAACTTCTTCTTCTTTAGTTGTTTCATGACAAAGTAATAAAATCAGTATTACTTACATACTGATATGTTATTATAAATATGAAACAACCCTAATTCACCTTCTATCCATCCTACGGGAAAATTAAATCACCGCGCGTGCGTACATACGGAATACCGTCTCCACGCCGTGGTGTAATCTATTTTCCACCACCACCTTAATAGGATGGGTATAATGGGGTAATTAGTTACTATATATGATTATTATAAAGTGATATTGATACTGAAATAGTATACATACACTTCAACACAGTTCCACGACCATGGGAATGATATCATCGCTCGTGCGTACGTACGGACTACCATCTCCATGACACGATGAGATTCATTCTCAATGATTAACCATTCATGAATGTTTATAAAGTATATATAATATGTACTAATGAAATATATGACATACTAATGATACTGGATTTATGTATATTTATATGTATGTCATCTACTTAATTCCATTCAATTCAATAAGGAAACGAAAACAGCGTTCATGCGTACGTACGGACTACCGTCTCCATGAACGGTGTATTTATTTCCATTTACTGATTTAATATATATATGTATATTCTGAATATATATATATAAATCATGTTTTATATTCTGGAATTAAGTAATCATGATCTAAGTAATCATATGAATAATTACAAGTCAAAACACGGATGACAAATGAAACAATTATTACCCAAAACGCTCTTTAACATGGAATTTACAAAAAGAACGGGTAATATAAAGTCATAAGTGAACCATATATGATATCATAACAATGAATATGATTCTGTAATAAATCAATGAATTTATTTAAATCATTATACAGGAGGTTCGGACACTTACGAAGAAAATCAGACCTAAGGTAAGGGAAATTATCACAATATCATTTTTATCCGAGATTGTTTATACTTTGGTATTTACTAGGGTGTATTTTATCATCCACATCCATGTTTCCTAAATATGTAATATTATTTCCATCCACCTACAATTTTTTGAATCCAATTTTACCCTTCGGTGAGTTTTTAGTAAAAGATATGAAAGGAATCTTTTGTCGTTTTTCGTACGAGGTACTTTTTGACTTTTCCGACAAAAGTACGAAGAATGTTTTTTTAACTTATACGGCATGAATGGATTTTTAAAAAATTATTTCCAAGAAGCTTCCTTTACAAGTTTTAAAGTTTATTTTTAATCAACTTATTTTAGTTATAATTTTATGACATGTTAAGAAATGAAAAGTGTTTTTGAAGTAGAAAGGATATTTTCCTCAAGAATGGAGTTCAAGTATTTTATCAAAATTATTTTCCATCTAAGATAATAAAAGGGTTCTGTTTTTATCTCTATTATTACATTGGTTTGATTATGTTGTGATGGAAATATTTTTTTGAATTCCTTTATCTTATATGAATTGTTTTATGATGTCATGTTGTTTAAGAATCCCATTTTTATTACATGGGTTACTCTATGATGTATGGTTTATGATTATGTGGCACACATAAGAAAGGATTCATTATAAGATGGGTGGGACCTATATCTCCCTCCAATGCATTGGGTAAAGATTTTATATCTCATGAGATAGACATGGCTGGAATGGTAGGTTATACCGGTTCAGTGAAACATGACTGAAACGAGGGTTACTCGATTCAGAAAGGGACTTTGTCCACTAAGATAGTCTTGGCAATGAGTCTTGACTAACAAGAAATGATTCTCTATGATTATGTGTGAATGCCACAAAGTTTCATGTTTTAAGTTATGATTATTGTGATTATATTTCACTTCCATGATTTATCCCATGTTATGAAATTATGCTCTCTTTTGCAGGTTAAGATTTCCAAAATGTTATGTTCTTATGAATATGATGTGATTGATATTTCTTTTGTTTACCCTTACTGAGCATTTGAGCTCACCCATTTATGTTTTCTTTTCCCCAGGATATAAAGAAAGGTTTTAGGTAAAAAAAAGGAAGATCTTTATGGGAGATATTGAAGATCTTTCAACATGATTAGAAGATTACGTTCCGAGTTTCCAAAGACACTAAACTATTACGATCCTTGTGTGTGTGTTTTTGTTATGTACTAAGTATTCCGCAAAAGTAATGTAATTTCCATGTACGTCAAGCTTCGGGTCTCTACATGAAAGGATTAAATTTTGATTTTTGGGATATTGTTTCTATTGGAACACAGTTAATGCACGGTTTGGGTAAACCTTGAGGCATTCTTTTTGAAACCATGCATGCCATGGAGTGATACTAGATGATGTTTCTCAACCTACACATGGCTAGTAAAACTGTGCTTAAAGCATTTAGGTTGCCACTATCTCGAGAAAACCATTCTGTACAGCTGGTGAATGGTTTTCAAACCATATGGCCAAACTGCAAAGGCGCTTCATTGTGTATAGTAAGGGAATCATGATTAGCGCAAGCGTTGTTAAATTATACAACTAAATTGTCTGAGCTTCCAAGATCTTAAAATATGTGAAATTTATACTCTATACAATTTTTTTACACAAACCCCCCTCCTCAATCAGGATTATTTTACCCTATGGGGTATTCTCACTTGTTCTCTACGCTCCCTTCTTCCTCCTATTTTGTAGATCTAGTTATTATTCATGGGTTTGCGCTAGTTATTCAAGGTATATACCCTCTTATTTTCTCATTCTTCCTCTATCGTAAATTTCCTCTTATTTTTTTCCTTATGGACTCCTAAACATTGGGTTTATGTTTCCCCTTGTTTTATATTGGTGGTTTTTCTTGTTTATGATTACTCTTCATACATCTTAGTTCTTTGAACCTTGGAAAGGTTTTTCTTGGTGCGTATTATTGAAGCCCATGTATTGTGGTAGATTTACCTTTGTAATTATCATTTTAATTTAAGAATCATTAGTTCCATACTTTTCAAACCTTCCTTATATGATAAATAATAATGTGCTTTCTTTTTAATATTTTTTTTGTTGTGTATAATGTTGGTTTCTTTTCTCTCAATAAGTATATAACATCATTTAGATGAATGATTCACACCAAGTTTTCCATAAAAGGCTAGTTTTGATTTTTCAAGCAATTTGTAGTTAATAAATCATGGATTGAATTTTTCAATAAATTTTCTACATGTGAAATATTGTTTTGAGAATATCGATGGGTTTTAGAAGTTGTTTTAAGATGGAATGTAGTGTGTATTTGGCATAAAATATTTTTTGGCATGTATTGGTAATTGTGGACCGTTTGGAAGTTTGATGAAATGGATTTGGTGTGTAAATATATTGTGAGTGCCTTGAAGAATATTTTTGATAAATAATATTCAAATTTAAATTTTTGTGTTTTCACCTTTCTGGAAGTATTATTGGTTTCATTGATAAATTATGGTTTTTTAGAAAATATAATAAGGCCTTTAATGTAATTATGTGAAAATATTGAAAGTATTTAATATGCAAACCCCCATTGGATAATTATATTGTTGTGTTTATTATTAAATTGATGTGATTTCATAAAATTCGTATTCCTTATGATCTATTTATATGAATTTCTAGTATGTTCTCATAGTAAAATCCTCGTGACCCATTTACTTATGTGAGCATTGTGTTATAAGGAAGAGAAATTGTTATATTGGGTGATTAATGGGATTCATTTTGTGTGAATTATTGTATATTTGTATCATACTGGATACTTGAATGTGATCAGTTGGATCAACCTTTTCTTTAAATATAGACGTGGGAACCTGGAATAGTGAGTGAATGATCAGAGAATGATTACTGCACTATTTAGATTATGTAGTAGCAAGGGGCTCATAGTAGGGGGATATATTTTGTTATTATTGGAATGAGTTTATTCCCCTTGGTACTACATATCATCTTAGTTGACTGGTTTAGGTTCGAGCCAGGTCCATTTGATTCGTTCTTTATAATAGTGTATATTATATCTAGATTCACAAAGTTGACTCACATGTAAACAATTGAGTCCTAGAACATCTACATAGATAACATTTTTATTCTTCATTTCATAACTATTTAAATGTGGCTCATCATTTCAATTGATATTTAAAACTTCATTATTTTAGAACATACCAATCTTATCAACTATTACTATCAAATTTGTTGGAAATTAAATTTTCTTTTCTTTTTTTGGATAACCACACACTCTCAAGAGTAAACATGGTGATATATTATATTCTAGTCAATAAAAAATTAGTAAATATATAAAAATGCATTATCATCAACTTATTTTTATTCCCGGAAATTAAAGGATAAGAAAATACTATGAGTTTTATATTCTCATTCTATTTGTTTAATGCATCTAATTCATAATCATCTATTTAAGATAGAGAATAGGTATTTTAAAAAAAATATTGTCTTCTTCCATACCCATTTTATTTGATTTTTTAGTAAATATTTTACCTTTTTTCCAACAATAAAAATATGTATGCCAAATGTTAGTCAACATGATGGAATATCCATTCAATGGGTTCCTCTCTAAATATGAAGGATACTTTCAATTTCTCTAATATGAATAGTTAATATATTCACATTCAATATAACAATTGGCGTTATCATATTATGAAATAATTTTTCCAATTTAACCATATAACCAGAACTTCATCAATGTAAAAATATTCATAGTTCTCTACTCATCTTTCTTATACTTTTTAACAATACCTATATTATTTATATATCCAGGATGACTAAACAATTTATAAAATCTCATTATTTTAATTTATATTTATATTTTAGGTCTTTTTTTCCACAATAAATCATAATTTTATTATTTCAATGGATCTTTTTCTATTAACGGAAATCCACTTCAACAATTACAATAAATATTATAATAAAATAAAATATTTTGGATTAAATGAATTTTTGTGTAATGTATTTACAAAAAACATATTCAAATTTGGTTATCTTGTACCATCAAAAAATATATCCTGTAGGATAGAAAATAACATTATGAATAAAAACTAATGAAAATGTAGTCATTGTACAATGACTATTAAGATTATTATATATTATGGACTATTATAAAGTGAAACTTATATTGGATAAAGAGTAATGACCTCGACCAATAGGATAATACCCTTTGAATACCATCGGTCGGAGCTTCATTGCTAGTTGTCATGACTAGTAATTTCCCTTGATGAAGCCAATGTTGAGAGTCATGAGTTAAAACCTCATAAGAATAATTTATAGATGGAGTTTAAGATTAATGATATCAAATACCAAACCATGTTCATTGAACGACCCTAATAAAGCATTGGCATTGTACACCTTATTCTTAGTATGTACCGTAGTGCGATAATGGTTTATTTATCTAGAATCTAATGGTATATATTTGTTTATTTTATCATAATAACAATATTATTTATTCCTATCCCTTTTGTTATATATTTCTAAATTGTTTTTAAAAAATTGAATAATATTAAATTTTGATATAAAGAACCCAAAGATTTCTATTTAAAAAAAATCAATTTCAATTAAAAAAATACTGATAAATTAAAAAAACTAAATAATTTATCTGTAACAATTATTTTAATTTTAAAGAATATTGACATAAATATAAATTATAAAATAATTTAAAGATGTTGAGAAAAAATTTTATATGGGATAAAATGTTTTTAATGTTCTAAAATAATTACTTTCTTGTAAATAAAGATTTTTATTTAAAAGATGAAATTGTTACATTTAGAAAAAAATTGTAATATATATATTATTTTTTTATATCAAATAATTTGTATTTTTTATGTGTTTTTTATGATATTTTATAATAGTTATGTTTTTGGTAAAAAACTGAATATGGTACAAATATAAGGTCTGTATTATGACAACATAATATCCCAAAATTGATTTCAATAAATTTATAATAAGAATCCATGAGAAAATATATATATAAATTTAAATAATTTATCACTGATGATATTTGATATATTTTTATAAAACATGAAGAATCCTCCCAAACATATATCACAATTTATGGTTTTAATTTATGCTCATTATTAACATAACTTCCATATATGTCACCAATGTTATTATTTTGATATGTTAATTTCTTATCCATATAAATATTAAAAAAGATTCTACTTTGGCAGAAAAATGGTCCAAATGATGTGAAGATTTTAGGTTTTAATTACATTTTCATATAATGTCCAAAAACTATGTTTAGAAATTATATATGAACTCCCCACTATTTTACTAAAATAACCAACCAACCTCCATGATTTTTTAAGCACCCCTCATGGTAAGGGATCTCTACATATTCCTTCCCATTAAACCACCATTAATAAATTTAGTATTTTAAATATCAATTTATTATGTTCATATGTATTTAAAAATATCATGATACTATAATTGTTTTATTTTATGTGTGATAAGTCATTTTTTAACTTATGATGTCACAATGCGGAAGTAAGGTATTCTCTCCCTCAATCTATTTAATCACCATAGATATTTTTATTATTCCATTTAATTTCCAATTTTTCATGATTAAATATGTTTTCAAACATCACTTTACCACACTTATGGTTCTAATGTAATAAGAGACAACCATTTACTCTTTTTAAAATATTGTATGAACATTTATGAACACTTCTTGGGAAACTAAAATTATTCTATGATATTTCATAATAGACATTAGGGTTAGGTATACCCATCCCCATTTATACTCAAGGGTAGTTATCTAGATGTAATTAATACTTCACTGATGGGTGCCTCCATTTTATATAAACACAAAATTTTCAATCATAGGATTAAAAGTTATGAATGTCATTATTATATTGTATGATCTTTTAAGCACACAAATAAATGTACATGATATGAATTTAATGGGAGTTCCCAAATTATATCACCCTTTAATGTTTTGTTAAGTGTCTTCATGTCATAAATTTCTATGTATAGTGCATGCCATGTTATCCTATGAATAAAATATTACGATTTTTTGGTGTCTAGTGTTTATTTATATTTATGTTTTATGGTTTTTTGTTTCTTCCACATTCAAATGTTTTATTGATGTTATCATTTTAGATCAAGCCTCAATGTTCATATTTATGAATATAACCATTATATATCCCCATGAAAAAACTCTTAACTCACATAAATTACATTCATCATGTTATTCATGGATTATGACTTTACTAGGCTTCATATGACACCTCTTTACTATGTGTATTCCCATTTTATATTTTTTAGTATTATAATATCAATGGAATATAAGAGAATGTTTTCAAGATTTTTATTAATGTATTTATGTCTTTGTTACCAGTTACCGTGTTATTTACCAAATTTATCAAATATAAGTAGCCCCTCAATCTCATGGGAATTTATAATTCATATCTTTATGAATAAAATATTCAAATAACGTGTATAAGAGTCTATGTATGTCATTGTTATTAAAAGAGAATTGTGCAATATTTTTTTGGATATTATGATTAGAAAAGATTCCTTAAATCCGTAGGGAACACACTAAACAAAGGAAAGCATCCCAAATATTTTTAAAATATTTATTAAGTTGTTTCCATGAAACAAAACCCATGTCTAAATACTACAAGTGAATTTGTTATTATATAAGTTTAACATATGGGTAATAACAGAAAAAGGTTAATTAGGAATTAACTCAATTGTCATCTGGTGTATGAAAAAGATTCTTTATACCCACTTTGATAGAAACTCGTGGTGGATAAGATTTAGTAAATTCATAGGCTCTTTATGATTTACTAAGATGGAAAAAATTACCATAAAATTATATTTTAGGAAATAAAATAGGGATAATATAGATAAAATCCTTTAAAAAATATGTTAATGAATTAATGTAATTATTTCATGTTATATTAAATACTCATAAGCTTTCCTATTATGTATGTAATATTTTTAAAATTATCAATCATAATTTTTCAGTTACTTAATTTAATTTTTAGAAATATCAGGAACCAATTCAATAACCAACATGATGGGAAATGTGATGACTATAAAAATGACATTCTTGTATTGATGTTAGGATTCAAGAACATCTTTATAATACATAAAAGATAAATTATTTATTTTTTTAGATATTTAATCTGTTGGAAAACCAACATCACCAAATGTGAGATAATTTTTTAATTGAGATGTTTTTGAAATATATTCCTAAAAAATTAGGTGGACCTTCTAATCCCTTAATTTAAGAAGTCCAGATTAAATCTATTGAAAATATATTATCCAATTTTTAATTCATAAACAATGATATAGTAATTTTTGAATTCTTATTCTATGAATATAGATGATGATAAATACTGGATACTGATTATAAATATGAGTCATAAGGTGAAAATTCATGTGATGAAGTAGAAATATATAAGTAAAATATTTTCCAATAAATATTTTCTTAACTATAAAACATAATATGGAGATGGATTTCCTAGACCTCAAGGAATATTATTAAAAATACATATGGAAATATGAGGAAAACTTCACAAGACTTGATTTAAAATTTATTGGTGTTTTTAACAAGCATGAAATAAAATCGTACCACATCATTCATAAGATAAAGATGAATCAATTAGATGATAATTTTATTTGAGTCATTGAATGTTAAAATATTTTTTTTAATATTCCCTCAATGTTAAAATGGAGATCAATGAATCAAAAGGGTTCGATGGTTTAGAGATAATAATCGGATAATATATTTTAATTTAAGGTTATTGATAGATAAATCCTATTTTGGTACGATAGTCCAACATTCCACATGACAAAATCAGGAAACCAAAATTCCAAAAAATTTCTTGAAGGGGATAAATAATTGTGTTATGTGTGTGAAAGAAGTGTACCTAGCTGGTGAATGATGATGAGAGAAATAGAAAAATATGATGGAAGGAAGGAATGATATAGTACACCCTTATTCTGTTTTCCAATGGTTCAACTCTATGGAATAAACAAACTAAATGATTAAATACACTAATACATGGTTTTTCATTGATAATAGAAAACAAAATCCTTAATGTATTAGAATGTTTGATAGACCTTATTCCATTATTTCTGATAATGTTGAACTTGAATTTGATGCGTTGATAGGTAAAAAAATTTAATCATTCATGTATATATAATATACTATTTTATTATGGTTCTACACATTAATTTATATTCCACATGTCTTGTAGATATTTTCACACATTTCCTAAAAAAAGGACGTGGAGTTATCAATGAAAATAGAGAATGTGGTAATTATTTTATCCCAAGAATATAACTAATCCATTTTCATTATTTTCATGTTGAAATTCTTATAAATTTATGTGAAAATAACTTTAATAGAATATGATTGATTTATAGTAATGGATTGTATTTCTTAATATTAGGAAAATATAACTTCAGTTGAGAGGGAAATCACCATATCTATCATGAATCATCCTTTGATTTTATTGAGTTGTAAGGTGGAGGATGTATATCCTTTAAAATCATAATCTAATTAATCGGATCCATTCCCTTATAAGGAAGAGGATAATTATCAAATGATTAAGTCAATGGAAAATATGGTCTTTAATGAAATACCCATTGTGTGGGAATAATCTGATGTGCTTCCTTTCTTAATTTCATGGTCATCCTCAGAGTAGAGAGGATGAGTTCCCAAATGAATGTATATGTAGATATTTTCTACTATTTGGGACTATAAATTGATTAGACACTATTGAACATGAACATATAGAAAATATACCATAATATACTCTATGTAAATGATTTATACAACCAAGTGTTTCACTAGGAGAGAAATATTCCTTTTCACCATAAAATATAATGGGTCGTTGAGCCTTTGGAATGATTATCATGATCATAACAATATCTCAATAATTAAAAAGAATCCCCTAACATAGATTGGCGGATTTTCTGATCAATAATTTTGTGCCCAGTACTCCCCCATAGTGGATTATTGGTAAAAATATTACCAAGTTAAGGTAATGAAGGAGGATATCCCCATGACTATATTTTGTTTGATCCACAATCACTACATGTTCAAAGTGATTCCATTAGGAAACCATAATTATATAGATATATTCATGAACATATTAATTATATTCTTTATATATTACCTTGAATATTTAGTGATTTTATTTATAGAGAATTTACTAACCTAAAAAAAGAATGTACATGAAGAGTGCTTTAATGTGGTATGAAAGAACTTGTGAGAGGAAAATTTATATGTGGTGAAATGTAAATTGATGATTTTAATGGAGAAATTAATATTCTGAGGTCATGTTATCAATAAAAAAGTGAAATATGTGGAACCTTAGAAAACATGGTAAATTGAAATATTTTTCAGAACTATATCTATGATGGCATTACATAGATTCATTGAATTATATAGGTACAATATACTATTTTCGATAAACACATCATGATTTCTAATACCACTAATTCTGATAACTTAGAATTATGTGAATTTTTTCTACATATATGAATGTGATGTGATCCTAATATAGTAAATTAATTGGAAAAACAATTCACTTATTCCCATAATACCCTCACCTGCGGAAGAATGTTTGATATATAACAATGTTCTAATAAAGTATTGTGTTGTGTACTAATGAAGGATAAAAACGTGATTTTCTATTCCTCCATGAAATTAATGATCCATGAAAAAAAAACAAAAACATGAAATAGAATTATATGTTTTGATAATTTCATTGAGGATTTGGAACCATTTTCTTTATTGGGAGAATTGTGTCATTTATATAGATAATAAAATATGAATTTGCCTATTCACACAAAAATATAATAATATGTTCCAAAAAGTAAGGTTATGTTAATCAATGATAATGAATATTCAATCCATTAATATCATATGAATTTATTCAGAGTTGGATATACTCTGAGTAGAAATGACCCTATAATTGAATACATTATACGGATCAAAAGATATCTATAATTATTTGAAATTTAAAGGATGGATATGGGAATCATACAAAGGAAAATCATCCTACCTTTCTATAATAAACTATCAACCATCTATTCCTAATATGGTTAAGGAGACCCAAATTGATGATAATAAGATATAATGAAATGTATAGAATAAATTTTAGTTGACCGTTACTAACAATGGAGTCATAATATTTAGAAGAAAAATAGGTGTCCCACTAAAACAATAGATGAAGAGGGAACTTCTGGATTATGCACAATGCTCATCATTCTGTATTCATCCATGAATTAAATTTATGTATAGCGATATAATGTCAAACTTAGGATGGGAAAACATATAGAGGGGTGTTTTAGAATTTCTATCTCAATTATTATTATATAAAAAAGTTACGAAACAAATAAGCACAAGGGTATGATAAAACCATTTCCTATACCTATACGAAAATGGGAAAGAATAACTATATATTTCATCATATAAATACCCAAAACATCAATTTTAAAAAGTTCCATCTTGGAATTATTCAATTATTTTACAAAGACAATGTACTTCATTTCTAGAAATGAAAATTTCTCTCATAACCATATCCAAAAGTTACACATAAAAAAATTGTACTGCTACATGGGGTATCAATCTTAATTGTATATTTTTAGGATCCAAGGTTTACCTCAGGTTTTGGAGACACCTTCAATAATAATTTAAAATAATTATATATTTCAATACAAATTATAACTCTCAAATGGTTAATTAGAATGAAATAACTTTAAAAATTCTATAGTATATATTAATATCAAGTTAAATTGATTAACAAGTAATTTTCAACCACCACCTGCCCCTAGTGGTGTTATCATACTAAAATAGTTTCCATTCAGTCATTAAAATGTCACATTATGTGGCTCTTTATAAGAAAAGGTGTTATAATAAAACATTATTGGATTATATTATAGAGTGGATAATTATTATACCTAGCCATATCAACGAAATTATAGACTATGTTAAAATTATTTAACATCATATTAAATCCAAAAAATTTAAAAAAATGAATATATAAATTCGTAGATGAGAACATAAATTTTTGGTCAGAAATACAGTTTCCCTTAAAATATAAACATGGATTAAATTGTCAGTGATTTCGATGAATTGAAGGATTTGTCCAAGATAAATCAACCCCTTTAATATTATTGATTCCATTAGAGTTGTTCCATATCAAATAATAATCTCAGCTCACCAATCTTAAGTACATGATGTATAACATATATCTCTCATGATAAAGTACATACAAGAACCCTCAAATATATTAAATCCTAAGGTTATATCCATAAAGAATGATCTTTAAAATTTGGAGAACTGGTGATGATATTATATCATAGAGACAATAGTATAAAAAAAATTTAAAATCAACATCTCAAAATATTGGGGGAGGTCCATGAGTTTAAGGATGAAATATATAAACCTAAAGTTGAATTTAAATAAAATTACGAATATATATTCCATTGTAAAAACGGAAATTATATTGTAGAAATTTATAAAGTGTGGAAGAATTAAATGGATATAAAATTAATAAATTAAATTCCATTGTGATGTAAAAAATTCCTTATTAATAAATGAAGCTATATAATATATGTGAACTACTTTATTTACATTGGTCTATTACAAAATATAAACTATTAGATTCTAATGAAAGTAAAAATCATGAATATTGATAACATATGTGAAGAACATGACCATAATATCCTAAAGATGGTGTCTTAAATGAATATATTTTCATAGATACAAGACTCAAATACCAAAGGAAAAAAATTAGTTATTTTGGAATCAATATTACATACATTACATTAGAAATTGTAAATAAAAACAACACAAAAACTCTTCTGGAAACATCCACTACTTTTAGTTGATCCATCAAAGTCATTAATTATATAAATCATACCATCATGGTGAAAATAATAAATAATAAATGGGTTATCTTAGATTATCATTAAGGTTATAAAATACAGTGTAATCCAATATGATCAATAAATCCTTGTGAATGATTAAAAACAAATAACATTAGAAAATAATCTTGAGTATAATATTGAATGAATAAAATGTGAATAAATAATTCCATATAGAAAATCACATGAGAATGAATCATAACAATTTATATTCTACTAGTGGAATATTCATATGTTTTTATCAATTATTGATATCATAATCAAGAAATGCTTATGCCAGACATCAGAAACATACCATCAAGGCCTCAACCAAGACATGTGAAAAAAATGGGTAAGCCTCAACCCCAAAATTATATGTTTGGTATCATGATTCATACAGATGAATATAGGTGAAATAAAATCCCCAAAACATAACATAAAAATTAAAATTCATTACTCATATGAATTGGGGGAAACATAAAGAACATGTACATATGAAATTTAAACCACTTTCCCCAATCAGTAAACATAATCACTAACTATTCTGACTAATACGGGGAATAGAATCAAGATAGAACACTCATAGTCAAACTGAAGAGAAACCATTTAATAAAACACATTATATGATAATAATCACATATAAAGATAAATGAACTTAAAATTCACTGGAGGTGTTGAAAGAGATGAAAATCAGCGAGGAATTCAATAGAAAAATACCCCATTTACTTTATAATGAAGAGTTAATTTTGAAAAAATTATTTAGATTTTAGATAATTGAATATATAATAATAATAATGAAAAGATAATTGATTTTATAAATATTGTTTTTCCTTTAAATGTATTATGGATGTTATATAAAAATATCTATGAAATTGAGATGTTTCCTTAAATCGGCCTTGCATATCGGGAGGAATTGAGAAAAGAGCCTTATAAAACACATAATTCATCATAGAATAGAGATTAAGTGATATGAATACATAATTTTATAATTTAATCACAAAATTTAGAATAATTATTTAAAATTAATGTATAGTTACATTATTAGACAAATGGAGAAAGTATAATCCCAATTAAAATAGAGCTTCGTGAAGAAACCCTTACCTTATGCCTAAAAGTGTTCTCCACTTAATCTTCTTGTCGTGGATAATAAAATTAAATCAATTAAATATTTAATTAATAACCTTTTATATATTTATTTTATTATTTATAATTTTATTTATATTAATTTTCATGACATATAATATACAATTTTACCATTCAGGAGTGTTCGTTTCCTAGGTTTTCATGATCGATTTACTTGTATATGAGAATGGAAGATCATGTAAAATGGGAATAGATATCCATATTTCATGTTATATGTTATTATGGAACATATATAATATTAAATGTTTGATTAATTCATTTTTTTATTTAGTTTGAGGATGATTCACTAGATAATATGTCAGTGATAAACGTTTAGAATATTTTGGTGTGTTTTCGATCATCACAAACTAGTTTTGTTTTAATAATTATAATGATGTGTATATAATTTTCCAAGAATATTACCAAGGATTTAGAACATATATTATATATATTTTTTAAAAAAAGTTTTTATGACCATCCAAGATGGTGTATTTGATAAACCAAAACACTTCATCCATGAAGGTAGTAAATCAGCACCACATTGATGATGTTTTCATCATTATTGTAAAAGAAAAAGAAAAAGAAATTAGATGGAGTATTTTAAATCAAAATATTAATATTTTATTATATTAATTATACAAGAGTTTTCATGTCATATTAAACAGGGGGATTGGGAAGGATAAGAAAAAATATAAATTAAGAATAAAATAAAAGAAAATGAAGATTTCTACCTCTTGAAGTCTCCTCCTTGAGATCATCCTTTAGGGGAATGGTTTTTTTTATTTTTGGATAAAAAAGGATAATTTATATGGGATAGGTTCTTCGGAAGGTTTTTTTAGTAATTTCGAATTTCTCAAAAACATTGAAGGTGTGAGGAGAAGAGGCGTTGAGGGGTGGTATTTATAATGTATGATTGGGTTGTTTTTTTGAATATTATTTTCATTTTTTATTATTCTTGTTATGGAAAATGAATATTTTTTATAATTATCTCCAAATATATTAAATTAATGAATTTTATTTCGTGATTATGGTCTTATATCATCAATACATCATTTATCACCCCATAATTTATGTATTTGTTAAATATGGTAAATTATCGTGTTTCACAATTTTACAAAAATTAATGTATTTTAGAAAAATATATAAATTTAAACTCAAAAATTTTAGGAATTTAGAATTAAAAAATGAACCCCATTATATGAAAATTGTTTTCTAAATATGATAAATTTAATTTTGAATAAAATCAACATTTACTCAAAATATACATATTTTAATACTATACCAATTTTTTGGCGCTTAGAAAAATTAAATGAGGTATCACAAATATATCTTATAAACATTTGAAAAAAATTATTAATTTAGGAATATAATTTTAAAAATTTTATTCTCTTTTATATCATTAAATTAATTATAATATTGTAATAATTTAAATACCACTTAAAAAAATACAAGCACCACCTTTTTTATTTTTATAACATTTAATTACTTACAAAAATATACAACTATATACTATTTTCATTTATATGATTACAATTTTTTTTATAATTTCATAATTAATGTTATAATTCTATTAGGAATATTAATATTCTTAATGGTCACATTACTATTTCAATGTTCTAGTTACAAATCCATTGGTATAGGTTCATTAATTTCTAGAAATACTTCTTATGTGTATCATTATTCATTTATTAATTTTTATTATATTATATAAGTGTTTTTATGTGATTTATACTTTATAAAATATCTATAATATTGGGAAATTCATTAATATAATTATGTGTTTCTATATTTTCCCCTCCTACAAAAAATTTCTATCCCAAAATTTCCATAATGTCACCTCATAAAAAGATTGTGTAGTTCTTCATCATAAATTCATTTGGTTCCCACATCACCACTTCAATTTTAGGATTTTTCCTAAGAACCTTTACCAAATTATTCATCAAATTCCTCAACACATGCTCCCCAGTGTCTATAATCTAGAATGTGTCTTCACTTTAAGATAACATATGTTCCAATTCTTTTTCTTATGAAGTGAGAAAATGTGTTGGATCTAAAATGTAAATACATAAGAAATAGATACGGAAAAGAGCATGAACATTGGAAATGATATGTGAAATTTCAAAATGATATTCCAAATTTCCAATTCCCTCTAGAATTTATATACATCCAATGTACTTAGGGATTAGTTTCCCTTTCTTATTGAACATTTTGACACACATCCTTTGAGAACATTTCTGAAAAACATGATCTCCCACTTAAAAATCCTAATATTTCATTAGATTATAATTATATATCATTTTACTACATTGATTTGTTTTGATATGGTTTTGAATATTATTTTTATTTTACATTTTCTCATCAAAAAATATCTAGTCCTACAGGATTCCTTTCAGCAACTTCATCCCTACAAGATAGTGTGTGACATCTATTTCCTTACAATTCTTCCTATGGTGAAACTTGAATTCATGAATGGAAAATATTATTGAAGGACAAATCTACCAAAGTTAAATAATGATGTCGCATACCATTAAATTCAAGTGAACATTATCTCAATGTATCTTCTAATTTATTAATTTTCCTTTAAAACTACATGTCAGTTTGGGTATGATAAGTAGTACTCAAATAGAGCGTAGTATCCAAAGAATTCATAAGACCTTTCCAAAATATAAATTTCTATCATGGATAATTATCAGAGACAATTGAAGGTGGTTCTACATTAATTCTTGAAACATCATTAATACAGATTCGTGTAGGGAACTCTAGTAGAAAATCCTCCTTCATAGTGAGGAAATGTGAAGATTTGGTAAATCGATCAACAATTACCCATATAGAGTCATTATTTCTTTGTTTTTTTTGTAATCTATATAAAAATATCATATTAATATCTTCTTATTTTCATGTAGTAATAAGAAGTGATCGCATGAATCATCTTGGAAGATGGTTTTTTGCCTTCACCTATGGATAAACCAAACATCTTAATATATAATCATCAATTTCTCACTTAATATTATCCTACAAGATGTGTTCCTCTAAATCAATATACATCATAAAGATAATAGGGTGTGTTGATAAACTAAAGTTATTATAATAATCAAATAAATACCTTTTTATCTTGGGTATAGTGTTAACATAATGACTCTTCCCAAATTTCATAATTATATCCCTATAGATGAAGTCTATCAACATCTCATCATTCACAAAAAAAATTTTCATTAAAATTTTTTATCTTCCAACAAATGATTTTTAATCATTTCCATGAAATATGGTTGTTAAACTAGTTGAAAAATTAATGATTTCTCAACTTCTTTGATAATACCCAAATCCATCTTCACTAAAACCATTCACACCAGATCCCTTTTAATTCTCATTCTATTTAGATCTCTATGATCCTCCCGACATAATACCTTACCTACATTATTTTACATCGTTGGGTGATAGTGTATTGAATTGTCAAAATCCTTTAGTATATAGAGAACTCAAAATTTTCAAATATTGTTTTATTTTAATGGAAAGATATATTTCAAGATCTTTTGATCTGTATATATCTCACATATTTCACCACAGTGATAGTACCTCCATATTTTTGGAGAAAAGATTACATCTGATAACTCAAGATCATTAGTAGTATAGTTATATTCATGTGTTTTTATCAACCTTGATTCATTGGAAAAAACTCATTCATTCCATATAATAATATAACTAATTCCGTTCTTTCATACATCACTATAATCAACAACCCACCACTACCTAATGGTAGACTGAAGTATAGATAATCTACTATTATCTTCTTTAATTCTCTAAAACAGCCTTCAAATTATTTATTCCATATGAACTTAACCCCTTTAAGAGTATGATTGGTTAATGGTCTAGCTCATCATGAGAAATTATGATGGAAAAAACCATATTATCATTCTAAACGAATAAAACTACATGCCTTGGTTATGTTTGTTCCTGCATTCCATTCCTGAACTACCATTGTCTTTATAGGATCAACTCAGAGTCCATCCTTTGAGACAATATGGAAATGTAAAGAATATATTTGAATCCACAATTCACAATTGTTAAACATCCCATATAACTCCTTTATTTTATTATTATGAAGAACAACATGCAAGTGGTTCTCATGGTCCTCATAGTTTTTTGAATATATCAAGATTTCATCAATACATACCACAATAAAACATCAAGATATTCCATGAGGAAGTGGTTCATTAGATCCTTGATAACAGAGGCTTCATTAGTTTATCCAATGAGAGTCTAAGTAAACTAGTAATTTCGAAAGCTTATTCAAAATGTTTTCTTTTGGATATCTTCTTTCGTCAAACACAATTGATGATATACAGATCAACGGTCAATCATAAAAACATATTGATCTCGAGGATGTTTTTCAAATAAATGATCAATGGGATAAAGATGATGAATTTTCCTTATTATAGAAATATTTATATCTCTATAATCAATGCACATCCTCATGGATAGGTATTTTTTATTGACAAGGAGAACACGGGCTCCCAATAGAGAAACACTATGGTGAATAAATCGCTTACCACTAAATTTCTCTAGTTTGTACCTATGATACACTAATTTCATGATGGCCATATATATTTAGTCTTTTATTTAGGTATATCTAAAAGAACTGAAGAAATAGAGAAATCAACCTCTTGATCTAGAAGATATATAGTTAAATATGATAGAAATACAGCAATATATTCTTATATAATAGGGGAATCATCAATTTGATGATTTCTTTCCTCATCTATAGATTATGTTTTCTCTTCCTCCACATAAATTTCAATTAGAAGATCTAATGGAGGTGGAAATTGATACCAACTAGATAATGATGTTTCTTCTCTAAACATATGAGATTCACTATCTTATTTATAAATATTAACTTCTTTATTCTTGAAATATATATTCACATCATATTTTGATATCTAGTCTATACTAAATATTATATTAAAATCAACCATATATTTGATGGTAAGTTCTGAAACTAACAAAAGTGTATGATTACTAAAGGGGACTGACAAATACATGGTTGTTGTAATTATACCTTCCTTAGGTGTATTTATCGAAAAAAAATTTATTAAAACAAAAGCTAAATGTATAATTTTCCTAGAAAATTGGGATGACATAAAAGAAATAAATGATCCAAAATCAAATAAATCATTTTCTATGGTTATGGAAATGATTAAAATACCTTCTACCATATCATTATGAACTTCAAACTCTGTACTGATGATCACATAATATTGGAATTTCTCCCTTGTCATTTTCATGGGAACATTTCCTTAACTCTTAAGAAAATCATGTTCACGGTGTCCCAAATACCTATAATTGTAGAATTGGTCATTTATATCATCTTTATTTCCCTTAATATAATGATCAAGGTGGCCTTTACCCCCACATATTTAACATACTTGTTTCCATTTAATTAGACACAATGGATTATCCTTATACAAGTATCACATAATAGAAAATACTTTTTTTGTTGTTGCATTTTTTCATTATTTACTCCACCCCCTCTTCTTAACTTGTTTTCCTATAAACTCATAAGACATACAATATTCATTCTCTATCTTGATAGAACATGAGACTATAGTTTTTTGTGATGAGAAATTTTGGTAGACCAGCAACCTCTAGAAGAATGGTTATAATCCTTATGAGAATCGATCAATTTTTCTCATTGGATTATATATATAGTATTTAGAATGACATTCTAACATTTTAATGATGGATTCATACTTGGAAACATCATCATCCTATTTTTTTAGAATGATGAATTTCTCTTCATATCAGATCACTATTCGTTAGAAAAATGTTATTCTAGGAAAAATTATTTAAAATCATTCATTTATATAATTAAAATTTCATTCATCTTATTAGTGTTTTGAATCAATGACCACCACTAATCAACATATACTATGATATGATAAATATCCATGATATCCTTCCCCCTATAATTACATCATAAAGAAAGAAATATATTCCCCAAGGAACTTATCCATTTCTTTACTACAAATAGGTTTGTTCTCCCATTAAATGATAGAGGATTTTGTCACAAGATATGGTCTAAAATATTTTCTCCATGTTGTGGATCAATATGCTCTATATATCAAAGGATATTTCTCACAACCTGAGTCAGCTATCCCATTATATGTTTATGTATCTCAAAAGAAGTCGTAGGTCTAGTAAAAATATCATTATCTTTCATCTGAGGGAAACACCTTAATGGTATACAAACTTTAGTACATATTCCATTCCTTACAATATACACCATTTTTAAATAATTTCACATAATAAATTAGGCTGTAAATCATAATGAATAATCATGAATTATAAAAAATCTGATAATGAATTGAAATCTTATTCATAACTAATCTCATAATCATAAAGATAGTTTATTTGGGGATATTTTTACATTTAAATACATCCTAATGGTTTATAAGGATTATAAAAATCATCCTATGAATATCCCATTGGATTGTGAAACTAGGTGTATAGTAAGGGTCATTTTCATATACGATACTACCCAATGTTTAGACATGGACACATTGTCAGAGTTATAACCCCTATTTATATTAGTCCTAGAAGTACATCCACTTATTGTAACAAGGCATGGATTTATTCTTAGAGGACCCCCATTATCAATACCTTTCCAAATATTTAGAATGATCATATAATCATTTCTTAAAAGTCTATCTTAGGGTGATGTTCCCTAATCAATGTTTTTAAAATATAGTTTCAAGGATTCTACTAAACATTCCGCGATACCAACTCTAAATACACTAATCCTTATAGACTAGAGAAATTTCATCACATTAATACATTGGAATAGATACAATACTCAAATATACAAGGACCAATTAGTTCAGTAGTTTTGTAATCAAATTACATAAGGTAAATTTAAACTTGAAAAAAAACAACATATCCACTCTATTGGAAGCATCCATAACTTCTAGATTATCCCTAAAAGTAATTTTTAATATACATCATCACATCCTATGAAAAAATAAATCACGATAAAGGGGTTATATAATATTCTAAGTAAGGTTAATTACTATTGTGTAATATAATATAAATATTAAATCATGGTGAGTGACTAAAAACACATTCCATTAGAACATAATCTTGAGCATAATTTGGAAAGAATAAAAGTGGAATAAATATTTTCATTTTAAAATATAACATTAGAATGAACCATTACAATGGATATTATACTTGTAGAATATTAACCTAGTGTATCAATTATTAATATATTAATTATAAGATTAATACTCTCGACATCTGAAACATATCATTGAAGTCTTATCCAAGACATTTGAAAATAAATGGTAAAGGCCTCAGGCAACCACATATATATTTGTCCTCATTAGAACAACTGCTTCATAAATAGGATATATGGGGGCCTCTCTCATCACTCATTATGTAAAATTAATTACTTATATAAATTGTTTGAATCAAAACAATATATTAATATGAAATATAAATAATTTTCCCCAATTAGTAAACATAATCACTAACCATTTTGAGTAATATGGTGAATGGTATCAAGATAGGACATCCACAGTCGAACTAATCATAAAATTTTCAGAAAATTTTTTAGTAGATAACAATAATAGATCAATGTAAATAAAATATAAAATTACAAAAAGTAGTTAAAATTGATGAAAATAATTGAGGAATTTTTGTGAGAAATACCGCTTCAACTTTGCAAAGAAGAGTTCTTTTGTGAAAATCATTTTTATTTTTAATATTTATTTTTATAAATAAAGTAATGATTAAATATAGTATTTGATTAAAAATTTACTAATTTTATGAAAATAATGGCCTCTTAAAATAGTTCATTTATGTTTCTTGAAAAAAGGTTTCAAATCAATGTGTTCTTATAAATATGGTTTGCATATTGAGAAGAATTGAGAAGCGAGCCTAGTAAAACATGTATTTTCCATAAAAGAAAGATGAAATAATTAATATAAATGATTATGGAATGTATGAATAGAATTTATAATATTTATTTAAAAATAATTAAGAAATAAATTGGTTTATATTGGGATAATGCATAACCCCAAAGAGAATGTAGATTCCAGTAGAAACAATTACCATATGTATGAAAGTGTTCTTCACGTGACATTAATTTCATATATAATCTAATAAAATTAATTAATTTAATAATTTAAACTGTTTTAAAGACGTATAATATTTATTATAATATTTATTATGTTAATTTATGTCTTTTTATAGAGTTATAGGATTCAGTTTTATCAATCAGGAGTGTTCACTTTTTTGATTTTCATGATCAGTTTACATAAACGTGTGTATGTATGTTCATGTATGATGGGAATAGATATCCATATTTGAAATTATATTTTATTAATGAATGTCTATAAGGTTAAATTGTTTTATAATTAATTGGGTTATTTTTGGTGAAGATGAATCATTAGATAAGATGTTAGTGATAAATGTTTAGATTATTTTTGTAGTTATTTTATCATTGAAAACTTGTTTTATTTTATTAATTTTCATCAGGTATATATAATGGTTACAGAATATTAAATAATATATAATAAATATATTATTATATATTATTTCCATAAAAATGATTTTTTGACCATCCTTTAAGGCTTTAGTGAAAAATGAAAATTCATTATCAATGAAGAAGGTAAATCATCACCTCACGGACAATGTTTTCATCCTTAAAATAAAACTAAATAGATAAGTTAATTGATAGTGAATTTTAAATTTTGAAAACAAAATTAAATTACTTAAATATTAATGGAGTTATTATCTCACTTTGGATAGGTTGACTAATGTATAATAAAAGTACATAAATTGAGATGAAAATAAATGAAAAAATTGGATTATTAATTCTTGATGTCTCCTCCTTAAGAACCACTATAAATGGATTATTTTTTATCTTTTGGTGAGGAACAAAAACCTGAATGTGGGATATGGTATTGGGAACTTTTTTCGGTTGAAATTATATAAGTCTAATAACATGGATGGTGTGAGGAAAAGAGGTGGTGAGGGGTGGTATTTATCGTGGATGAGAGGGGCGTTTGTTGAATATTTTATTCATTGGTTTATATTTTTTCTCAATAATCTAAATATTTTGATAATTAGCACAACATATATTGAAATAATTATTGATAGTTTCATATTGTTGGAATAAATCATCCATAAATCAGCCATGACTCCATAATTATTGTATTTAATAAATATGGTAAATTACTATATTTCACTCTTCACAAAAAATCCAGTATTTTAAAAAACATCAAAAAGTTCACCCAAATCATTTTTGACATGTATAGTTAAAAAAATAAATCCATTTTAGGAAAATTATATTATATATAAGATATGTCTAATATTGAATAAAATCATTATTTAATAAGAAAATACATATTTTAATAATATAATTGCGTTTTCGAATCTTTGAAAAAATAATTAAGGTCTCAAAAAATTATCTTATAATCATTATAAAAAATAAATTATGGTATCTCAAAATTATATTAAAATCATAAAAAAAAATTATTAATTTATGAATATATTTTATGAAAATAAATTTTGTTTTAAATCATTACATTAATTAAAATTTGTAATTAAATGTTTATGAATTAAATAAATAAAAATAATTATTTTTTTATTTTAAATTTTTTTTGATACTAATATCATGGTATAAATATATTACATTTTCTTTTATAAGATACAGAAATATTATTTATACACTCATAGGTGAAGTTACAATTCTATTAGTTATTTTACTATTCAATGGGGTTACATTACATTTACAATGGTAATGTTATTACTCCATTAGTATAGGTTCCATATGATATAAAAATACCTCTTTAATAATTCATTATACATTTATAATGATTTTTTGGTATTCTCGAATTTTTTATGTGATATATAAATATATGAAATAATTATAAGAAGTGAAAATTTCAAGATTGAATTTTGGGTCATTACAACATAGTTGTTGTACATTGACCATTATGATTTTCATATATTAAGGGTTATGATAATGTCTAATGAACATAGATCGAAGAAGTGACATCTTGCACTAGTGAGATCATACCCTATGAGTCCTATTTTTCTGAGATTTTGAGGGAGATTACCAAACTAGGATTTTATCTTAAATGATCAGAATATTTTATTCAACAAGTAAAAATTGATTGAATCTATTTATGGGATAATTTCAAGCATATAAAGACAATATCATAATAAAAATTCGTTGAACAACCCCAACAATTGACTGACATAGGACACATTATATTTAAATAATACAGTGGTGTAATAAGGAATTACTAATATAGACCCTAGTGGTGTGAATATTTCTATTTTTCATTCAATAAAATAATTATTTTACATATAATTTTTATTATTAATTAAAAAAATTAAAATAAGGTTAATAGAAATTTGATTTTGATACGAAGAAACTAGAATTATATATATATTTTTTCAAATTACTTATTATCAAATAAAAAAAATGTGATAAATTGAATAATCTATGAAATGAATTTTATTTTAAAACAATATTATTATTAATATATATATATATATATATATTATAATTTAATGAAATCCTTTGAAATTTTTATTGGGGTTATAAAGTTATTAGTTTTTTTAAACTAGTATTATCAAGTATGTAAAATTATTAAGGTAAAGTAAATATTATTTTTTAAATCAATTCATTAAAATTTTATATTTTCTGAATTTTTCATAATTGTACACTAGAGTATAATTTTTTGGATAAAAAATCAATACACTTTCAAAATATGACATATATTATGAAATAATAATAGCACAAAATTTCGATGAAATTTTAAAAAATTAATCCATTAAAAATATATATATTTCCACATTAAAATAACTTTTTTGTGATATTATTTGATTAATGTAATAATCCATTAACGAATCCCCTAAAATATATACTATATTTTATATTATTGAAATCAATTATATATAAATATGATTCACTTTCTCACCACCAATGGTATTATTTTAATATTATTTGATCTCGAACATATAAAATATTGAAAACAACATCTAGTCTAAATTCTAGGGAATATCCCATGAAAATTAGTTTTGTTTTTATTTTTTTCATATAGAATATTAATTTTTTTTGAAATTAATATATATGTTTTCCCAGTTTTTCCATAAATACAAACCTATAGCACTACTTTTAGTAACTCAATGAACAATAAGCCATAATTTACATTCCCTTCCCACTATAAATCCCTAAAATGGTCACAAAAATATCATAATAATATCCTCAAATTCTTTTATAAGAACCCTCTAAATGTAATAGATCTCCCTCTATTTTTTACATTCATGAACCATCAATATATTTATCACATTTAATCTATTTTAACTATAATTCATGTATTATCAGATATCATTTTACAATCAAAATTAATTTTTGTGAACATGATATCATTTTTTTACTTATGTTATTACTATTCGAAGTAAGATTTTCTCTTCTCCATCGTCTTTTTTGGCGTTCCATCAGTTTATTATTCATTGTTATTTTTAATTTTTGATATTATCATACCTTTTTAGACATAAAACTTTTTTCATTTAGATTCCCATGTAATTTGATTCTATTTTTAGTATCAATAAATACCCAAATTAAATTCAAGTATAAATGTAATTATGTTTAATTTAATTATTTATTTTTTCTAGAAAAACATATATTTTGGGTATACCCAAAAACACTTACCCATAGGGGTAATCACTAAGATATAACCTTCCTTTATAGAAGAGGAATACCATGTGTTTAAACTAAACTCTATAATTGAGGGATTAAAATACATTAAAGACATTATTTTGATATATGATATATACGACACAAAAATTTATGTACATGATTTGAGTGTGGCTAGTGGGACCGAAAGTATATACCCCCACCAAGGAATTCGGTAATGTTTTCACCTCATAAGATACCATGTATGGTGAATAGTATATTATCCAAATAACAAAGTTTTATGTTTTCATAGAATTCATCATTTAACTATACTTATGATTCATGTTATATATTTTTTATAAATTATTATGTTTCCTTGATTTTATTATCTTATATATTATTAGATTTTATTTTTCATTATTCTCACCTTTTTTTAAAACCAAAAAGTGCCTATGGAAACACATCTATTACATTCATCTTGTAATTATTTTATTGTTACATTACATGGATTTTGGTCTCACCCTTTTTTTGTATGTATTCAGGATATCCTATGCAGTTATAAAATTTCAGTGTATTTTTATGTGCATGTTAAGGATTTTGAAATAATTTTTATCCCTAATTCATATTAATTCACTCGGCAAATAATTTCACAATGATACTTAGACTCGTTATCTTTTGGAATTGTATTATGTCTGTCATTACGTGAAAAATAATGAAATAAGTTTATAAATTATGTGGGTTATCAGATCTTCAACACCTCTTGTTGCTCCTTATTCACATTCCTTTATTTATAGAAATGAGATGCTCCCAAAATACAACTTATTCCTTATGTAATGTATTTTCATTTTAGGATCATGATTCTATCTTAATGAATCCACTTCCACATTGAGGTATTTATTCTTAAAGGGTTTCTTTTTTTATGACACAATTATATCATAATTGATCTTTTCACACTCCTTAGTATTCAACATATTATTAACTACCTCATATAGTTTTGAATGTTTAATTTCATGTTTCCCATTAAAATTTTCTGTTATATATGTTTATACTTCTTTATCATCAACATAAATTTGATATTAATTTACAAATCCATCCTTTTTTTTCTCAAATAATTTAATATTATATCCCTTGAGTTTTCCTTATAAGTATTCATTATGATTAAAATCACCCTCTAAATGCCAATATTCTAGATCTTCCGTCATTAATTTCAATAAAGTGGCCATAATATAATATTATATTTTTATAATAAATATCATATCATCACATTCCAAATGATTATCTTCATAATAGTCTTCATGTATAGTTACCAATACTTTTAACTTAAGCATCAATCAACTATCATTTTTTGGAATTTTAGTTCATCTTATTTAGAAACATAATTATTTTATTTTATATAAACTCATAAATAGTATATTTTACATCTAATATTTTTGGAAACCTTGTTTTATAATACACTAACTTTTTCTAATGAATGAAATATAAAGTAAATAACACTTTAAACAGACATTTACATATATATTACCTTCACACCATAATTAAAAATTGATGATCTCTTCAAAATTTATCTTTATTTCCAGTAACATTATTCCCAAAGATTATATATATAATTAAAAATAATATATTTTTACGAATTTTATAATTATACATGATTTAAATATCTTAATGAATATTTTACCATCACTATATTCAGATCATCACAAGAAAATTACATATAATTTTATTCAATAAGGGATATTTTTTATTTATATATTTGTTAATGTATTCATATCATCATCCTTAAAATATCAATAAATATATTATACAATAAAATTACACATATATTTTAAAAAACTATAAAAATATAATAGAATAAACAATAAATATTCCATCTTGATCTCATGGAAAACATGAATGGAAAAATTGAGCGCATGAATTACTCCCATCATTTTGGCCTCCAATGACGAAGTTATGCCACGATTTCTAAAGAAACACTAATGGAACTTGCTAGAAGAATCAATGTAAATGGCTCCACAACTGTAAGGTCTAATATTTCCCTTTGAGGCACCATCAACATTGACTTTGATCCATCCTGGCATTGGCTTTTTCCAGAAAACATCAAAGGTGTGAAGAGGTTGACAGTATATGCTATCAACCTGAATCCTATGAAAAATCTCCCATTCATCAACCGAGTTGTTACAGTGAGATTATTGAATTGATACAGATTCTCAAATTGTAACGAGGATCCATGCTTTCCCTACATTAAGATTTAATGAGCATTTATTGTGTAGAATATCATTTCATTCATAGCAGATCACATGCAGGAGATCAGCAACACCAGCTAGAAAAATGATCTTAATTTTTTGAGAGGCTTGGAGCCGCAAACAACATTTAATAAGGGTGAAAACCATGGTGGGGGTATGAAATATGCAATCAAAAATGTCAAAAATATAATTACAAAGAGTAGAAGCTGTTTCACAATGTAAAAACTAGATGGTTAGTGTCTTCCCTATGTTGATTACATATGTGAAATTTAGATCATAGCTGGATACCAAAAGATTGAAGGCAAACCTTAGTGGGAAATCTGTGATGAGAAATTCGCCAAATTAGAGTTAGTCTAGAAGGCTTAATCCACATCTTGTTGAGAGAATTTAACCATTGAATGTTAGATTTAGTTCGAAGAAGGTTGTGCATATAGGAATTTTTTTAGTTCTGAATACCATTTGGAGTGGGTTCCTAGACAAGAAAATCATTACAGTTAATAAAAGGATAGTTATCAATGATCTAAGAATCATTTTCAGGGATATTATCCCAATGGGAATGGAGAACATCTTTAATAGTGTGACTAGTGTCCACCAGAGTCGAATTAGGGGGAAGCATCGAGGCTAGTGGAGCTCTAGTCCAATTGTCAATCCAAAAATTTATATTGGAGTTAGTGCTCACTATAAATCTAGAGTTTTCCATGATTTTATTATAAGTGTACCTAATGGAACGCCATATCGAGGAAGAGATATAATTAATGTTTTTCTTCCTATGTTTGGTGAACAATCTGTGTTTGATAATGATTGTAAAAAAATCCCTTCATTCTGTCTCCTGTAATCCTTCTGACTTTTTATTCAATAAATGTGCTTTGGTGTTTGACCGAGGAACACTTTTATAAAAATAATGAAGTACAGCTCAAGGTCCTAATATACTCATGAATAGGGGTGGAGTGTGAATTATGGTTTTTTAGAAAAAAAAAATATATATGTACTTTTAATAGAAAACTTCATTATGTTTTAATAGAATCATTTTAATTTTCAAAAAAATCACACAACCACACAACCAAACTACAAAAATGAATGATATATAGAAATTAATATTTTTCATGGTTCACACACACCATGATATATCCAAGGAACACATATCAATGAGGTTTTTATTTTATTAATAATGATAAAAAAAATTGTGATTTTAATATTCATAAAAATGTAATTTAATTTTAATGGTCTATGATTCCTTCGTCTCTCACACTAATTAAATTCCATGTAGTATTGAATAAATAACAATATCAACAGAAATGAAAAACATATATGGTTAACTAATAAATTAACCAAAACTATATGGAATGTGTGTTCAATAAAATGAAATAATTTTGAACTCTAAATATTAAAAAAATTCTTCATAAAATTATTCTTATCAAATATGATCCTAAATTATATTCAATCAAATAATAACCCAATATTCAATTATAGATTTTTTTAACATAAAATATCCTACTCTATTCATATCCCATATATATTTTATATTATTATTTTATAACACTAAATGTAATAATATACACAAATTTCATTTGGAATTATAAATTTAAATTATAATCCACCTTATGACCATTCAAATATTTCCTTACTCTAAAAATTATTCACTTGTTCTAATATGGGTAAATATTTACCATTGACCTTCATTTTCACTAGTGATATTCATTCTATTAACTCTAAAAAATAACAATAATTCATTCTACTGGATTATCCTAAAAAATTTTAACACTTCATTGAAAATTTTGTGACAATATTAATTTTCTTATAATAGTTTTGTTTCTACACTAGTTACTCCAACATTCATAATATGTTGAATTATGAAGATCCTCTTGAAGACATAATTTTTATTTTTCCTAAAATAATAATAGGGAAAATTTTAATATCCTCACAATTAATATTTGATTCACATATTTGTATCCTATGATTATATTTATTTAAGGCCAAATTATTATTTCATATATTGATTTTAAAACAGTGAAACACATTTTTTAATGTGACTATCCACTTCCATGGAATGATTTTATTTCTATCCAAAATAATGAGATATGTAAATATCATATAGTACTCACTAATATAAGATAAAAAACAATACACTATGATTCAAATTATTGAGGCATGAAATATAATTTTATTATATCATGTTACATTCATATAAACTATTCTCAATATGACCATACTTCTTATGTTATTATATAAATAATTATTTAAAAAAAAAATGAAACAGTCACCAAATTTTTCAATTCATATATCATACTAAATCCTCATGGGCATCATTAAAATAAAATAATTTTAAATCAATTATTTTTAATAAAATTCTTTCTCCCAAAACATTTAAATGATTCCACTCGATTAAAAATTGGGATCCATTTATACTAATCTCTTATTATTCAAATCTTGAATTCATTAATATTGAGTGTTTTCTACCAAATTCATAATAAATTCCTTTAATTTTATTATATGAATCAAATTTAACACATTTATATTTGACACAGATATCCATCTAAATATTCCTCTAGGAGAAAATAGACTTTTTTCGGTGATTCTTTTAAACCATCCAATCATTTTAGTAACCTCAAAAATATGTTTCATCAACATAGTGCATGTTTTATAAGAGAATTCAGTAACAAAATAAGAAAATTATTCATTTATATTAGTTTATTTATTTCTGATAGGATGAAAAAAATCCATATAAATGATCTCTTGTAGTAGATATATTTTAATCGATACAATCATAAACATTGTAGATAAAAAATTACTTTTGGAAAATAGATAAAATCATGTTTATTTCTATATTTAACATTCTCATATAACAATAATTATTTCCTTTGGTGGGCTTAAATATTTTCTTTTTTGTATATGGATTCATGTTATTTATATAGAAATTAATTTTCTTCCATGAAGCAGAAGGAGCATAAATTTTTATCATAGAAAATAAAAACAATGCATGTATTATATTTACTATACTCACCACACTTCCCAACATTAAAATATTCAATTTGAATTCTTCCATTAGAAATATTACTTAATATAATTTATTATAATAGTGAGAAACACTTAACCAATTATGTTTTGAACCATAAATAAATAAATATTCTTTATAATTCATATTTTATTCCCCATGGACCATTGAACCAACATCACTAATTTTGAGTGGATCATAATTTCTAATGATTATTAACCCCTTATTGATTGTTTAAGTATTATTAAAGAGCATTAAAACCTAGTCATAAATGATGATTATTTTTTTTCCAAAATAACTAGATGTTTATTTTTAGATTCAATGAGTGTAAATCGAATAAAATAATTGAGATGCCATATATCCCAATCATTGTTCCTGATCTGGATATACTAAATTTACACATATTATTTTAAAATTTTTGGTAAGAAGAAATCATAAGAAACTAGTTTACATAATATAAATAATTAAAACATTTCCTATCAAAATATCAAATAATCAACGAACACAAAAGAGTAGTGTCTTTGACACTAGCTATAAGAAGGTCCTAATTTACAAAATGAATAAAATGATCCCATTAAATAGTAATATTATGGTATTTGGTTTTAGAGACATCATACATATAACCATTCTTCATAAGATGGGTAATAAAAACATAATAACGGTGTGAGATTAGTTTCTCAATAATAGTATACATAATAGATAATAATGGAAGATCATAAGTGAGTATAAGATGGGAATTTTGGCTTGAGAACCTATTAGGTTGGCCTAAACATGACATAATAAAATCATACAAATTATGAAGTAGATCCTAAAACATAAAACATGTATTAATTTCCTTTTTCAAACATGATTATTTATCATGGGAAATAATTAGTTAGTAATATATCAACATGACTTTTGCATTATTCATAACAATAGAATATAGAATTAATATGTTCTCAAAACAAGAATCATGGTTAAATTTTAATAATTTCATCACTCATTGGACTATGATTACTAGAATCCCAAAAAATAAGAGTCATTGGTTAAAAGGTAGTTTTCCACTATAGTCTTTTAAAAACAAACTATTTACATTTAAAGGATTGGGAGAACCACACATGTTTATTTTTAGACATGGTTTACCTCTATGGTACCATTTTAGGTTTATTATAATAACCCACTTACATTTTTAGGCTAGAGATAACTACCCTCACAATATCTTAGCTATGGTATAACAACAAATATACCATTCTACTCATAGGATAATAACCTAAGAAATTATTTTGGACTACTAGAACTACCAATATACCATTTTGGGATTTGGATAACCACCAAGGAATATTTTTTTCCTGTTAAAACTACTTTTATACCATTTTTTCTTGGTCTAACCACCTGTTCACACTTTGGTGTTTGAGCATATCACCCATCTACCATTTTGAAATGAAGAGATAAAAATATTTACAAACCCATATAAATGGTATAACTTACACACCCATCACATAATAATAATCTATAAATATGTGTACTATTTGAACATAAACAAATCATAATCAAATCACAACATGATTGACGTTATCGAATGAAATAGGTTTGAGGGAAACACCTGTGGGTCATTATCATAATCCATATAGAGTAAAAAAATTTATGGTATCAATAGAGAATATACCAACATAAGAATAATAATTTTTAATGATAGTTGGGAAAATTATTCTTATAAGAATCATTAGAAAATTTCATTGAATGATAAGAAGAAGTATTTTTTTGTTTGATAAATTCAAATATAATGAAAATATTTTTTAAAAAAATTCAATTATAAACTATAATATAAATCAATGGTAAATTTTAGGGGAAGCATAAAAATAATGAGGGAAAATTTGATTAATGGGGTTCATGTATAAAAAATCTTAAAGGTATTTTTTTCATAAATTTGTAAACAAATGACTATAAAAATTGAAAATTACTCATATGGAAAAATAATAATGTATTAATTTCATTTTTTATAAAGAGTGAAGAAAAACTAAAAAAGATATTAATATATCATGCATCTATTGTTATGGTCACCCATAAACCCTAATAATGAAAATGAACATAAGGGATAAGGACTTTATTCTAAACCATGTTTGGATACCACAAATCTAATACCAAATATGGGTTGTGTAAAAGACAGACCAACGTACCTGATCCCAAAGTGATGGCCACCAACACATGGAATCATTGAACACAAATTGATAATTATTTTCCCCAATTAATATATTTTATGAACTAATGACTGAAGTAAATAATTTCATCAAATGTAAAAATAAATATGCCATTTATCTAATAAAAAATTACTTACACATATGACCAATATAGACATGTACATGTTATTGTTAATCCATATGGTAATGTACTAAGAAAACTAGAGATATAAAAGGAAAATAAAACTACTACAACATGTCTCTTAGTGATCCATGTTCCCTTGACATTTCATACATTACCTTCCCTACTATAATAATTAAAAAAATGTGAAAATAAATCTTAATTGAACTAACAAAACATATAAAAAATAATAGATAATGAATATACCAATAACCTTTTTTAGTTAATGATGAGAAAATATCATAATAGTATCTAGGAAATGAGTCTATGTTATTTCATCAATAATTAATTTCAGATGTACTTTTTAGAAAAATTAAAATATGAAAACACATTTTAACTACAACATGAGAAGATAAAGAATGATTTTTTTTTCAAATGAGATAACAAGTAAATAAAATAAATTTATGATAAATAAAAGTTTCAAATGATTCTTATCACCATTTAAAATCTATTTATAAATATAATGTGAAAAATATTCCTAATAAATAAAAAGGGAACACTTTTTAGAAAATAATGGAAAATCATTTTAAAAGCTATGAAAGTTGAGCATAATGGAACAATTGTGTAGAACCACATGAAATAGTCCAATAAAAAATAATATTGAAAAAGAATAACTACTAAGGGATCTCATAACAATGATAAAATATTATCATAATGAATGGAAAATGTTTTTACACCATTGACTGGAATAATTCAATTTACTATAGTCTTATATCCTGCTTTATAAGTAAAATTTTAATTGGCATGTTTCAAGCATAATCACAAGATATGGTTGTGGATCAACTAATTAATATAAAATTGGTCCCACCAAAATTAAATGAAAATTTCATGTCTACGAGGTGAACATGATTCCCATATCAAATTCACATGTGGTTCTTATAAGAACATCCCCATCCTGATCCAACATTCTCTAAGAAGATAGTAGAAGAGATGCGAATATGAACTAGAATAGAATTAATCTAGGTATATTATCTATATAAAGAGGATCCCCAAATAAATCAATATAGGTGAGTTATAAAACATGAAATATGTATCAAATCAAGGATACACTTTAGCATTAATATACACCATCATCATAACATAACACACCAAGTCTAAATCCCTCCATCACCCACAGGATCTATCATTGAGAACAACCATTACTTCAACACACATTATCATATGCACCATTGCCTCTTCTTGAATTGATACATATATAAAGGGTTCATTAATGAATCTTGAAAAAGGTTCATAAAAATCATAAATTTCCAAATTTAGATTTATTAGAAAAAAAATTTAAAAAAAGAAACATTATTAATTAAACAAAACATTACCTTGAGCCTTCAATTAAACGAGGTCCATACAAAAATTATTCTTTTAGAAACATTTTTTTATATATGTAACAGTTAATTAATCAATGATAATTAAATGTTAATCAATACCGTCAAATGTTTTCAAACAAAAACACCACCAATCCATACAAAAATAATTACATATTATTATTTAAAAAATATAAAAATAAAGATCAGAAAAAATAAATAATCCATTTGGATGTACGAGTAATTAATAAAACCATTTTCCATGAAAAATGATTTTAAATTTAAAAAATTCCTAAATGTTTTGTAAATAAAAAAACTACCTTTTAAATGAACTTTAAAATTAAAAAAATATATATTCAGACCAAATATACAATTAATGGAAAATGATCCACTAATTCTTCCATGTGAAGTATATTTGCATGACCAATTTTAAATTGAACACATAAATAACTAAATAAAATCATCAATCAAAAGATTAATAAATAATGCATAAAAAACTACATTATAATTTTAACGATCACAATACTACCTAGTTGAAACTTATTATCTATCATGGAAAATTACCAATAAAGTGATAGGGATGTCTAGTGATGAATAAAATGGTGATTGAACCATAAAACCACAATATTAATTTCATATCCAATGAATTACTCATCTATAATAGACTTTAAAATGAATGAATCAAGGGGAATGGTAGAAATTGATGTCCATAATTATATTTACAGAGCAATCAAAATTCATAGAAATTAAAAACACATTTATGAACTGTGAATTGATTTTGAGAGATCCAAAATCCCCATATAAAACTCAAAAGATTCATCTTGTTTGATAAAGAATCAATGGGAAAATAAATGTGATATATAATGGAAGACTAGGTGAAAAATTAAAATATCATCAATTTTAACCCAAAGTCAAGTGGTGCCACAATATGTCTAATTACTTAACAGGATAGATTGTGGTGACCACTAAATGACAGATGGTCATATTTATGGGGTATTTTTTTATACACCACATATTTGGAAGGGTTCTAATTTCCTATATTATTTGAGGAAAGTGAACCATATATATGGTATCTCTTCCTAGAATTCTAACAATCCTCTTGTAGCCATCTCAACAATGGGTTTAGGCCCACACATGAAACTAAATATTTTTACTACTCTAAATACCACTAAAAAAGTAATATAATAATAAACTATATCCAATAAAAAAGTAATGAGATACCACTAGAATAATTCATTACTAGGATATGAAAATAGTCTCACCCATATAACGTTTTTCCTAAAATATCACTGGTCAATATATAGTAATTAACGAGAAAAAAATAACTTCAACAACAAAACCTTAATGTAGATGATTTATAATATTAAAAATCACTCACTTAATAAGAATCTCTTAGGTTTGTGATCCAAAATAATGGTTGAACAAAATTTCCATGAACCCTTAATGCTGATTCACTAGGATCATTACACATCTCCAAACTAGTCATCGACAAATGAAACCTTGGTGACGAAATAGAGACACTGAATATGTATACCAAATATTTTAAAAATAAACATAATGGTTGAATAGTCCCTAAACATAAAGCAAGATAAACATCCATTGAACCAAAATATGTGACTACAATTAAATCACTCCACTGACACATTTTAAAGAAGATCCATAATCCCAAATGGTAAAAAAATTAAAAAACTAATAAGTATTCCTTGAGATACAACACCCTCAATTACCAATAACACTCTACACACACACATGTATAGAAATAAAATTACATGGATTCCTAGTAAATTTATATATTCGACCATAAATTATGACATTAAAACATATTGCGTGACCAAATTGAGAGATTATAAAATAAAAAGTGGAACTTTAGGGGTCATTGTACATTTTATATACACTCAATCATAGTTTAATGACTATATACCATATCCCTATCCAAGTATAATAAGGTCGATATAAAATAAAAAGTGCTAGTAATCATGAAAGGTGAAACATAATTTTAAAATATAGAATAATAAAAAACATCCAAATAGATTTCTACCAATAAAATGTGACTAGAAGGATTTAAAAGGACATCATAAAGCTAAAACAAAACCAAAAAATATCTACAAATAGAATCCCATTAGAGGTATCCATGGAGGTATTTCAAAATACAAAAACAATACCAGGTTTTACCCACTATCATCCATAGTGCTAAACTACAAAATAAACAAATCCTCCGATCACTATGATATAAATCTATCCCTGAGATTTCAAAACCTGAATAATTTCAGCAACATTCCATTAAATTGATAATCTAAATTTATTTTATAATATAACCAATTAATTCTCCCAAAATATAAGGAATCCAAATAAGAATTTATAATATATAAATACGATTTTGTTACCAAGGATAACAAAAATCCAAGGTTGTCCCATGAATCCACATCAACGAGAACTTCTCAATGCATCCAAACAAAATGTTATAGAATAACCCTGTTCCCTACACTGTATTTACATGAGATACAAATTCTATGTTCAATAGGACTATCCACACTCCAGACTCTGATAATTTACATGATATGTCTTATTCCCCTATGACAACCATGATAAACAAATTATAAACATATATTAACTTTATTAGCTCCACATAAACTGGAAAGGCCTTTTAAGGAACCTTATAACCAAAATTGTAACGCCCTGACGCCAATTACCCAGAGTTAGTGAATTATTACATAATATTGGCATAATCACAAAAGATAATGTCTCAAAAGACTGATTAGATTAGTGGCCTTGTAATAACTCGATACATTCATAAAGTTTACACTACATCATAAAGTGAAAACAACAAAAACATACTGTATCCACACTCATATCCCCTTATACTATCCTATTAGGTAATTCATAAAGTATTTCTTCACATCCTGGGAAAATAAAACATAGAAAGGGGTGAGCTGAAATTCCCAGTAAGGATAACAACATAGAAAAAACTTTCATAAACAAGCATAAACATTTATAGAAATGTATAACTAAAACAAAATCCTTTAAAACTTGAAATTCAGCATAATATGGGAGAAAATTTAAATAATGACATTTAATTATTCACATGGATGTTATACTAGTCAAAAAATCACATGAAATATCAATAACCACTTTCATAATGATGGAATGCATAATTCCATACTATCATAACCACATAGTCAAGTCCTTGTGCCAAGACTACAAATAAGATTTTGTCAAGGCCTTGTGCCAAGACACTAGTCTGTCTCATGAGACCGATCGATGCATCGAGGAGATATAGCGTGCTCCTCCCATCACTTATTAAGTGTAATGCATTCCTCATATGAATAGGTTTAAAAAGAACATACACATTCATATTAAAACTAGCATACAAAATGTCAATACTTTCTCCATAAACCATGAATTGTATAAAAATAACACATCCATAGTCAAACATATCACAAAACCATCAATAAAATATAGATGTTTTGTATAATAATAAATCAACTTCAAATAAGCATAAAATCAATCAAAGGATGTTGACATAGATGAAATAAAAACTATTTGAGAGCAATATCTCTTTTTTTGAAATCATTTAAAAGTAACATAGTTATAAAAGAAAAAATTTGCTCTGAAAATATTCTTATAAGATTTTAATGGATGATTTGACGATTTTATAATGGTATAAAATATCCGCATCGGCTGTATAAGTTTAAAAAAGACATTATTACCTTAATTTTGTGGAAAAGGTTAAAAAGGACGTTGTTTGGAAAGTGACAGAAATATTATTTTATAAACATCTTATAAAAAGACAACAATGTTATATATGAATTTAACCCATAGTCTATAAAATATTAATAATGATTTGAAATACATTTTTAAGAAACATGGATGTGGATGATAAAGAGGTCCTAGTAGATAATCACGTATAAACAACCTTGGATAATAAAAAGATGTGAAGTAAACCCTTACCTTATACTTTTCCTTGGTCAAGGGAAGGTAAAATCATGTATAATACTTAAATAATTGTTATTAAATTATTCAAGGATCATATACATATATATGATATCATATATGATCTTTTAATTTCTTTGTTAATAATATTTTAGTATTATCGTTTTTTGGGTGTTAACTGATTTGTTTTCCTTTATATGCTTTGTTAAATTAGCCATGTTTGTTGTGGATAGGTTGTATATTATTCATATATATAATTATATCAATTCCTTAAAAATTACTTTTAATCATCATAATAGAATTATTCATGAATGGATACCATGGGGAAATGAATCTCATCACGTTCGTGGAGACGGTAGTCTGTACATACACACGAGCGAAAATATCATTCTTTTGATATTAAAATAGTATATAATTGAATGTTATATCTTATATAAAGAATCATTATCATATTTTATTTATTATTTAAATCAGTTTTAATCATTATTATAACCATCCATATGATGAAATGTTTGAATAACAAATTACACAACGACGTAGAGATGGTAAGTCGTACGCACGCACGTATGGTGACGTGTCATTCAAAGGATGGATAGAATACTGATTATGGTTGTACCATATTTATAATAACATCACAGTATACATAATATAATAGAGTTATTATTTTAGAATGGAAACAATAATGAAAGAAGAAGTGGAAGAAGAAAGGAACTCGAAAAAGGGTGGTGAAAACATTACCTCTTCTTCGGGTTCTTCCTTTTGATTTGATCAAACGGGATCCTTAGGTTGGCTTTATGATGAAAAAAACGCCTCTAGGTTGAATTTAGGGAAGTTGGGAGAAAATATGGGCAGGGTTTGGCTGAAACAAAAGGTTTTGAAGCTATGAAGAATTGGTCATAAGTGGGTCCTTTTATAAGGGGGAGGAGAGGCTCTTTTGGGAAAACTTAAAGTATTAATTTATAATAAATTTATATTCGGTTTATAATGGCTCCAAAGTGAATTATTAAAAGTCTAATGTAGGGATGGGTCCAAATCCTTTCATATTATAGATTTTATTCAGGTTTGGTTCACTATATTAACCTTATCATTTATATTTAACTCTTAGTTAAATAGTTTGACATTTACCATTTCACTTTGTATTTTTATATTATATGGTCACTAAACATACTATATACTTCTAAGAGACCCCCAAGAGGTCCATTAATGTTTAAAATATCATTATATATGTCTTTTGGCTGATTCCTAAATATTTAGGAATAGAATATGAATTAATAAAATAATATATTTTTTAAAAACTCTTTTATGTCAATTTAGAAAATATTTAATAATTGATTTTTGTTAAAGTCTGAAAGACTTTATTAATTCGATCCAAATTCATTTAAACAATCCTAACATGTCATGATTACCAATAATATTCGTGGATGGCATCAAAACTTTCCAATTATATTTATTTTAATATATATAATACCAATTATTAGATTCTTTTATTAATAAGGAAAATACTTCATCATTAATGTGTCATTAATAAACTTAATTAGTCAATGCCTAAAAATTACAAATAAAATTCCATTATGTATTAAATCATTTTATATTTCTAAATAATATTTATAGTCTAAAATATAACATATATAGCACTATGTAATTTTTTTTTCTAAAATATATCTGCTTATGTCATTTTTGCATTTACTTTAACATAATTAATATAAAGTGTCATTATAACATACAAGTGGATTCATGGGGTCCCCAAATCGACCCAAATATTCCCATGGCCGGACATGTATAAAAAATAGGCTTAGGACACGTTTTAGGGTAATTTATTATTATTATAATATTAATTTTTACCCTTATTTACCAGATTTACCCTTTAAGCATGGTTAATATAATATTTACCGAAGTAATTATTCAAAATGTCTAAAAATAAATGTTTCCTATTTACACAATTTTACCTCATGATTATAAATATGGAATACATTTTTCTAAATTCAAAACACAGAATTGGTAGTAATTAATTTAAAATTAATGACCGTTGTCAAAATAAAAAGCGTGTTTTTAAAAAATAATAACAATCAAAAGATTGATACTTGTTTATATCCGGTATAAATGTAAAATTATGTCCAAGGACCAAAATTGAATTAAATGGTAAAAATATATTACTAATATACTTTAAAACCACTCAAATTCATAATTTATCACTATTAATTATTTTTATTAAAAAACATGTTTTTAATTAAAATTTAGTAATTTTAACTACTCATCAAAATATGAATGCTTTTAGAAAAATACAAAAATTTTACCCTAGGCTAATTTCAATATTCCAAATAAAAAAATAAAGTCCATTTTGAATGATAAAATTTATAAAATTTCAAAAAGTGGGTATTTCTATTCATTACAGATAGTTTGATTGGTTGTGGTGTCTGTTATAACTTGATGTTTCGTAAAACACGCGCTATTGTATTATTCCAAGAGAAGCGTACCGTTGAAGCTTGGGGTGTTACATTTTCCCCTCCTTCAAATAATGTTGTCCCCAAAATTTATATAATACTACCGCATGAAATGACTCGGGTGGTTCTTCAACATTAGTTCCTCAGGTTCCCATATTGCCTCTACTATATGATTGTTTTTCCATATAACTTTTACCACAAGAGTCGTACAGTTTCTCATCACTTGTTCTCTCGTATCATGAATCCTGAAGGGTTATTCGCAGTAAGACATATCGGGTTCCAATTGTACTTCCTCATAGGTGAGTAAATGCGTTGGGCCAGGCATGTATTTTCTCAATAGTGATACGTGGAACACATCGTGCACTTTGGAGAGATTTGGAAGCATTGCCAAACGATAAGCTACAACCCCAATTTATTCTAGAATTTCTAAAGGTCTGATGTAATTGGGACTCAATTTACCTTTCTTACCAAACCGTATAACTCCCTTCCATAGATATACCTTCAAGAAAACATTATCTCCTACATGAAATTCCAAATCATTCCTTCGGTTATCGGCATAGCTCTGCTGCCTACTTTGAGCTACTTTGATGTGTTTTTGTATTACCTTCACCTTTTCCATAATTTCCTCCACATGTTCATGGCCTACAAGTTTCCTTTCACCATTTTCATACCAACAGGTTGGTGTGCGACATCTCTTTCCATATAACGCTTCATATTGGGCCATCTAAATACTTGAATAGAAGCTATTGTTATAGGAAAATTCCACCAGAGTTAAATATTGATCCCACATACCCTGAAAGTCATGTGAGGAAGATATCAACATGTCTTCTAAGGTTTGAATATTCCATTCTGATTGTCCATCAGTTCAGGGGTGGTAGGCAGTGCTCAAACAATGTTCAGTGTCCAAGGCCTTCTCATGACTTTTCTAGAATCTTGATCTAAAACATGGATCACTATAAGAAAAAATCAATAGGTGTACTCAATTAAGTCTCACAACTTCATTAATATATTGTCTTTCTAGACATTCAAGTGGTAATTCTTCCCTGATAGTAGGAAAATGTTTTGAATTGGTAAGATGATCAACAATGACCCATATTTCATCATTTCTTCTAGGAGTCTTTGGTTGTCCCATGACAATGTCCATCATGATATTATCACATTTCCACTAAGGTATGGGAAGAGGTTTCATGACTGCTCCAGGTTGTTACCTTGCATCTTTCACTTGTTGACAAACCATACATCTTGACACAAAATCAGCAATCTCCCTCTTCATGTTGTACCATCGAAAATGTTCCTTCATGTCTCTATACATTTTGGTGCTCCCAAGGTGTATAGAGAAATTGGAACAATGAGCATAATCTAACAATTCCCTTTTTAGGTCAGGTATATCAGAAATACATAGTCTATTCCCAAATTTCAAAATTCCTTATTCATACACAATGTCTCTCAATCACCCATCATTCACAGCTTTAATCTTCTTTTTAAATTCTTCATCATCGGTTTGAGAACTCTTAATCCTCTCTAGTAAAGATGATTTTGAAACCATTTGAAAATTTATTGATGCTTCACTTTCCATGGTGATTCTCATAACCATCTTTACTAGATCCATGAAAATAGGATCCCCCTCAACCATCATCTTGTTAAAAGCTCCATGATCTTTTCTACTCAAAGCATATGCAACCTTATTTTCCTTCCCCAGTTGGTAGTGTATCGTTCAATCATAATCCTTGAGTAGTTCAAGCCATCTCCTTTGCCTCATGTTGAGTTCTTTCTGTGAGAAAAAATACTTCAAACTCTTGTGATCAGTATAAATCTCACATTTCTCACCATAGAGATAGTGTCTCCAAACCATCAAAGAAAGGATTATACCTTCTAACTCAAGATCATGAGTAGGATAGTTTTTCTAATGAATTTATAGTTGTCGTGACGCATAGGTAATAAACCAATCATTTTTCATAAGGACACAACCATGTCCTTTCTTCGATGAATCACTATAAATAATGAACCCATTATTCCCCGATGGTAGATTCAATATCATAGAATTGAATAATCTTCTCCTCAGTTATTTAAAACAATGTTCATACTATTTTTTCAAAATAAATTTAACCCCTATATGTGTGAGCTTCATTAATGGGTTAGCCAATCGGGCAAAATTTTGGATGAAACATCGATAATAACCTACTAAACCAATAAAATTGTGTACCTCTGTTATACTCATTAGTGTTGGCCATTCTTGGATTGTTCTTGTCTTAGAAGGATCGATGAAGATTCCATTCTAAGAGACAATATGTCCAAGAAATGAAATATCTTGAAGCTAGATTTCACACTTGCAAAACATCCCATATATTTCATGTCTTCTAAGAGTCTTCAATATAATACGTAAGTGATTTTCATGATCTTCGTAGATTTTGGAGGATACCAAGATGTCATAAAATAAATACCACTAAAAATTCATCAAGATATTCCTTGAAAACTCTGTTCATTAGATCAATAAAAACAGAGGGTGCACTAGTCAGCCCAAAAGGCATTGCTGTAAACTCATAATGCCCGTACCTAGTTCGAAATGTTGTATTCGGAATTTCTTCCTTCTTCACACACAACTGATTGTATCTAGATCGAAGGTCAATATTTTAAAAGTATTGAGCTCCATACAGTTGGTCAAATAAATCATCAATAAGAGTTAGGGGATACTTGTTATGTATTGTTATATCATTTATTTCCCTGTACTCAATACATAACCTCATAGATTCATATTTCTTCTTAACAAAAATGACAGGGGCTCTGCATGGAGAAACACTAGGTAAAATAAATCCCTTATTACTCAATTCCTCTAGTTGTTTCTTTATTTCCACTAATTCCATAGTGTTCATTTTATAAGGGGTCTTCGATATAGGCATTGCACCAGGAATTAATTCAATAGAAAACTCAATTTCTCGTTCTAGAGGATGTCCTAGTAAATCTTCTAGAAACACATCTACATAATCTTTCACAATAGGCACATCCATTATTTGAACATTCCCTTCCTCAACCATAGTTATTTCATTATCTTCCTCCCCAATAATTGAATTTAGTTGAGCTACTAGGGGTGGATCTAGATAAGAATTAGGTGGTGATGATTATGCTCAAAAGATAAGGCGTTCCTTATCATCATCACAAAAAATCGTAACCTCATTCTTCTTAAAATAAATCATCTCATAATGGTACAAAAGAAAATAAATACTGAGGATTATATCAAACTCAATCATAGTTATGACGATGAGATCAGCAGATAAGGACCATTTATATCCTCTAATGGGAAGTGATTCACAGAACATTGTTGCAATGATACTTCCCATAGAAGTTTTAACTAACAACTCCCTTGTTAAATAAAATTAGAAATATCTAATTCTCATTTAAAATTGGGATGATATTTAACAATGCGATGATCCAGAATCAAATAAATCAATTATTAAACTCGAGGAAACCATTAAATTACCTACCACCACATCTTTTAGAGCTTCTACCTTAGAAGTTATGATAGAATAACCTTGGCCTTCATCCCTTGTCCTTTTCAGAGGTAAGTTCCCCTGACGATTAGGAAATTTATTTGTATAATGTCCCATCTCCCTGCAATTGTAGCATTGAATATTTGTAGCTTCATTCTTCCCCTTGCAATGACGAGCTTGGTGGCCTTTTTCACTACACTTGTAACAGACTCCCATTCCCATAAGCAAGTACAGGGGTGTTTCTTCCCATATTTACTACAGGATGGATATTAAACTTTTCCCTTATTCCCCTTATTTCCATTCCCAGAGTGATCATCAGATCTCCTCTTCTCTAACATTGCTTTAAATTCAGAAGACTTAGATTATTCCTTTTATGTTTTGATAGCACATGAGACAATATCTTCATACAATGAGAAGGTTTTTGAGACTACTGCTCGATGGAGAAACGGTTTTAACCAATCATCGAAAAGATAAATATTACTTCTTGGGTTACATATATAATCGTCATCATACCTTTCTATCATTTTAAAGTTATCCTCATACTTTGCGACATTCTCATCCTTCTTTTACCTCAGAATCAGAAATTGACTTTCCACATCTGCTCGATGGTCATGAGGAAATTATTTTTCTAATACCAGCTCTTTCAACTCCATCCATTCCATATTTGATACTTCATCATATTCCTTCATGTTTTGAATCAATGACCACCATTGATCTGTATCTCTAGTGTTCCGGTAAACTTCCATGATAACTTTTTCCCTTTCACTACTCCCCATGGCATGGAATATTTTTACTAAAGAATTTATCCACTTCTCAGATACTAAGGGATTTGTACTCCCATTGAATATTAGTGGTTGTTTCCTCATGAAGCGATCTAAAATTTATCCTCCATGCTTTAGATCAGGGTGATCCATATGGGTAAGGTTATTGTTCATAACACGAGTGAGTTGTCCCAGTATGGTGATAAGTTGATCCACACCAGTTGTATCATGAGCTCCACTATATTTATCTTGAGAAGGATGGAAATCCCTACATGGAGTGCGTGCATTGATACCGTTTCCATTCCTTCCACTAGGCACCAATTCTAAACAATGGCATAAACTAGATTAGTTTATAAATTGACATACATAATTCCAAACATGTAAAACATGTAACATAAGTTGAACAGTTTATGGATATAATCCATAATGACAAAAAATGTTTTATTTGAGGAAGTATATACTCATAAACACTTCATAATGGTTTTTAACGAAAATGTGAATTGTCCTAAGCATATCCCCCGGGAGTGTCATAACCAAGAGTGCAGAAAGGCCCGTTGTCGCGCACTAGTTACCCTTCGAGTCTAGATCAAAGCAGTGTTTTCGGGGTTTACCCCTATGTATATCTATTCCAGAGCCGCCTCTACCTACTCATATCCAGATAGGGATATATTTCTCGGAAAACTCACAAAATCTCTACAATACCAAAATTTAGGAAATTCTTCTATACTAATCCTCAAATTCTATCTTAGGGCTATGTGATCTAATCAGAGTTTATAAAAATATAGCTTTCCTAGTTTGTACTAAACTTCCTCTAATACCAACTACAACACCCCGACCCTTGTTACCCAGAGTCGGTGTATTATTATATAACATTGGCATGATCTCAAAAGATCAAGTCTCGAAAGAACGATTAGTTTAGTATACTTGGAATAACTAGATACATTCATAATGTTTACATTACATCATAAAGTCAAAACTACAACATCATCTTGTCTCCACACTCATATCCCCTTATACTATCCCTGTAGGTCATTCATAAAATACTTCTTCACATCTTGGGAAAATAAAACATAGACAGAGGGGAGATCAAATTCCCAGTAATGATAACAATATAGTTGAAACTTTCATAAATAAGCATAAACATTTAAGGTAATGTATAACTAAAAACAAATCATTTAAACATGAAAATCAACACAATATGGAAAAAATAAAATGAAATAATTCCATTTACTTGTTCACATGGATATTCTACTAGTAGAATAATCCCATTCAATATCAATAACCAGTTTCATAATGATGGAATGCATAATGCCAGACTATCATAACCACGTAGTCAAGGCCTTGTGCCAATTCTACAAATCATATTTTGTCGATGCCTTGTGCCAAGACACTATTTTGTCTCATTAGACCTACCGATGCATCGAGGAGTTATAGTGGGCTCCAGCCGTCACTTATTAAGTCCAATGCATTCCTCAAATGAACAGGTTTAAACATAACATAAACATTCGTATTAAAAATAGCATACAAAATGTCAATACTTTCTCTATAAACCATGAATGGTATAAAAATAACACATCCACAGTAAAACATATCACAAAAACTTCAATAAAATATGGATGGTTTGTATCATAATAAATCAACTTCAAATTACCTTAAAATCCATCAAAGGATGTTGACATATATTAAATCAAAACTATTTGAGAGTAATATCTCTTTTTTGAAATAATTTAAAAGTGACATAATTATAAAAGAAAATATTTACTTTGAAAATAATATTATAAGGTTTTAAGGGAAGCATCGATGATTTTATAACGGTGGAAAATAGCCACACCTTCCATATAAGTTAAAAAAAGGCACTCTTACCTTAATTTTGTCAAAAAGGTTAAAAAAGACCATGTTTGGAAAGATACAGAATGATTACATTATATAAAAATTCAACAAGTGTATAAATGACTATAACCCCTAGTCTAAAAAATAGTAATAATTATTTGAAATACATTTTTAAGAAACATGGATGTGGATGATAAAGAGGTCCCGATAGAAAATTATGTATAAACAACCTTGGATAATAAAGAGATTGTGAAATAAACCCTTACCTTGTACTTTTCCTTGGTCTAGGGTAGGTTAAACTCCTGTATAATAGTTAAATCATTGTCATTAATTTATAAATGAATCATATATATAAATATTATATCATATATGATCTTTAAATATTGCTATGTTAATAATATTTTAGTATTATTCTCGTTTTGGTTGTTAAGTGATTCATTTTCCTTTATATAATTTGTTACATTAGCCGTGTTTGTTATGGATAAGCTGTATCTTATTCATATACCTAATGATATCAAGTCCATAAACATTACTTTTAATCATCAAATTATAATTATTCTTGAATGAATATGATGGGGAAATGAATCTCATCGCGTTCATGGAGACGGTAGTCTGTACGTACGCACGAGCGACAATATCATTATTTCGATATTAAAATATTATATAAATGAATGGTATAACATATATAAAGAATAATTATCATATTTTATTTATTATTTTTAACAGTTATAATCATTATTATACCCATCCAAATGATGAAATGTTTGAATGACAAATTACACCATGACGTGGAGACGGTAAGCCGTACACACGCACATATGGTGACATTCCATTCAAAGGATGGCTAGAATACTGAATATGGATGTACCATATTTATAATAACATGTCATTATATATAATATACATGGGTTATTATTTTGGAATTGAAATAATAAAGAAATAAGAAGTGGAAGAAGAAAGGAACTTGAAAGAGGGTGGTGAAAAAATTACCTCTTCTTCGGGTTCTTCCTTTCGATTTGAAAAAATAGCTCCCTAGGTTGGCTTTCTGATCAAACTAAGGCCTCTTGGTTGAAGTGATGGTAGTTGAGAGGATATTTGGGCAGGTTTTGGCCGAGCCAAAAGGCTTTGATGGTATAAATAATTTCTTAGAAGTGGTGCCATTTTATAAGGAGGAGGAGGGGCTCTTTAGGAAAAACTGAACATATTAATTTACAATAAATTCATATTCAGTTTATAATGACTAAAAAGTGGATTATTCAAAGTATAAGGTGGGGATGGGTCGAAATCATTTCATCCAATAGATTTTATATAGGTTTTGGTCACTATATTAACCATATCTTTTATATTTAACTCTAAGATAAATAGTTTGACATTTACCATGTCATTTTGTATTTTTATATTATATGGTTAATAAACATACTATATACTTCTTAGAGACCCTAAAGTGGTATATTAATGACACACCAATCATTATATAAGTCCTTTGGACTATACTTAGATTTTTATGAAGATAATATGAATCAATAATATTTTATTTGTTTTAAAAACTCTTTTTTGTAAATTTTGACACTATTTAATAATTGATTTTTGTTAAAGTCATAAAAACTTTTTCAATTCTAAAAAAATACATTTAAGAAATCCTGAAATTTCATATTAACCAATATAATTCTTGGATATCATCAAAACTTTCCAATTATTTGTATTTTAATAATTATAGTACCAATTATTTGATTCTTTTATTAATAAGGAAAATACTGCATCCTAATTGTGTCATAAATAAACATAATTATTCAATGTCTAAAAATTATAAATAAAATACCATTATTTAGGAAATATTTTTAGATTTTTAATAAATATTTATAGTCTAAAATATAACATATATAACCCTATGTAAATATTGTTTTTGTAAAAGATATATGCTTATGTCATTTTTGTATTTAATTTAACTTAATTAATATAAAGTGTCATTATCACTTACAAATGGATCCATGGGGTCCAAAAATCGACCCAAAGATGCCCATGGTTGGCACTTTATCAACCTATAAGGTTAAGAGACGTTTTAGGGGAATTTATTATTATTATAATATTATTTTTTTACCCTTATTTACCGGATTTACCGTTTAACCACGATAAATAAAATATTTACCGAAATAAAAATTCAAAATGTCTAAAAATAAAAATTACCTATTTAAAAAAATTTGACATCCTGATTCTAAATATGGAATCCATTTTTATATATTCAAAACACATAGGTGGTAGTAATTAATTTAATATTTATTCCTCCTTTCAAAACAAAAAGCTTGTTTTTAAGAAATAATACCTATCAAAAGATTGATACTGTTAATGTCCAGTTTAAATGTGAAATTATGACCAATGACCAAAATTGAAATACATGGTAAAAATATATTACAAATATCATTTAAAACTAGTAAAATTACGAAATTTCACTATTAATGATTTCGATTAAAAAAGTTGTTTTTAATTAAAATATACAAATTTTCACTATTCATCCAAATATGAATGTTTTCATAAAACTACAAATATTTTACCCTAGGTTAATATCAATATTATAAATCCAAAAATGAATTCCATTTTGAAAGATAAAATTTATAAAATTTAAAAAAGTGGTTAGTACTATTCATAACTGCTAGTTTGATTGGTTGTGGTGTGTGTTAGAACTCGAAGTTACGTAAAACACACAGTACTGTATTATTCAAAGAGAAGCGTATTGTGGAAGCTTGGAGTGTTACAAGAATCCAAGATAGAAATTAAAAAATTAAATATAATTTATGATTGAAATAATCTTTGATTTTTTTTTCCTTTTTTGAGACATCATAAGAATAATCATGTACAAATATACCAAACATGAAAACTGTTAATCATATGTCCCTACTAGTAAATAATGTTGTTATAAATATATGATCTTATTTGACCATTAAATTTTATCATCTTCATTGTATATATGATGAACAAATACTTTTAGTACAATAATATTGGTTATGTTTTCTTTTCAAAAGGATTGAAAAGAAATTTCCCACCAATCTATGTTTGGCCCATTGAGTAAAAAGACAACATCATTTTCCCTTTAATAATTGTGATAATCAAGAGAATAAATGTATCCATTAATTATATAAGTATATTTAATCACCTTTGATGAATATAGACCACTAAATAATAATTTTTTTGGTGAATCACTAATTCTGGGATAAGGTTTAGTGATAGAAAATATTGAATCTCCACCACTAGTTCTTGAGTATGCATATAGCTATAAAAAAACACCATTTTTAGAAGATGAATGGGAAATATTGAAAAACTATGAAATGAATGGTATATAAATCAGTATTTGAAAATATATTGGGGCATGTTTCCAAAAATCATGAACAAAAAAACCCATTAACTCATACATTAAGTTTTATTTAAAAAATTTTAACATGATAAAAAAACCATGGTGGAACCCACATAATCCAAAATATTTGGACTAAAACCCCAAATCACTTTTTTTATAGAATCAATTATTCTAAATATGTAATTTTTATCCACTACTTTTATGAAATTTCGCTTCAATTCTAGAACATGATTTATTGAAAGAAAATTATAGTTTAAAATCCTTTTCAAACTCACGTCAATCATTTCATGGTTTCAAAAAATTACTCCCACATTTTTGTTTTGAATCCATGATCATTTTCAATCCATAAAAAACCAAAATTTCCTAAAAAACATTTTTATTACAATAATTGATTCATTTAAAATCAATTTTAAATATAATCATTTTGAAAACACACATCTTAGTAATCAAAAACATTATTTATATAATAAAAATAAAACTCACTGTAATGCTAAAATATGGTTTTACATTGAAATAAACAAATTCTTTTAATTAAAATGGAATAATACGTATGGGTATGATATGGAACTCCATCCACACCCATAAAAAACCCTAAAAATAATATCATATAAATTAAGTAAACTTAAATGAATATAAATAATGATTCATGTTTAGTGTTAACATATAACTATGAATGTATTAGTTACCAGGGTAGGAAATCCTAAAACTAGCCACATGATAGTTATTAGACTATTTTCTAGAAAAACCACACAAATTATTCGTGATTTACTATATTGTATAAGTTAACTATGATCCCTTCTAAATCATTCTAATAATCCTGTAATATCTTAAGATATTCCCCAAAATAAATGTTAGGATCATCATGAATCATAATATCATAAAAAAATTGTAAATATATTTCTTAAAAAAAATTCTCTAAACCTCCAAGCTAAATAATACTTATGAAAAATGTTGGTGGTTGGTCACCCATTAATGACCTTCCTATCACATCCAAACTTGTTCTTAATAATCTTTCTACATTTACAAACCTAAAAAACATAGTTTATTACAATGTTATAATAGAAAATATAAAAAAAATTTATATGAACATCATTTGATTCCATTTATCATGAAACAACCCATTATACAACAAATATATTTCTACATGTGGCTCATTAAAATGATAAAAAGAAATCTCGATCCATATGGGATTATAGACAATGCCAAAGAAGCATGAATCCAACTTGGTGATTTATTTTTTTCTTAAAATCATTGTTATCATGAATCTTGGAACATGTTAGAAATGATTACAAATTCAGAAAAATAGGAAATGAATATATAAAATAAAAAATAAAAAAATATTAATATATAAGTCAGTGATATATAAATACAAGCAAATGCAACACCAATGTGAAAAATAAATTATATTTTATAAATATAATTAGAAAACAAAACCATTTCACTCATCTCCATCTGGTCCAAAAAAACACCACATCCTACATTACATTCCCTTATCTAACCAAGCATGATCTAGACTAATAAAAGGTAAATTAAACCCGTGAACTGCATAATGAATCATTAGTACTGTATACAACATGAGGAGTATGTGGGGTGTGAGAAATAATGATCTCCATGGGATCCAATAAATGAGTGTATAAATTTTATTTTGAAATGATATTTAGATGTTATTGTTTAAAAATAAACAATAATAAAAAATATTTTTTTTAAATGAGGGAGGATATATGATGCCAGACTTGTCAAAATAAGTAAACATCCCATACAATTATGTTATGAGGAATGTAATATTTAAACCATTCCATTGATAATTTTAAATCAATTTAGAAATATGAGGTGGAAAACATGTCCAATACATTAAAATAATATTCTTCTTCTCAAAAAGAATTGAAATACATTTCACAAGATAGAGGCAATAAATAAAAATGAAACTATGTCCATGAACTATATAAAAAATATAATAAAACATAATAGATAAATAAAAGTGTAAAAAAAGTGTCTTATAGAAATGATCCAATATAATAAGAATGAATATTAAGCATGTATTATATATTACCGAGTAATTAGAAAATTCCTATAGTTATATATTGAGTATAAAGAGTTTGGCTTCTTAAATCAGGTTTCATGTGTAAAATATAGATAATATATTGAGTCTAAATAATGCATGCCAAGAAATCTCATGAGTGACCACATAAATATTTCATGTCTGCTTAGAATAAAAACATCCTAATTTTATTCAAATAGTCATCCTTGGGGAATGAACATACCTTGGACCCACATTCTATAACGAGATATTAGAAATTGTGGGTGTATGAACTAAAATAACATAAATGTTATTCCCCCACCGAGATACCTAATTTCACATGAAAAATAAATATGGGTGAGTGAGATTGCATGAAATGAGGATCACATTAGGGATCCATACTACCGACAATATACTTAATCATTATTTCATGGAACTAAATGTCCATATCCAAGTATCACACTTAGGCTAACTCAAAGATAAAAACTGGTTCATTAAACTCCAATTATCCTATAAATAAATTCATATGAAACGATGAAATATATATGTAATGAAATTTTTTTAGAATTGAATTTTCATAGAAAAATGTCTATTAATGATTTCTGAGGAAAAAATATTCCATGAAAAGTTTTAAACAAAACAAATAACTAATTAATGTGAAAACTTTATTATAAAAATATGAATATGAAAATAATAACCTAAATTATAACATTCGTTATTAACCCACAACCCAAAAAAACATTTTGTATTCAATAGAGAAAACCGACGTTATATATAGTGATCATGATAAAAGAAAAAAATAATAAAAAAATAAAATTTTATAAATAATAATGATATTATAGGTCCGTAGCCTATCATATCCCTTAGTAATAATAGATCAATATGAAGTAGAAATATCAAATGGAAAAACAAGTTATACATAACAATTTTAAGCTACCACAATGTAAAATTTGTTGTTTCTCTATGAATTGTTATTGGTGGTGAAACAAATTCCATAGTGAACTCCCATGGTTTGAATTCATAGAGATAAGAACATTTGATAAGGAAGGTTAAATAACATGGGGATTTTGGGACACATTTATAAGACCTCCTTTAATAGATAGGACCCAAGTAGACCCAACAACGAGTCAATAGATTTCATTAGCTAGGTAGTGGATTCCATCTGCTAGGCAGTGGATTTCACCAGGTGGGTGTTGCGTTCTCCAATGTGCCGATGGTAACTGATGACAAGTCCTCATTATAATGGCGAATTCATGAATTCTATTTTTCATCCATCAAGATGGTGTCTATTAATTATTGATATTGTGGACCATGTGTGGTATATGGACCTTCCTTTTTTATATATAATTTTATAAATAATTCAACAAACAGTATTAATTTAATAACACAAATGTAACATTATAGGATTAGTTTCATGGTATTTATATAAATAATACGTTAATTACATAAGGAAAATGTAAACATAAACTATAGGTAATGCTCTTCAGGTAATCAATTATTATTCCATCCATGTACTTATTACTACATGTGATTTTCTGGTTCCATACATTAGCAAAAATTGTTAGCATAAATCATTGTATGGGATAGACATGGAAATAGTCCATAAAATATTATAATTTACAAATTATCATTCACATAGTTAGATCATAATCAAATGTATATGAAACATAAATAAGAAAAGCGGAAACAAAAATAATACGACACATTCATAATAAAATCACAAATGATCAATACCAAGGTCATGTAATGCATAATACCAGTATTATTCTCAAAGGAATTATAAAATATGTCAATTATATAAAGTAATTCATTAAAAATGCTTTGGATAGCCATGAAGATACACCCTACATGTTTCTAAATTAATGTGACATACATAGATCATAATAAATTATTTCATTAATAAAATGGGAAGAATAATTAATAAGATCTATATAAAATCATTGTGCTTATAAGATCTTAAATAATTATACATTTCATCCTTCTAAACCCACAAAAATACAATTTGGGTTTAAAACATAGAATTACCAAATAATTGAAATATAATTACATATATATGAGTAACTTTGGATAAAAAGTATTGTGTATTCCTAATATAAAAAAGTAATTCTTATTAAATTAATGGATTATTTTTACGAAATAACATTTATACAATGTGGTTTATGAATCATGAATATTGGGAGATAACCAAATTCAATTGTTGATAAAATAATATTTCTATCATAATGGAATTATTATTGGTTCATGGGAATATAAAATCATTGAAATATGATCACTTAGTATAGATGAAGTGCCAAGATAAAAATAAGTATAAGAAAATAGCATACCTTGTGAGAAGGATTCTTAATGATTTGGGATAGTTACTTAGTTCCATAGAAACTCTATAGAAAGTACATAGAGTGGAAAAAGAGCATAAAATAATGGTTATTGTCTTGGGAGAGAATGATGTTGAATGGATATGTTGTTATTTAACTATTTTCTTGCTGTAATTTATATATATTGGTAAATATAGGCCTTAGTAATCTATGTTATAAAAATGAAAAATCATGTAATTATTAAAGGGCTTGGATCATGGTTTCTGAAATTAAGAAGATAGATTTTGAATTATTTTATTTTTAAAACCAAACAAATATATTTTCAATAAATATAATGGTAAAAATTTCTTCCACAAAATATTGTAGTCAAAATATCAATTTCAACTTTTAAATTATTAACATTTTTATATATTTGGAAACAATTTCTACTTATTTATTTAAAAAATATTGATAACATAACAAATTTTAGGTCATGAACTTATTTTTATCGTTTATTTCATCACTATAATATATTAATGAATTAATCATAAAAATCCAAAAAATATTTTCTTACTCTTTATTGAATAATAATTTATTTTAAATATTATCAAAATTTTATCGTATTAAATTATATCCATGTTGTTTTGAAATATTATTTTCATCATATAAGAATAATTTTCTATAAAATATATATTCTTATTTTCAATAAAAATACTTATTTATTGATAGATGATAGTTTTTATAGAAAAATAAGCATTCTGGCCCTTATATAAATTACATGGTAAAATATAAAATTATTTTACCATTTTTAAATAAAGATTCAAAATATTATTTCATGAAATTACCATTTATTTAGAATACCTAAATTTTTAAAAAAGTGCAATTTTTTTCTTAAAATGAAATTATGTTTTATTTTTATCCTAAAATATTTTTATCATATTCATTGTATATTTATCTATATTACATTATATAAAGTGATTATGAAAATAGATTTATAGGAACCATTTTTTAATTTCTAAAATAAAAATTAAATTTTCATTATACCATGGTCTATATAAATTAACCATTATTATATCGACATATTCATTAAAGGTACGGTCTAATATGGGGTCACTATCAAAAGGTAGATTAGAAAATATTGACCTAGTTATGATCAATAATAATATGGAAATCTCCTATGTTTTATTCTGTTATATAATAAATTTTTTAAGCTCTCATTAAGATTGGTTAGGGGTGAACCATAGTGGAACTACCTCGCTTCCATGTTTTAAATAATGGGATTTATAATGAATAATCCTACTGGTTTATGTTTTCATTTTTCTATTATGAATCAATTATGTTTTTTAAATACACATTATATAAAATATTTATAATGGTACTCTTATTTACAATGAATGTAATTCCAAATAGTTATAATACCACATAATCATAATATACACTAATCATATTAACTATCATTCATACTAACCAATGGTAATATTTTAAAATGGTTAGGCAGTGGTAAGATCCTAATAGTAACTATCCCGTTTGTTACGTAAATTTACACTACTATTTTCATACATATTAACTCATTACTTTTATTAATAACATTTCAAAATATCATTTAGATTATGTATCATATCAGAATTTATTATATATTTTTACAATATTGATAACATGGATGATATTAATTATAAAATTTAATCATATAGAGTCTACATGAGTATTTTTATTATTATTATTCATTTATTTCTAGAGAATTTTTTGGTATATTATATAATATTATTTCATTAAATGCAATGTTCATATCTAGTGTTAGAGTAATTTAATGTTCTCATAATAATACATTCATTGTAGATTAAGAGTTCCTAATAATATAATGGAATCTTTAGACCATTTCATTATCCCGCTTATGAAATGTCACCAAAAAAGTTTTATTCCATATAAAAACTAGGGGTATTTCTCCTTCATAACCTCTCCATGATCCAATATTTCTTTTGTATGCATGTTATTTCTCTATAAGACACTGACTAGTTAGGTTGACTATTTCCAAAACAAGTTTTACTTTTCATTATAAAAATGGATATATTCTTCTTTATACAGAATTCATTGTTAAAATTACATACCATTCATATTTAGTTTAAAACATGGGTTATATATATTCATTATTAATTGGGATATTGGGATGGTGATTTGGATATTAGTATTATTTGGAGGTAGTTCTTCTATATAGGAAACAACTCTAACAAGATCCTCAATCACAAATGGTTCAAATTACCATAGAATCAATTTCACCTTATTTGTGAACAACACATCACCTTTTAATGATGTTATATATACAGATACATTATCATTTACAACAAACTATATGTATTCACTTGGATAAGTAGAACAACTCTTTTTTTGACTCTATGTAACCATGACAAGTTTTTAGATAACTTATATATTTTCTATTGGGTCACTATAAATATATGGTCCTAAATCTTTTCCGTATCTAACAACATCAGACCATATAAAAATCCAACACCTATTACGGTAGAGATAATCAGAATGATGAATTTTAATACATGAGTTAAAACTGTTATTATATGAGAATTTAGAATGTAGAAGATGTTTATCTCCGAACACCTAAAAATCATTTGAGCTAGTCCCTAACATGTCTCTAATTGTTTTAATAGTCTTTTATACTCCCCATATATTTTAGGTTTGTATATTTTTCTACGGTTTAGTTCTGTATTCATGGAAATTTTATGGTTCCTCTAGAACATAGATGTAAATCATGGATCATGGTTAAAAAATAAAAATAGTGAAATACCATGATGAATCACAACATATTTTATATAAAGGCATGTATGGCACTAAAGAAAAAAATCATCCCATATAAAAATAAAAAAGGAAGTAATTTTTAATCTATAAATGATTAAACATATATAATTTTTTCTTTTTGATGGATTTTGATGGCTATTAAAAAATTCAATAGTTGCATTGTCCCTCTTCTATATAGGCATGGTTAGTGATTGAAACACACCATTGGGTACTTTTGACTCATTATCCACCAGATGTTATACCAAACATCATATAGTATAATCAAGAACTATTTTTTTCATTTTATCCAACCAATAAGGATCTATCATATATCTATACATTTTGGTTTATTGAGATATATATGGAACACATAAGAATAATTATTGTATAAGAAAACATTCCTAGTCTTAGTATCTGACATGATATATATTATTTTACTAAACTATATTACTCACCCTTGATAAATATTTAACATGTGATACATTCCATTTTTTAATGCTTCTATATCATTTTGTAATATATGATTGTATATTTTTCTTTCTTGATCTTCTCTATCAATAATGGTTGAGAAATCATTTGGGAAAAGATTTATGATGTCACTTCCCTTATAAAATCCTTGTATATCATTAAAGATTTATTGATCAATGGATATAATTAAATCATATTAATCTCAAGAACTAATTTGTATTTCCATCTTAATGCATTAATGTCATTGTTTGATTTTCAAGGATTAAAATAACTTGAAAAATCATAATCCTTTCAAAGATAAAACTATCCCATTTTTCACAAGTATAGTTCATTTTCTGATAATATATACATATGCCTCAATTAGTTAGTGTATATATCATGAATATACCTTTAAAAATATGACCATCATATATTTTTGTGAAAATTATGTACAACTATATCCAAATCATGGGTCGGATAAAAATATTCCTATTAATTATCATATTTTTAGTAGTTCTCATAAAATTCCATTCATGTATTCAGAACAATAACTGATAAATTCTTCTATATTAAATGATAATGTTATAATAGGTTCACTAACAACCTCTTTTTAGTTCTTATAAAAATTTAGCACACACAATTATCTATCGAAAATGAACTCCAATTTGAGTTAAAATGGTTTTTGGATTATAATTATTGGAAAACTTTTTCACTAACATTCAACATTATCTCTGTAGGTAATCGAAAATAAAAATATAAAATAATTATTTTGGAAATGGAAAATATTATATAGACATTTTGAATTCTAGATCCACGGAGATTCCTTCAGTGGTCACATTGTGTCCAAATAATATCATCAGTTTTTACTAGAAGTAACTTTTTTGAAATATAATAAAAATATTCTATTTAATCATGATTTTTAATTTTAACATTAAATAATCCTTGAAAACCTTATTAGTTTTGGATGATATCAAAATATAGTCAATAAATACCATCAAAAATATATATTTGTAGTACATGAAAAATATATTCATAAAATCTATACATATAGACGGATAATTAGTCCATATAATGGGAATAAAAAATACTACTATTATACATATCATAGTTAGAAGGAATCATTAGTATATCTTCCACCATTAACCTAATATAAATATTCCTTGGTCATAGTTAAATCATGGAGAATAATTGATCACCATGATGCTGGTCGAATGAATTATCAAACTTTGGAAGAGGTCTTTTTTCTTCATTATGATACCCTAATGGTTGAATACAACTATTCTAAAAAATATATTGATGTTGTTTATTTAATTCTTCTAACTCCACTTTTCTGATTCTATATGGGGACCATGGGATTATATTTGATCCCAGAATGAGTTAAATTGAGAAATATTCCATTATTTGTGGGGAAGAACATAGCTTGTTTTCCATAATAATATATATTTATTAAAAATAAGTGGGTACATATATTATTTTATACTTTCCCTTTATTCATTTTCATCAATAATTTTTCCATACTGATGAAAATATATTTTTGTTAATGAAAAGAGAGTGGCAGTGATATATATCCTCTAAAGATAATTAAATACTTCCCTAAAAAGACTAACATTTACTTTGTTCTATAATTTCTCTTTGCATAAAAAATTGAAACCAATACCTCCCATAAATTATGTCATATTAAACCATTTGAATGATATCTATGTTTTTAGGGAGATTGAACTCAATAATTTTAATAATAAAATACCCATATATATTTGGTTCAAATTTTTTTCCAATATTAAATTTAACCGACAAATCTATGACAAACAATTCGGTTTTTAATAATATGTTCTTTAGAAACATGAATGATATAAAAAATTGTTTATAAAAAAATATAAAAATGAAGTAGGTAGATTTGATTGTATGATGATTGTACCTTTCCTAAATGAATTTTAATTATTGACTTATGAAATTTTTATTGAAAAAATGATTTTTTTCCTTGGAATATAATAGGTTTGAGTGACGACTCCCACTAATATCATTATATTTGGTAATTGATTAGTGAAATATCCATTCTACCCTCGTTGGAAGCATAATACTTAGACCATCTGCCTTTTTTCATTGTCATTTAGATTATGTGTCTTTACATATACTTGATATATTTGATATATATGTATATCACTTCCCCACATGTTGAAATTTATTATGCATTGATGATAATTCCAATAAGGAATCTTCTTAGGACAATTTAACATGGGATGATTTTGTTTCATTCTTTGATGTCCATGGTTGATATTATTTTTAACATTAGGATTTATACACCTTTTCCTTCCACTCACTCCATGATTAAAATGAAAATATCTAAAATTCATTTCACAATTTATAGAATTATATTCCATCTCTTAATATATCCAAATGTTTCAAATTCCTAAATCATTACATGGATGCTGTCTTATGCCACCAATGAATCGGTAAATCTTACCATCAGAATCAATGTAAAAGACTCAAGAGTATCACTGAAGGCCTATAAGGCTTAACTGATGCTTAACTACAAATGCATTTTTAATTTTTCTAACTCATGGAATTCACTCTCTATATAATTTTTAAGGGTTTAATAAAAATTATTTTCAAAAAATATATTTGTAAAGTCATCCCACTCCATTTATTTATTATTATCTATTCGATTTTTGTCCATTATCAGTGTCCTTAATTACACAACATCTCCCTATAAGCGATATAGAAAAAAATTATATTTCACATTTTCAAAATAATTGATAATAAAAAATTATTTTTTTATAGAAATGATTTTATTTTTCAGATATATGTGTATCATTGGTCCTCTTAGAAATAGGTGGTAATTGGATCATGATGTGGTCAATTACTAGTTTTTAATTCCATGCTGATGTAAAAAACTACACATGGTTTGTACTATTATACATGATTTATGATAACTAATTTATCATCAGAAATTTGTTTTCATCTATAAAATCTATCACAATAATATGACTATCATTTCACTCTCATACACATCAGTTAAATATATGGGACCTTATATATTGAATCTTTTTGCTAGAAGAATTAAACTTATGTGAGAGATTTATTATTATTGAAAATATTATAGTAATAATTGTAAATTGAATATTAATACTAGAATTTTCTAATAAAATCCTTATATTATAATGTAATTTAATATATAAAAATGTTTACCTTATCTAAATATTCATCAAAATGATTAGTGAAAACAATGTAAATAAAAAAACACTACACCCTAGAGGGTCAAACAAGGCATGTAAGAAGGAATATTTTTCATGAACGTAGTGAAGATCAAGTTAATACATAATATTCCATTTTGAGGCTATTATCCATAGATACAAAAATTGTAGAGTCACATAAAATTATTATATAAAGACAAGGATTTCATTCATTATAATCCAACAACATTACGCATCAAAAAATCATCAAAATGTTTTCCAATATTTATATAAATCCTTTGGGTTTATAATAATAATCTCAAGTCCAAACATCCATAAATAACTAGTCAATTCAATTTATACCATCAATGGAGATCCATATCTGTAATATATTGTTTGTTAAAATAATTACTTATGAAAATATTAAATTAATAATATCAAATAACCTTTCAATGATTAATATTTTGTTAATAAGGTACACAACACATGATGAAAACAATGAAATCCTAAAGATAAATAATATTTAATACCCAGGAAAAAACCTAAATTATTAAATGATAATATATCTAATTAGAATTGATTTCCTAGGGAAAATACATACAAAAAGGAATGAATAAATCTTATTAATGGATAATCAACGGATATAGGGTAGTTTATGTAGTTCATAAGTGGTATAACACAAAATATTATATCAAATAGAACCATGTTCGAATAATGGTAAGTCCCATGTGGGGTTTATAGTTTTGGTCAGGAAGAATTCATGACACAGGTAGGAGTTCATGCTTGCATGAATCAGGAAATTGAGGATACATGGATGAAACCAGAATGATGATATAGGTAGGACTCTTAACAAGGCCTTCAAGACATGTTCTAGGACAAGTGTCCAAGGTCCGACATGCTTTGTTAAGGGTATCCCTCTAACAAGATATAAATTGGTGTTGGTTTCATAATAAAAATAGGCTTCAAACCCAACATAAAAAAAGGAAATAAGACATGAGAGACTGTAATAGAGAATAATTCAACCACAACATGGTATAATAATAAAAACATTGAATGATAGATTACATTTAAATATTGAATCAATATAAAAATAACATATTTATAAAAATATCACCAAGGAGAAATAATAATGTTTTATTAAACATATAACTAAAGTTATTCACCAAGGTATTATAAAGCATTACATCTCTAGAGATCAATTCATTACCTAACGCATTGGATCACAAGTACAGATAACCCTTCATATTACATAATTCATGTGATATAGAAAAAACATAACAAATCATTTCATCAATAAACTAGGGAGAATAATGAATATTTTTTATTATTAAGTAATTGATTAAAAAATCTTGTAAAGAGATGAAAATTTCCTCATATTAGACCTATAAGAATGTGATGCGGGGTTAATAAATTTAAATCCCAAATAAATAACTACTATGTACATATATATAAATAAATATTTATAAAAATAAATATTGGTGTTGATAATATAATAAATAAATCATGGGATATTAATGAATGATTATAGAAAACTCACATACACAGAACTTTTTTTACAGAATATTATTAATATGAGGGAGTATATTTATCCTATACAAAGAAATATATTTTTTAATGTAAGGTTTCTATGTTCATGATGTTTTTAAATTTTATGTTTAACTAAAAAGGATGTACTTGGATAAAAATAAGTGTGAGATGATCCCTTATTTTGTGATATAGGTTCTTAAAGCTTGATGAGAGTTCCATGGGAGATAGATACTAAATGAAAACCCTCTAGAGAAGAAACATGATGGAAAATTCGTGGAAATATTATGTGATTGAATGAAATGTGTAGTATTTTTTGGGTATATATATCAATTATATGTGGGTTGTGAATTAGTTTTTAAATATAGTCCTTGTAGATCATGGTTGTGGAAAATGGAAAACCATTTTATTAACCATTATTTATTCCCATAGTTCATGAAATTTATAAGGTGGGTTTGACATATTTATGTTTCAAAAACAATCATTAATTTTTAAAATATAATTTGTCCTGGGAAAATAGTTGCTTCAAAAAATATGGTTTTAATAGTTCAATTATAAATTTTTATTTTCAAAATTTCATTATTGAGTATGATGATAATTTTAATCAATTGAAATAAAAACTATTAATATAATTTTTTATATTCAGTTTGGAATTTTTTTTATTTATTTTTATATCACTATTACATATTTATAAATTACAAAAATGGGAGAAATTTTTTTTATTGTTATCATTTCATGGAATATAATGTGTTTTATAAAATTATAAAAACATCACACAAATATAAATCACTGTGATGATTTAAAATATAATTCATATTTGATGAAAATAATTTTTTATATACGGAATAATTATCATTTAATTAAGAATATATATTTAATTAAAATTTATAGGATTTATGACATATTAAAATTTTTAATCCTTATAAAAATAATTTTGGATAATTTATTTTATCATCAGAAAATAGCGATTTGTAATATTATTTCTTGATGATAAATTTTATTTAGAATAAATAAATTTATTAATAATGTGTACTTATTTTATAAAAATATATATATATTTTGATTGATTTTATAACTCTATTTATCATTTTCATATTATCTTTATATTCATTTTTTAAATATATTAATAATGATAATATAGTTGAAGAAACTAATATTTAATTTTTTAAAATATAATTACACTATTATAATAATATGGTCTTGATACACAACCCCTTTAACATAAAAATATTCCTTAAAAGTAAGTTGCCTGATATTGGTACCATCATTTGGTTGATCAACTAACATCGAACATATAGTTATATCCACTAAGTTGAATATCTACCATAGTAAATTTTGCTCAATCCTTACAGAATAAATATCTTCTTGGCCTTCATCATAGGAGACCCCATGGATTCTACAAACCTCTCATGTTCTAATAAATTTGTTTCAAAATTAATGGTCCTTCTACTAGAGACCATCATTTATTCCTTCTATAAAAAATATCCTTCTTCATTACACATTATATAAAATATTTCTCATTGTATAACTATTAGAAATGGTAAAAACTCCCACCCATCATTTTCAACAATGGTCAAATTGAAAAATGTTAATATTGTACAATAGTCATATTGACTAATGGTAATATTGAAAAATGTTTTAAAAATATTCAGATCCAAACAATAACTTTTCAATTTACACGCCATATATACTCCTCCATTTTAATACCGTAATATTCATTTAATTTCATAAAAATAATAAAAAATTCTAGTGATATTGTTTATAATATTAAAAACACTTTAATTTATTTTTACTCTTTGGATATCAGAAGAAATCATCTTTAAATAATTCCATCATATGGTCTTTATTATAGTTTATAAATTGTAATTTTTATTTATCTTCTTGTATTTCTTATTACTAATATAATAATTATATGTTCATGATATATTATTTAATTATGAAATTAAATATTCCTTCTATGAGATCATAATAAAATTAACTATAACAAATTGTGTTTTAAAAACATAATTTAATTTTAGGTCTATTACATGTAGCTGATATTATTCAAGAAAAATCCCTAGGAAGAATAATATCTCCCACTATATAGCTTATGGAGATCCATTAAATTTTCCAACAACAATATTACATCCACACCTATAGTCAAATCTCTTATGAAATAATGAAACTTCAAGAAACTAAAAATAAAGAAAAAAAATGTGGAACACTAAAAAATAGAGTTCCATGAATGAAGTCGAAACTATAATGTGATATATTCTCTACTAAAATCAATAGATAAGGTCATCTCTACTATGAAATATAATTTGGCTTCAATTATGAAACATGGAGTGATAAAATATCTTAAAATATTTTAATGCATAAAAAAAATTTATAAGAACATATATGTTTTTATAGAGAAAAAGATCATACCATTTCCCCTATTGAAATCATAGTTATAATCAATATTGAATTAAAATTGTCATTGGATAGAGAGATATTATATTTTTACTATCTCCAAAAAAATGGTCCATGAAAAAAAAGTTCATGGATTTGATATTCTAATGGATAAATAAGAAATTTTAAAAAACAAATTATTGAGGTTCTATATAAATCACATAAATAATGAAATTTGTTAATTATTGAATATATGTAATTCAATGATAATATATATGAAAAACCCTTCCTGTCAAACTCGATATTGATGAATGTAGTTTAGACTCTGGTATAATAAACCTAAAAATATTAATCACATATGTCAAAACATAATTATAATGTCTAAAAAATTAAATTTATCTATTATGTTCATTCATTATGAATATATTAGTCAGTTATTATTAATTTTTATTAATTTTTTAGTGAAAATGTTTTTTCATACATGTTTCAGAATGGTGATGTGGGTCGTGTTTCCTTGATACCATGTTAATCCTTAATATATTATTAATTTTTTTTGCAAAATTATTTTCCAATGGTTTTTTTCCGTCCACTATTTATTTTATAGATGTTATGTCTAGGGATAGTGAGATAGAAATACCTGAAAAACATGTTTCAAAAAAGTTAACAATAATATAAAATTACATTATAATTAAAATTATTTTTTGGATAACCATTAAAAAAAGAATAATCATATTAATACATTACTATTTTATGACATATATTTCAAGTAGTAATTTCAAGATACTAATTCACATTTGAAATAGTAATTATATTATATCATCTCTCATATGGTTTATTAAATCAGCAAAATCTAGAACGCATTATACTAACGAATGAGTAAGAGTATATGTTCATAAATGATTAAAATAATTTTAATAGAATACAAATTATTCTCATCTAACACATTTTTTTAGTGACCTTTAACATAGTATTCTAGATCTTAATCATAATTTAACTCATTATCATAAGATACAAGTAATAACATACCGAATGTGATAATATATTTATTTTCTTAATAAATCAGATGAAAAACATAACCCAATATTACATGTGAATACAAGAATTACAATATAATTTTTTTCTATAATATCATTGTTTCTTCAAGTATATTGTTCTATATCTTTTGTAGTGTGCATTGTGGATTCCTAAGAAATGAAAATAACAAGGGTGAGATAAAATGGTCTATAAGGGTTGAGTAATGTATAAGATATCATAAATCAATGAGAATAATTAGTATTTTAAGGTAAATAATAGATCACAGATTCCATTTAAGAAATTTGACTACTATAATCAAAATTGAATGGTTAATCAATAAAAACATATATCATATAAATAAGAGCAAGAATATCATTACATTATAAGACTTAATCAAAATGGAAATGCAAATAACAGAAAATACATTAAATTTAGTTAATAAGCTGGGAACCAAATACATCCCTGGATAATATCATTAGGAAAATATATTATATAATCACTACAAAAATGTAATTTAGTGATGTATTCAAGTGGTGCTTTTAAAAAACATTACAATTTTTTATATTTTGAGATTTTTTTTGAAATGCCACTAATTTAGGAAGATTTTTTTGAAAAAAGACACAAAATAGAAACGTTTCCATAAAAAAGTTTCTAAATTGGTGATCATTCGGGGAAGAGCTATAGTAAAAAGAATTCAAAAAAATCTCTATATTACCAACACATTCTAAAAAACGTCACTAAATTAGTGACATGTCTTGAAAAACATTGTTAATTTAGAAACATTTCATGATAAATGTCACTAATGTAGTGATGATTTAATGAATGAACTCTCAAAATATATATGATTATATAAATAATTTTCTCACATAAACGTAAATAAATATTCATATATATATATATATATTAATTTATATAAACAATGACACATATTTATAAACACAAAAATATAAATATGTTAATATATATATATATATTTATAATCACAAAGAAACACACATATATAAATATAAATATATATATATACATACACAGATACATATTTATATATAGAACAAATATATAATTTAAATTTAGTCATGTTTTTAAGAAAACATTGCCATTTTCGTTGTATTTTTATCGCTGTTTTAAACCATTTATAATTATATATATTATTATTATTATTATTATTTATATTTACACATAAAAATATAAAATTATACACACCCAAACGCAGACAGGGTCAAACAGATATATAAACACAAATATATATTAATATAAACATATGATATATATATAATATAAAAATATGATATATAAATATAAAATAAATAATAATCATATATATAAGTAAAATATAAATATATATATATATATAAACATAGACATATATATAATATAAAATAGTAACATATATATATGTATAGAAATATATAAAATTATATATAAAATATTTTTTTTAATACTGATATATATTTATATTTATACCACAATAAAATTTCATATTAATAAATGGAATATTTGAGTTTGTTAGGTATTTGTGTATAAACCAATATTTTGTGGGTTATAATTCTTATAGAGGCGATTGTCTTCTTTATTTCATGGAGTGTCTTGCGTGAATAGATGAACGGTGGCATATGGGAGTCTGTGGAGTGTGCGGTGTGATTGGAGGAATGATGGGTTGTGGAATATAATGTGTGGAGTTTCTTCATGATTGGTGGATTATTGGGGCATGAGAGAAGGTGTGTGGGGTTTTCATTTTTATTTTTTGTGTGTGTAATATATTATATTCTTTTATTGTAATGAAATTATAATTTTTTTATAAAATTTTGGTTATATGAAAATACTATTTTAATGAAGGAAAATTACTGAATTTTTAGAATCTATGGTGAATGAATATAAAATAACTATTTATTTTGTAAAATTTTTATATTCAAAAAAATTAGATGATTCAAAAAATATCGATAAATGATGTGTCACTAAAAAAATTGTGTTTTTACTAAGGCTTAAAAAAATGGTGAATTAATTACCGAGATTCTAAAACATCAGTAATGAAAAGATAAACATCTCTAATTATGATTTTTGTAGAAAATAATATCAAAATTATATATGATGGAAATTCATATTTATTGTACATCATGTTTCTCATGACAACGATACCTAGAATTTCGATAACTATCCTCAGGATAGATTAAAACTTATGGGTTCATATCTTTTTAACTAAGGCTAGGAAATTGATTCATCTCATGAGACTCCTGATACATTGACGAACTGTCTATATCCAAGCCACACCCATGTCATGAATTTATAGGGGATTTCAGATATATCATATAACTAATTTAACTTATAAATGATGTTCCTTATAATTAAATATTTATATTGTATAAGGAATAAATATTTATCAATATCCCCCAAGATAAACAAATGAATTATAATATAGAACACTATATGTATAAATGATATATGGTTTAAGAAATAATAATATCCACACTAAAAAATGGATATTTAGGCTGAATTTAATGTCCATTAATCACAATAATGTGAAAATTTAAATTTAAAGTTATGGACTACAATATTGAAACAATTAATTGAATTTCAATATCATATTTTTTCATAATAATAATAAAAAATCATAAGGAATAATAAGTTTTGGATCAATAAAATATATATCAATTGGGGTATATGTAAAATAAAAGTTTATTGTCATTTTCCCAAACAAATAAAAAAATATATTTAAAAAGATTCTTCGAGAATATATACATTTATTTTTGAAGATGAATTTAAATCATAGAGAGTATAAAAATACTTTCATTGAAAAAAACATTTCAAAAAATTAATTTACAGAAAATTAGTAGTTTTATTTTATTTTAAAATAACCATTTAGATTTCAAATTAATCGTAAATGAAATGAAAATCATGAAAATGGGCAATTCTATATAGTTCTTACATGTTAAAAAGAAAAGTCAGTTTTCAGATTAAATTATTTTGAAAAGTTCATTATTCCAAAAAAGAAATGTTGATAATTTTGAAATATTTTCTCAAAATTAAAATATGTTAAAATTAATATAATAACTAATTTGGATAATTATAAAATAATTTTTGAATGATGTTTTATAATATATGGGTTTTGATGGAAAAGTATTTCTAATGGATGACTGAAATGAAGATATGTTTTCTTTAAAATTATCATTTATTTGAAGAAAAATATAATGGAAAAATTATACTATTACATAAAAATACAATGAATTACTAGTGAAGAATAAAATTAAATTTATTTATTAGATAAGAATCAAAATAATTTCCTATAATTTAAATTTTTGAATAAATAATATCGAATAGAATGAGATTCAGAAATAAATCATTTCATTGATCATTACGATAAAGTGAAATTATTCAATGAATAAATTATGTGTATGAACTATAAAACTTATTAAAAAAGTGAAATTAAAATATATGTTATTGAAATTATATTATACACATAATCATTGAATATTAATGAAAAAATATGTAATATAACCCTATTAAAATAAACTATGTTATGGAATTCATCACCATTTAATCATTTTCAAGTCAAATCCCCTTGGATGTAATAATTAAGAATTAAATATATATATTTTTTGAATTTTTTATTAATAATGTTATAACATGTCACTCAAACATTATATAATGCAATTAAAAGACATTTTTTTTCATAAAATAAGAATATGCTTTATTTTAGTGAAATTGAGGCCAAATATCTTTCTTTGAGACCGAATTATCAAACACATTCTTTATTATATAGAATAATAAAATAATATTTATTATTTAAATTATTAAGATACTTTTTAATGATTATTTTTCATTTAATTCACTCATTATCATGTTATATATTATTATATATTCAATTTATGTTTATGTACGGTGTTTTTACAATATTTAGCTTGCATGTCCAAAATTACATTAGAAGGTGACTATTAGTCTAAGTGGTAACTATTTCAATATTTATAGAATAATAATAACAGAAAATTTATAATATTTATTTTTAAATTATTTTTTTATAACCAATCATGAAATATTGTTTTAAAATTAAACTACAATAAAATATTGAGAAGAATATCCCAAACATACACATGAGAGATGTTTCCAATTTTCAATGATCATAATGGAGAGAAAGTACGTAATATTTTTCTATAAAAAAGATATTAATATAATAAATACCATATTATTTATTTTAATATACTTAATATATCACCCATTTGTTGTGGTGATGGAAATTTAGTAACATCACTCTGTTAAGGTGGTGGTCCTCACGTACATGCGCGACATTATAATATCTCAATGTAAAAAGGAAATGGTATATTATTATTTCATAATATAAAAAAGTAATGAATATCATATTTATTTCATTTTTGTAACATATATTAATTACATTTATCCTTATCACCTTCCATTTAATGTGTTACTAAAATAAAAAAAAATCCTTTCAGGAGGCGGTTATCTTCCTACACACTAAGGAAAGTTTTGTTTCACCTATGGAATCAAACGTAAAAGGTATATATGTTATAATGAATCCAAAGGTATTATTAATTTGAATATATCATATATATATTTTATATTAATCATCATACCCAAATTTTGAAGGTTTTTTTTAATAATGAATGTCATCAATTCTCGTGGCGGAAGTATGCCCTAAGCATGAATAGTGATTTTGTAACACATTTGATGGAAGTCGAGTTGGTTGTAGGTCCTGAAAATAGAATTAAAAATTATACATATATTTAATATACCTATATTATTACATCATCATCATTTAATAAAAATTTTATAATTTTTTGTAAGAAATAAATGAAAAATGATCGTTTAAGAATGTCCCCGCTTCATCGGGTATCCACCTTAGCTTTTCTCCCAAAGCCTTTATGGTGGATTAATGCACAACTTATGAATTATAATATTATGGGATGTAATTTTTAAATTTATTTGGGATGGTATTGGAATAAAATTATGTTTTAGTGTCTGTATAATAGAGGAGATATGGTGGTGTTTTATAAGTGAGGTGAAAGGAAAACATGTAATTTTCTAAAATATTATAATTTACCAACATTTTTATCATGTTAGAAGGATAACAAAATTTCTTAATCAAAATAAAAATAGATAAGGTTCTTTTTTCGAAATAAAATTGGATTTTACATGTTTATGGTTCATTTTAACCCTTAAAATTTTATTTCTTCCCCCTGATAATTCATTTTTTACCTTAATTACTATAAAATAATATTATTTATTTTAACTATTTATTGTGGTTGAAAAAAATGATAACCATATTATAAATAATAAAATAGTATGGTTCAAATTATTCTTACTATATTTTCATATTCACTTTACAGAATTGGAAAAAAATTAATTTAATATTGATCTCGTAGACGTGATGATAAAGCCGTTTTTAATGAGAAAATGTACAGAAGATCAAAATTATTTATATCAAAAATCAATTTGAAAATTATTAAAATGAAATTATTTATATTTATTGATACTAAATTGATGTAATTTTACTTTAAACCCAATTGAAAAATTTATTTACCAGTATATATTAGTAAAATAAAAAAAATTCAATTAAAATTCTGTAATTCACAATAATTTTCCAAAATTGAAATATTTATAAATAAAACCAAAATTATTACCAAAGTTAGTTTTTATATGATTAATTAAAAAAATTTATTTTTTTTAAAATAATTTTCTTAATAGTGGAAATAAATATTTTTATTTTTTCTTTTCAAAGAATGACTAAATAAATTGTTAGAAAAAATAATTTTTTTTGAATTTTTTTTTTCTAATTTCAAAGGATTATTTTTTATATTTTTAATCAATAGATAACAAAGTATAGTGTATAAAAAATATTATTAACTATTTAGTTATTATTATTGATACCTTTCAACTTAAAATATAATTTATAATGGTCATCTGAAAATAAAAGTTTAATAAATTATCACATTTTTAAAAGCGATTTCCATGTGCATTATAAGATATAAAAACAACTTTTTCTAAAAATTATATATTACATTATTGTAGTGATATTTACTTATAATATTTTTATTCCATTCCATAAATTCTATAATGAATGTTATTACATTATAATCTTTTTCTGTTACATTATCCCCACCATAAAAAAAATAATCCCGAGCAATTTAATGATGATCTCAATAATCAAGTCTTTTCATTTGAAAATACCAATTTTGAAAAACCCAAATTGTAAAAGGCATAATAAAAATATTCATAATAATGGATAAATGGGTAAAAATGTCACGTAATAGGGTTTCTATATAAGAGAACATTGCCGATAGCTGAAGATTTGGTCATGAAAAAAAAAGAATAAATAATTATAGTATGTGATAAAGGTTACCAAATATTAGAAGTTGAACGACTAATGTAATGTTAAGGGAAAAAAGTGATAAATATTTTAATAAGTAAATTTATATAATGTTAAGCTAAATAATTGTATTAGGATTAAAACATGATTGAATATTGATTTCCTAGTGTTTAGGAAATATTTTACTCTCAATGAATATAAGGAAATATACAAACATGATGTGTTTCAATTTTACATGAACAATTTTTTCTCTTGGATGTTTATTGATAAATTATAAATTAATAACTTCTTCCATGAAATGAATATCTAAAATTTAATTTTTCTTACCTAAAGAGTTAAAATTCAAATTTTACAGATGTATGTTCTATGAAAGAGTGGAAAGTCTTGTTGTCTATCTCTAACTATTTTCCAAATACAAAATGTTTTCAATAATTTTCCAATATAATACTTTAATATATAAAGCACCATGATAATACCACTAGTGAATCATTTATAGTTTCTCATAAAATAATTTAAGTAAATATGTTGTCATATTAAATGGGGAATCATGTAGGCCAATGGTAGGCATTAAACACTTATCATCCTTTAGTCATGGGTTCAAGCCCCAAGACCATTCGAGATGTATTGGGTTATCATCTAAAATTCATGTTTTCATTTTTATAAAACCATAATAATATAATTCTTAATTAATACTTTCAAAAATATTATAGATATATTTCAAATAAAAGTAAACATTTAATAACCTACTTACTATAGTTTTCAATACAATGTATTATTTTGATACTGGATGATGATCTTCTTTGAAATTTATCAAAATGTAATTTATGATAATATCAAACCTAATGGATATAAATATGATTAAACATGTTTCTTTAAAATATAAATTCATTATTCATCGAGGAATATTTCTACTGAAACATTCACATTCGAAAAATTCCTCTAAAATGTCCACAATCTCAGTGGAGATATAACGAACCATGATTTTATGGTTTGTTTCCTATTAAATAAATTAAATTCATATAATAGTTTAAATTTTACAAAAAATCATTTCAAATATTATAAATAATATTAAATTAAATAGAGTACACAAATAAACTCTATAATTGAATAGTTAAAGATATAAGGTGTATTCATTGATGTTAAGAAACCTATACCGTTGAAATAGTAACCTAATCTTAGGAATAGAAATATTAATGTTATAAATATTAATTAGTCTAATGGAATATTAACATCAAATTTTCATGTATAAATAAAATTTAGGTAAATTATAAATCATTATATGAAATAATTATATCATAATATAAGTAAATAAACGCGTCAGAAATTACTAATTAAGTATTACCTATTTTATAAAACATAAATGTTTATTTAAAATTTTATAATTAATATAAATATTTAAAATAAACATTAATTTCATATAATAAAACAATAATTTAATATTTTTTGTCTTATGAATATAATATAAGTTTAGAAGACCTTAGTGAATTTATCAAAGTGTTATAAAATCACTTATAAATTTAAAAATTTTATTTTTGGAGTAAGTGGTGATTTTAATTAAAAAATAAATTTATCATATTTATAAAATTATATTAATAAAACGATGTTCATTTTAAAATTCTACACATCAAAAAATGGTTACGGTGTATTTTTTTAATGAAATACATTATGTTTTCGTGAATAATAAAATATTGTAATTTACGGTATTCATATATTATAAGGTAAATAAACTATTTCATGATTCATAGATGATTTAATCAATATAGTCTCTAAACCCCTCCATCAATTAAATATATTTGGTAATAATACTCAATCTATTCATAGTCACAAGTCAAAATAATTATCAAATTAGTGAAATATTCAAAAAACACCACTTCCTCCACTATAAAGACCACCCTTCACCGCCCCTTCTCCACACACCTCTACCTTTAATATTTTCAAATTTATTCAAAAATACTTCTTCCATGTCTCCCTCATGTATATGAGGTTGTGGTAATAACACAATACTAATCAAAGGTCCCTTAAATAGGTTCTCAAAGAGGAGAATTGAAGAGATAAATCATATTACTTTTTATTTTAATATCCATTCAATTTAATTTTTTTTATTTATTATCCTCTCCTCATAACCTATATCAAAAGATATATGATAAATCTAGTATCATTTATATACTTAATTTATATAGTGTTAATGTATGACCCATAATCAAAATCATTTCTCTCTCTCTTTTATTTTATAAATGAAAATATCACATGTGATGTGTTAATTTACCAACATCATGGATGATGTATTTTCATTTTCCATTAATTCCATCAAGCATAGTCACAAAACCATAATGATGGTTAAAATATATTTTATTATAGTTATTATAGGTTTTTTCATATTATATAACTTGTATTTACCAATGATATTAATTACTATGACAAAACTATTACGTGATGATCAAAAAACCGCCAAAATGTTATAAACAATTATCATTAATGTTTTATATAATGAATCATCATAATATCAAAAAAGATAAAAAATAATAAAATTAAATTGATTTGATTTTAATCTATAAAATATGATTACAATACTAGAAAATTATGCCCATTTACATGAACCGTATTAAATATAAACATGTGAACCAATCATGAACACCAATAAATTAAATACACCCAATGGATGAAATTAAACTATATAACTCATAAAAACGTCCATAAATTATCTCAATAAAAATATAATTAATTATATTAATTTCAAAAAGGATCTGAATGATGTAATTTATGGATTTAATTTTATTAACTATGTAATTAAGATAAACTTCATAACACATTCATAAATAAACCTAGGGACTCTGCCTCAATTTCAAATTTATCAGGACTTACTTGGTATTGAGAAACTAATATTTTTATGTGGTGCAGCTACTGACCACTGGATATAAATTTTAATTTTAAACTATATTTATATTTATTATCCATATTCTTGCATTATAGATATTATTATTTCTTATACATATACCAATTTACATAGAGTTTTTTGTTTTGAATGTTGTTTTAGCTGGGGAAATATTGATGAATCTGTATCCTCTAATAAATAGAGATGTTAACGTGAAATATTTTTCATGAATTAATGCTATGTATAATGAATGAAATTGAATTTAAATGATATTAGGGTCCCTCTATATCCCCTAGATGCATTTATAGGACTCATGCGATTGAATAGTTGGTGAACAACCCTTCATTTTTGTGCCCAAATAGAACTAGACAAGTTTTAACCCACAGACTTAAATAGTCTGGATGGTATAATGATTAATGTTTCAAAGAAATGGAATCCAATAAATAATATGTTTTATTTTCCATTATTGATTTATATGTCTTTATGATGTTTTTACTATGAAAAATCTATGGATTCATTTTCATTTCATATTTTTTGATGGAATGTGTTTTTTCTATTATTTAATGTTCTATAATGTCTATTACTTTTTAAAATTACCTCCCTTACTATTCTATAATGTAAACCATATTGATCATTTGAGATCACCCTTATTTTGATTCCCTTCTGTAGGTTAAGAAGAATAAAACTTTTATTAATATTTCATGGATACCATTTATTTCGTTTTATCATGAATCATTTTGAATTATATATCTTTCCCAATGTACTAAGAGTATTATATATGTACTTTTTCTTCTTAAATGGCTAAAATTATTGGTCATTTTGGATTTTATTCCTTATAATATTTCCAATGTAATAAAATAATGCACAGACTCTAGGTTTTTGGGTTCAGTTTGTTATAATGTGAATGAAAGGTAGTTTAACAGCAACGTCGAATACAAGAGTTAAAAAATGTATTTTAACTAAATGAAACCTAATATATACATTGAATAAAATCATGGAAGAACAACAATTAATTTTATTAATGTAGTTATTATGACGGTATTCCTAGAAATACATCATGGTCTAGATAATATTAGTGGACGTGGTTCTGTAACTTATGTGTATAGAAGTGACATATCTGATAAGGTGTTCTAGGCCTGAATTAGGGTAACCATGTACCTAACAACATAACTTACTACACACCTGATATGACCCATTTTGAGAAGATAATTAACATTTTATTTACAATCCATTACAATGGGTTTTATAGGTAAATACTTTCCCAAATAATCCATGTTTGTGATTTTGAGAGTAGTTATAAATAAATTTCAAATTTATGTAAATTGTTTTGCTAGATTTAAATTATGCATTATGATTCATAACATAATTTAGATTGTTGCATTGTTTGTAAATTGTGACTATTGAAATAAATGGAATCAATATCCACCGAAAATGTTGGGATTTCCCCACAATGCTTGTTAAAATGGTTAGGGTTGGAGTTGAGAAGATCATGACCATATTAGGAAAGCTAACTTAGGTTATGAACAATAACCACACTATGCCAGTGTTGGGTTATTACAGGTTTTAAAATTCCCACATATTTTAGTGGGAGTACTAATCCATTGGTACTTGAGTAGTAGATCAAGTTATTTCAAAAGATATTTCTATCTTTGTGATGAAATGGATACGAAATGTTAGTGCTGGTAGTATATTGTCTCAAGGGAGATGGTGATCAATGGTGTTCAATGATAAAAAATACTAAGAATGAATTTGAAATAGAATACATGTATTTTTGACTTCTTATTGAATCATTCATCAAAAAATACTTCCCGGAGGAGTATTGCAGTAAAATAAAGAAAAAATTCCTTAGCATAATGAAAATAAAAGTAGATAGTGTTTTGGAGTATGAGGTCATCATCACAAGACTATAGATGTATGATTTGAAATAAATACATGAATCAGAAGAAAATATTGATAATTTATTTGATGGTAATTATCCAAGTATCCAAAGGGCATTGGCTTATGAAATTTTTTCATAATATGATGAAATATTATTAATTTCAATCAAAATGAAGAAAACAATTAGTAGATCGAATTTGTTTAAGTAAAATGATGATAAGAAGAGGAATTATGATAACTATGGAAAAGGGGAAGATTTGTAGATAAATAAGCAAATAAATATATTACCATTATGAGAACACTATCAAAAAAACATCCTGGAATGTACTTGAAAGGAATAGGAGTTTATTATAATTTTGTAGAAAAAGGTCACCAAGATAATGAATGCTGTGGGAAGAGACAAATCAATAAAGTTAAAATATACAATTATAGGGATATGGGACACTTTGAAAATGATTATCTTAACAATAAATGAAACTTTCATCAAAATAAATGCCAAGATGGAAAGCCTAAGAGTATGTAATCCCAACTGTTGAGGTTGAAGTTCCTAATTATTTATTGGAATATACATTAATCACTTCCTCAAACATATCCAATGATTTATTTGATAATAGATCATTGAATTATTTTATATGTTCCCATTTTATTAGATAATATGACCTTTGACTTTTGATTTGATAAAGGAGTTGTATGTCCAAACTCATAAGGGATGTATCATTGGAATAAGGATATGTTGGTCAGTCCCCTTTATGAAACATAAATGTACATTATTTTCTAACCTTATCATCATTCCTATGATTTTCTTTGAAATACTTCTCAATATGTACATGCTTTCAAACAATGATGAAAATTATTATTACAAGAAGATTGAAGTTTCAATTTGGAAGAAAGGTATAGAATCCCATATATTTATAGAAGAAAACTCATCAAATAATTCTTATATAGACCCACCCTCAGTAGATCTGCTAAATGAAGTTATTGGGGAGGAAGTGAAAAAACTTCTAAGGATGCGTAATAAAGTCTTTAAATTTAGTATGTTATTATTATGGAGGAATATATTGATGTATTTCCAAAGGATATACCTAGACATCCTCTCGAGAGGGATGTTGATTTAATTATTGACTTAATTCTTGGTGCAAGACCTATATCAATGTCTCAATATAGACCGACCACTATTGAATTATTAGATCTAAAGAAATAAGTAGTGGAATTGATAGATAAGTGGGTTTTCTGCCCTAATGTTTCTTTATTGGGAGCCGGTAATCTATTTTTCTAGAAGAATGATGGATCCACAAGTTTCTGTGTTTTCTATAGAGAAATAAATGCTATTAAAAAAATAACAAGTATCCACTTATTCACATTGATGATTTATTTGATTAAATTCATGAAGCTCAATATTTTTTAAAGATTTACCTCTGACCTGTTTATTGTCAATTGAATGCAAGGAAAAAAGATATTCCAAAGACAATATTTCGAACTGGGTTTGGACACTATGAGTTTACAATAAATCCATTTGGACTGAAAAATGCACCTTTTGTTTTCCTGGATCCATTGAATATAGTTTTCAAGGAATATCTTGATGATATAATTGTGGTATTTATTGATTAATCATTATATATTACAAAATATATGATGAATATGAGAACCACTTGTTGTTTTTTTCAAAAGAATCAAATAAGAAAAGAGTTATATTGGATGTTAGAAATAATGAATTGTGGATTAAAATAGTCTATTTTCTTTTCTCTATCATCTTTAAGGATAGAATGTTAGTTGATCATGTGAATACAAAAATGGTTCAGGATTGTCCTACACCAACCAAAATAACTGAGGTATGTTTTATCATTGGTTTATAAAGATACTATTGGTGTTTCGTACAGATTTGTTCCTGATTATTTAACACGTTAACCCAGATAACTCGTAAATGGGTTACTTTTAGATGTTTAAAGAGTGTGAATAATGTTCTAATAAATTTTAGAGGAGATAAGTGAATTATATGATCATTAATATGTCATCGGGGAAGGTGGATTTATAATTTATTGTGATTATTTAATGAAAGGATTTTGATGTGTCATTATGAAGAATGATAGAGTTATTGCTTATGCATCAATGTAGTTAGATATTCATGAACAATACTATCTAACTCATGATCTTGAGATAGATACCATAAAATTTTCTATGAAAATAGGGAGACACTATCAATATAGTGAAATACGTGAGATATATACTAATCATAAGAGTTTGAAATAAATCATTACATAGAAATAACTTAACCTTAAGCAATGATAATGGCTCGTGCTACTCATGAATTATGATTTTCCAGCACACTACCTCCCTATAATGGAAAATAAGGTAGAATAAACATTACATATTAATGATGATGGGTTTCTAACCCAAATTAAGATTGAGAAAGATCATATGTTCATTGATTTAGTAAATGTGGATATGAATATTGGTAAGGAAGATAAATCATCATTCTTTTTTCAAATGGGTATTAAATGATATTTACTAGATAAGAAAAAAATATATCTATAAAAGGATGTGGTTTTTCAAAATAAACTTAATGTTATTAGGGATGGAAGATTGGAATACTTAATACATGAGGATGGAATTAAGAAAAGTGGAAAGGGGTTATGTGTTCCATCAATACCAAAGAAAAAAAGGGAATTATTAAATGATGCTTACATCTCAAATTTCTCCATACATCCTGGTAGTACAAAAGGGTATAGAAATATGAAGTAATATTTTTGGCGGTATAATATAATGTGATAAATTTCGTACTACGAGTCAAAATTCATAGTTTCTCAATAGGTGAAGGATGAAATAATCCACAATAAAAAAGTCATGAATCCTCTTCCTATACTTGTGTGGGAATGGGGTGATATTATAATGGAAATTACCACATTACTACCAAGGGCTCCATGAATGAATGACTCAATATGAATTTTTGTTGATTGATTTTTGAAATCATCAAATTTCCTTGTATTAAGTGAATATTTTCCACTAGAGATCCTAGTAAGAGTTTGTATTGATAATGTTGTAAGACTTCATGGTGCACCTATATCGATTGTGTCTGATTGAAATCTCTTATTACATAAATATTATGGATGAATATTTAGAAGGATTGGGATACAAAGCATCATATGAGTACTGCCTGTCACCCTCAAAATGACAGATAGTATGGGAAAACAATTCAACCATTGGAAGTCATGTTGAGATCATGGCCAATTTATATTCTAGGTATCAAGGATCTATATTAAACATTGGTGTAATTTTCCAACAATAATATTTTTTTTTCTAGTATTTAAATGGAACCACACAGAGCATTATATGGAAAGATATGTAAAAATTCATAATGTTGTAATTATATTAGTAAGAGTAAAAATATAGGCCTATAACTAATTTAAGAGGCAACGATAATGGTAATTGAAATTAGAGATCATATTATAGAATCTCAAAGTAGGAAAAAGATTTTTACTAATAAGAAGAGGAATGTTTTAAAATTCCAAGAAGGTAATCATGAGTTTATAAAAGTATATCTAGAAAAGGGTGTCTTAATGATTGGTAAGAAAGGGAAATTGATCACGTGGTACATCAGACCATTTGATATTATAGAAAACTTTATTGTGGTATCTAACCATTTTGAAATGCCACTAAATCTATCTAATGATCATGATTTATTCCCCATGTCATTGTTAATGAATTACATATCAAACCCAACACATGTACTCACCTATGATGAAAAATAAGTGGTTCCTAATTTTTCTCATATTGATGATCTTATCGATATTCTTGACACTAGATATCCAGTATTGAGAAATTGGATAACTCGACAGGTAAAATTTCTTTGGATATACCATGAGATGGAGGAAGCAATGAAAGGACCTTAGGATTTTATAAATTATATCAACACTTATTTTTTTATAAGGAAGTGTTCATAAAAATATTGACGATAAAAATTTTATAGGAGGTAAGAATAAAAATCCCAATGATTTTATTATATGTATTATCTTAAATAAATTCAACCCATTTGATACTTTACATTGCCCACAAAATTATTCTGCATAGTATAAATAACATTAAATCCCATATACAAAGTAAAAGAATCTATATAAATGAAGAATGAATGAAATATGGGGTCTTCCAAGAAGTTAAAGAACCTATAATGATGAAGTAATAATTTTACTATAGGAATAGTAATATGACCATTATGAATAGTAATTTATCCAATAGAATTGTAAAATCACTTTCAAAGATATAAATAAAATTTACGCCTATTATAAGTTGTAATATAATATAATTATAAAATTGTATAAGTAAATAATTGATTTATGAATTATTAATTATGTATTAGTATTTTTTAAAAACATGAATGTCTGTTTATAATGTTATAAATATCATAATGATAAAAAAAATTATTTTCCTAAAATAAAATCGTTCAATAATATTTTTTTTATATTTTTATTATAAGACAATTTTATGAGACCTTAGTTATTTTTCAGGGTGTTATAATATTATTTATAAATTTCAAATTGGGTTTTTAGTAATTGATGATTTTAATATATAAAATAAAATTTCTCATATTTTTGTAATTATTTTCATAAAATTGATTTAAATTTTTAATTCTACATGTAGAAAAATGGTTAGGGTGAATCATCGGTATTTTTTTGAAATACTTGAGTTTTTTGGGAATAGTAAAATATCATAATTTACATTATAAATACATTATAAGTTAAATATACTATTCCATGACTTATGGTTGATGTAATATCCATAATCTCTAACCCCTTTCTTTAGTTTCACATATTTTCAAATAATTCTCCAACTATTCATGGTCATGATCTGAAATAATTATCAAATGAATAATATATTCAAAAACACCCCTCACCACCCCTTCTCCTAACACATATATTCCTTGAATATTATGGAAACTATACCCAATTACTTTCCCCAATTCTATCCACACCATTTAGTAGGTTCTTTTGACAATAAAAGGAAAACCAAGGTTTCTTAAGGGGGTTATCAAAGAGGAAAATTCAAGCGATACATTCTCTTTCTTTTTCTATTAATTTCATTTTAATTTAATTTTTCATTTATTATCATCTTCTAACATCCTCTATCCAAGAAGACATGATAAATTCAGTATCATAAATATAATTGAAATAAATATTGTTAATGTTATATCCATCATGAAAATATCTCTCTTCTCTCTCTTTTATTTTATAAATGAAAAAATCATTCTTGATGTGTTAATTTACCAACATCATGGATGATGCATTTTAATTTTCCATTAACACCTTCCAAGATTGACATAAATCCATAATTATTGTTAAAAAATATTTTATTATACATATTATATGTTTTTTAGAATTCTGGAACCTGTATATATACATGATATTAAATATTAATAAAAAACCATTTCAAGACATTCAAAAAATCACTAAAATGATCTAAAAAATTATCATTAACGTTATATCTATTGAATCATAATCATAGCAGTGGGGAAATAAAATACAATACCAATAAATCTAATATATATTAATGAATAAAATGGACTTCAAAATATGTATAATTAAACCCATTTTACTAAGACATCATTAATTATAAAAAATCAAACGGATTCTGAAACCAAAGAAAATGAATGCTACCAAATGGTGAAAATAAACTCTATAACTCATAAAAATGTAATAAATGAACTTATTAAAACTCTAATTAATCTAATAAATATTGAAATTGTTTTTAATTATTTAATTAATTTATTATATTTGATTATATGGGACACTATGATCAATTTCATAACACATTCGGACATACGACAAGGTACATCATCTTAATTTCCACTTCTTTGGGACGTACTTGGTATTATGCACCTAATTATTTTTATGTGGTGTATCTACTGCGCAATTTAGATTAAATTATTTTTATATTAATTATCCATATTTTTCTTTCTAGGATATGATTATTGTCTTAGTTGTATATGATTTTACATATGATTCTTATTTTGATTATTATTTAAACTATGAAAATATTGATGAATCCATATCCTCTAATCTATACGGAAATTGACAAGGAATATTTTTCATTAATTAAATCTATTTATGAATAATTATTTGGAATTTCATTGAATGTATTGGCCCAATATATCCCATCGATGCATCAATAAGTCCCATGAGACAAAACTGTTGGCGAAAAACTTTTCATGTTTGTTTCCAAACAGAATTAGAGGGTTTCTACCCATAAAAATAAACCATATTTTTGTTAGAATGGTTCATTTTCCAAATAAAATAAGTCCAAAAAATATAATTTTATTCATTTAGTATTCAGTTATAACTCTCGTTGATATTTTCACTATGAAAGAATCTATGGATTCATTTTCATTCACATTTTACTGATGGCATGTGTTTTTAGATTATTTACCATGCCATAATATCTTTTACTTATTGATTTTAATTCATGAATTTTAATTTCAAATAACCCTTAGTATTTCATCTCACCATTTTTCCTTTACCCATGTTAGTAAGACGAAAACATTGAACAATATTTCAACGATGCAGTTTATTTAATTTTATTATGTATTAGATTTTATTTTCTATCATTTCCAATGTACTATAGGTATCAAGTATGTAACATAATCTTCCAAAACATTTAATCCAATTTTTACTTAATTATGGGATTCCTTGTAATCATTCTAATGTAATAAAATAATGCATAGCCTTTTGGTTTTTGGGTTCACGACATTACAAGACACCCACCATATAAAACCTTAAATGGGAGTTTAACATAATCCAATTATGATCAACCTTATAACCATAATTCTTGATGGTATAAATAAATATAGTTTTTAATTATAAATATATGATTATAAAATTCAAATCAATCTATATATTTTTCTTTAATCTAAAAAAATTCCATTTCCAAAAAATACTTATAATATATAAATTTTTTATACCGATGCATAAATAAATAATTCATTTTAATTCAACATAGGTCATTTATAGTATAAAGATTAAATTTTAAAATAGGTAATTGGATTTGGTAGTTTCTGAGCAGGCCAGCTTTAGGAAAACTAACTTAAAATAGATCCTTATAAATATATTTATTTATTTCTTTCATACTATTCATTTTTCCTTGATTTTTTTCATGTATTCCATTCTTTTACTCTAATAGAGAATTTTACCATTCATTCAACTCACTTTCCTCGTATTATCATTAAACATTTTTTACATGATAGAAATAGAACTCTCATACCTCCATGGAATACACCACTTGAGATCTTATAAAAATTCATCCTTCTCTTATTTAACATGTGTGGAATTTGGTTAATGTATTATTTGTTAATAATATTTCTGGATAATTGATTCTGAATAATCATGATTTCCTCGACTCCCATCATCATAACATTTGGGTACTCATAGTCTCTACATTTCCCACTATATTCAATGTTTGCATGATTCCATTAGGTTCCATCCATTAACAAAAACCAAACAACATAGTTTGAGCAACAATAATCATAGTGGGAATTATATATAATGATTTATAGGATGTCTAAATTATGACACATAAATTTCAATATAAGATACCTTATATTTTACCTTGTTAATTTATTATCATCTTAAATTTAAATAAATATATTTTTTTGTAAAAAAATGTAAATTATTCTATTTTTTTCCCAGATATTGTCATATGGTGTGTATAATAAGCCATGTTGTTATGCAATAGGTGAAAATCTATACATGACCAATGTACCATTTTTATATTTATTTCACATTTCTCTCTCTATTCTAAAAAAATCTATTCAAGACCAATGTACCATTTTTAGATTTATTTAACATTGCAATCTCTATTCTAAAACAACATCCACCTGTTGTATCTAAATAGGGAAGTAATTCTATGGAATACTATATAATATCTTCCATACAAAAATAATATGATGACATCAATTCTTAACCTCAAAGTCCAACATAGTGTTATTTCCACGAATGTTTGTTTTTCTAAATATAGGTCCAAAGGATTCTACTTAGCATCCCATGATAAAAAATGTAGTGACCCCATCCTTAGTCGAATGGATCCGATTTTTATTTTAATACATTATCATTAGATCCATGGTATCCATTATCCGAGGAAATAATAGTTTTTTAGACATGGTAAAATATATTCATACATGTTTCCTATATTATATTTCAATACTCAAACTACATTATATTTTTTTCCAGAATATACTATTCCATCTAGAATATTCTTTCATGCCTTTCATAGAAAACGTTATATTTACTTGTAAATAAAGAAAAATAAGGTTGAGATCAAACGATCAATAAGTATTAAGTACAAAATTATATATCATGAATCAATGAGTTTAATCAAAATGAAAGGCTAATAAATGAAAAAACCATCCATATAAATAATTTTACTAGAATAAATAACATATAAGTGTAAATAACTTAATAAAATTTTCTTTTAATCACTAACATTATTATCATAACTGGATAATGAATTATCAGTATACAAATATAAGTAACTAATAATACAATTTATTTAATAAATAATCTAAATATGTAATTAATATAGATATAATATCATTGGGAAAATATCAAGGACAATAATATATAAATTTTTAATGAATGAAATGATTAATTTTAGGATGAATTGCTTCCCAGGAACATGATTCCTCTATCAAAAATATATTTTTTCTAGAATATTTAAAACTGATGGGTAGAATCTCATATAAGTATGACTAGTTGACTGATTTTTCTCATGATACGATCAATACATAGAGGGGCTATCTATAACCATAACTAACCTATATCGTTCGTGTCAAAATCATTCTTTATATATAAAATAATATCTTTAATTCATAAATTTATTTCCTTGTCCTCAAATGTCTATATTGAGTAAAGAATATAGAATTATAAATATTTCCCCAGATAAAAATGACATTAAATATAGAAAACCATATGTACAGATGATATATAGTTTAATAAATAAACGCATCCATGATAAATAATTTTAATATTAATGGGTTATTTATGCTCTAATGATCTTATTAATGTGATTATTCCATAGTATGGTCATTGAATATAAAAATAATCAAGGAAGTTAATGTTAGTACTATCTATATTCAAAATAAACATAAACCATCCAAAATAAGAATATAAATGGTATTAATGAAATATAAACCAATTTGAATATATTTAAAATAAAGGATGTTTGTCATTTATGAATAGAAATACTTTAAAAATATCATTAAAAGAGTTCTTGACCAAAATGTGCCTCTTAATTATGATAATAAAATTTTAAAACATAAAACATAATAAAAATAATTTTCTTCGAAAATAAATATAAAAAACATGAATTTAAATAATATTTTTAAATTTTTTTCATTAAAATACATATTTAAAAATCAAATAGTAGACTCATTGAAATGTTGGCAATGAGAGTGGGTAATTTCGTACATGGCATAAAAGTAAAAACAACATTCATTTTACACTGTAAAAAGTTTAGAGAAGATCATTTTTTAAAAACTAACAAGATTATTCGTTTCAAAAAATTTATTCCAAACTCAAAATGAATAAAAATTTCATTAATAAATCATTTAAAAAATTTAAAAACATTATTAAAATTAGTTTTACAAAACATGGTATTTGGTGAAAACAAATTTCCAACTAAAGAGAGAAATGATGACAAATTTTTAGAAAAGTATTCTCTTAATTATTTCATGAACAAATGAGTGGAAAATTTAAAATATTACATAGAAATTTCAGGAATTACCATAGGAGTAGTAGATAAAATTTGATTTGTTAAAATTATCCACTAATTTCCTATAACTAAAATTCATGAATGAACAATCTTGATTAGAATGAAATTGGGAAATAAATTGCTATAATGATCCTAACATTAAAGTGGGAAATAATCAATTAATCGGATATGTAAATCAACTATAAATCCGGATAGACAAGTTTCAAATACATAATAGGATAATAAGCATTCATTATATACATAATCTTGGAACATGAATAAAAATGAAGATGTGAAATAACCCAATTAAAAGAAATATGTTATTAAAATCTTTACCAAATAGTAATTTTCGCATCAAATCCACCTAGATTATATAATTAATATTGAAACATAAAATAATAGGAATTTTAAATTAATAAATTTATAACATGTTAATGGGGAATCAAATAAACTATATGAAATAATTTTTTTTCATAACCTTACAATATGTATCAATGCAATGAAATAGATGTGAAGTCCCTTACCTTGAGTTCAATATATCACATATATTGTTTATCATCCATAATAAAAGACATATGTTGATAATTTAGTTGATTAATAAAATTTTCAAGTTTATTATTACTTTTAATTCACTCAATTCCATGTTATATATGATAACTTAATCTATTTATGTTTATGTTAGTTGTTATGATGATATTTGTCTTATGTGTCAAAAATAACATCATAATGTGAAAATTGGTCTAAGAGGTCATTATTTAAATATCCCTATAATAATAATAATTATGTAATTATCATAATTATACATTAATTATAATCTCAAAACCAATGATGAATGATGATCAGGAAAAATGAACTATATTATAATTAAGGATATGGTTTGACGCAAGTACACATGTGTATCGTTTCAATTTATCAATGATCATCATAGAAATGATGTAAGAAATTTTTTCCCTTCAACAATGAGTGTCATAAATAAAAAATAATAAAATTTATTTATATATAATTATATATATCATCCTTATTGTTTTTAATGAAAAGTGAGTCACATCAATTTGTGAAGGTGGTAGTCAACATGTAAAAGAGAGAAGTTATCATATTTTGGTATTTGAAAGAAAATGAAATATTACCATTACCAAATGATAAAAATGACATTAAAATAATAAATATTTAATGTATATCATATATTTTAATTAAATTTATCTTTATCTACATCTATGTAAACCATTAGGAAAAAATGAAACCAATCACTTTTAGAAGCGGTAGCCGCTATACCCATGATCAACTTTATCATATCCCCCACAATATTGACTGTAAAAGAAGGTTTTTATATATATTTTATAATGACTCCTAAGATATAATTATTTTATAAATATAATATATATTATTTAAATAAATCATCATACAAAACTATGAGATGTGGTAATGGAAAAATGATTGATATAAATTCACAAGGTCGTAGTCTGACGTATATGAAAATGATGATTTTAACCCATATTTGGGAAGTGGTGGTGGTTTTAGGTCATGAATTTAGAATAGAAATAGAAATATATATATATATATATTATGATTATTATTATATATTATTGTAATAATAATTTATGGATGTGGAAGTAGAAATAAAATAAAAATATTGTGGAAGAATATTACCTCTTCTTTGTGTATCTCCTTAGGATTGCACAGAAATCCTTCTATTGTGGAATTAAGAGCAAAAAAACCTTTTAAAAATATATTATTGAGGTTTAGATGTTATTTAGGAAGGTATTGGAGGAAAAAAATGGTATTATTTTATTAATAATAGAAGAGAGTTGGTGGAATGTTTTATGTGAGGTGAGTGGCACAATTATAATTTTTAAAAATATTCAATTACTCCCATGTTTTTGTGATGAAACAAGGAAACAAATAGAAAATTATAAACCTAGAATATAAAGTGTTTATATATGGTTAAATAATAGTTTTTGGACATATTTGTGGTCATTTTCAACACTTATATTTTTAGTTTAATCCCTAATAAATATAATTTTATCTTAACCACTGTAAATAATTTTATATGTTTTCAAAATTCATTATGTTAAAAAATTAATGTGATCATTTTATATATTTTAACAAACTATTATTTAAAATACGTAATCCATTTTTTTCAAAATATATTCACATAAGTGAAAAAATATAATTTAATATTAATTCTAAAGACACGATAAGAAAGTGGGTTTTAAAATAAAATATGGTCAAATGCTTAAAAAGATTTAACATAAAATATATACTTGAAAATTATTGAAATTAAATAGATTTTTTTAATTTATATATAATTGAAAAAACCATGCATTACAACTGATTCCAAATATAATTTATCATTATAAATTATTTTAAGGAAAAGGTCGTTTTCAACTAAAGTGCATTATTTTTTACTATTAATTGAAAAATGAAATATTTTAGATGAATCCAAGAAATTCACCATAATATTATATTGATATGATGATTTAAAATATATATTGTTTAAATAATATTTTTTAAAAAAATTTAAATAAGTAATTTTAAATTTTGGGATTATTATGCAATTAAATAGTTTTCAAAACAAATGTCGTTTTTAGGAAAATATTTGTTTTACATTCATATAATTTTTATAAATATGTATATTCTATAGATAACCAATTAAAGAAGGTAAAATATATATTTTATAAATTATATAATTACTATTCATACCCAATAATATAATATTTATTTTTAAATGATCATGTCTAAATAAGATTTATTAATGTGTTGGGTTTCATTTGGACATTGTATTTTGTTCATTATAAGAAACCAAAAAATTTAAATTTATTGTAAAATAAATATATTGAAATGTCTTTGTGTGTTTAATACTCTTATAACAATGGCGTTTTATTTTATACATTATATAGAATAAAAACATCTTATTTTATAATTTTGGAATATGATAATTTTAGTGTATATTTGCATTTATAAGGAGCATATATGTGAATGTGTATTAAAATGATTGTGAAAAACTAGGTAGTTTGTTTTGTGAATTTAATCCTTTTGAATATTGTTTCTTTAGTTTTGAAGGATTTTTTCTTCCAACATGGAACAAGAGGATACTAAATGTCTAAAAAGTCTTTATGAGAGGAAAAATGGTATAATATTTGGATAATAACTAATTGTTCAGTGATTTTTGGGATAAGTTGAGCTGGGGAATTTTATATGTGATTTTTTAGTTGAATTTATACAAATATTAATTCTTCAATATATATGGTTGTCATTTAAAAAGGATAGTGGATAAAAAGTGATAAATAATAGTGTTAATCAATGGTTTTCTATATCTATCCAGTAATCTATAATTTATAGATAGGGTTTCTTGATATTTTATATCTTTACCACATAGCAATCTAGTAATTTAATATCTGTTACATATTCCATGGCAACTCAATTTTTACCTTTAGTATTTTTTCTATTACATAAAATGAAATTGACTACCATTACACTTTTCAACAAGATTTCTAAAAAATTGGAATTAATTTATTTTATATATGTTTTTAAATATGTGATATTTATCATTAAAATGAATAAATAAAAAATATTGAAAAATGTTTTTATAAAACAAAATTAAAACATTAGGTGTTCTTGATCATATATCATAAAAATTAATAATGATTTTTTAATTCATTTTTTATTTTATAAAAATTTTTATGAAAAAAATCTTTGAAAGTGATTAATATAATTTAATAATATTAAAATTGACAACACTTTTAAAAAATAACATTAAGAAAAGTACACACATTTATCAATAAATTATTTCAATGTAATTACATTAATATTTTCAATCATGTTGTCATCATTTAATTAGAATCATTATTTTAATTTTATATATAAATGAAACCATACTTTTATAATAATAATAATAATATATAATGATTTAAAATATATGTTTATAAATAATATTATAATAAAAATTCATTATATTTTAATTATTTATAAATTTTAATTTACATGATTTGAAATTTATCATACAAAATTACATATTTTAGATATACATATTTGATATATTAACAGCCAAATGTACATAAATATAATGATAATATCCTATTTATTATATTTCAAATGGCCATGGGTTTAAGGACCATATAAATAATGGTCATGTTTCAATTATATAGGTATTCATACATTTGAAACTCTTCTACCCAAATCTTATAGGACTTGGTATCTATAGAATACCATCTTTTTAAGGAATAAGGAGTAAGAGAAATGAGGACACCCAATGTAGTGTAAATATTGTCAATCATCTTCTTTCATGTTTATTTTTTCTTCAACCTCCATCAAATAATTTATATCCATCGTAATATGATTAAATTTTAATAATAAATATCAAAAACAATTTGGAATAAAATTCATTCAAATATCATCTATCTAAATATATATGAACCTATCGCTCATGTTTATGTGAAAACTACCTTTTCCATTAAGTGATGTAATTAAATTTTCTTCACTAAAAATAAATTCCTATGATAAAGATGGATTTAATTAATAAATTCTATATATTTAGATAATAAATATTCTTTTTGAAAGGTAAATAATTTTTTACCTTAGAATATTTTTATTCATTGTTAAATGTAAATTTCATTCATGCATATGTGCTCGTTACTGCCACTATTATTTGATGTTATTATATTATCTTCAATTCATTATGTGAATTATTTAACATACTTTATTAATATATAAAATATCATAGATTTATAGTTTATGAAAAATTTTCTATAATGATGTCCCATGATTCGACGATCATTATAAGGAAATTTTGTGTATTTTAGTAAATTACCAAAAATGATCTCCCATGTTTTCAACCTCATGACTTATAACTAAATCATTCATGGAATAGAAATAGAAAATTATTAATAATCATATATAATTTATTTTATTAACTAAAATAATCAGGTAATTTTGAAATATTTATCCATGAATGTGTTCTAACATCCATATTATGATACATATACATCAATATCAATATTATAGACATATGATGATGGAATGAAAATTTAACTAGTTAAAAAAAATGTAATGAAATCTTATTACTAATTATACTAAAATGATATATATATAAAATTTTTTTTTATAAATAATTTCTTATGAGTAATATGTTTACAATATATGATGTTAAAGAACATTCATAGTTGTTAAATTTAAATGTATGGGTGTCTCATATCATATTATTTAATTAATACATATACAAAAAATGTAAAAATAGTTTTATAATATGTGGTCTACATATAAACCTATATATTATTTTATCAAAATCTCATTAAATTAATGTAATTTAAAAATCAATCATTTTTTTATATTTTATGGTATTTTTATTAACAATATTCCAATATTATAAATGTTTCCTCATTTCAATTTCTCATCAATAACATATGTTATATATGCTCCACCTTTTTCATGTTATGTATATAGTATACGAGAAATAAATTTTTAATAATTTTGATGCGAATTATAAGTGTTCATTATTATATCTAAATTTATCTCCTTATTAAGGTTTTAATTAAATGGTTACCAAAGCTATAAAAGATTACATTAAAATATTTATTTTTATGAATTTTTTATGTTTTATTTTTTATTTCATAGGTATTAAGTTTAATTTCTCTTAAATATAAAATATTTTCATCAGAACTAGTAATTTATTTGGTTCTAAATTATTATTTATATTTTTCCCATTTTGGTACTAGAAAACATTATATGGAAAGATTCCATAATTTATATATTTTATTAGGATTATTTTTTCTCAATTTATTTTTGGTAAAAATAAGTATAATTTATTTTATCAAGTAATTTTAAAGAATTTTTAAATGAAAATTTTCACAATAATTGGCTTCAATTGTTGATATTTTAATAAAAACTTCTTATTAGTCCATAAACTTTCTCTTCCATTCATCTATTAAAAATGTGTGAAATAATGTTTTTATTTGTTCAAAGAATTAATGATGTATCTTGGAATTATGGAACCTATTCAACATAAATATTATTTTATTTTAATACATCTTTTTTCAAAACGAAATCTAATATTTCTAGGATTTTTTTGTTTTCAAATTTTATCAAATGAATAGTATATTTTCTATTGTTTTACATAGAATAATTCTATCATATTTATGAAATATGTTTTCATATATTTCAACATCATTAAATGAATATAATGATTCAATATATATAATACATAATTATACCATCCAATTATTTTATTTTTCTGGATTCTGACGATGTTTTGGGGAAATTTTAATGAAACGGATTTTTATTCCACTATTAATTAAGAAATTTTGGAATTATGTCTTTTAATGATAATCATGGGGGAACTGGATAACATTTTTTGGATAATAATGATATGAAGTAATGGTGAATGTTTGATATATTATAGTTCACATATTCTTCGATAAGATTATATGGGTCCATAAGAGCCTAGCAATGAAAAGGTTATGGTTCTATATCTCATGTGATATTATATGATAAGAGTGTTGATTATCTATCCAATATGGGAATCTTGTAGTGATTTATTATCATCTATACTATGGGAATAAGGTAGTGATTTATCCTCCAATAAATTATGGGAATCATTTAGTGATTCCTACGAAACTATGTTATGGGAATCAGGTTGTCATGAATTCTCCATTATATTATGTTTCATATCATTATTATTGTTCTACACATTTATTCTAGTATATTTGTCCTTTTTTATCCATTTATAGATCTTGGTTGTTAACACTTTTTAATCATTCCTTAAAAAATTCAAAATCCTTATCTGAGTATAATATTTTGAAAATTATGTCCATTTCGATTTTGATTTTCATATTCAATGGCCATGTTCCTTGATTATGCCCTCATACAATTGTTATTATCTTATTCTTTCAGGTTATCTCTAATGGTTATCTCCCATGATTACCCTTTCAGATCAAATGATATTACCCCTTCTTTTATTTCAATTTCCCCAATTAGTAATGACATGTGTATCCTAGGACATATCTATAAAGGGGATCTTCTCTATCTTATTTGATCAGGTTTTTTGGATATTTATGCTCTGAGAATAGTTTAATGTCTTATGTAGTTGAAGACCTATCGGGTTCCCCCTCACCTCTAAAAATTGGGCTTTTTATAACAATAAGAAATTAATTTTCAATCAGTTCTAACGGGATCATATATGGTGTGACTATGGAGAATTGTTGACAAATATTTTTAATAAGTAAATATATTTAATCTAAAAAGACAATAAACTTTTACATCTCGATGATTGAGTGAGTACTATGAGATTTAATGTTTATTTATGGAATATATATATATATGATTGTAATGATCCATAATATAGCATCAAAGAGTATACGCAAGGAGAGTGATTTGAGAACATGATTTGGGAGTGTGGTTCTGGCTTGCTACAATTTATTTCATAGAAGGGATTAATTATATTAGGGATTATTATTGTAATTAAGTAGTGATATCCCTAGGTGTTTTTCTAAATATTAGAACCATTTTTAAATTTTATTAATGAAAATAGTATTTGTTTCCTAAAAATGTTGTTATAATCTATATAAAACAACGTGGATTTATTCCTTATCCCAAATTAACACAGGTATAACAACATTAAAAAGCGATGGTTGATTATTAACATTATTTCCACTCAATGCATGAAATAAAGGCCAAATTTTACACCATGATTTATAGTTCAAGGAGATAGGATTTGGTAAATTAACATTATATTTAGTAATATTCCAATGTATATAATTTTTTGGTTATAAGTCTTCATTGAAAATATTTATATAGGGTATAAATTGATTACTATGAGTTCATATGTTTCGATTTGAACATCATTTTCAATTTATTTGTTTAATGTACATATGTTTTCTTTTTATATGTATTCTCATAAAAATATTCTATTATTTTGGTAACTGTATAAAACCATGTGGAATATTGTTAAGAATGTAATTTAATGATATAACTATGACTATCTCAAAATAAATCCAAAGATGATAAGAGTTCAAGTGAGGATTAATGTAGTCATTTACAATCATCTATCATTAATTATTACTGAAAATGTTGTTTATATACAATTTCCTATCAATAGAAATTTTTTGTTTTAGGAAATTCCTTTTGATAAAAAACATAGTGGGAAGAATATCTAATATAATACAATTCATGAATGTGGGATGACGCACCTAAATAAACCTCAATGTAGTTTTTATATTTTTAATATATTTAAATAGAGAGCACAAAAGGAATAATTTATAAAGAAACTAAATATTATAGTTATCAGGATGGTGTGAAATAAATTTCATCCTATGGTTCTAATTTTTTTTCAATGTGTTAAATATGAGTAACTTGTGTATTATTTAGATAAATTATATATTCTAATTGAAATAATGTATTTTAATAATCAAAAACCACCTAGATATAGGGAATAAGAAATATCCATTTTTGTGGAAATTATTGAGCCAAATTATAATATTTTAGCCCAACATAACATCCACTGTATATTTTTGGATATATTTTCATATTTCATTTTTACCATATTTTATATCTAGTGGGTTATTTATGACCATAATTTCACTAACCCAATAATTTTACATTTAATTTTGGTAGAAATCACCATTTTTTATGACTATTTTTTCATGTGTTGATTTTTCTAGGACAATGCTTCATGAAAAGAATATTATTCATTCGTTATTTGAATTTGATTCGATATTGTGAAGGTATTTGTTCTCTATACAATGATGAAGTAAAATTTATAATAATAGGTACGAAACATTCCATATCAATGTATGACCATTAATATTTATTCCAATATATTTACATTAATACTCACACAATTGATGTTTTCCCCACCTTACACATGTTACTGAGGTTGATATTTCATTACAAATAATATATCAAGTGAAGAATAAATTATGAATACCCCAATTAGTGTGGATTATTAAAATCTCATTGAAAACATATTAATAGATGTTATAATGTATGACTATAAAAAAAATTATATATTTTTCTTTAATTATATACAATGTTGTACATCCTTTTCTATAACAGTCCAAATTGAGATTAATTGTGACACATTTTAATTTTATAAAATTATACATATTAAATGGGACAATGATACAATAGAAGAAGAATTACTACATATAAATATATGTATCTACAATTTAATATTAATTTAGAAATAAAAAAAATATTTTTAATCCAATTAAATGTTAAAATTATATTTTCTTATCTATATAACTAGACAGACAATTTTTTCATAAAAATTTTCTTTTTTGGTGCCATGTTTTTTGATTTTAAGAAACAATAAATATTATGGGTAAAATTTCAAAAAATATATGGTTGATATGAATAATAAATTGTTGATATGAATAATGTATAAATACTACATTTATTAATAATTGATATAATGAATGAATACAAATTTTTAATATTTTTAAAAATAAATTTTGTAATAAAAACACGTATAATTATATTTTTTTGTTTTTATTTAAAATATTAATTCAAAAAATATTATTTTAACGTGAAATAATTGAAATAAATTTTTAAATATATAAAATCAATATTATCATGGGATAAATATTCGATATTTTATAATAAATTTTTTTATTAGGTCATAGTGTAACATATAGTTTTAAAAAAATAACAACTTTTAGAAAATCATCATGATATTAGAATGGAAATATATATTATAAAACTATTTTTATTTATAAATTTGCATTAAAATGAGTGAAATAAAAAATAAAAAAAAACAATTTTCATATAAGGTCTATATTTTACCCAGTGGGGCAGTAGTGGTATTATATACAAGTAAAATATCCATTTTTAATGAATATTAATAGTTATATTATTATAAGGTTAAATTATGTTTTTTATTGGTTTTAAATACCTATAGGTATCATCTATTTATTTATAAATCATGATGTGTCATGATAATCAATTATAGATATGTTTTTAAATGAATTTTATGCTAAATAAGTAATTTTATGAAAAAACTGTTCTTTATTGTAATTTGTAAACGTAGTTTAGGAGTAATTTTTACCAATTATAAGAATTTAATCTTATAATTTTTTCTGTATCTAGAATCATATTTTTGGAATTATTTGTTACACGAGAATAAATTTTTTCTATTAATTGAATATTATTATTGAAATTATATTTTTATTTACTGTAAGTGTAAAATAAACTAACATGGGTGTTTAACTAAGAAGTATCGTTTAATATATAAGAAAATCTATTTTAAATATAATTGGATAAGTGGATGTAGTAATTATAATATTTATATTTCAATTTAGGTCCATTATGTGATACATTTCCTTGAAAATTACTTATATTATTTTATTGTTAAGGGTTTTTATAGGGGTTCTAATAACCTCACATATTAAATGGGAGTCTACATATTTCACTACCCTATGCTATATGAGAACCTTTTCATTGAACATTTATACATAAATAACATCGCAACTCTAGTACCCATATAATATAGGTCCTGGTACCACTAAATGGAAAACCTAATATAGATTTTGGTTTACGACAATGTATGACACCAAAAGAAGATTTAATTTCCATGACAGAATATTTTCACATATATATATATATACAAATATATTCTACTTAACCTCAAAAATATATAGAATTAATCCTGAAATTATAATATAAATATCATTTATATACATTAAGTCATTTTTATTTTGGTAATACCTATTATTTACATCTCATCTAATAAAATGGGAAATGGAATTTTCACTCATTCATATATATAACCATCAATTTCCATAGAGAATTGTAATTAATTTTACATAACTACCTCTTATTTATTGTTATATATGTGAATTTAATTAATATATATGATATCTATAATATTATTTTTATTATATAAAGATAAATTATTAATTTTATTAATTTTATTCAATTCATTGAATAACTAATACATCACCATATGCATAACTACTAACTTTCACAATTCCGATGTTATCTATTTCATTTTTCTTCATTATATTAAATTTTTTGTTATGAAATATTTTTTTGCAACTATATGATATTATGGACTAATTTATTTCTCTAATATTATTATGAAATTATTACAAAAAAATCAAATATCCTTTGAATGTAATACATTAATATTGGTAAATTACAAAAAACAAGCTTGCCTTGGATTTTACCCTTATGAATTTAACTAAAATTCTCATGGAATGAAATTTGAAATATATTAAAACCCATTGATCATATATTAGTTTACCCTAACTATAATTGATATTATAACCTTATTATAAATAATTACGGTTTAAAGTCACTTTTAAAAAAATAAGTAGAATAATGAAAATTACAATCATTTGATGAAGAAAATTGTAATGACCTGGCAATTCCATGAAATTTTTTAAATTATCTGGGAATTTTACGAGCCCGTGAAAATTGACAGCACATGATTCTGAGGCCCGGTGTGCCAAAAAAAATTTCTTATGTTTTTATCGAGTACATTCATAAAATGTGCGTGCGGGTTTTTGTTACTTTTGAACCAGTGATCAAAATTGAAATCTAAGGACACCGTTGAACTCACATTGCCAATATTCACATAACGTGACCTTTACCTCACCTGTAGTAGGTCGAGGGTGAATGATTTTTTTCCAATTTTTCATGGGAAAATAAAAATAAAAATATTTAACATTTAATTTTTATTCTTGAAACCTCCTTAAATGTGTTATGGAGGTGGGGACCACATGAACTAAAACCCCCGATTTGAATACAAATGTGGGGACCACCCGACTCTTGAACTCCCTCTTTAATGAGTGGGGGTGGGTGACCCTTGGTTTCCTGCAAATTAATTATGCCAACTACCCATTTAATTGTTGGACCCAACTAGAAATTAATGAAATTTGTTAGCATTTCAATTGTGCCAACATAATTAATCATCTTATGTTAAATTATATTGGCACCTCATTATTTTGGTGGGAAAATGAGAAGGGGAGAGATTTTGAGAGGATTACGCTTCTCCAACGAGGAACACCTCCCAACAATAAACTTCTTCAATGAAGACTGTTCCACCTCCGACATGGGACATCATCGATAATGATGAACTAAAGTCTTCCCTTCTCTCCTTAACGAAATCAATAAACATTCTAGGTCAAGGTTTTTTTATTCTTTGTGTTTTACATCGAATTAATCATCTTGATCCACCTGCTAGCGAACTAATGTGGAGGGAGCAGACCAAACGAACATGGCACGATCACTCCGTCATCCTTCATAGTTAGTAAATTAATCGTGATAGAGGAGGATGGTAACCAACAATGGTGGGGCATGAGAATCGTGGCTGACACCATGTCCGGCCATGACGAAGGCGACACCGCGACCACACCGCCCGACTGAAGAGAACCATAACCTTGTGTTGTGGCGGTGAGGGAAGGGCGGTCGTCTCGTAGCCAGCTTACGGAAAAGGTGAAGTACGAGACCATGCTGCGCGGAAAAGAAGGCTGGCCATCTGGCCAGCCGCGGCAGGCTGACGCCCGGCGGAACCCCGTCATGCTGCCTTGCAGTGCCCCTCCGTGCCGCGGGCCACCCAGGCCGGACCACCTTACCGAGCCACCCAACACGAGCCAGACCGCCTAGTGCGGGCCACGCCACCCGCCGCAGGCCTTTACAAACCCAATGGGCTGAGCTGCCCAATGGGCTTGGCTGCACCACAGGCTAGTTCGTGCCGCAAGTCTGGCCGGACCCAGCAGTTAGGGCTGGGTCGGTCCGACCAGGTCAGAACGAACCCAGACCAGTTTCGACCCATTACATAATTTTTTCCATAATCATGGAAACATACACCCATTTGACGAACCGTCTACTGTGCTAGAAATCCTGGAGAGAGATAGTCCCTCTGATTTAGCTCACTAGATATTTGGGTAATATTTGGGTACAATAGGGTTGGATCAATCAAGAATCTAACCGGGCCCTCCAGACTAAATGTCTCATAACATACAAACAGGGCATCTGATTGATGCACCATCGGTTGCATTGAGACCCCTATGACATAGTGTTACCTTGAGATACTTCTTCATAGGACTTTGTGATAGTTGGAGTATCGACTAGTGGCTTGAGGAGAGGACCCTCCATGAGACAAGTGTGTTTAGTGCTGGAACCCTATAGTTGGCTTTGACGATGTACTAGGATAATGTGTGTGTTTGAAGGCATAATGACGATGAAATAGGATACAGTGTTGGTCTGACGACGTACTGGCTATATACTACTATGATGGGTGGGTCTGATGACAAACTGATGATGTACTAGGATCTTCTGTGGGTCTGATGACATACTGGCAATTAATTAGGATCATGTGTGGGTCTGACGATGTACTAAGATCATGTGTGGGTCTGATGACGTTCCGATGATGTGCTGCGATCTTGTGTTGGTCTGACAACATACTGACGAAGTACTAGGATCCTATTTGGGTTTGATGGTGTACTAACGATGTACTAGGATCTTGTGTGGGTCTGACGACGTACTGATGATGTAATAGGATCCTGTGTGGTTATTAAGATGTACTAATGATGTACTAGGATCTTGTGTGGGTCCGATGATGTACTAGGATCCTGTGATGGTCTGACAATGTACTGATTATGTACTAGGATCTTGTGTGGGTCTGACGATGTACTGACATTGTACTAGGATCCTGTGTGGGCCTGACAATGTACTAACATTGAAGCGGGACCCTGTGTGGTTCTGACGGTGTACTAGGATCCTGTGTGGGTCTGCAATTTGGGATCCTTCGTGGGTCTACCTATTGACAGAGTAAGATAATTCAACAGATACATCTAATCATCTCTACTACTGTACCTATGTTATACCTGGTGTGAGCTAAGTCCATACCTGAGTGGTAGTTTCCTTCGTGGTAATACCTTGGTGATATTCTTCTATGTGGAATACCTAGGTGGTACTTACCTACGTGGTATTCCTTCCTTTGTGGAATAGTAGAGCTCTGGGCTTTTGGGTTGGACCCTGTTTTTTCTCATGGTTGAGATGAGTATACAAGGTAACTTTTGTATATATATGGGCATATACCTATTTAGGCTTGTCAATTGTTTTGATGCATTGTGGATTATCCATTGTGGATTCTAAGAGACCTCTGAGGGTCTTGGGGTCCCTAATGAGTATCTTTATACTCACCCCTGCACGGGTTAGGCCTGCACCTTGTTGTGTTTGGTGTAGATGACTGACAGCACTGACTAGGGACTAGGATACCCAGACTGGAGGTAGCTCGTAGGTGGACATTAGAGGAGGCATATTGGGGAGAGGATCGGTTGAGATCTATACCTACCATTCTGGTAGGATCCCTGGTAGGTGTTCACATGAGATGTTCAGTTTTCTCATACATTCCAGTTCTCTTGTACTTTCTAGTTGGGCTTGTATTCTGGAACCTTTATTTACTATACACACTGTTTTTACTATTTAGTTTAATCATGTTTGTATATTGCTTTTTACATGGTTACGTGAGTGTGCAGGTTATAAAAAAAATACCTTCCCAGTTTTAGGGAATTTTCCTTCGGTGCTAGTCGCCAGCCCCTGGCTTATGAAAGTTGGGCTTGGGGTAGTGACGACACAGGCCTCGGGGGACGGGTTGGGACAAAAATAAAAATAATATTCAAAATAAATGAATAATAAATTCACATGATTATCGTTATAAAAGGTAATACATAAAGATATGTTAATAAAAAAATTTATTAATATATATTTTTATTTTTAAGGGCATAAAGTTGTTTTTTGAAAATTGATAGTTAAAGTAAGAGTTTTATATATCAATTTTATTTCATTAATACATATTCCATATTCACCACTAGTTTTATATTTTTTGGTGTATATATTAATATATAAATGTTTTTATAATAAATTTATTAAACAAAAGGGCTTTAAATATCCATCTCATTATCTATCTTTTATTGGATTTTGATTCATGTGGTATCGATTTTATAAGTGTTTTCTCATATCAATTTTCATTCTGTAAGATTTGATCTATATTTACCCTCTTATTTATTTTTTTGTGCTGTATATATGAAATTTTAATAATAATTATTATTCTATTAGTTAAATTTATGAGGATTTACTAATGTATCAATGGTTTTATATATTTTTTAGATTTAACACAATGGCTAATTAATATTTAAGGTTTTATGTGACAATCTTACTTTTTCATTGGGATTGTGTGAGATTAAATTTACATTGGAAAGTAGTTTATGTTTTTTCAAATAAAACTAAACTAACAATTTTATTATGTTTATGTTTTCCAATTATTCATATATTTTCTCCTCTATATGACTAAAAAATAGCATATTAATTTTTTTATGAAACGCCAAACTTATTTCTCAATTTTGTTTGGGAATATATATCTTATATGTAAATATTCCTCAAAATTGTATTATGGATGTTTTTAAATACCATTAAAATAATTATAAATTTATATATTTTAATTTATTTGTTGTTCAATATAGTCATTTTCAAGGAATAATAATCCCAATTAACTGAATGGGTCATTATTTACAGACATGATAATAGTGGGAAAATAATTTTTTTAATTAATAATTTAATTATAGGGGTTTAAATTTATCCTTACCCTTATTCAACATGAATAATAAATAAATAAATATTGTTTTTTGTAAAAAAATCATATTCCAAATTTATATAGAATTTTAGTTTTTTATAATTTACCCAAAAAAAGGATTTCTCTCTTATTTTTGAAACCATATTTCTTTTAAAATTAAAAAAAATTACATTTATATCAATATAATTTTTGTAATGTTAAGGTAATACAGTTTTATCAAAACCCATTCTATATATAAATGGATTATGGTAATTTTTAGGAATGTTTTTTGAAACAAAATTATATTCACCTCTAATTAAGAGATGTGTAAATTATGATGCTATAGGGAAATAATGATGGAACCGAGTGTTTCATCATGGTTTGAATAATCCATGATGGAATTATTAATCCTTTATATCATATGAAACACTTATATATGGATGGGGTCAATTTGGTAAATTAAATCCCCTTAATAAATTACCCTAGGTTCGATATGTTAATATATAATTATATGAAATAAGTGTTAATGATCACCCCACAATGGGAATTAGGTAGTGATGACTCTTACAATATGTTATGGTAATTAAGTTGTGATTGTTTCTAAAATATTTTTTATATCAACTAGCGATTCCTACATGATCTCATTATGATGAACTATTATTTTCAACCCTTATTCAACTATATTAAACTATTTTTGTATTACAAAATACAAATGATTTAATGAATTGATATTATAATTTAATTAAATAATTTTATATTAAAAAATATTTGAATGATAAATTTTAATAGTAATAATAATTTTATAGAAAGAAGATTTTGTTTTGTGATACTGAGATAATTTTAATAAATATATGTATATTCAATGGAATCCCTAGCACATACGTTTACCATTTTACACATTCTGAAAACTATTTAAATCAAATTTTCATAAAATCATATTGTTTACTTAACAACATACTCAGATACCATATAATATATGAACCAAATCCCAATTCATCCAACTCCCAACAAGGAATTTTTAATCATAGAATACAATTCCCACAATTCACTATCATTTGGGTCACATATGTAATTTTTCCAAATCATCTTTTATAGAACAAAAATTGATGAGAAATTATTATCGGATATTTTGATTAGGTTTGGAATAGACAATTTATTTATATAAAAGAGTTGATATAAAAAATTCCCTTGGAAAAATATGATTTTCAGATGTATTTAAATAAGAGGGGTCCACAAAATGCCACCCACATTGCATATAAAAGGATACATTATCCACAAATTATAATTGTTACATTTGGGGTAAAATTTAATTCCATTTTTAGAGTGATTAGGATTAATTCCATCCATTAATTGTTTTCCTCCCCTTATATAAATTTCTATCATTCGTGTGACAACCAAAGGATGAACATGATTTTTATCCTAATGTTTGTATCTATAAGAAATATTTAATTATTTATTTATGTTATGTATGATTTATTTTATATCCTCTTATTTTATTTTATTTTCTATATGTTACATTCATAGAAAATTTATCATGTTTGGGGATCGACTCATAAATCATGCATCATATTTCATTCATTCCATCCTTCCTTCTTCAAAATTACAATTCTTTGTCTAATTTATATCAATTAATTTATATTTTAGGAACAATATATTTGATATTAATTTATATTTCAGGATAAAATAATAAAAAACCATAAAACCTCGGTCAGTACATTAGATTCATTAATCATTTTCTTGGTGAGTTTTTTATGTAATTGGGCACAAGAAACATCAAGATGTGATGTTTAATGGATATCTATTTGTTTGAAACAAAAACATATGTGATATATTAGTTGAACATGTATATAATTAAGTTCACTATTATTAATTTTATAGTTAATTTTTGTTCAAAAAAAAATTTGTTTACTTGAAAAGGATTTCAAAAAAAGTATTTTGTTTATTTTTTTTATTTTTGTACTTAATTAATTTTTTCCACTATTATACGATGAATCACGAAAAATGGATAAGATATTTTGAATCATGCAGTCAAAATTTTTCTAATATGTTCATTTATTTTTTTTATTTATGAATAGAAACCTTGTAAAATTTTAATCAACTCATTATAGGTAGAACATGTAAAATAATGTTAAAACATTGGTGTAAAGCATTAAAGTTTCCATAATAAGTGACTATATCATTTTGGATGGACATATTTTGGAAATTTAAATCCATGTCACAAATATTTTCCCACATTGTGCCATAGTTCTTTGATTATGACAATTATATAATTTTATGTAAAAAAATGTCACCCTCTTGAGTTTAATATATCTAATATTTTATCATAATGGATATATTTTTTTCAAAAATTATATAAATATTTATTGAAAATATATGGAAAATTTATTTATTACATCAATTCATTTTTTATTTTTTTTTATTTAATAATTACCCTTAATGGTTTTGAAATTACAAAAAATTATTTATTCAATTAAACAAAAATAAAATATAGGATATTAAAAATAATAAATGTAATACAATTAGGTTGAATAATTATAATTCATGATTTTTTATATGAATATTATTTATTATGAATTTTTAAGAGATTATATTAAAAATCAATTTTTTTCTTGTTCTTTATAAAGTAAAATTAAATTAATAGTGTCAAAACTGAAATAAATGATATCTTATGAAATAATATTTTATTAAATTATTTAAAAATAAAAAAAATTTAAATTAGAAAAGGTGAATAATATATGGTAAAAATTTTCATCTTTTTCCATTTACATGCTAATTTTAAACATATAATTAAAATTATATCCTTTTATGTGTGAAAAATTCAACACCATGGTTAAAGACAAAATATGTTTATGTAGGGGTAAACCAAATAATGTGGTTTAAAATACCATGTAAAACCACAAAATTATATTATTTAATAATATCTCATCTATATAATACATTATAATATAATATATCTCCATTTATAAGAATTATATTGAGAATGGATTTATTATGTTTTGAGTTTTTACAAAATTCCAAAAGTGTTCATCCCCTTATTTATTAAAGGGAACCCATTATTTTTATTATTTACACAAAATTGAGAACCCAATGTGAAAAAAACATAATAAATTCTATTCAACAAATCCTTTTAAATTAATTAGATGCTTTTATATTATTAATAATGAAATTATAGGGTCCTTAAGAAAGAATCTAATGATGGCCAACCAAAAGATAGGTAATCATCTTACCTGAACTCATTCAATTTATTTCTTCTTCTAAATAATATTAATTTGTTGTATTTATCATAAAATAATAAAATTACTATCCTAAATAACATTAAATGTTATTATGATCATGAAACCACAATTATCAACTATATTTCAATCAAATTTATGTTCATTCATCACTTATTTGTAGATCTAGAGTACCACTCCACATAGTGATTTAATTAATTTTACAACGCTTTTTTCATAGAAATTTATTATGATGGGTTAAAAGATTTTTTATTTTATTAATAAAATAAGCATTACTATATAATTATTATATCACAATGAAATTATTTAATTCGAATCATTTCATAAATGACAACATAAATCATGTGTACATGAAGATTACCTCCTGCACAATGTGATGTGAATTGTTTTTTTATTTAAAATTTACATGTAAACTGATAAGGATAGTTTTAGTGAAAATATAATATATATTATATACTAATTATTGTTTAATTGTAAATTATTATTTACATTTGTTTCATTCTATCCATCTAAATTTGAAAATAGTATTCATGAGTACGTAGGGCATACCATCTCTATGAATGTTGTGACTCATTAATACATACATATATAATTTTTATATCAAGGATTATAAATATGTATGTAATGAAATATAATGTATTTTAATATTTATTATCATATTTTATATAATTTATTAATGATCAATGTACAGGTATTAAGGAAATTTTACCCAAACATTCAAGGAAAACAAGATGATTTTCAACAAAATGTCCCTTTTAAAGAAAAAATTGTTAATAAACAGATATTGGGAAATTATAAAAGGTTATATAAAAATAAATTTATATATTAATATGTATTAATAGTACATTTCTAATAAATATTTTTTTTATTAGAGATGAATTTTGAATTCAATGAAAAAAGATCCATACATTACAGTATGATTATGATTACCTTATTTTCATTAAACTCATTCCATTTAATAGGTTATCATATGATGAATGGATGAAGTGTTTATGAAATAAATTTTTTTCCAAAGGATATTCGATGATGAAAATTTTATGAAAATCATTTCATTTTCATCAGTTATGATAAGATGAGTGTTTTATAGTCTTGTGGAACATAATAGAAGGATTTTAAAGATAATACAAGTGGCCATATCATTATAAATCCCTTAAATTCATTGGGTAATTATTAATATATAATGAGATAAATATGAAAAGAATTGGGAGTGAACCCAATTTATTACAAGACATTATCCACTTTGGTTGTCTTTGGAGTGATCCATGAATACTACAATATAATTAGGAGTGAACCCAATCACTATGATACTCGGGGAGGTGTCCTTGACAACTAAGAAAAGGATTTTATATTCATACATATATGAAATAAATATATTTCATATTACATGGTTTTTATCTCATGTTTTATATTATTCGATTCATTTATGGGTTATGTCTTATGAAAAAATAATTTTTAATCCACGACTCAAATTATAATATTTTATATACGTGTTATGGCTTTCAAATGATAAAATCATGTTCTTACAGCCTTATTCAATGCATTTGTAACCAATATTATGTAAAATTTTACCACTACTAACCATATGATCTCATACATTGTTATATTTTTTATCCCCAAGACATAAATAACATTTTCTTCAATGATATTTTTATGAAGGATGAATATTGTGAAGGATTAAGATATAGATGATTTAGATATTGTATGAAAAAGTTTTTTATATGTGCAGGATTACAACAACAGTAAACCAATATGATTATGTAATAGATGGAGATGTTATGTATGTATTATTCATCTAAAAATGTAATATTTATGTATGAAAATTAAGGTTCACATTAGTTATTTTTAGATACATTTTTAGTGCTCCTTAATAATGTGGGATGATAAAACACTATTGTGTTACCATAGAATAATCTTATTTATAATAGAACATTAATAATTATGGTAATGAAATGTTTATGTTTTTCCATGAAAATAATTTCTATTGGGACACTACAAGTGGAATTCATTTTCTCACATATTATTAATTGGATAATAACTACGAGATGATTTTGTTATGTATATGAAAACAATCAATTTATTTCATGTTTAGTGTTCCCTTACCATGAACACTGTTGGACACTACCTGAATATATTAATAGGTTATCTTAAATAGGGTTTATAAAGATTTATGAATGATATGAATATATAATAACAATGACTGATATAGGATATACCGAAGCCATAATTTCTTTAAATTAATTTTCTTTATTTATATCTATTATAAATTATTTTCAAAATTATGCGACTCCCCAAAATAATTAATATTAGAGACAAAAAATTTTTATGTTCAGTAACTTTATCTATGATAAATTTTTTTATTCATGAAATTTAAGTGAAATTGAATGTTTTTCCTTATGAGAAACAAAGTGAAATAGGATCTGCAATGAGAAATTTTTTTGGCTATGCCTAATCAATTATCTTATTATATGAATGAAAATATTAACATGGGAAAGTTTTCAGACACCTTTAATGAGATAAATGGAGTTTCATGTATTTTATAGAGGAATTAAAATTAATATTCTTACATGTAATATAAATTGTCAATGCACCAATGGAAATGAATCAATCTAATTAAGATATGTTTTTGGTGGAAGACAGAAATATGGTATGTATTTTTTGAGAGTGAATGAAAAAATTGGTTATCATAAAGGATGATAATAATGGTTCCCTAAGGTATCATAAATAGTTCAATGTTTTAAATGTAGTAAATATGGATATTATTAAAATCTTGGACATAATAGGATATCTGAAAAATATTATCACTATCGTAGTATGTGTAATAGTTTTAGAATAGATTATGAAGAGCCTCTAAATTATAAAGGAAATGAAATATGTATAATGAAAAAGATAACTAATAAAAGATAATGTTTTATAATGGGAGTGGAATGATTTATGTTTTTATTAAAATTTCGAATGTATTGCATATAATTTTTAATAATGGTATCATAGCTATAGGAATCATGGAATAATTCATGATTATTTAGTAGTAGTTTTTCGGTAAGGATTTTCAAAAATATGTTAAATAATACTGATGAAATAAATATTTATATAATGGTTAGGTCATATTTTATTTAAAAACATGAGATTTTGGGAATGATAATAATAATTATATGAACAATTTTTAAATAATAATATTTTAGACAAAGATATTCTTATAAAAGTAAGTTGGATTGTATTGATGACTATAGAACTAATTATTGGTTTAATGAAAATGTGGTTTCTATTATCCATGATAGTGTTTACAAATAATATTGGATTTATTGAAGATATATAATAACATATGGTAACATTTAAGGAGTTTGGAGAGATTTTATTTTCAGAATAATAAATTGTTTGAATGAGGATATACAGTAATTTAGGTGATTGACATATTTCATGAAAATATATCATCAAGGTGTTCACGTATTTGGTTTTCTATATTTTGATATCCTAATGTTATTCGGAGGAATAATGTGAAATTATTTTAGGAAATTTATTAAGCTTATTTAATTTTATAATTATTTTATTAGACATTTTTTGGATGGTTTTTAATGATAACTACATATGAAATTATTTAAGTGGAATAATAAATATTTATTTTTGAGGTCAAAATTTGATTAATCATGTTAGATAAAATGTTCAAAAATAATTTATTTTTGTATATATCATGAGAAATTAGGAATTAATTTTCAATATTATATGGATATTATCATTTGTGGAAAGTTAATTTTAATTATTTAGAAATGAAAGAATCATATCATATTTTCATTTTTAGGATCAGGAGAGTAAGTTAAAATTTATCAAATCCTATCTAAAATATGGAATAATACTTATGATGTAGAATGAAATCACATAAGTATATATTATCATGAACTATATTATAATAGTAAATTTATATAGAAATATTAGTCAAATGATATTGAAATAAAATTTTATACTTTTACATTCATTTTTGGGGAATCATTAACCTTTTCACATATCACGGGTTTATAAATTCTTGGTCATTACCATTATCCTAACCATGTTTTACAAAACTCTATATTAGTAATTTATCTGTACACTTATCCACATATCCATAATTCACCTCCCACTAATGTTATCCTATTTCCAAACCCAGTTTTGGTGATTCTAGATGACCTTTTAATTATCGCTTCCCACTTTATTAGTGCATGCATTATGATCCCTTTTTAAAATTTTGGTTTTCCCATAAGTGTTTTTTCAAATTTTTACCACATGATTACAATAAACATGTTCAAACATCGGGTTTACAATTTATCAAGTGAGGGTATTTAATTTAACACTCTATTATATTAAATAAATAAAATCATGTTTTATAACATATATGACATCCAACAATGAGTTTAAAAGATCCAAAAAAATATTATTATTCCAATATTACCATTATAAACTATCAAATGAAAGGTAAGCTATTGATTAAAATAAGCAAATTATAAAATATATAAATTGATACTACATGATAAAATTAATTTGATTAATTATTATGAAATAATTTTTTTTAGTCAAGTTGTATAATGATTAATAAATATTTCTCCTTCAAAAATATTTTTCATTAATTTCAATGAGAAAATATATTAAACTATTTTTTGATATTTAAAAAATTTATTTTAATAAAATAACCACATTTTTTAAAATCAACATAACAAATCATAGTTATCAGTATTGTTTTTGGGTTTTTTCTGAAAGAATCGAGTTTCTTTTGAATACATAAAAGAACTAATTTCAATTGAGAACTATATTTTTTGTATCAATATTTTATAATGATCAATTTTATTTTAAAATGTATTGTATTTTCATTCATTATCCAATATTTTTAAAAATCCAATTTCAATCAATCAAATCAATTTTATGGTGGAATTAGATATAAAAAAATATATTTAGTGTCAAATTTTCTAAAAAACTGTTCTTCATTAAGTTTTCTGATTTTATCTGATATTAATTTCATCCAATTATATTCATTGTATGTTAATTTTTTTAATATATTTCACATAATGGAAATAAATTTTTTTAATAGGGCACTTTTAATTTTGATTGTTATTAATAGTGTCATTGGTAAATTTCAATCACCATGGTAAGGGTAAAATGTGTAAATTTTTGTTAACATTTGGGATATGGATTTAGAATTTTCCTAACACAATAATCTATCATATTGGATGGTTATAGTTGATCCATTTTTATTCAAGTATATGATATATGTCATCTTGATACTATATTTCATTATTTGGGACCTTATTAATAATTTATGAAAAATTTAAATTCCAATGAAGGGAGAATCTTGACATTAAATTAGGGAATATTATATAATAATTTTTAAAAGTATATATGATTAGATTTAAAAAAATTTAAAAACAATTTATTCATATTTATCATATTAATTTATTTTTTTAATTTTAGTGACTAAATAATTACCATAAATTCTTATGCAATATCGTTACAATATGTATTCAATTAAAAAAAATTAAATAAATTATATTACATTTTAAAAATTAATAAAAATTAGATTAATTATCATGTAATAGAATTTTATAATATAAATAACACATTTTATAGATTTTTTAATGTATTATATTATACTTTTATAAGCTCCTGACCTTAAACATTTCATAATATACTAACTTCTATTAGATACCACTTATTTTCATTCCCAAAGATCTTTTTAGTTTAGATTATTAGAAAATTAGGACATAGTTCATAAATATCAACCAAGAATTATAAAATTTGGTTACTACAAAAATAATATACATTTTTTCTTAATAAAAAGGTATTTCATAAAAAATGTAATATTTTCAAAAAAATTACTCAAAACATTCATCTTAGACTATCCTCTTCTCTTAACCATCCATAAACCATGTGAATAAACATTTTTATACTTTGGATGAGAAAAACACCCCAGTAAGGGATATAAAATGAAGTATATAAACCATTATTACATGAATACTTATAAAAATATGCAATTATTTTCACATAGACATACTTCTCACCCAATAAGTATCACATATTTTGTGAGAACAAGAGATTTCAATAAAACATAGAGAACATAAATAATACCATAAAAGTAACTTATGACATTTGCTACATTATATTGTAAGCCTCAGGGATAATGTAAGATTTGTGACCATCACGACTACCTTACAATATAACCCTCACGACTACCTTATGATGTAACAACCATGGATACCTTATAGTGTAACCATCACAATTACACTTTGAATAACTATACAACCTACCTCCAACATTAAAATACGAATTTATTTTAAGGGAGATATAGGCACCACCCATCATCATAAAAAATCCCACAAACCATAAATATATAACCAAATAGAAAACTGACATAAAACATTCTTTTTTATTTTTGTAAAAATAGAAATTTAAAAGTGTTTTTAAATAAAAATATATTAAAAATATGATATATTTAATGTGATAAATGATAAAAATAATAGAATTTGTTTATAGAATATAAATACAAATTATCAATCAAAATATAATCAAAATTTGTTATACATATAATCATACCACCACAAAATCAATGAAGTATCATGTTATCCCAAAAAATGGAAATTGGGTTAAGACATACCTTACCTAAGGTTTAACATACAAACAACATGTTCAAACCTAGTTAATAAATATTTAAATAGTTTTATAAATATAATAATGAACCTTATTTTTATTTAAAATTACTTATATAATATTAATATAACATATTTCACCCATTTAAAAAAATAATTTTTTTATTGTTAGTGGTGCAATTATTTCATGGTTTCCATGGTGGGTTCATTATGGATTTTCTTATCGAATTGATGAAAAATTATATATGTGAAATGAAATAGTGTTAATATGAATCAATAATTTTAATTATTTCTCTATATCATTTTTTCTGACATGAGGATTATCATTATGTAAAATATTATTGAGAATTATTTAATTTATTTTGGTCATTTTTCGGATCATCACAAACTTATAACATTTTATTCAGTATCATGTTTAAACATTGCTTACATAACATTAAATAAAACATTATATGTATAATACAATGTGATTCGACCATAAAAATTGTTTATTAACTAGACTTTATGGATGTAAAGAAAAAAATCATGTTTACCATCCATGAAGGCATTAAATCAACACATCATTGATGATGTTCTCATTTTCAGAATAAAAAAGAGAGGATAATATGCTTTATGATGTAAATAATAATAAACATGTTAATAATATATATATATATATATATATAATATTTTATCATTTTAATTCAACTAGGATAAGGGGAGGTGAAGAGTGTATATGAAAAGAAAAAAATGAAAAGAAAAAAATGAAAACATAAAAAATGAAAAAGGATTTTACATCTTGCATTATCCTCCTTGAAAAACTTCTTAAGGTCATTGATTTGGGAATTTTGGTGAGACCAAAAGGTCTCTAACGCGGGGAAGCTTCTTGGGGAATGAATTGGGATGAAATTAAATAGCATTCAATGATTTTATGTGTGAGAAGAAGAGGTGGGGAGGGGTGTTATTTATAAGGTAAGAGAGTGGTGTTTTCTTAATATTATCTTCATTAGTTTCTTATTTTTGATCAATAATACAAATATTTTGAGAATTATAAATATATATATTTAAATTATATGGGATAGTTTTATATTATTTTCTTACATCAGCTTTACATCATTTATGAATCAATAATTTGTGTATTTAAATTATTTTGTAAATTTCCATATTTCACAATTCACAAACAACTCAAGTATTTTACAAATTTCCCAGAAATTCATCCCAACATTTTTTGAAATGTAAAATAAAATAAATTCATTTTTATAAACATAATTCTCTAAATATCAGAAATTTAAATTTATAGTAAAATCATAATTTATTTGAAATTACCAATTTTAAAACTATAACTAAAATTTTTAACACTTTGAAAATTTAATTGAGGTGCATTAAAAATATTTTATTATCAAAATACAATAAAATATTAATTTATAGTTCTATTTTATAAAAATATATTTTACCATAAATCATTATATTTATTATAAAATTAGAAATAAGAATTTATGTTTCACAAGAATATCAATAATTAATTTATCAATTTCAATACATTTATTTATGTATTCTATGTGTTGGTCGGAGTAGTGTAGTCAAGATGATGGTGAATTGAGTATCTATTAAAAATGTGTGTTTAAAAAGTATTCTTCAAAAGGTTCCCCACAAAATTTAAATATATCACACTTAATCAATGTTATATGGTAATGAAAGTTGGACTATTTAAATAACTTCTCGGAATATTAATTAATTATCTATAATCTAAATATCAGTTATTAACATTACATTTGAATATATTCTAATAAGGGAAAACAATTATAACTTCTTTCCTAGATTAAATATCAAGGAAATTCTAGTTATTTCTAAATTAAATAGGAAAATAGAGAAAACAAAACTAAATATAACGGAGGATATAAAACAAGTGGTTTAGTCTAATGCCAAGACCTAATGCACACCTCTTGGTGATCTCCTACAACCAAGAAGTTTATATAAATAAATTTGATCCACACTCTAGATTTTGGTTATCAAGAGTATACAAGACTGTCTAGGACACATGACCACTTCCATTGTTCTTTGTGGTTATGAACTAATAGGTCACACAAGGACCTATTCTACACTTATTCGTGGGACTACACAAGTGTAATAAGATGTAAGAGAAAGGATATATTTTATAATTTAGTTTAATGCAGGAGATGGTGCATGTTTTTATACAAAGATACACACTGATCAAAAGATAAAAAATGATACACAATAGAGTATAAATAATGGTATATGGTTATAAGTTCTCTGAGTGTTACTCTATGTAGCTCTGGACTTCTGGGAAGAAGCAGATGCATAAATCTATTCCTCTTGCAGAAAACAATGTATTGTAAGTCCACTAGATCTGGCTCATGTTATTTTTGGAGTAGATATTTTAGAAATGTTATTGACTCTAGGAATCGAGTATTCTTCTTGTGTTCTACAGCAGTGTATGGTTGCATGAATGCTCATAATACTTTGTTATTAAGCACAAATTTTTTTTCTATTAGCAAAACAGTCCCCATATTCACCACTGTCACCCTCTTTTTCTTCGGGCCATGTTTTTCTTTTTAATCATGGAATTCCTGTGTCGGAGCTACCAGGATGCATGTATTCTACACCTCATACCTCATACTATCCGTTGACATGTCCATAAAGAATCATTAATTATTTTAGTGCATTTAAAAACATCAAATATGACCTTAAAAACTTAAATTAAAAAAAAACAAAAAAAAACATAATAAGAAATAGTTTCAAAGTCACTCTGTAAATAGTAGCTCCATGAAATAGTGTCTCCTTGAAATGATGGCTTCTTGAAAAATGTGTCTGGAAGGACATATTGTTTGGATTGTCACGATGTCTAGATGGTCCCAGTGTCTGGATGGTGATGGTTTTTGGATGTTCACAGTGTCTGGATGGTCACTGTTTTTGGATGGTCACGTTTTTGGATGGTTATGGTGTCTGGATGGTGATAGTGTCAAGATGGTTACATGGTATGGATTGTCATAGTGTCTGGACGGTTAAATTGTTTGGATTGTTACGGTGTCTTTATGGTTATGGTGTCCGGTTGGTTATGGTGTTTAGATGGTCACGGTGTTTGGATGGGTACAGTGTATTGATAGTCATGGTGTCTAGGTCCTTTTCCAGAAATACTCAACTGGTGGTAGACTCACAGTTTCTCAGACATATCCAAATACATGTACATAGGCTAAAAAATATATATTCATAGAATTAATTAAAAATAATTATTCATTAGATAATTTCATTATAATAAAAATAGTTTACAATAATTTTTTAAGGCTTCAAGAAACAAATCATCTGTACACGTGATTTTAAATAGATTAAATCGTATTTTTTTTATTTACAGAAGGAATAGGATTTTTGAACATTAAAACATGATTAACACAGGAGGAGTGCAACAATATCCCTCTTTTTGATGATCACAAATCATGTGAGTGAGATATCTCCTAGAAGGGAATGTATATCTTCTTTAATGTGCATTTATTGCATATGGAATACATATAGAACACATATTTCTCCCCCTTTATGGATTATCAAAATGACTATGTAAGAAATAGAAAATAAAAGTGCACAATGTGTAAGATAGATAAAAAGTGTCATTAAAAATAGTATATGACAAGAAATACAAAAATCAACCCTATCAAAAGATATTATTCACTATTCTTCAGTACTGGGTTGTTTTCTCTTTTCCCTTGGTAGAAACATTAGAAGAATAAGCCATAGGACGAGAGGTCGAAGTGGGGGAAGGGAGTGAACTAGTGGAAAGAGAAGGTAAAGGGAGTCCTTTAGAAAAAGAAGGGGCCATGGTAGGTGTAGTGGAAGACCGAGGAAACTATTTATCGAGGATAACATGTCTGATATGACTCAAATACTGAGAGACAAACATAGATGTTGAGGCAAGGTGAAGGATGAGAAGGTAGGCAAACCAGATCTCAGGGGTGCAGCTCTAGGAACAACAATTGTAGTAATATGGACATAAAGATAAGGCATCAAAATCTTGATGAAGTCAGCAATGATATCACCACCATACTGCATGGCTTTCTCAAATCCATCCTTGTTCTACATTAACATATCAATCAAAGGAGTGAAATCATTGAGATTTGGACATGAATTTTGAATTCTTGAGTGACAAGAGTAATCCTCATATTCTCCACAAGGTTGATGAAGTGGTTTGTCATGTCATTCTACCAAAAGATCTGATTGAAGTAGAAGTCCACATTATTAGATATTTTTGTTGATCATAATTAGAAATAATGTAATGAATTATCACTAAATAAATAACATGATCAATGTTCTTAACAACATCATATAGATATTCCTTGTGAAAGCCACTGATCACAAACTCTAGTACTTCATTGAAAACTATTCTGGGCAGATCACTGTCTAAAGAAAGATGAGATGATTTTCTAAAAGTATGAGATGAAGTGAAAGACGAGGTATGAGATTTATGTTGATTTAGTACTTTTTGGAGACATCCCTTATACTCATCATTTAACTTTTTAAGACCAATAACAAACTCACACATCTCTTAAAAAATCATGTTATTGCTTTCAACATCCTTCTCTTCTAAGAGAGTCATATTAGGTTGAATCAGTGGGGCTACATCCTATGGAGTCTAACTGACAATATCCTTAATAAGATAAGAAACTGGTTATGGTCTTGAGGTTATCACCCTCTTCATATCATCAAACATACATCTAAGAGTTTTTACATCATCACTGAGCAATTTGTTCTCGACTCTGTCATCATGAATCTCTTGAAGCATCTTGGGATGAATCTACTATATACCCTTTTCCAATAATAAATCATCAACTCTTTCACATAAATTGGTTATATGATCCAGTGGTGTATTCATGATTTTTTAAACTCCAGACAATAGGGTTGCTCCAAATACTTTCAGATCATGTTTATTCACCAGTTTTGGAGGTTCCAATGAAGGTTCATGAATATAAGCTGAGACAGAATCGGGTTCCTTGGTAGAGATATCTTGAGTAGTAGATGCTAGTTTTAAGTAAAACATAGTGGAAATTTCAATTCCTTTAACTGAGAGTTTTTGGGAATATTTCACAATAGAAAAATGGGGAATTTACACCATGTATCCACTAAGATTGATTCTATCAGATTAAAGACTTCAACAATTTCCAGATTGGGGGGATGCTTCCCCTAAACTGGTGCATCATTCTTAGGACTGAGAGATTCAGATCCTTGATCTATTTTCATGATTTCATCCCTAATTTCCAAATCTATTTACATTCTATCCATATAAAATCCTTACTCCATTCTCTCTTCAGTAGATGGAATAACTTCATAAATAACTTGTTCCTCTAGGTGATCCTCAAGAGTAGTTTCTTGAAAAGTAGAAAGATCTTCTTCTACATGCTATTATGAAACATCTTTTTCACTTACATTAGCAACATATTCTTCATTGGAAGCAGTTTTTTCTTCCATATCAAAATCTTCTTCAAGAGCATGCATTTCTTTTTCAAATAAGAATTGATGAAAAGATTCCCTATCTTTCACAACAAAAATAGTTTCTCCTGGAGGTACAACAACCTCTTCTACTTATTTCTCGTCAGAATACTCAACAAGTTCCTATGGATCCAATCCAGGATCAGAAATATATTTAGGTCTTTAAGGGTGTTCCATCGGATTAAATGTTTCATAAACCCTGTCATTATATTTCAACCACGCTTTTCTCCATGGATTATAACAATTTATTATTCTCATTACTGTTACTTTTAAAAGACAAAACTCATAGTACATAATGTATTTTCATCGAATCCAACCAATCCTTTTGCATGAAATATAGTTTGTATAAGCCTTGAATAGAACAAGAAGGCTGACATGGATGTTTTTTTGATCAACTCAGACATATGGTGTATTAAATACTCTCATAGGTTAATCTTACATCCATTTTTCATGTTATGTATAAAAAATACATCATGATACTTGAGTATAGAAAAATCACATTTTATGGGGATAATAAAATTCTAAACAAACTTAAACAGATGCCTGGTTTCACCATCTAACTCGTCAACTATGGATCTCCTACTAGTTTCATTTCTAGTTAAACTTTTAAATTCTTCTTCCAAAATAATGAACTTACATGGAGGTGAAGGACCTCTCTGGTAGTCCTCACGAATACCCTTATGAGGTATCCTAAGGCCTGAATCCCATAACCTCAATGAAAAGGTTCAAATTTGGCAATTGATCCAACTTCTCACAATATAGCCATCTTTTGAATCAGAAGATAATTGAACATATTAATAAAACATTACAATTATCTTCGGGTAAATAGGTCTATCTTCATTATGAACCAATCCACCCATACATTCTTAGTTAGCACATTCAATAAAAAAGACTTACATGATAGAAGCCAATTAAGGCATATATCCTTATCAGGTTCCACTATTATGTTCACTAGATTCAGATTTAGAGGGCCTTCGGGTGATAAATTAGGCATGATTTTCAACTTCATTGTATTGTACTTATCATGAGATGACAACGATATATGTTTCATCTAGGGAATTCACTGATTGTTCGAGAGAGAGTATGGTTGAAAGAGTGGTTTCAGTTTGAGAGAAGTGAGCTCGAGTGATGGACGTGTGAAACATCTTTTATTTAATCTTTTAGGGATATTAGGCGCCATGGTATCAGTAACGAAGGAAATTAAGAAGAGTAAAACAATGAATTACTGCAATACGAGTTATAATGTATAAATAAAACAATAATGTGTCTTTATAGTGAGATCATAATCAACTTTCATGGTGAGACCGTAACAAGCCTTCATAGTGAGACCATAACAAGACTTCAAGGTGAGACCACAATAAGCACTCACAAAGAGACCGTAACAATGTGATTTCTAATCTGTGCAGCCACAAATGTGAAAAACCAACTCTTAAGATAGTAAATCAATATAACTATTAGAGTTAATTAGTAATTTTAAGATAATGACTTGTGAAACTGTAAAATGTGAAACAATATACTTACTATATAAGATTTATCATTCTGAATTCATGTATGATGTAATCTATTATTTCAGAATTTAATGGTTTGGTGAATATATCAGGAAGATGATATTTAGTTCCAATTAATTCCAAATTGATGTCACATTTTTTATAATTATCTCTCAAAAAGAGATGTCTTACATCAATATGTTTTTTCCTAGAGTGTGAAACATGATTTTTTGAGAGTTTATAGAACTTGTATTATCACAATTTATAGGTACATGCATGACTTGATATCCATAATCTATTAATGTGTGTTTCATCCAAAAAACATTTGCACAAAAAATACCAGTAGATATGTATTCAGCTTCAGTAGTAGATAATGAAACAATGTTTTGTTTCTTACTACACTATGATACAAGTGACTTGCCTAAAAAGTGACATCTTCCTGAGGTGTTTTTTCAATCTAGCTCACAACTACTAGAGTTGAGATTAGAATAACTCACTAACTTAAATGATGGTCCTATGGGATAAAAGAGTCCAAGATTGGGTGTCTGTTTGAGGTATTTGAAAATTATCTTAACAACATTTAAATGAGATTCCATGGGATTTTCTTGATAAGGATAACACATACACACACTAAAAATTAAGTCTGGTCAACTATCACTTAATTAGAGTAAGCTACCAATAATTCCTCTATAAGTGGTTTATTCAACAGATTTTCCATCTTCATCAAGATCCAACCTACAATTAGTAAATATTAGAGTGTCACTAGTTTTTGTGTTATCCAATCCAAAATGTTTAAAAAGATCACTAGTATGTTTTCATTGATTTAAAATAATACCATCATTATTTTGAAATATTTTATATCCATGAAAGAATTTGAGTTCACCCATTAAACTCATTTCAAATTTTTTTTGAATCATTTTATAAAATTCCATACATAAAGAATATTTTGATGATATAATGATAATATCATCTACATATATTTGAAGTACTAAAACATCCTTAAAAATTCGTTTTCAAAAAAGGGTAGGATCAGCTATTACTTTTGTAAAACCTTCAAAAATAAGAAAGGTGCTTAATATATTATACCAAACTATTGGAGCTTGCTTTAAACTGTATAAATATTTTGATATTATAAAAATATTTGTTGGAAAATGAGGGTTTGTAAATAGAAGGGGTTTCTCAAAAAATACATCCTCAGCTATATATCTATTTAGAAATGAAATTTTGACATCCATTTGATATAGTTTGAAATTCAAATGTTCCGTATAAGCAAGAAGCATTCTTATAGATTCAAATCTACCTAATGGTGTGAAGGTCACTTTGTAGTCAATTCCTTTTATATGACTATAGACTTGTGAGTCAAATGTAGACATGTTTCTAACTATATTACCAGTTTCTTCTATCTTGTTTCTAAACACCCATTTAGTGCCTATGGTGAGGGTGTCATTGGGATTGTCAAAAAGTTTCCAAACATTATACCTTTCAAATTAATTATGTTCTTCTTTAATATCCATCACAAAAAATTCATCATTGATATATTCATTAATTTCATTAGTTTTAAATTTTTACTTGAAAACATGATGTCCAACTTGATTTATAAGAGAAGATCTAGTTTGAGTTACTTTGTCTAAGTCTCCTACAACAGCTTCTATAGGATGGTTTTTAGAGTTCTAACAACATTAGAAAAAGAGGGACTGGTGATTTCATGTTCTTCAACAGGGTCTGGTTCATTGTGACCTAAATTTAAGAATTTCCAAAATTTGAAGTTTTCACGTATTCTATTATTGGATAGTTGGATGGTTTTTATTTAATGGTCAGATTTGATACATCATACTCCAGGTTCCCTAGATTTTTCTTAGGCTCATGTAGACCGGTTTCAACTAATTTGAAAAGGAATGTTTCTTCCACATATATTGTTCGTGTTTTAAAAAATCTAATGGATTTACTAGAGATTGAATATCCTAAAAATATACCTTCCTCACACTTTGATGAAAATATTTCAAGATTGTCCTTAGTATTAAGGTTATAGATTTTGGAACAAAAAACATTGATGTTTCCAACTCTGGGTTCTCTATTGTTCCACAGCTCATATGGAATTATTTTTAGAATAGTTCTAATCAATACTATATTGATAATATAATATGTTGTATTTATAGCTTCAACCAAAAAATAAATAGGTAATTTATTTTTACGAAGCATGGTTTAGGAAATATCTTTTAGGGTTCTATTTCTTCTTTCTAGAACTCCATTCTGTTGAGGTGTTATAAGGGCAGAAAAATTAAGACTATAGACATTTTTTGATCTAAAGTATTCAAACACTTTATTTTCAAACTCACAGAAATGATCACTTCATTAGGAGTTAATTTAATTTCCACTAATATTTTCAATTGTTTTGGGATTTTGGTAAAAGGATAAGAGGATTCACTTTTGTGATCCAAAAATAAATTCCAGGTATATCTAGAAAGTGCATCTACATGAACAAAAACAAAGTGCTTCCCATTTATCTAGAAACACTAAGTGGTACAAAAAAATCCATGTGAACCTATTTGAGAGGTTGAGAAGTTGACACTTATTTCTTTTCTTTGAAGGAAATTTTGTGCTTCATTCCTTTTTAACCAAGAATACACACAATATCATTTGGAAACTCATGTATGGGTAGGTCTTGGAATAAGATGTTTCTAGTTAGCCTTCTAAGGGATTGAGTGTTACAGTGTCCTAGTCTCGTATACCAAAGACAAGATTCTCAGTGAAATACACTTAAACATGAATCATTTTGAGATACTATAGATTCTATGTTAATAGAGTAAACATTTTCAATTTTTAATACAGAAAACACTATTTAATTTTTATAATTAAATACATTGCAAGATTCTTTTTCAAATTTAACATGAAATCCATCATCACAAAGTTCTGAAATACTACATAGATTATATTTCAATCCATCATCATAAAGTACATTGGAAATAAAAACTGAGTTAGATTTACGGATTTGGGCAAGGCCAAAAATATTTCCTTTGGCATTTCCACCAAAGGTGGCATGTCCTCATCAATTTTTATTATGTCCGTGAAGCATGAATAGTCTCTTGTCTTGTGTCTTGAACACCAACTATCAATGTACTATAATCTTTTATAGGAACTAATTAAGCAAAATTCCTAGAAAATAATAATATAAAAATTGATTTTCGTATCCATAGTTGTTTGGGTCCATTAATATTAGTGGATAGTGCCTTAAGAACCCATATTTGCCTCATAGGTTTCCTATATGTATTATGTAAAGAACTTGAAAAATAAACTGCATTTGCTTCAGAAAAGCTTGAAAATTTTGAAAGTGTATCATAACTTGAACAAGATGAATGTTTTCCAGGACCAAGAGTAATGATGTATGTCCTATACATAGAAACAAAATTATTTCTTCCAAACATTCATTTACCAAGTGGGCAGCCAATGACGGTTATATATCTAGAAGAAATCTATTTACCTATCATTTTTACCAAGGTTTATTTACCATTAGTAAACCTTTAATGTTCCTATTTCAATTGCTTATTAGATAGTTTTTGTTCATTTTTCACTTTATGTAATTGATCATTTTTCTCCCATTATACACTAAGATCAATTTTAACAGTTGAGGTAAGAGCATGTTGTTTCTTTAAATATATGAATTTATCTTTTAGTTCATTGTATGTCTCTTCAAGCATACTACAGAACTTAGAAATTTTATTATTAGACATATTTTTAGAGTTAATCTCATCTCTAGAATAATAGGTATTGTGTATGAGAAATTCCAGTGTTACCTAGATTTGTTTTTCATAAAACACATACTGGCTTTGTTAGCCTATTCAACACTTGATGATTATGAGTCACTTAAAATGTCCCTAGAATTACTCCATGTTGCTTTCATTTCCATTTTATACTCTTTGTCATTGTCCTCATATTTTTTTGTACATTAGCTTGGGACAGTCAGCCTTGATTTTTCCTTTTCGCATACATTCATAATAGAAAATCTCATCAGACTCGTCACTTATTTTTCAATATTTCTTCCAACATTATTTTTGATCATATCTTCTTTTGAAGTTAGGATTTTTGAAAAAAAATCTTGTTATTGTAAAATCTCTTAAGCCTTCTAGCTAATTGAGCCATCTCCTCATCACTGTCAGGTGATGATTTTTCACTACATGAACTTTCAACAGAAACATCAACTTTTCATTTCTCTTTGTGTTTAGAGTTTGTGGTCTTGAATGCAGTGAATTTTCTTTTGGGTTCATCCTCCACTTCATTGTTGACTTTCATCTCCTCTTCATACATCATCTGTTTTCCAGTGTGTTCTTTTATATTTAGCTTGTGATGTCGCATGACTCTCTAATAGAGACAGTGGTGTCATTCCATCTATCAGTTTGGAATATGATAACCATCATGATTTGTTCTTTGGCTGTGAAATCCCTTCCAAGAGACATCATTGTGTTGAATTTTTTTTTGAACCTGAGATACATGTTAGAAATAGGCTCATCAAGATTAATTTTAAAGTTATCATATTTAATAGTATAAGTATTAAGTCTCATTTCATTCAAACTAGATGTTCCTTCATGTGAAATAGAAAATGTATCCCAAATTTCATGGGCGGTATTATATGTAGAGATCCTTTTAAATTCATCATCTCTTAAAGAGAAAAATATTGCATCCATATCTTTTCCATTGTTATTGTAGGAAGTTTCGGTGGGTTCATCAAAAGTGATTCTACCCATAGCAGGAATATTATGTTCATCAATAATTGAAGACCTGATTTCAAAGCTCAAACATTCTAAATGAATTTTAATTTTAATTTTTGATTGAACATAATTGGTTCCATTAATGAATGGATCTCTGTTTGTTGGTTCTCATCCAATATATTATTCACAATAAATAAATATGTTAAAAGTGCTTGAAATTTAGAATTAACATAAATTTATAGATCACTAATGTAAAACTAAAATCACAGTTGAATACGGTCAAAAACAAAGTCTTAATAAACAATCCTTTGATACAAAATGTTGGTCAGATTAGAGTACTCAATATGGGGGTGAATTGAGTATCTATTATGAATTTAAGTTTAAATAGTATTCCTAAAAAGGTTCCCTAATGAATTTAAATACATCCCTATCAATCAATGTTATACCATTATGAATGTTTAATTTTCTAAATAACTTCTGAGAAGAATTATTAATTCTCATTAATATTAATATCACTTATTAACTTTACTTTTGATACAATTATAACAAGTTAAAACAATTGTATCTTCTTTCCATGATTAACAATCAATGTAAATTTTAGTGATTTCGGAATTAAATAGAAAAATAGAGAATACTAAAAGAAAAAACATAGAAGATATAAAACTAGTGGTTCAGTCTCAAGCCGAGACCTAATACACTCCAATTGATGATCACCTTCCACAATGAAGTTTATATAAATAAATTTGATCCACACCCTGGATTAGGGTTAGCAACATTACACAAGACTATCCAGGTCATAGGACCTCTTCCACACTTCTTCGTGGGTATGAAATAATATGTCACACACAGTCCTCTTCTACACTTATAGGTGCGACTACAGAAGTTTAAAAAGATGTAATAGAAATGATATCTTGTATTCTTTAGATTAATGTAAGAGATAATGTGTGTTTTCATTCAGACAAAGACACAGTTCTTGAAAGATAAAAAATAATACACAATAGAGTAGAAATTATGATATAAGGTTAGAAGTGCTCTGAGTGTTATTCTATTCATCTTTGGAATTGTGGAATGAAGATGATGTAGAAATTTAGTCCTCTTTTCTAATGTAGAGTGTTTTATGACATCTAGACATGTCTCGTGTTCTTCGTGGAGTAGATTGTCCAAAAATGTTCTCAAATCTAGTATTCGAGTATGATCTATGTGTTCTCCAGTAGTATCAGGTTGAAAGAATTCTTTACTACTTTTTTATTGTGCACACACTTGTTTCTTAGTTAGAAAAACTATCGCCAGAGTCACCACAGTCACCCACTTTTTCTTCTGTCCATGTGGTAGTTTTTATTCTTTGAATATATGTGTTGGAGCTAGCATGATGCATGTATTCGGCACCTGGTACCTCGTACTATCAGTAGACATGTCTACAAAGAACCAATAATTATGTTAGTGAATTTAAAACATCAAATATGACTGTTAGAAATTAAATTGAAAAAAGACAAAACAGATTATGAAACGATGTCACGGTCTATCTATAAATGTTTTATCCAAGAAACTGTGTCTCCTTGAAATGGTGTCTTCATGAAAACGATGTCTAGATATTCATAGTGTTTGGATGGTCACGATGTTTGGATGGTATCGTTTTTTGTATGGTGATAGTGTTTGGATGGTGATAGTGTCTGGATGATCACGGTGTCTGGATGGTCACAGAGATTTGATGGTTATGGTCTCTTGGTGGTTATAGTGTCTGGATGGTCACGACATCTGGATGGTTACATTGTATAGTTGGTTATGGTTTCTAAATGGTGACAGTGTCTAGATGGTTATGATGTCTAGATGGTCATAGTGTCTCGATGGTTACGGTGTCTGGATGGTCACAGTGTCTGGGTACATTACAAGAAAAACACAACGGGTGGCAGACTCACAGTTTCTCAGACTTATCCAAATATCTGTATGTAGGCCAAATCAATTATATTAATATAATGAATTAGAATTAATAATTCATAAGATAATTTCATAATAATCAAAATATTTTACTATAATTATTTAAGACATGAAGAAACTAATCATCTGTACACATGAGTTTAGATAGATTAAACATGATTATCAAGCATTAGAGAATGTATAGGATTTTTGATCATTAAAACCTGATTAACACAAGGCAATTACAACACTCTAATATAAATATATAAAATTTTTCACTTTTATGATACATGAATTTTATATATAGTTTAATTGGTGAGGGTATTATTCAATTGGAAAGATTACTATTCCATATTTCATGTTACTCTTCAAGAAGTATAAATTTCTTAATTTCAATAAATACCATTTATTTAATTATACAATTTTAATAAATTTGAGTATTTAATTCCAAAATGAAAAGAAATTTTTTTATATGATCCTGGGTTGTTACTACTTCTGTAAGTTACTTAATGTCTTTATTGTAAAATTAAATAAATAGTGTGAGAAATGAAATTACTGGTATTTAATGAAAATAAAATATTTATAAATTATAAAAAAGAATAAAAATATTGAAAATTGAAAATGTGGATAAGATATGGTCCCCGATAACTTTACTTATAAATTTATGATCAAATTATCATCTAATTAGTATAATTGTAACCCATTATTTTTGAAAATGTTGTAAGTGATGTTAAGATTAAAATACGATAACTAAGTGGTTTATCCAAAATAAAGGGTTCTAAATACCAAATAAACGTCTGGATATTTTATTGGAAATTATAATTTAAACTATAAAAATTTTTATTATCTAATATATTAGTATTTTAGTAATTTTTATCGTGAAAGAATTTGTTATAATATAATCTTTTATGAAATTCCAAGAGTGCACCAACCCTCACATAGAAAAGAGATCCCCTCCTTTATATTATTTAAAACATATTAATCCTTAGATATCCACCAAAACCTAAAAATTATCATCTAAAATTATCTACACACTAATTATAGGTTCAAATCATCTTAGAATAGTATTCCAAGGGTCATAATAATTTATCTAAAGGCATCTAACTGAAATAGGTTTAACCACCTCATTAAACATCCTTCAATTTATTTCTTCCTGTACCTAAAATAAATTGGTGGTATTCATCATAAAATTACTTATTCATAAAATTTAATATATTTTAATTTAATTATGATCATAAAACATAAACTATCCACTCACTAATCCATTAAATTTTGAAGTGAATGTATTGATCGTATGCACCCGAGGACTACCACATCCACAGAGCGATACAATTCATTTTTCATCACCACATTTTATTAATGTTTATTATTGTTTGATTAAAAATTATATATATTATATTTATGTAATAATTGTTATTATATAATTATAATTAAAAATGTACCTTATTACCTTTCAATACATTGAAATATAATAACGTCTCTTGTGCATTCGTGCGGACTGACACTTCCATGATGTGATGTGAATTGTATTTATTTTTTCACAACGATGGTGACGAGGATATATTTAATGAGAATATATGAGATATACATATATATATATATATATATATATGTATATATATTATAATGGTTCAATTAATGAAAATTATTATATAAAATCCTTCCATTATATTTGTTAAAATGTAAAAAAAAACATTCTTGCATATGTACGACCAACCATCACCATGTACTATGCAGTTAATTTGAATTTATGTAACATTTTTGGATGACTATGAAAATAAAAATAATAAAAATAATATACAAATATATAATACAACTCAAGATAAAATTAATTCCTAATCAATTTATAGGGAAAAGGACTAAAAAACTAAACAGGCATGGAAAACTTATTGATTTTCACCCGATTGTACTTTTTAAGGAATAACGGTTAAAAAAGGATAGTTTGAAATTATAAAAGGGATGGTACATTGTAATATATAAATGAATATAGTTATATAATATATGTATAATAAATTAATATTTTTTATACATGAGGTTTGAAAATATACAAAATTAGACCTGACTTGAGGTATGGTTTTTTGTCTCAAAATATATTCTTTGAGACATATGTTAGGATATGCAGATATCATCTTTCATGAGGTATATATAATAGTCCTTTTACAGTTAATAAAATTTATTTACTAATATTAATTATATTTAATGATTCAATTGCTTTTATCCCATCAGGGGGCTTATGATTCAAAAGTTACCAAAGTATTAATGGTTTTATCTGACAACTTCATTGTTTCTCTAGATTGTTTATAATTAATTTCTAAGGATGAAGTATTATAGTATACCTCTCAGTTAACTCATGAAATTTATTATCATTTACAAATTTTCATAGAAATAATTATTAAATTCCATTTCACTCTATTTATAAACTCAAAATACCAATATAATATTTTTAATAAAAACCGACATTACTTTATTGTTCATTTAAAATTCATTTATCTTCCATGTCAATGATTTCGTATACTATTATAAATAATTAGTTAAATATTCTAAAATTACCATTTACGTTTATTTTGACACCTTATTATTTTTTTACTTTTTTAAATGAAATCTTCATGTCTTTTTCTAAAGTGTTACCTCTAATAGTTTTACTGAAAATGAGAATGGAGTCTTAGTTTTAAAGTATATGGAATGAATTATATCTATTTCCATCATAAACAATAAATGATTTGAATATTCTATTTCATGTTTCCTATGATATTTTGAACTAAACAGTTTACAATAATATTTTTGTAAATGTTTTTTTTAAATAAATGATTTCAATGTGAAATTGTTATTTTCCATAAGAAATATCAAATGTGATATGTTAAAAGTATTATCCATATATATTGACAATTTCTTATGTTTTACCTCCTTTAACTGGTATATGATCCAATTATTTCACCCTTAACATTTATTTGGATAGTTTATAATTATGTTTAAATGATTTTTAGGAATGACGCTCTTTTCCATGTGTTATTCTATGATGAATTGATGAAATTTTTATGAATCTCATTTCTTATCCATAGATTATTTCACAATGAAATTATTATGAAACATGCTTCATTTCTTAGGTTATGAAATTATGAAGGTGTTATGATTATATGGGGCACATACATATTATTTTCATTATGTTATGGCTGGACATAGAATTATGTATCCTTCCAATGCATTGGGTAAAAATTTATTTCTCTTGAGATAAATAGGACTAGAATAGAGAGTCAACCCAATTATGTAGGATTTTTTTCTAATTTGATAATCATGAGAGTGGAACTAGAATACTATACTTGAATAAGTATGGAATAAAATACACTACTTTTATCATATATGTGATCCTTGAAAACTATGTAAATTATTTTATAAGTATATGTGTATTCCACAACGATGTGTCCTATGCCAATGTTAGGCCCATATGATATATATTCTATTATTCCTTTATGATTCATGTATTATGAATAGCCAATATTTATTCAATAACATGAGATTATGAACACTTATTGGATGGTGTGGTTTTAAATTTTATATCCCATGTTCTTATAGAGATTATGTTATCATTGATATCTCCCTTGTTTTCCCAATTTAGCATCTAAAATCAAAATATCTATTATTTCCCTTAAACAAGAAGTAATTTCCAATTATAATTATGACTTTTTTATAAAGTAAAATAGTTGGAAATAATTATGTTGCTGAAAATCTATATCTTTTTTGAAAAATTGGTTTATGTATCTGAGATTCCAATGACACTAAACATATACAATTTTGGTGTGGATCTTGATGTTATGTAATGAATATTCATTTAATATGATGTAATATTTATGTTTTAAATGTATTGGTCTATAATTCCTAAATGGTAGGACGAAATCTAGATATTTTTAGTTATATCTAATGGCTCAATGCACCATTGTTCCAATTTGTACTCAATCCAAAGATGTCTATTCCCCAACAAAGGGGACACATGAATGAAAATATTATCATGAATGATGAACTATAGGGATTATCTACTAAATTTAGTGTATGTATGCTATTTTTTAACAACAGTTATCATTCATTTATTATTTAAATTTACATACTCCAATGTATTATATGCCATATTTGGAATGAAATTTCAAAACATTCTAACATCATTCCAACATTGTGGCGATCAACATGGCCTCCTATGGAATGCCTCAAACTGACCCATCTGAATAAAATAATGATGGTTTTTTGTAGGATAACTATAACATATACAAGTTTTCATCCCTATATCCTCTAAAATAAGGTTTAAAAACTCAAAGAAAATTATACATAGTTGTGATATTTCTCTATCAGAACCCATAAATGTAATGATTAAATTTCATACTCGATTTCTGCTGCTTCCAATTTTATACAATCATAAATTCTAAAAAATTGATGTAAAAAAATAGTTACCATGTTAGAAACAAAAATCAATAGTAATAGATGATGTTTCATAGTATCTTGAACATAGTTCATTACAAGACCCTCCAATCAGTTCATAACCCATACTGGAATAAAGTGGGCCACATTTTTGAACTAATCCACTAAAACCCAAAAAATGTTTTCTCCTCTAAGTGTCCTGGGAAACCCTATCAAGAATTATTTCATCAAATAATCCCACTAAAAAATATTTATATATGTGTCTGGAAGAACCTATAATACTGAATTATCATCAATTATTACACTTAAAATTTATTTAAACAATGAAAAAACATGTAATTTCCCTTTTCATTTTTGGCCTCTAGAAATACCATATGATATTGAGATACATAATTATTAACCATTAGTGAACAAAAAACTGAAAACCGTGAAAGGATCAAATCATACCCTCACCCAGAAAGGATAGAAACATCAACCATATATGAACTTGAAGAACAAATTTCTTAACAAATTTTTATCATAAAACCTAAACACTAAATACTATCCAATAATACATTTCCACACATTACAAAAAATATCATGACTAGAAAAGGTTGACACTACCTATGAGTATTTGACCACCAAGGGTCCATAAACCTCTATCCCAAAATCATATGTTATTCCCACATTATACTATTGAAAAAAGCCATGAGCCTATATCCCTCATCCAATATTAATTATCTAAATTCATTTTTGTTCTACTGATTGAATATACCACCACATTACCATTACATAGATCATAGTCCCTATGAAATTCAAATGTATATAAGTATTCAACATAATCCCTTTAAATATGATTCAGTTCATGCTAATAAAGGATATACTTTTGACTCATGTATTCCTTATATATGAAAAATATCTCTACGATGAATTATTATCCATAAAATTTCATTACATGTTCTATTTCATCAAATTAAAATTCATGAATAAGGATGTTATACTCATGTGGAAACAACAAGAGTGAAGTGTACGCAACTCCATTATCACCATACATTATAAAAAATCCCAAGACAATTCCAATTCTGTTAAATTACAATTTATAACCAACTCTAGCATCATGAATAATTCGGATTTGAGTCGAATTAAACCTTGTAATAATCTCTATTAATACTTATACACAATGTTACTTCCATTAAATCATGGATAAATTCTTTTTCAACATGTTATAAGGAACAAACAATAGAGATAATTCATGAATGAATCTCCTCTGGTACTCATTCTATCTGAGAAAACTCTAAATTCAAGAACACAATCAAATGTTTTTTTCCAATATATAACAACATAAAAACTCTATATATTGATCAATATTACTTCATTAGATACCGAATTCATATGAAATCATATTTCCTATATCCAAAATAACAACTTGGAGTAGTTGGGGTAATGCTATTGTGCTTTAAAAATACTCAAAATAATAAATTGGTGTCTAGAATATGATCCCAGTGTTATGGAATATATGTGGATGAAATCCATGAACAAGAAAATGATGGAATCCCTATACAACTCAAATATCATGTTCATGAAGGACATAAACACTATTAAAACATTTATAATCTGAAAATGAATAATGAGATAATCATATAACCTTTACCTACATCTTAATGATATCTTTAGGATGACTTCATCTCTTCCTCAAAATAGATGTTAGCCAAACCATATAACACTTTTAGAAAACCAATAGTATCCTCTTGACTAATTATATAGATCATCTATTATAATAAATGTGTACATAATAATTTTTATGATCTAGATCAAATTTCGGTTGTATATACTAATAATTATACTACCACACACTTACATGGAAAATAATATCATAACACCCTAAATGTGAGTGCTTGGTCTGATAAATCCTTTATCTTCTTGCACATTAAACAACCCATTTAGATATATAATCAAATACATTCCTATATGGTTTGGTTTAATCGATACAAGTTTCACAAATATAACATGATCAATCTAAATCAAAACTCCCTTATGAGAATTAAACAATAGAAAATCTGCTAACAATATATCTCTATATAAGTATGCCACATGAGGGAAAGAGGAGGGATTCACCAGATGATCGTCTTCAAGGATAATACTCCCCATATACAAAGAAATTTCATCACTATTATGTGGTTGTGGTCCATAACTACCTATCTCAATGTCTTATTCTCCATTTAGAAAAATCATTTCACCATTATGTGGTGTAAAAAAGATTTTGTTTTAACAAAATCGATGTCTGTGGTATAATTTTTCAACCAGTCCATGCCTCAAATGAAATATAAAAATTCCATCTCCCATATTTGTGATCTATAACCACCGTAACATTTTCCATCGTCAAGGAATCTAGAATGAAATCTTCAAGGAAGATATCCTTGAACATCTCCTATATCAGTTCTTCCCATTTAGTAGCCTACAACAATACATCCCACCATCACCGAGATACCCCTTGATCCATGACGGCCTCAATATTGACCTTTGTATTCACTAAGGTATCTTCCTATTTAAAATATACTTGAAAAAAAATTAGTCATCTATATCTCATAATCCTATGTCATTCTAGAAGGATGTTTGTGCCTGAACCTATAGTAACCCCTAGAATAAACCATCGTTAGCCCCCTTTATTGTATCCTATGACCTAAATAGGTACTATCTCCAATCATCCTTGTTGGACATGATCAATAACTTTTCCCACCAGTGAAATTAATATTGAATGGTCAATTACATCATCTTACTGAACTATTAGTGACAGTATCCACAGAATATGTATTCAAGGATCCATTTAGTTAAATATATGAACAAGTATTTATGAAAGTAAAAATACAAGACTAGGGGAAAAATAAAATAATAGGGGCACAAAAGAATTTATAACTTGTTCTAACAGAATTGGTTACACTCGAGAATATAGAATAACCCCTAATCAACCCTAACAACCAATTTCAATCCTATGGTACCCACACATTACTCAAAATGGAATAAATAAAATAAAGAATAAAATATACAAGATCAAATAAATAATCTAATAAACAATGAATCATAATCACATATTAAAATTTCAATATGAATTTCATTATTTACTCTCAATATAGTTTATAAAATAGGTATATGGAATGTGATCCTACAAAACTAACATGATTCATAGATCCAAAATCAATCATATAGATAATCATATAAACATCATGTTCATCACCCATGGTTAATTTAATCCATGATAACATCAATCAACAAAAACACTATCTCTCACATTATTGAAACTCATATTTCCACTATATTGATTTGACCAAACACTAAAATAGTCTCCCTTCCAGATTATTAATCATCCTATCTCCTATATACCCTATCCCAAACCAAGGAAAATAAAAGAATAAGTTCGTGTAGCCATTTACCTAATAAAATTTTGTATCAATTCATGATGAACCATCAGGTCTGATCATTGAATACTATTGGACCTCATGTGCACATCCTTTTATAAAAGAGGACTCCAAGAAATGATAATGGATTATGGAATGATGTGTCAATGTTATTCCCTCATAACATGGTAAATATTAAAGAATAAAAATTTATATGATAGAAATTATCAAGAAAAATGAATAAAAAAATAACAAAATCATCTTGTTAACAAAAAATAAAAATAATGAAATCCAATGAATTATAATTAATGAATGTCAAGTAAATAAATCATAAATTAACTAAATGGTACAATGTATGATTAAGGTAGTAATAAATGGAAATAATATAGCTATTATAAAACAAAAAAAACTTGGAAACCTCCACATAACCTACTCAACCATCAAGCATTGGTCCTTTTACCTTTTTGGGATCTTAGTCACACAGTCTACAAGTGAACCAAAATGACATAGTAGTGAGTGTGTAAAGGATTATATAGAAGATATCCAAAACCCCTTAATATTAGTTCATACGATATAGTGGTTCATTCTGTGATAGTAAATCAGGATTATATAAAAATAAAAATATATCACATATTTAAATACATATTTATGGTCGAAGGATATAGTATTCACCTACATAGGCACTAGTTTGGATGAAATATCATACATCTGATTAACACCCTTCTCAATATGATAGTCTCAAACATGGATGACAAAATTATTTAATGATGGGATAGTCTAATTCATTCTAACACCACTTGTAACACATACCTTTTTAGGGATAATCCAATATGATCAACCTACATGGTTAGTTGTGACATACTGACAACACAAATGTTACATAATTAAAAGTATAGGTCAAAATAATTTCAAGAGGGGTAGTAAATTAATAATTTTAATCAAAAATTTTAAAATATAAGATTATGACTCAAGGAAACATAGATAAACACAAACCTCATGTGAGAAAGAATAAAAAATAGGTCCCTCAATTTTTGAAAGACACACTAATAATCATGAAATCATAACTCCAATTTCTATATACCAAAGATAAGAAATAATTAGAAGTTTCAATAACTATAATACAATAACTCTCTATCCAAAATAATCCATCAAGTCAAGATTCCTATAGAATCAATTTTCAAAATAAGTATCAGTGGATCTATATTGAGATTCATGTGGGAAAAAATACAAATACAAAATAAAAGATACTATACAACCAAACTATCAATTGAATTCATCAAGGTTAGTTGTGGGTGGTGATAATTCACTGTACAAAGAATGGGGAATAAGAGTGAATAGTTTTTATGCCCCAATGAGTAATACATAATTAAAAAATTCAAATTACAATACAATACTTTTCAAAAAAAAATAATTCATTCAAAAGGTAAGAGCGACTCACCAAATCTTATTTTTGTAACAGAATAAACTGGAAGCACCAACTATTTAAGTTTGAATGGAGACATTTATTCAATTGAAGTGGTTATGATGAATGGATAAAACCAATCAAAACCCCCATAAAGTTATGGGTTAACCTCACACATGATGATCTTATGGTATTAATTAGGAATTTATCTATGTCGAAGGAATCATCCAATTCGAGGGGATGAATCAATTAAATAGGGTATGCACCATGTATAGATAACACTAATATTCCCACATTTATTCTACACTCACATACCTATTATATTGGTAGTTATTTGAGAGTAACTGCTATAACATTATATAATTTGAATATTTTTTGCTGTAGAGATGACTTGATCAATGACTTAGACCTGGCCATGGTGGTAAAAAAACACACCGGACCAAAATGGTCTCACTTTTTGTGTATCCCTATGCTCCAAACTGTTTTACCTCCACAATGTCCTCCAAAATGTATAGGGTTACGATTCCCACATTATATATGATAGTTTATTCTTCTGAGATCAATAGAATTTCAATGAAATGACCCATCCATTTCCACCATTAAATTACACAAAAACACGTGGATCCATACCCTCAACCACACCCTCTTCATGATTATTTTATAGATAATAGTTTTCAATTTCTACAATAGGTTCTTATATTACTTTTTTGTTAACCATTTTTGATATAAAACCTCTAAAATTTCATGTTTAGGTTTCCAATAAACTATATACCAACATTAATCCAATTTATGGATCAAAAACACCATAAGAGACATGATTGTAAATACAATAACAAACCATTAATAAAATTATATTTTTTAGAACATTGGCATGATTTTGTACATCATGGTGATTGGAGGAAAATTTGATTACAATATCATAGATAAGAAATTATTATTTTTTAGGATGGGGTTTAACAACATTTTAGGTGGGTGGTGATGTTTATTATACCCTATGGTAGTATTCATGGTTTATTTTCATATGGTATTAGGTTCACTAGACTAGTGGAATGTACCATAAATTGATAATATGATCTGATTAATATGTGATAAATAAATAATTCAATTTCCTTTTGTTTTAATTAATTAATGATTCTATGACTTCTATAATAGAAAATTTAGTTATTTACCGAAATAGAACATGTGCACCAGATTGATGTTTGATGTCGATGGACAGGGATTGGTCACATGTAAAACTGTGTATCCCATGAAATAAGATTTAATAATTTTATCACATTTTTATTTTTGTATCACATGAGACTATTTTTTATTTGTTAAAAATATGTTTGTGCATGTGTAGCCAATGAGAACATGTTTTATTCCTTGATCACATGGGTGTTCGTGTGTAGTCACATAGTCATATGAGAATTATGCTTGATGTTTTCCATTATTTTTTTTTTTATTACTCATTCTTGATGTGAAATAATATTTTATATGTCATCTTTAATGTTGTATTTGGTTTGATATAACATTGTTGTTAGCAGTTTAATGGCAAGTCCGATCAATATGGATAATTCCTCTTAGGGGATGTTTGAAAAATTAGTTCGATATATGGATGGAGCATCCCATTAAGGGGAATGTATTAGAAATATTTTTATGACTTCCCAATTGACAATGATAGGTACTACATGCATCTTCGACTTCATTCTAGCATGTATAAAATAAAGGTACAACCAATTTTTTTCGTGTCTTAATGATAACATGACCTTTCAACAAAGGGGTATTATTATGTAATTATTTTTTAGTTATTATAGGTTATATTAGTTTTGGTTATTCTTATACCTATTTTTTTAGTAAACATATGACATTTACATAATTTGTTTAATTTTTTTATTATTCTATGTTGGTGGTATATTATTGAGTTGAACTCAGACCGTAATTTAGCCGTCATACCACTTAGGTATCTGAGTATTCCCCAGTTATTGAAGGTACATATTTGGATGTGGCTTGGTATTTATAATTGAGTGGTATAATTATTTATGATTATGGATACTTGGAGGAATCGATTCCTAGTGTTTGGATAAAATATTTTTTTTACTATGTTATTTTTTATAGTGATTGAATGAGTGGGAATTCAATGTATTGTATTCTAGTATGATCATTCATGTCAAATTTATTTGGATATATTCATTATATATGTTATGTTTTTTTAATTACAGGTATGGAATGTTATTACATGATTGTTTATTTATCTATTATCTTGGATTCTAATTTTGGGTATAGTCTCTCTATGTTCAAAATTAGAGCCTCACTACTTTTCTTAGTCATTTGTAAAACTGGGATGCATGCCTGAGGTCATGTGGAACTCTATCTTAGACTCAGTGTTCTGGGAAGGGATTCAAAAAAGTTAAATTAGATATATATTGTAATCATATGCAAGGATTTGTTATATGGTAAGTATAATAATGTGTCATGGAATTTGATGAAAATATTTATACTTCATCTGGAACTCCAGGTTATGGGGCAGGGAATATATGTTCATGGTTTTCATTTTTATGTTTATATGTTTTCACTTAGATTCATTCACATGTATTATTATGTAATTAATTTTATATGAAATTTCATCATAGTGGTATCAACGTAGGGATTCACATCCCTCGTGTTTAGTACATAGGGGTTATATTTGAAGTATTACTCCTATGAGCATCTACAATGATTCAAGAGAACTCAAATGTTAATTTCAATTGCCTCTTCTATGTTTTAAATTATTATTTGTTGATGAAATTATTTTGTATGAACACATACATGTGTTTTTTTGTAATAGCATGTCATATAAAAATATTGTGTGGTTATTATGGGAAATGATGATGACTGTAATGATAATTGAAATGTTAATATTTCTTCCCAATCCAATTAGGTGTAGGTTACCCTAATTGGTATATTTGTTTTTTATTTTTATTACTAAGAATATATTTTTATATTCTATTATATTTTTAGTGTTAATTATGTTTATATCTATTGTCAATGTAGAGTTATCCACATATAACCTAGTGATATTTTGTTTAACAAATCATGGAGTTTATAACCCATCGATATTGCTAGTTTATTTTAAAATTATTCATAAAATGCATGTGTAGATTGTTTGAAGAAGATATTATATAAACTATTTCTATTAAGGAAATGTTTTTGTGCATTTTTTGTAAGACAATGTGTCATTAAATGGGACCATAGCTAATTGTGAAATAATGTTCAGAATTTCATGAACGGTAAGTGAGTGAGGATATTCATTATGAAGGGATAGTCAAGGATAATAATTATGTTTAGGTGTTATTGATGAAAATTCCCCCCGTGGGTGAATAAAAATTTGGGAATCTTATAGGAAGGTTTTTCAATATGCATTGCAACAAAATAGTATAGAACAACAAGAGGGAATATAATAATGATAAAAGCTAGTTTTTTGAGCACATGAATGATTGAGGAATTGAGGGAAGGTCCACAAGTTTCCTTACATATTAATTTCAAATGAAACTCTAATTAGATGTCGTATGAGGAAACTAGGTGGTATGAAAAGGGATGGTTAAATAGAGGTTGGACCATAAATGAATTAGACTATAAAAAAATTTAATGGGAGGTGTTTGGTGAATCATCATAGAAATTAAATTCATGTTTCTAAAATGAGAACTGGATGTGTCTGGTTTTCAGATACTGGAACCATGTTGGGCATGAAAAACTGAAAGTTTGAGAGATTTCAGGACTAAAGGGACATGAATCATATCACTGACTTGTGACCATGACCCATGTCTACGAATCAATGGAAAAAAACCTTTTTTATTAAGGAGTGGTGTTTTTAGGATTCACTAGTAAAACCATGGTGCATGAGTATTCATGTAATTTTTGTGGACATGGTTAGATGGATCAAAGTAGATGACTGGTTTGTTAACACATATGATTTACTTTGGTTTGGTAGATGAACATAGATGTGGAATTGGGGGTTAGAAAACGATGAGTAAAATTAAAGGACACCCTTGATGTAAGAAATGAAAATTTCATATTGAAACATTTTGGGCATAGTGGGAGAAAGGATTATGTGTGTGGAGGTGATTTTGTGGTGGAAGATAATATTAGAAAAATAACAGATAACACTATGTGTTAAGATGGACCTTCTTATTGAAAGAAATATTTATAATAACAAGCATAGTTTTGCATGAGGAGATGAAACTGATTTCAATAAATAATTAGAGCCCATTCATTGGATTATATAGAAAATAATTCACTTTATAAATAGATTATTTAATTTATTTGAATGTATTTAGATCAATCGTGGTATGTGTAGTGCTTGGTATTTGAAATCAGAATTTTGTTGTGACTAGATAGTCATGTATTTTAATGGTTTTTAGTGGTGAATTATTGAAGGGATGGTGTATCAATTTATTCAACTAAGTGTGGTGATAATAGTAGTTTATTGGTGGGGATAATTGTTTTGGTGACAGCATAGTGACTCCCTCCTTGGAATTGTCATGGTCCGGTGTATGCCTGATAGCTGGATAATTGTGGAGATTCTGAAAGATCGTTGTGTTATATATCCAAGAGTATCTTGTTATATGATGGATTTAATTTTTTTTATTAAAATATAGTACTCGATGTAGACTATATTGGGGATTTAAAATATGGTTGAAATCAATGTAAATTTATTTTGAGTATGATATATGGTTCATTGGGGCACGGTTGGGAGTATTATGGCTGGTGTAGGAGGTCAGATAACCGATTGGACACTTCCACCAAAATAGGTTCAAATAATGGATAATATTTCAGTTTCTATAATCAATTACCTTTAGTATTAAGGTATCATGGTCATTGTATTTATGGAGTGATGGTTTTTTTAGATTGGTAGCTTTGTTGGAAGATTGGTAGTTGTTGATTGAATGGTGTTTTCACATGAACTAGAATTATTTAGGATGGAAGTACATTAAGCTTGATATATGGGGTTTTAATGTGGTGTTATAGAATATCACTTGGATTTTCTATAATGTTCATATTTTTGTGATCAATTATTCTATAGTTACTTTTCAGTTCAACATAAAACTAATTTTAAGGATTGGTATCAAATTTTAACTAATGTCTAGAATTTAATTGAGCATGATAGTACAAAATTTCAATGGGTATTGTCATTGGACTATTGTAATTAGTTTATATTTCAATATTATTTGTATTTAGACCATATATATTATTATAGTGGTATTTTTATAGGAAATCATGTTGTTTTGAGATCAATGAAGGTTGTAATGATGATGTTAATTTTAGAGGATAGTAATATTGTAGATCATATTCTGCTGTTGTGAATAGAGTAATGAAGTAAGACCATGACGGGTGTTCAATAATGGTTATGTAATTGGGGTGGTTATATTGAATTAGATGTTGAATAATAGATAATTCATCATTAATGTTGATTTTTTATGATCTGGAGGTGTGATTTGCAAGTCCACACAAATTATTTAAGAGTATATGTACTATAGAGGGGATATTATAACAACCCAAGACTTTATATGTTTTTAATTTCATATGGAACATGAAATTTTAATCCAGTGGATGATTAATTCAGTGGGAGGAATGAATAAAAAAAATTAGTTATGTTTATACATATTAAAAAGGTGATTCGGGTATAAACAGATTCTTGGATGGTGATTCAATTATGAGTTTTTATTAGAGGAGGTATGGAGTAACTAGAGTTATTTTTGTCACTATCAACTAGCTAGTGGAGTGTGATGTATCATTGCTATGCAACATGATACCACATCCAACCATTTAACATTCCCGAGGTGGTAAGTGGGACATCAGCTTGCTAGTCAGATGTACTAATAGTATTTATAGAAGTTATTTTTAATCATTTTTTCACCAATAGCACCATGGGATTGAAATTATTAGTTTCAATATTTTTGGTCTATTTGACACTACAATACACTTCACCTCCCTACAAAATATTACATTGATCTAATGGGATCTAGACGCAAATTATTGGTGAATCTATATAAGATCATTCATTCATCCTTGGTTTTGGACTCAGTCTTACTCTTGTATTCTTGGATCTCATGTTGTTCAATATGGAATCTACACCTGGTATGTACAGAACCATTTGGTACATTATTATCCTGATTATCTTTGAATACTCTTCTATTTTATCATCATGGTCATTATTTATCCTTTTTCAGGATTCAAATTACAAAATAGGATTCCAATTCAACCAGATCATGGTTGTATGATCTAGAAATAAGGGGTCTTTGGATCAAAATAGATAAATTAATTAATCTTATGGTGAAATTGTGTTTATGATAGTTGTGTAATTATAATTATATCTTGTGTTGATATATTCTATTTGTTTAATTCAAATTCAGATGAATTTTTCTTTTTTACATATTAATGATTTAGTGATTTTTCTCATCTAATAATCGGTTATGGACAAACTCTATGGTATGACATTATGTCTATGGTAGATAACTTATTGGAAATTTAATAATGGTTATAATTTAATTATATAAAAATTTCCTTAATAATATGGTAATGAAGAGTTTATTTTTTCTAAAATTAAGTTAATTGAATGTTTTGGACCATCCATTGGTGGTTAGTCATGGTTCCTACTAGACATTGATACTTTGTAAGTCCATTAACATGTATTCTTCTAAAATTTGGCTATAATTATTCTTTTCATAATATAAATCTTTATAATTAACATATAAATAATTTATCTGTAATGATAAATCTTGAATTAGGACTTCATAGTGACCAATAGATGGATTTTTAGAGCTCAAACAATAATCAGGGCATTGCATGATTTGGACATGGTTGTATTCACAGTAATCATTCCTCAATACTCTACCTAATTGTATTATTAATGATTTATTTTAATGTTTTATGACGTTAACTGACATATGAATGCAACCCGTTAATTTATAAAATTTTATGAGAAATAATTAATTCTTAATTAATTAATGATCCATATGTATTGATTAATTAATGTAACTATGACTAATGTAAATGAATAATGTGGCACGGGCCACGATGGACCATTTTCATGGACTTTATGCTGGCCACTATTGACTGAGTATTGATCACATGTTTGTTTTTGTAGATCGTGAATCCATGTTCAATGTTATGATCACATGTGTGTGCATGTGTATCGTAAGGGACAAAATTACATACATTGATCACACGGGTGTGAATGTGTATCTCAAAGGGATATATTCTTGATGTTCTAATTTAATTCAATTTGGGTGGATTATGAATCCTCATCGAAATTAAATGATGTTTTATTTGTTATATTGTTTCATGTTTTTCATATTATGTTCATTTTTCTTCTACTTTTGAGTTTGTATTTTTGGCCACATGGAATATTCCATAAGGGTGATGTCTCACACGTTTAGTCAGAATACAGAAGGATGATTTCTTCAAGGGTAATGTGTTATATTTTTTTTGTACAATCTGTTTGAATAGGATGTGTCAGACATTGGGGGGGGGGTTACTTATTTCTAAGATATATCTAAGGATTTTATAACCAGGATTCATCATGGATTAGTTAGTTCAAGTCCCCTTGAAATGTGTGTGTTGTTTATTACATTATATTTGTTGATTATATGATAGGAAAGTGAAATTTATATTTAAAAATATTTTTATTCTACTTATCTGATATCATCATATTAAAATTCATTTTTATGGTTCAGTATTAGAATATATTGAAGGATATATTCTATGTTGTATTCACACTCTTATCAGGTGTCTATGGAAATTGGGTTCTGGAGGTGGCATCCCTCATTTCTTGTATAGGTTAGACTGATGTCTGGGATTGTTTTTTGGGAGAGACAGATCACTTCAAGTATAGAGGTTGAGAGGTGGTGGGGCTTGGTAATAGTGAAGATACTCTTATGATCGCATATCTATATTTATATGTGATCAACCAAGTGAATGATTCATGTCCCGTAGTCATGTATCCTAGTTTAGGTACATGGTTTTCATAGTAACTCATTTTAGGTGAAATTTTGATTTAATATATGATGTCTAATTGTATATTAATACATGTTTGGTTATGTATCTATTATTATAAAATTGTATTGTTATTATAGTCTCTGTATGATCCACTATATACCATAAATTCTAGTCAGAAGCCTCTGGTATATAGTGAGGAATTCTTGAAGTCATGTGGAACTCTAGATCACACTCTATGGTCTTGGTCCTAATTTTTCAATATACATCACATTTGGATGTCTATGTCGGGGTATTAATTCCTATCTTCTGGGAACACCCAAGAGGGTGAGTCTTGAAATTTTATTTCTATGTTTTTTGGGAGAGTTTATGAAAACTAATCAAGTGATTTTTTTAAATGATCTATATTTATAAATAAGAGTTATGAAGATATGAAAGAAATGGTTTGCAAGAAAACATGTGGGTGTTAAGTATGATTATTTAACTCAATGATATCATTTCATTGATGAATATATTGTTTATTATCAGAAGTCATTAATTCCAAATTTATGAGACAATTAGTTCAATACATACTAATATTATATCTTTTTTGTGGTTATTCCATTTCTCATATTATTATCATTATTTAAATTTATTTTGAATTTTTAAAATTTATGATTTAAACAATATTTTCATTTATCATTTTATATATTGTGATTTTCCAAGAATTAGATTTTTTGGGTGTTTAAGTGTCATTTTTGAGTGATTCATTATTATATTACAACCTTACACCGTAATGTTATATTATTTGTGTATTGTAACTTTGAATCATAATAATTTAAATTCTAATTTTATTGAATTGTTTTATATGAGAAATTATTAAAAGGAATAATTTTATTTATTTTAATGAATTCATGGTATAAGGAGGTGATTTAGAGATTCCAAGATGATGATAATGACATGTTATATAAATAAAACAACATCCCAAAAAATGTGTTCAATTAATCTTCAGATTATGAAATATTTTTTATTCTCATTAGATTAATTTTTTTGGTCTCATTCAAAACTCAGTGGGATACAACAAATTAGATGTAATTGAATCCAAATTCATCAATGTCATGGAACATAATTTGAATCATTGGAGTGAGTTTTTCTTGTTCCCAATGATGATGTTACTTCTGAAATTTGGCTACATCCTAATTTACAAATATCTAAATTCCAATAAATATTCAAATGATATAGTTAATAGAATATGAGAAAATTTTATTTTATATAATAATATCGAAAATGAAGTATCATATCTTATCATATGGTTTCTAGTGGTATTTCAATATTATGATGTCCAAAACCACCATCTATTTTTATTATAAAATTATACTATTGTATCTCTAGTTTCACATTCACCCAAAGAGTCATGGAGATATAATTATAGTGACTAATCAAGAATAATTCCACCCATTCAATGTTTTCCTCTTATACCAAAGATTTTTAAGTTTTGGAGATCTCCTAGAGGTTGAAATTATATATATTATTAGTGTTATTAAATTTAATAAATGAATGATTATTTTAATAACATTATTTGTGTTTGAATAAACCTTGACCAGGATCCCCCGATCTTATTTTGAAAGAAACATACTATAAAAACTATCCTTAGTACACATCATTACATACATGATACTTCACAATAAATTAATATTATAATTTAAAGAATCTTTTTATTATTATAGTTTTTATCAATCTGAAAAATGTTATATCTGGTAGGACCCTTGTTTTTGTATAAAAGATTCATTTTTCCAAAAGAATATATAACAAAATAATATATTACAAGTCTAAATCATCTCCACTAAATTCTTTAGATAATACAATCATATATGAATTTAATTCTTTTCATATCTACATATCCTTGGAAAATAAAATATATTAAATGTTTGATAACATCCAATTTGTAATGGTGAAAACCAAAGATAACAATAAACTATTAGAATTGAATTTACAATGATCAAAAAATTATAACTCAGATACATATGAAATTTAAGATAATCAAAAAAATTATAATAAATAACATGTTATAGAGTATAAAATAATAGAATATAAGAAATAAATCACAAGTGTTGGAGTATAATAATTAATAATCATCATCTATGAAATCATGAAATATTCATAATTATAAGAATGAAACTATGCCACAGACCTGTGCATTTTTATGTATAATATAATGGGATTGGATAGAAAATATGATTCTCATAACATATTAGAGAAAGATATGAGAGGTGATTCCTATATTATATATGATTATGTTTCACCACTTGAGTCATATATTATAGTATAGTATGTTGCACCACCTGATTTTAATAACATAATGGACATTGAATCACTACACAACTCCCACAATGGATAGATATTTAAAAACATGATTCCCATATATATCTCCTAAAAAATTCATTAAACATGGAATTGGACGGTGATATAGGTCCCCAGCAATCATCATCCATATGGACTAGTTCTACATGAAATTGATAATTCATGATATCATAAACAACCCATGTCATAAAAAATGGGTTTCATTCAACACATTATAAAAAAACAATAAATGTAAAATGTATTTCAAATCATTGTCAAAATGAAATCACCTAATGAAATAATTAAATAACATAAAAATTATAACTCAATAAAATTAATGGATATCCAATCTCATTTAGTATCATTCTATGTAAAAACATAAATTTATGATGTGGTGGTATATAATATCAACATAATATATGTAAAAATGTATTAATATTTTTAATAATTTTTTCCAGTCAATAAATATATATCTTATAGGTGAGTTACCTTCAATCAAAAAAATAGAAAACATAGTATATGAAATTTACGGGAATTATAAGAAAGAACATGATATAATAAATTCTTATTTATAATTAAAGAGGTAGTGATTGATAAAATATTTGATTAAAAATAATTTTACTTTATTCATTCATATAATGAACATGGATAGTAAAATTTTGAAAATTTCTTCGATAATGTATATGATATGTCAAATTAAAATGATTTATATAGAATAATATTTTCTAATTTTTTCTAAAATAACCATGGAAATAATAAATACACGATATTTTTGAAATCATATAAAAATATGTTTTTTTAAAACATAGATATATATAATTTCTTTTTAAAAAAAAGAAACACAGAGATATATTTTAATAAAATAAAAAAGTCCAATAGAATGATGTGTTTACAAAAGAAGCAATAAAAAATATTTTAACTCACTTATGAAAATAATATATATATATAATATTAACAATTGTATTGAAAAAATAAATTACTTTAATTTTGTATAAAATGGCCTTAATATGATATTAAAACAGTGAAAATGAAATTTTAAAAATCATCCAATGAATATACACATATGAAAATGGATATTCTTAATGGAAAAGAAATATCTAGTTTGGCTTCCTTAAAAGGTGTAAATAATGATGTAAGTCAACAAATTATATTGGTATAATACAAGTAAACCCCCCAAAATTATATGAGTAGATTTAAATTATATTTATTTTAGATTTAAATGTATATAAATTCCTGATATGGAATATCTTTCAGAAGAAATTTCTAAATTATAAAAATACAAGTGATATAATACTCATGATACTGGTAATGTAATAATCAAAATATATTGGGATGATGATAATTTATTGATAATTAAAATGTCATAAAATAGAGGATATTTTGTACATGATAACAATAGGGAAGTGAATCCTTTATTTAAAATAAATACATATTTGCAATAAACAACATTTCACATTCAATAATATTTCAGAAAAATATTTCATACAATATTTGGAAACAAAAAGTCAAAACCCCATGACGAATATGATTACAAAAGAAACATTAAATACCTAGAATAATGAATGGATCATCAAAAAAATATTCAGAGGATTTTATGTAGACTATTGTAATGTAGACATGATTTATAATAAGAAATATGTATCAAGGTTGAATTTTATATAAGAAACTGTTATCGTATTTCAAAGATTACTTAAATTCATTGTAATAACCTGTATAAGTAAAAATATTTCAAGATTACATATTAAAAAATATTATTCATATACATATAATTTGTAGATATCAGTCATAATTGTTCCCTAAATGTATATTAGTTAGTTATGATATCCATAAATAAATACAATATTATCCAATATAGAAATGGTTATTGTCCAAAATAATCATGAACCCAAGATGATGGTCGATGATGATTTCCCCATCTTCTTAGGGGTGGGAGAGGGGAGAATGTTTATGTTCCACCACCTCCGATTTTGTGGGAGATGTTTATCTGTTTCTCTAGCACAATCTTTCTCCTTGAGATCCCACTGATTTCATTATTCCTAAATGTTCCATATCTTCATCTTAGTGATCCTTAGCTCTCAACACTACAGTTTTAATTCTCTAAGGCATTGAGTTTCCTAGATTTCATCTTGGTGTCATACTTTAATAATCAAAGGCCTTCAGTTGATGTGTTTGACCTCATCATGTTTAGTAACTCTGACATGAAATATCGTGCAATTGTAAGTCTTCTTGATAAATTCCACCTGATGAAAAAAAATTCTCCAGATAAAGATTTAATACCTACATGGTCCATGGCTCTTTCTAGATGTAATAAATGAAAGATATTTCTTCTTCGATCATCCTTTGATCTGTGTATAAATCATGACCCTCCATTCGTTGCGACCTTGGTATGTCTTCCTGATCTTGCAATTCCCTTTAAAGTACAGAAATAATTCAAATGTCAAGGAATTTGTTGGGTTGATTCCATTGTTTTGATGTTCACACTTATTCTGTGAGTCACCTGATTAATCATCTTTTTTTGTTGAGTTGTACATTTCGAATCCATCATTTGAATGGATTTGGATTACAGTGGGTAAGGAGTTTTGATTGTAGAAAGATGTCATTTTTTGAATCATGGGTTGATTATTTATAAACATGCTGCCGATTGGGTTATCTGGCTGATAAATGTCACCACGAAGCCATGAATATGTGTCCTTCTAGACCGGTGATGGGGCATGGTAGGGTCTCTATCTTGGGACATATGCTTTCTGATGTTGATAGGCCACACATTGCCTCTAGTCTGGGAATCATGGGTGATTCAGATTTGAAAAAACCTATGTGGGTATCGTCTGATCTGACAATCACTTCAGTATTTGATAGGATGAAGTAAGATATTGTCATAGGGGATGGTATGAATCATTCTTCCATGAATGCAGCCAATCATGGAGGTAGTACTGTCTTGGAATGTCCTTTATGGGAGTAACAAAATCATTATAAAATTTTCTCTGTTTTGTGTGATGTAAGTAAGGAGGTTTATGGAATTCCCAATGATGTTGTTGTTGGGACTAAGAAGAGTTACATTCCCTTGAATTAAATCAGTGCATCTATGGTGCATGAGGCAACCTATGATATTCAAGACACTAACTAAGCCCAAGATGCATAGGATTCTAATTCGAAACTCAAATTCAAAGGAGGCATGAAGGTCACAATCACTACTTGTGACCAATTTCAATAACTAGAGCATGGGGGGATCTTTAAAGTGGAGGAGGGTTCTCAAATGAATAAAGGTAATGATATGCATCTTGATCTCTTATCTGTGAATGAAATAACCGGAGAAAGAGAAATAATGATGGAGGTGCATAGTGGTCTTGATTTTTGGAGCATGGTGGTAATGATTTTGTGGGGAATCCCCAATGTTTAGCCATTAATGATTATAAATATAAGGCCCCAGCCTTAAACCTTACTTAATCTTGAGTTATTACAAGATTACACATTGAGGATCTTTTCGGGTTTAGAGTTTTAGAGAATTAGATCATAAAACTTGCATTACATTCCACATATAAACAAAGTGGTTACATAAAGTTAGTATTCTTCATTCCCATCAATGGAAACACATTTAAAATAAAACAAGGATTATTTCTTGACACATCCTTGACTCTATCATCTTATCATGTACCTTTCCCTTGACCTGTGAAAAACATTTCAAAAACATGGGATGAGCATAAAAACTCAGTATGGGTTATAAAAAAACATGGAAAGGAAACATGAGTTCATATATACATAAGAATGAAATCATACTTTACCCATAAAACATAGGCACTTTAACATACCTCATAAAATCATGAATAAAACATAGAAATCATAAGACATAAAGGTAACTTGAGGCATTCATAACATTCTTACGTAGGGAGTAACCCTCTTGGTTACGTTTGGAATACCCATCACAGTATATTCCCTGAAATCTCTTCGGAGAAATCTTAACGTTTCACTCCTTCGAGTTACCCAATGCATTGGAGAGCTATATCGGGCTCACCCGCCCTTAGTTTATCACGGAACCACCCGTCTTCATAATAATGCCCAAGAACCATAACATAATCATATCACATAAAACATGCATAAAAGAAACATAACATTTCCACATTTCAATCACGAGATATCAATACAACACATTGATATAATAAAAACATTATGAAAACCATTTTCAATACCAAAGTAAAAGAAAAGTAAAACATGGTATTTATTTTTCTTTTAAAAAGAAGTTATGGATTGTAGAGGAAGCCGAAACTCAAATAACGGTCACGACGGCGGAGAAGTCATTGTCGCCGCATACGTACGACAAAAACATTCCCTTTTGTCGTTTAGTAAACGCTTCGTATAAAAAGATTCCTTTTGAATAAACGTAAAAGTCAAAGTGGTTTATACACCGTATAAAAGAAAGTTGTGTATAAAATAAAATATGCCTCAACGAAAGGAGATTGAGACGAAGTCCCATACCTCGTATCCGACTTGACCCGACCGTTCATTAATCTCCTGAATAATAAACTTGAGCTAATCTCTACTTGATTATGAATCTTTTTCAAGTTTATTATTCCATTTATACCATGTTATGAACATCATGTAATCAGTTAAGTTAATAATGTTCATTTTGTCGGTATTTGGTTCTTTAGTCAAAAATAGACTTCTTACACTTACATGTTGTTAATTTGGTCAAAGGTTCATTATATCCAGAATGGTATTCATGATGTAGATATCATATATGTCATATATATCCAGTACATACATGCATTCATAATATTACATAATCATTTAGAGGTAAGAAATGAAATGCACCGTTCATGGAGACGGTAAGCCGTACGTACGCATGAACGCTACTTCCATTTCTATTTCATATTTTCTGGAATGGAATCATAATGATATAAGAGTATATTATAATTCCAGTATAATAACATATATAATATCATTAACTTTATCCTTTACACATCCCACATATGGTATTAACGAATCAAATCACTTTCAGGGGGCGGTAGTCCGCACTTCCTAAAATGAAGATATCGTGTTTACCCATAATGGAAACCATAAAGGTATGCCAAAAATGAAAAAAAACAGCAGCTTAAGGAAAACATAAACATATTATATATCATATATAAAAATAGTGACATCATAATGGCCACCTTTGAAGGTGTTAAATGAGTGTTGAACAATCATCGTTTCGGGAGGCAGAATTTCGCCATCCACGGAAACCGTATGGTCTTTAACCATTTGATGTAGTTGTCTGAGAGTGTAGCTCAAATAAATCTTATAACAACATCCTAGTATATTGAAGATACTGGTGTTGTTACAAAAGAAGTAAATAAAAAGAGTTTAGGGGGTTGGAGAAGCAAAATAAAACAAATGAACATGAGAGAATGAATTACCTTTAAAAGTGTAACTCCTTTTGATTTGAGTCTAAAGTCTTCCTTTGAAAGGATTCTGCCCAAAGGGAATCCTCTAGGATGAGGATAGGGATGTGGAGAGTGTAAATGGGCAGGGGTTGGTCGAGCCAAAGGCTTGAGTAGTGTGTGAAATGAGGTAGAGGTGGGGGCCTTTTATAAGAGGAGAGGAGGGGCAATTTTGGAAAGTAAAGAAATATTACATTATTTGAAAATGTGTTTCGGTTTCAAAAGGTCCCACATTGATATAATTCGTGGATAAGGTGATACGGGTTCGAAATCCACTCATCCAATTGGTTTTGGACATGTTTAGTTAATAGATTTTATATTATCTTTCCATTTTATTTAAATCGTCAAATAATGATGTCATCGCTGCATCATTATTATGTCATAAATAATTTAATTTATATAATGTCTAAAAATCATAAAAAAATACTATGATGTAGGAAATAGTTTTATCTTTCCAATGACTGTTTATAATCAAAAATCGGATCTTTATAACCCCATGTAAAAATTGTTTTTGTAAAACATCTCTTGTTTGTGTCATTTTTACTTTAACATTTAATAAAAAGTTATTTATGTCATTTCCAAACCAAAGTGTCTCCATGGGGTCCCCAAGTTGACCCATGGCTTTTCATGGTCGGCCATGACACAACCAATAAGGTTGGGACATGTGTCTAGGTCATTTCCTATTATTAAATCATTATTTATACCTTTAACTACCGTAATTACCACTAATCGCGATTAAGAACTTAATAAGTTACTATTCACCAAAAAAATTATTATAATCTCATTGAACCACATTTTACATCTTAATGACAACCATGTATGTCGGATTTTCAAAATTCAATACACATTAGTGGTAAACTTTTATTTAACTGAAAAATCAGTTTTCTTGATTACCACTTAGTGGTTTCACTATTCATCAAAAATTTAAGTTTTTCAGAAAATTACCAAAAATTCACCCTAAGCTATATTTGATATTCCGAATTAAAAAATGAAGTCTATTTTACAAAATTCAAATCATATAAGTCACATTAATTAATTTAATAATTAATTCCCGCTGCCAAGGCAAATAGCGTGTTTTTACAAAACAATAAGTATCAAAAGATTGACACCAGTTTAAGTCTAATTTCAAAGTGAAATTGTTTCCAATGACCACCATTGGATTAAATGGTAAAAATATATTCATATTATACATTAAGACCAATTCAAAAGATAATATAATCATATAAATAAATTAGATTACAAAGCAGTTTTGATGTAAAATGCAGTATTTTTCACTATTCATTAAAAAATGAATATTCTCAGAAAAATACCAAAAATTCACACAAGGTAAATTTTGATGTCCCAATCATAAATAATAAGTTTATTTTGACAAACATAGTTTATAAAATTGTCAAAATATAGATTCAAAAATGGTTTTCCATCAAAAGGCAGTAAAACAATCTTTTAAGAATATTAGTGTATTCCATGCATAAGATTGTATTTATTATCATTTTAAGCCTTTACAACACTATCTTAATCATTAATAGACAGAGATAAAAATATCTATTATTCATTACTTACTTGGGGTGTTACATCCTTCCCCCCTTTAGAAAATTGTGTCCCCGCAATTTATTTACTTATCGAATAAAAGGGGGTACTTATCCCTCATTGCATTTTTAGATTCCCATGTTGCCTCTTGAATCATGTGGTTTTTCCACAAAACCTTTACCTGATTAATCACATTATTCCGTAACACTTGCTCCCTGTGGTCAAGAATCTGGACCGGTTGTTCCTCATAAGATAGGTTCTCTTCCAGCTGAACTACCTCTGGACTCAAAACATGAGATGGATCTGGCATATACTTTCTCAACATTGAAACGTGAAAAACATTGTGTACCTGAGATAAACTCTGAGGTAAAGCCACTCGGTATGCAACTGATCCAACTCTTTCCAGAATTTCATATGGTCCAATAAACCTTGGACTCAGCTTTCCTTTCTTACCAAATATCATCACACTTTTCCAACGAGAAACCTTGAGAAAAACATGATCACCTACCTCGAAAGATAGATCCTTCCTCCGGTTATCCGCATAACTCTTCTGCCTGCTCTGAGCTGTTCTCATGTGTTTCTGAATCAGCTGAACTTTTTTTGCCATCTCTTCTACCAATTCTGGTCCCATCAACTTTCTTTCACCCACTTCATCCCAGAAAGATGGAGTTCGACACCCCTTCCCATATAATTCCTGAAATGGTGCCATCTGTATACTGGAATGGAAACTGTTATTATATGAAAATTCAACCAATGAAAGATGTTGGTCCCAACTTCCCTGATAATCCATAGAACAAGCTCGTAGCATATCCTCCAAGGTCTGAATTGTTCGTTCTGACTGCCCATCTGATTGAGGATGAAAAGCTGTACTAAAATTTAATTCAGTACCCAACGACTTCTGAAGGCCTTTCCAAAAGTTAGTAGTAAACCTGGGATCACGATCTGATACAATGGAGAGAGGAACTCAATGTAACCTGACTATCTCTTTAAGATACAAACGGTAAAGTTGATCAATAGAAAAAGTATCTCATATAGCAAGGAAATGAGCAGATTTGGTCAAGCGATCAACAATAACCCAGATTGCATTATTACCTCGAGATGTCTTCGGTAATACAACAACAAAGTCCATGGATATATTCTCCCATTTCCACTCTGGCACTGGTAAAGGCTGAAGCATCCCTTTCGGTAACTGCAGCTCTGCTTTAACCTGTTGACATGTCAAACACTTCACAGTAAAATCAGCAATGTCTCTTTTCATTCCATCCCACCAGTAATACTCCCGCAGATCTCTATACATCTTAGTACTGCCCGGATGAACTGAAAACGGAGAACTATGAGCTTCACATAACAACTCTCTCTTCAACTGTGAATCACAAGGCACACACAATCTCTTCCCAAATCTCAAAACACAATCATTATAAATGTTGAATTCAGGAAACTTACCTTTCTGAACCAGCTCTACCTTTTTCTGCAACTCACTGTCTTGCTTCTTTGCTTGCTTGATTCTATCCGATAGAGATGATATCACTGATACCTGAAACAAAACAGAAGGACTTCCTGCACCAACAACTTCTATGCCATTGTTCATCAAATCATTAACCAAAGGATCACGTTCCAACCACAACATTGTTAATGAAGCATTGCTTTTTCGACTCAAAGCATCAGCCACTTTATTTGCTTTTCCCGGATGGTAATGAATTGTACAATCATAATCCTTGATTAATTACAGCCATCTCCTTTGTCTCATGTCTAGCTCTTTCTGAGAGAATATATACTTTAAAATTTTGTGATCGGTATATATTTCATACTTTACTCCATACAAATGATGCCTCTAAATTTTTAAAGCAAAAAAAAACAGCAGCTAATTCCAAATCATGTGTAGGGTAATTTACCTCATGAGTTTTCAACTGTCGTGAAGCATAAGCAATTACCTGATCATTCTTCATTAGGACGCAACCAAGTCATTTCAATGAAGCATCACTGTATATAACAAACTCACCATTCCTGGAAGGTAGTGCCAAAACTGGAGCATTCACCAATCTTCTTTTCAATTCCTGAAAACAATCATCACATTCTTTTGTCCAGATAAACTTAACACCCCTCCGACTTAGCTTAGTCATTGGACTAGATAACCGTGAAAAATTTCTAACAAACCTTTGGTAATAGCCCGCCAAACCAAGGAAGCTACGAATCTCGGTTACATTTGTGGGTCTTGGCCATACTTCCACAACTTTTGTTTTTGTAGGATCAATAGTTATTCCATCTTTAGAAAAAATGTGACCAAGGAAAGAAATTTGTTGCAACCAAAACTCACACTTGCTGAATTTCCCATACAATTTCTTTTCTTTTACGGTTTGCAAGATAACCCTTAAATGTTTTTCATGCTCCTCTTTACTTTTAGAAAACACCAAAATATCATCAATGAATACCACCACAAACTTATCCAAGAACTCATGGAAAATTCTATTCATTAAGTCCATGAATATAGCAGGTGCATTGGTTAGCCCAAAAGGCATTACTACAAATTCATAATGGCCATATCTCGTACGGAATGCGGTCTTCGTAATATCTTCCTCTTTTACCTTCAGCTGATGGTACCCCGATCTCAAGTCAATCTTTGAAAAAAACTGAGCTCCCTGGAGCTGATCAAACAAATCATCGATATGAGGCAAAGGATATTTGTTCTTAACAGTGATATTATTCAAGGATCTATAATCAATGCAAAGTCTCATAGAGACATCTTTCTTTTTAACAAATAAAACAGGCGCACCCCATGGTGATGTGCTAGGTCTAATGAAACCTTTCTCTAATAAATCTTGCAATTGCTCCTTCAACTCTAAAAGTTCAATTTGTGCCATTCGATAAGGGGGTTTTGAAATTGGCTTAGCATCAGGAACTAAGTCAACAGTAAACTCAACTTCCCGATCTGGAATTATTCCAGGCAACTCATCAGGAAAAACATCAGGATACTCATTTACCACTGGCATGTCATTAATCTGAACAGTTCCTTTATTTTCAACGACGTGTGCAAGGTAACATTCATTTCCATCTTTTACAAGTTTCTCGGCCTCTTGATATGTTATAAAAAGTAAGGGTTCATTCTTGTAAACAAACTGAAAGTCTTTCTGAAAAAAAACTTCTTTAGCTCTACAGTCAATCTTAGCATGGTAGATAGAGAGCCAATCCTTACCCAGGATAACATCAAACTCTACTAGAGGTAGAACAATAAGGTTTGCAAGTAGGTTCTTTCCACAGATAAGGATAGGAAGATTCTTATAAATTCTTTTTGGCTCCACATTTCCCCTATGTGTTTTTACCAAAAGTTCAGGAGTCATTTCTTGAGATGGTATTCCCATTTTACTAGAAAAGGTTTCAGAGATGAAAGAATGTGTAGACCCCGAATCAAACAACACACTGGCATAATCTGAAAAAACAAACAAAGTACCTGATACCACTTCATTTGATGGCTCGACATCTGCTGAAGTAGTTGCAAAGGATTTCACCACCCCTTTCTGCTTGTAGTATAACTGCTTCCCATCACTCAAACTCCTTGTCGGACACTCGTTTGCATAGTGACCCATCTCATTGAACTTATAACATTTCACTAACTGTAAATCAAATTTGTTCTTACCTTCACCTTGATCCTTTTCAGTGTAATCACGAGCCTTATGTCCCATCTTACCACATCGGTAGCACTTCCCAGAATTCAGAAGACATTCCCCAGCATGCCTTTTGCCACATTTATCACAAACTGGAAACTTAGTTCTCTTACCATCAGACTTTTTTGAAGAATTCTTACATTTCTCCTGCCACCTCGGTCCCTTCTTCTGCTGGTTGTTATAGAAAACTTGGCCATCGGCAAACTCCATTTCCACCTTCTCAGCACATCGAACAAGCTTTTCATAACTTTTAAACTCACGAGAAGCTAATGCCCTTCGATATTTTGGCTTTAATCCTGAGTAAAAACGATTGATTTTACTATCAAGGTCCCGGATAAAATTTGGACCATACCTTGCCAATCGAGTGAACCTTTCTTCATAGGCAGCCACTAAGTCTTCCTCTTTCCTCAATTCCAAGAATTGCTTTTCCATCCTAAGTCGAACAGCCTTAGGAAAATACTTCTCAAGAAACATACCTTTGAATTCATCCCAGTCAAGAGCATCAATCTCATCGGCGTCCCTGATATTTTTAACCATATACCACCACTGATCTGCTTCACCCTCCAAACGGTAAATAGCAAGACTAACCTTTTGATTGTCTGAACACCCCATGACATCAAAAATCTTCTCCAGTGCTTTAATCCACCCTTCAGCTAGCACAGGGTCAGATGATCCTCTGAATTATGGTGGATGTTGCCTCATGAAATGTTCCACCACTGACATGTTCCTCTGCGGTTGTTCTGGCTGATCTCGTGCATGGATACCACCGCCATTTATCGCTTGAGTCAACTGCGCCATTACTGCAACAAACTGTTCAGTTCCAATTCCGACCATCTCAGGATGCTGATACGGAAGGTTATTTCCTTCTGTATGCCTTCCTAGAACTGCTTCCCTGTTTCCTCTGCGGAAAACCATTCTGAACAAACATGTCTTAGATGAAGCAACATGGTAATCTTTAAATTCTATATCATTTAAAAAAAATATTTTTTTGGATAATCATTTAATAGAATTCTAACTCCTAAATTTATCTAAACTGACCTCTGATACCAACTATAAGGCCCCAGCCTTAAACCTTACTTAATCTTGAGTTATTACAGGATTACACATTGATGATCTTTTCGGGTTTAGAGTTTTAGAGAATTAGATCATAAAACTTGCATTACATTCCACATATAAACAAAGTGGTTACATAAAGTTAGTATTCTTCATTCCCATCAATGGAAACACATTTAAAATAAAACAAGGATTATTTCTTGACACATCCTTGACTCTATCATCTTATCATGTACCTTTCCCTTGACCTGTGAAAAACATTTCAAAAACTTGGGATGAGCATAAAAACTCAGTATGGGTTATAAAAAAAACATGGAAAGGAAACATGAGTTCATATATACATAAGAATGAAATCATACTTCACCCATAAAACATAGGCACTTTAACATACCTCATAAAATCATGAATAAAACATAGAAATCATAAGACATAACGGTAACTTGAGGCATTCATAACATTCTTACGTAGGGAGTAACCCTCTTGGTTACGTTTGGAATACCCATCACAGTATATTCCCTAAAATCTCTTCGGAGAAACCTTAACTTTTCACTCCTTCGCGTTACCCAATGCATTGAAGAGCTATATCGGGCTCACCCACCCTTATTTTATCACGGAACCACCCGTCTTCATAATAATGCACAAGAACCATAACATAATCATATCACATAAAACATGCATAAAGGAAACATAACATTTCCACATTTCAATCATGAGATATCAATACAACACATTGATATAATAAAAACATTATGAAAACCATTTTCAATACCAAAGTAAAAGAAAAGTAAAACATGGTATTTATTTTTCTTTTAAAAAGAAGGTATGGCTTGTAGAGGAAACCGAAACTCAAATAACGGTCACGACGGTGGAGAAGTCGTTGTCGCTGCATACGTACGACAAAAACATTCCCTTTTGTCGTTTAGTAAACGCTTCGTATAAAAAGATTCCTTTTGAATAAATGTAAAAGTCAAAGTGGTTTATACACCGTATAAAATAAAGTTGTGTATAAAATAAAATATGCCTCAACGAAAGGAGATTGAGACGAAGTCCCATACCTCGTATCCGACTTGACCCGACCGTTCTTTAATCTCCTGAATAATAAACTTTAGTTAATCTCTACTTGCTTATGAATCTTTTTCAAGTTCATTATTCCTTTTATACCATGTTATGAACATCATGTAATCAGTTAAGTTGTTAATGTTCATTTTGTCGGTATTTGGTTCTTAAGTCAAAAATAGACTTCTTACACTTACATGTTGTTAATTTGGTCAAAGGTTCATTATATCCAGAATGGTATTCATGATGTAGATATCATATTTTTCATATATATCCATTACATACATGCATTTATAATATTACATAATCATTTAGAGGTAATAAATGAAATGCACCGTTCATGGAGACGGTAAGCCGTACGTACGCATGAACGCTACTTCCATTTCTATTTCATATTTTCTGGAATGGAATCATAATGATATAAGAGTATATTATAATTCCAGTATAATAACATATATAATATCATTAACTTTATCCTTTACACATCCCACATATGGTATTAACGAATCAAATCACTTTCAGGGGGCGGTAGTCCGCACTTCCTAAAATGAAGATATCGTGTTTACCCATAATGGAAACCATAAAGGTATGCCAAAAATTTAAAACAACAGCAGCTTAAGGAAAACATAAACATATTATATATCATATATAAAAATAGTGACATCATAATGGACACCTTTGAAGGTGTTAAATGATTGTTGAACAATCATCGTTTCGGGAGGCAGAATTTCGCCATCCACAGAAACCGTATGTTCTTTAACCATTTGATGTAGTTGTGTGAGAGTGTAGCTCAAATAAATCTTATAAAAACATACTAGTATATTGAATATACTTGTGTTGTTACAAAAGTAGTAAATAAAAAGAGTTTAGGGGGTCGGAGAAGCAAAATAAAACAAATGAACATGAGAGAATGAATTACCTTTAAAAGTGTAACTCCTTTTGATTTGAGTCTAAAGGCTTCCTTTGAAAGGATTCTTCCCAAAGGTAATCCTATAGGATGAGGAGAGGGATGTGGATAGAGTAAATGGGAAGGGGTTGGCCGAGCCAAAGGCTTGAGTAGTGTGTGAAATGAGGTAGTGGTGGGGGCCTTTTATAAGAGGAGAGGAGGGGCACTTTTGGAAAGTAAAGAAATATTACTTTATTTGAAAATGTGTTTCGGTTTCAAAAGGTCCCACATTGATATAATTCGTGGATAAGGTGATAAGGGTTATAAATCCTCTCATCCAATTGGTTTTGGACATGTGTAGTTCATATATTTTATATTATCTTTCCATTTTATTTAAATCGTCAAATAATGATGTCATCGCTGCATCATTATTATGTCATAAATAATTTAATTTATTTAATGTCTAAAAATCATAAAAAAACTACTATGATGTAGGAAATCGTTTTATCTTTCAAATTATTATTTATAATCAAAAATCTGATCTTTATAACCCCATGTAATAATTGTTTTCGTAAAACATCTCTTTTTGTGTCATTTTTACTTTAACATTTAATAAAAAGTTATTTATGTCATTTCCAAACCAAAGTGTCTCCATGGGGTCCCCAAGTTGACCCATGGCTTTTCTTGGTCGGCCATGACACAACCAATAAGGTTGGGATATGTTTCTAGGTCATTTCCTATTATTAAAGCATTATTTATACCTTAAACTACCCTAATTACCACTAATCGCGATTAAGAACTTAATAAGTTACTATTAACCAAAAAATTATTATAATCTCATTGAACCACATTTTACTTCTTAATGACAACCATGTATGTCGGATTTTCAAAATTCAATACACATTAGTGGTAAACTTTTATTTAACTGAAAAATCAGTTTTCTTGATTACCACTTAGTGGTTTCACTATTCATCAAAAATTGATGTTTTTCAGAAAATTACCAAAAATTCACCCTAAGCTATATTTGATATTCCGAATTCAAAAATGAAGTCTATTTTACAAAATTAAAATCATATAAGTCACATTAATTAATTTAATAATTAATTCCCGCTGCCAGAGCAAATAGCGTGTTTTTACAAAACAATAAGTATCAAAAGATTGACACCAGTTTAAGTCTAATTTCAAAGTGAAATTGTTTCCAATGACCACCATTGGATTAAATGGTAAAAATATATTCATATTACAAATTAAGACCAATTCAAAAGATAATATAATCATATAAATAAATTAGATTAAAAAGCAGTTTTGATGTAAAATGCAATATTTTTCACTATTCGTTAAAAAATGAATATTGTCAAAAAAATACAAAAAATTCACACAAGGTAAATTTTGATGTCCCAATCATAAAGAATAAGTTTATTTTGACAAACATAGTTTATAAAATTGTCAAAATATAGATTCAAAAATGGTTTGCCATCAAAAGGCAGTAAAAAAATCTTTTAAGAATATTAGTGTATTCCATGCATAAGATTGTATTTATATTCATTTTAAGCCTCTACAACACTATCTTAATCATTAATAGACATAGATAAAAATATCTATTATTAATTACTTACTTGGGGTGTTACAATAAAAGACAATATAAGCAGAACCGAAGAGTTATTGATGGCTAATTTTTTTCATATCCCTAAAAAATTGGGGGTGTCTCTGATAGTGACAAGGAAAGTCATAGGGGCATGTTCTGACCCTCTTATAGTGATGTTGTTTAGGTTGGAGGAAGAAGATTTTTATTGGTGAGGATGTTATGCCTACCCCCAACAAGAATATGGCCAAGGAATAACTACCATTATCTGCTGAAGCTGCTATCCACTAGGTCTTCTCTCCAGAAGGAAAGAGGGGCTATCCTTGATTTGAATAATGGAATGAAATATTCTATAGAGTTTATATGTTTAAAAAAATTGAAAAATAAAAAAGATGTCTTCCATGAACCTGAAGCACAATGAAATATTAGAGTGGGAATCTACTACTGTATAGGAAGCAATCTATCATGGATGTGGTGATGGGTATGACTTTTAAGATATGTAATTATCTTTCCTGGTTTGTAGTACTTCCTTGCTACACATTACATTTATCTTAATAAATGGTTAGAGGCTTTCCTCTCACAAAGGATTTCTAGAATGACAGGTATTTTTTATCTTTATTTATTATTGGGTGTGAGTAATAATGATCATTTTGAACTAAACTTTAAATATAGGTTTTTTATTCATTCTTCCACTGGCATTAATTATTCCCATAAATTCTATGATTTTAGTTAAAAATGTATTTTATACTATTAAACAAATAATATATTAGTTCATAATAATCAGAAAGATTAACATTTATCTAATTTTCACATTTAAATTAATTGAATTTTTTTTGTAGAATTAATTATATAAATTTTATTTATCTCATTAACACAATAAAAAATAAAAATACACATAAAAATATTTTTATTTGAATAATGCTTTTTATGCTTCAAGTTTCATTAATCTTATTTCATATATACAACTAAATAAATAAATTATAACATAAATTATTTTAAACATGGTTATTGAAATTATAATAATCTAATATATGTGGTAAATTTATTTTATTATTTTAATACAATAAATTTATTTTTTAAAATTATTCTTCATTAGACAACCTTTTTTTTAAATAAATATAGGACGATAAATAAAATAATTTGTTATTATTTCAAGTGAATATTAACTTATTATAAAATAATTATTATATTTTATGTGTAATATTATAATGTAGAATTTTGTTTTAGTCGTCATTTACTTACAGTCGGTGATGCGTATGAAAAATACTTTTGAATACATATTAATTTTAAGGGTCTAAAATCTCATATCGTTACATTATTATAACATAAAATAATTCCACACCCACAATTTTAATTATTCCTCATTGAAAAATATAGGTGAGGATATTTCTATAATATTCATCATAAATGGAAAATTGAATATTATTATGTCCACCTGAAATCCATAATTTATATCACATTACTTATATTTCCTCATAAATGTTTAATCATTCATATAAACATGAACCCCTTTATGTATATACTATAGATACACAGGTTAAAAATTAATTAAATCATATATTACTCTAATGATTTAAATAATACTTCTAAAACAATTTTATGTAATAAATGGAAGTAAATATTTAACGTATTAGAGATTCATCAAATAAATATGTCATTTTACAACAAATGTTATCATTTAAGAATATTTGGACTCTTTATTTATCACTTATGGACACAACAAAATTTATAATTATCATCATAAATAGTAGAAAAGAAAACATAACAATTCGGTGATCTCATAAAATTCATAGTATAAAATTATGTCATAATGTGTATGATAATAATGATGAAGGATAATACGAGGAATTCCAAAATATATTAATTAAATATTATATTCCCAAAAATATATAATAAGAAAGTTTGATAAATAAATAATAGATCATACATATATCATTATAAAATTGTAGAAAATAATTCCATGGCTCAAAATATATATTAATAGTCATAAAACATTTGGAAATTATTTGAAATTGGTGAATACATTAAAAATTATTGATAAATATTGAAAACACTGAATTTCGTGGAAATTAAATTCATCATGAAATTTTTTAACTAATTTACAAACAAAAATTATATGTTTCCCATCAACATACATAGGAAAATATCAGTGATAAAATCCATTATCCAATATATATATGAAAAAACTCATTATGACCGCACATGAAAATATGAGAAAACACATCATTCCCCCACTTTTGTTAAAAAAACTCAGTATATCCATGTTTGAATATGTATTGAGATATAAATTTTAACTCATACATTATAGGGGGATATATGACCCCATCGGTAATAAATAATACTTATTCATACAACATAAAATTAATCATCATCATTTATTAATGAATCTCTAAAAAAGAATCAGATTTATAAAATTAAATATTTGAAACATTCTATTTTTCTAAAAAAACAATTTAAATAAAATTGATTTCGTGAAATATTAAAATGGAAATCATTAACATTTCATAAATACCCCATGGAAAAATGGGTTCCATTAAAAATTCGATTTGAATAAAATAACATCTTTATTAAAATTATTTGATTTTGAAAAATTGGTTGAAAAATAATATCACATAAAAAATAAAAAATAAACATTTGGTAAAACATAAAATATAAATACATTGGATATAAATAATTTAATAATAATGGAATCCAATTCATGAATAGGTTTGTTGAAAACATTTTTTTCATTATTGTAAAATTCATTCCTATGAATTACTTTCCAAAAAGATAACATTTTTTTATGAAAACATTTGTAAAAAGAATCTATTTTAGGGATATTTAATTCGATTAAAAAAATACCAATATAAAATGAGGGAGTATTTTTTAATATAGAAATTATAGTCAACAAAGGAAATATTAATCCATACAAGAAACTTATTACTCAATGGAGGATGTTTGAAATTCTGAGTCCCTTATATTTTTCCTTGATTTCTAGGAATGTTATTTAAAATCATTAATTAAAATGAAAAACATATAATTTACCAATTAAAAACTATAATCCATATACATTTTGTAAGAACGGGGATTTTCTTTTCAGTTATGTCTTTCATTTCTGGTCGTTTTTTAGAAAAAGTGATGTTTTTGGAAATTTCAAGAGTACACATCGGGTACTTATATGTACATGTCGTGTACCTTGTTTCCACAGGTGACCATGTACTGGTCGTGTGGGGTGACCTAGAGGCTACCAAATGTGGGGCATGGTAAAGGAAAGTACACGTCATGTACTTTTAAAATACACAATGTGTGCATTTCTTTTTATTTGGTATATTGGACCGGGGTCGTGTCTCGTTAATAAAAATACATTCTTCTCAACTCATCTCGTTTAGGTGCGACTGAGGCTGATAGATCATCTCGGAGCCCCTGAATCGCCATCTGTTCTACAAATTGGCCATCATAAATGGCATTTGAATCGTCATGGTAATCTGTTCATTCTTCTAGAGCCTTGTTTCTTAATTTCTCCTCTATCACGAGATATCCTTGATTGAACGTTTTTAGCATTTTTGTAGATGTAAAACATTCTAGAGAGACTCAAGTCCTACGGATCATGTATATTCATCGTACAACCCCGAGGAAGGTGGTTTGGTCCTTTCCATAGTCTGCCTTTGAGATTTTTGTGCAAAAGTTACCAATACCCTATAACAGGGTATTGAGTGTTTAGGGATTTTAACACTATTAATGCTTAATATTCCTTGTTTTTCTGAGTAGTGGTTGTTTGATTTTCAATAGGAATAACTTCCATGCTATGGATGTGTTTCTCATGCTTGTTTTGATATTGATAGTTTGGACAAGAATTGCCTCTTAGGATACTTTGATTTCCATGCCCATTGTTGTTAGGATAGAGTGATATTATCTTACATGATGTGATAGGTTGTAAACTATTTATCCAAGTAGTTCTTGAGGTTTACCTTAGTTTCCATATATCGTTTCTGCACGATTGACTTACATAGGGTCATGGGAACCTAGTGTAGTACACCATAGGGGGGATAGACATTGTGCTCCCTCAGAGTATCTATTTACCATTACAGTGTGAGACCATTGGGGGATGGACTTTATGCTCCCTCGTAGTGTTTGTAGTTCCTAGTTACGAGACCACATAGGTAATTGGACAATGAGTGGTTCTTTAGAGTTTCTATTATTACTGATATTTGACCACATGGGGAATTGTTGTTGAGTGCTTATTCAGAGATATTGTTTTAATGTTGAAACAGAGGGGTTAGGCTGTGGGTACTTCCTAGAGGAATACATGTGTTTGATTAGCTTCTTACATTTATACTGAAAATGAATGTAATTGAAATTGTTGGATTGTTTACTTTTCAGTACTTCCTTGTTTATTAATTAATTTTGAATATTGTCTACCATATATAATTGCTGACTGTTAGGAACATATCTTTTGGTGGTTTCCTACTAGGATTCCACACACACCATGTTTCGGTAATTATTTTGGGCTGAAGAATAATATATTTTTGTAGGTCTAGATAAGGGAAAGCGACCTTCTATGTTAAGCACTTGATTGTTGTGGAGATGGAGAGAATCTGACCATGCTGAGGCTTGTGATGCTGTTGATGTATATTTGTTTTCATTGTACATTGTATTAGTACTATATTCTAGAATTGTGACTAGTATGGATATTTTTCTAGACATATGTATCATGCATCATTACATATGTGCTCCAGTTGTTTATTTACATTCAATCTTCTATATTTTACTATTGTATGGTTTTATTACTACTACTGCTATTGTTATCTATTTATTTCTACAGAGTTACTCTACCATGAGGGAATATGTTTCCCACTATCACACCATAGGACCTCGTTGATAGTCAGCAGCCTCTGTCATTTGGGAAAATTTTCTTGAGGCCATCTAGGCAAGCGGGTACGGGGCACCTCTGGGCAGCACCTAGAACATGGATGTTAAAAAGTATTATTAGAGGGATTCATTTCATCGCGGATTACTATTTGGAAGCACTATTTAGTTATAAGAAGGAATAGTTAGTTGGTAATAAGCTGTTCTTCAGAGTAGCTAACCCATGTATATGGGAAAGACAATTTCCCTTCATTATTTCTATTTTTAGGTAATTCAATTATTATGATTAAATTGATTTCCCCATTACGCGATTCACATGTTTTGTGTTGTTATTGTTGATATTATTGAGGTTCTATTTCTGTTGCAACCAGATGAGATAAGGGTGGGCTATCTCATGCATTATATAGGCACATTCTGGGAGTCACATGTTATGCATTCTTGCCATGCCATTTAGGGTGCATTATTGATTAATTTTTGTTGTGATAGATATTGTGCAGATATGCATACTATTGTGATAGATTCCTTGAAATAATACCTATTATTTGATAGTATATTGAATTCTGTAGTGTTTTTTTGGAATGAACACCAATCATTGGTCCTTGAGGTGTTGTGGGCCCTCATGAATCAGAAATTGGTGGATCATAACATGGTTATGCTTGTATATGACATGTATAAGATTCCAAACATTAATTCACGTGTAGTATGGGCCCTCCTGAAACGTAATTTTGCACGTTAATGTTTTATTAGAGTTTTTGTTGGTTCCAGAGTAGTTTATGAGGCTTACTATTAGGAAAAACGCAGAATACATAGTGTTTATTGCTGAATACACGCCATATTTCCTTCTTTTCGAGAATGAACTATTTTTATTAAGTACATGTTGTGTACTATATGTACACATTGTGTAGTACCTATATGTGTCAATGACTGTGTGGGCAGAGACACGACGTTGGAAAATTATTGGTGGTATATGTCGTGTACTGGAAGTACACCCCATGTGTTTAGACCACGTTTTCAGCCATATAACCAATGAAAATAGTGGATATTAGGTAGTTCGAACATGTCGTGTATGTCAAAAACTAGTCTTGTAGGGTCATCCATCTAATCGGTTGTGTGACTTACAACATGGTTCAGTGAATTTCTTTTTAGTACATGTCGTGTCTACCACAAAAACATCATCTAGTCCTTCTATAGGAGAATCATGTGTGTTAGTCCGGTATAAGAACATAGGTATGGGAGAAAGATTTATGTACATGCCATGTCTTGGGAGAACACATTGTGTGTATGGGGTGTTACATGACCAAGGTTGGAATTTAATGCCCTGAACATAGTTACCCAGAGTCGGTGCATTATTACATAACATTGGCATGATCCCAAAAGATCATGTCTCAAAAGACCGATTAGTTTAGTAGTCTAGGATGTACTAGATACACTCATAAGGTTTAGATAACATCATAAAATGGAAAACTACAGCAACATTGTTTCTATAGACAACACTGAGATCCCATAGACTATCCCAGAAGGTCAGTCATAATATAATTTTTTGCATCTTGGGAAAAATAAAACATTGAAAGGGATGAGCTCAGATGCTCAGTAAGGATTACAATAGAGTAGAAACTTTTCTAAATAAGAATAAAAATTTAATACATTGTATAAATTTAAAAAAATCCTTTTAAGCATGAACTTAGTTATAATGTGGAAAATATAAATCAAAATAATTCCATATTCTTATTGACATAGATAATCTACTAGTCGAATAATCACATTAAAAATCAATAACCACTTTCATAATAATGGAATGCATAATGCCAGAATTTCATAACCACATATTCATGGCCTTATGCCAATACTACAAATAAAAATTTTTCAAGGCCTTGGGCCAAGACACCAGTTTGTCCCATGAGACCAACTGATGCATCGAGGAGCTATAGCGGGCTCCACTTGTCACATAATAAGTCCAATGCATTCCTCATATGAAAATATTTAAACATAACATAAAAATTCCTATTTAAACTGGCATATGAATTGTCAATAAATTATCTATAAACCATGGATGGTAGGAAAATAAGACATCCAAATTCAAATATATCACAAAACCTTCTATACAATATGGAAGTTTTGTATCATAATAAATCAACTTTAAATAAGCTTAAAATCCATCAAAGGATGTTGACATAGGTGAAATAAAAAAAATAGGGAAATTTCACTTTAGATTTTGAAATCATTTAAGAAAAATTAATTTTGAAAATATTTTTATAATCTTTTAAGGGAATCATTAACAATGTCATAATGGTGGAAAATAGCCGCACCAACCGTATATGGTAAAAAACATTCTTTTTTAATTTTGTTGAAAAGGACATAAAGATCCATGTATGGAAAACAACATAAAGATTCCTTTCAAAAATATATAAGGTTAAATAAAGGTATAAATGAATTTACCCCATTGTCTAGGAAATAGTAAAAATGTTTTGAAATAAATTTTTAAGAAACAAGGACGTGGATGATAAAGGGGTCCCAGTAGATTATTATGTATAAACAACCTCGGATAATAAAGTGATTGTGAAGTTAAAACTTACCTTGTAACTTACCTTGGTAAAGGGTAGTTTAACCTCTTATATAATAGGGAAATAATTTTTATTAAATTATAAAATAATCATATACATTAATATGATATCATATATGATCTTTTAACATGTCTTAGTTAATAATATCTTAGTATGATCATCGTTTCGGGTGTTAACTGATTTGTTTTCCATTATATGATTTGTTACATAAGTAATGTTTGTTTTGGATATTATGTATCTTATTCATATTCATAATTATATTATGTCTCTAAAAATTATTTTTATTCATCTTACGAAAATTAGTCATGAATGGATTACGATGGGGAATGAATCTCATCACGTTCGTGGAGACGGTAATCCACACATACGCACGAGGGACAATATCATTCTTTTGATATTAAAATAATATATAATTGGACGTTATATATTATATACAGAATCATTATCATGTTATATTTATTATTTATATCAATTACACATCATTATTATACCCATCCAAATAATAATTTATTGAATACCAATTACAGCATGATGTGGAGACGGTAAGCTGTAGGTACGCACGTATGGTGACATGTAATTCAAAGGATGGATAGAATAATGAATATAGTTGTACCATATTTATAATTACATCACATTATATAGGAGATACTGGAGTTATTATTTTAGAATGGAAAAAACAAATAAAGAGGAAGTGGAAGAAGAAAGGAACTTGAAAGAGGTGATGAAATATTTATCTCTTCTTCGGGTTCATCCTTTTGATTTCACAAACATTTCTCCGTAGGTTGGATTCTGGACTGATGGATGGACTCTAGTATTATGGTTGGATAGTTTATAGGGTATTTGGGTAGAGGTTGGTGGAGCCAAAAAGCTTTTATGGTGTGAATTTGAGGGAAGGGGGAGTTCCCTTTTATAATAGGGGTTTGGGGCACCTTTGGAAATGCTAGAATTATTATTTTATAATAAAATCATTTTCGGTTTGTAATGGCTCAAAATTAAATTATTTAATGTATGAGGTACGGATGGGTCTAAAAACACTCAACCAATATGTTTTATACAGGTTTGGGTTACTATATTAACATTATATTTTAGATTTAACTCTTAGTTAAATAGTTCGACATTTAACATGTCTCTTTGTATTTTTATATTATATGGTAAATAAACATACAATAAACATTCCAGAGAACCTCAAGTGGTTCATTAATGATACACAAGACATTATATACATATTTTGGCCGAAACATAGATTTTTAGGAATATAATATCAATTAATAATATAATATTATCATTAAAAACTCTTTTATGTCAATTTTGACACTATTTGGTATTTTGATTTTGCTAAATTTATATCAGAATTATAACTTCAATATAAATTCATCTCACCAACCCTGATATGTCATATTAACATAAAAAGTCTGTGGAATCCATTAAAAGCCTCAAATTACATTTTTTTCATATTTATAATATCAATTATTTTAATATTCCATTAATTAGGTAATTACTGCATTATCATTGTGTCATAAGGAAATTAAATTTTATAATTTCTAAAAAGTATAAATAAAATACCATTATATAGGAAGGCCTTTTAGATTTCTAATTTATACGTATAGTCAAATTTATCTTATGTGTAACCCTATATTAAAAAAGGTTTAGTTATTAAACATTGAATTTAACACTTTCAACTCTTCTTTGAATTAAATAATTATAAATGTTTTAATCTCATACATGTGGACCAAATAGGTTCATGTTTTATTCCTAAGGTTGTTTTTTGGTTGAATTATACTTATCCAATTGAACTAGGACATGTTATAGAATAATAATAATAGCATTTTTACCCTTAATTACCCTATTTACTTTTAACCGTGGTAAATAAAAGTAAAAAGTTACTTTTCATTAAAAATTATTTTCATCTTATTGAACCACATTTTACTTACTGATATCAACCATGTATCTGTGATTTTTGAAATTCAACTCACAGAAGCAGTAAAATTATGTTTTATGTAAATGTGAAAATTCTCATAGGGGTTGGGTAAAAGAAGGTAAATGTTCATTAATTATTTTTATATCTAAAATTATTATAAATTGACTCCAATGAATTAAATTGAATTTATATAGGTTTTATGTATATATTTTTAAGTAAAAAAAATAAATAATATAAATAATTATTTAAATAAAAAATCAGTTTTAAACTATAACTAAGTGTTTTTCACTTTTCATCAAAAAATGAAAGTTTTCCAAAAAAATAAAAAATTCAACCTAAGCTAATTTAGATATTCCAAATACAAAAATGATTTCTATTTTGAAAAATAAAATTTATAAAATTTCAAAAAAGTGGGTATTACTATTAACAACGTCTAGTTTGATTGGTTGTGGTGTGTTTGAACTCGAAGGTGCATACAACACACGCTACTGTATTATTCAAAGAGAAGCATACTGTGGAAGGTTACGGTGTTACATAGCAGGAGTACAAGCCCATGTGAATGCGTAAAGAAACACATCATATATGGGAGATACACATTGTGTATCTAGGTTTGGAAAAACATGAATTTTTTCCATCTCCCATTCCTTTCATTCACTTCTACGTTTCTGTGCTTGATAATATTTAACTAAGGTATGCGCTTGAACTTCTAGAGTCATTCAACCAAGACATCCTCTAGTAGTACACCAAAAACAAAGTTGTGATCAGACACCTAACATGGATAATCAGGGACTATCAGTAGATCCTCCTATCAAGTCTGTCATAGCACCAGACGTTATTCCAGACACAGGTGCCGATGCACTATTCCGAGAATTTTTTTTGAGGTTCATGTAGACCTTCTGCAGAGTACAGCATCCAACCCCATCTATGGAAAAGATGATTCTGGGTTTTCAATATTTTCATCTTCCCCACTTCACAATGGTTTGAGTACCTCAGGTTGTAGAATAATGGTTTGACAGCACACTTTTAATCTTCAAGCATGTACAGATGCCTTCAGAGAGGAGGGTGAAGCTTGCTACATACATGCATTGAGATTTTTTCAAAGATATGGTGGGATGTGATATCATAGGTGGTATTCCATCATGTTATATCTTGGGATTGTTTTCAGCATTCCTTCTATGATTAAATCTACCCTGAGACATTGTGGGATGACCGAGCCCAAGGGTTTATGAGTCTAGAGCTGGGTACTCTTTCAGTTATGGGGTATTCATCTCTCTTCAGATAGCTACAATGCTTCACACATATTCGAGGTTGTGTTAAGTTATTCATGGAGAGGATGTTTGATGATGGTCTCAAGCACGAAATCCAATCTTAGGTGAACATATTCTGGCTAACTTCCATCACCTCTATATTCAACCAGGTGATGATAATGGAGCTTAATCTAGGGGATTCTGGAGCTATGAGCTAGGTCAGTTCGGCATTTGGTGTAGGTACCCCTCAGATTGACCACACAAAGTGTCTTAGGGAGTTTATATGTGGAGATCATTGTAGGTGAGATACATCTTCTTGTAGCCAAGTAGTGTGCTACTAGTGCGGGAAGAGTTGGCATACAAGACCACCTTAATCGAAAGACCCAGTGGAATGCTTATCATGCAGCAAGATGGGCCATCATTAGCACTTCTGTTAGATCTCTTCACTGGTAGCTGGTGATAGGGGTTTAGTTTTGACACTACATACTAGAGTAGGACCACTAGTTTCTCATTAGTCTGGGAACTAGAATTCCTCAGGCCATATAGGCTGAGGTTGAGTTCATGGCTCCAGTGGTCCAATGTATGGTTTTTGACAGCCATAAGGAGGATCAGTTCATGAAATATCAGGTCATGGTGCAGGTCATGGTTTTGTAGTAGAGAATACCTAGTAGTAGTAGTATCCTGGACCCCATACACTTCAAGGTACAATCCTAGTTTCCTCAATATTATATTCATCAAATTTTGATATAAGTATTCCCATATAATCGTATATGTAGCTATTGTGGAGAGCCTTAGGCTCTGTATCATTACTTCTACAGATGTATTGACATTGGTCACTCTCTTGGGGACAATAATGACTAATGTATGTTAGTGAAAGTAGTGCCCCAATGAGTTTGGTGGGGGTTACTTTTTATGGTACCTCTATGTCATAGATATGATAGGCTATGATGTTATTATTGGAATGGAATCGTTAGTTCCATTCTAGGATATTATTGACTGCTATCGTCGTAGGGTGAGTTTAACATCATCATAGGGTAGTTTGTTCTTACATAAGGGAGAATGGGATGTCCAGGAAAGCAGAGAAGGACCCAAGCATCATGGGATAGGGGGAGTTACATCCTAGATTTCTAATCTATATTTTTATGGACATGGTAATTCAAAGTTGGACTTTATTTCAGTGGGGAAACGTTTCAGGGATGTCTTTATAGAGGACATTTCATGTTTTACTCTGAACCAAGAGTTGAAATTTTCTATTGATATTGTGTCAGGAATGACGCCTATATCCATTCTTCCTTATATGATGGCTACACTAGAGATACAGGATCTCAGGAAGAAGTTAGAGGAGTTATAGGAAAAGGGTTTCAACTGACCTGGTACTTCTCCTTGGGGTTCACTTGTCCTGTTTGTGAAGAAGTTGAATGGTACCCTCAAGCATTGTTTGGATTATCGTAAGTTAAACTAGTTGAGGGTCAAGAACCAATATACCTTTCCGAGGATTGATGATCTCTCTGATCAGCTTCGGGGAGATTGGGTGTTCTCTAATATTTACTTTATATTTGTATATCATCAGTTGTGTATTAGACCATCAGATATACCTCTTAGAAACTTTTGGAGTCGGTATGGTCTTTACGAGTACATGGTTATGTCGTTCAGTCTCATGAATGCACATGTACTTTTCATGGCACTAAAGAACTGATTTTTCCATCCATACATGGATTATTTCATGGTAGACTTCATGGATGATATATTGGTGTAATATCACACTCAACATGACCATGATAACAATATTGAGATCATTTTCCCTATTGTGAGAGAGTATGTTTTATATTCTTAGCTCATAAAATGCCACTTTTGGATGGACCAGATTCACTTCATGGGACATTTTCTCTCAGAGAAAGGTATATCAATAGACCCAGAGAAAGTTACATTAGTAGTTTCTTGGGAGCAGCTGAAGAACTTCATTAATGTACGAAGATTTCTAGGGATGGTGGGTTACTACAGAAATTTTATACTAGAATTTGCACACCTAGAAGTTCCATTGACATGTCTGACTAAGAAGGGTGTGATGTTTTTGTATATAGATTATTGTTAGTCAGCCTTCCAGGATTTGAATGGGAGGTAAAATTCTGCACCGATAATTGTTTTCCTAGAGCCGAGAAAGATATATACTATTTCCTATGATGCATTAGGTATCGGGAAGGGAGTTATAATTTTGCAGGGGGAGGATTCGTTGCATATGGGTCTCAGCATTTGAGGCCACAAGAGAGGAATTACCCGACACATGATCTTGATTTGGATGTAGTTTTTTATTCATTACACTATTGGAGACATTACCAATTAGGAAAGAATTTTGTGATTTTCACTGATCACAAATGTCTCAAGTTTTTTTCCACTCAGTGTGATCTGAATTTGAGACAGTGAAGGTGGGTTGAGTACCTACAGTCTTTTGACATTGAGTTTTCCTACATGCCTGGGAAAGGAAACACAATTGCTGATGCACTGAGGAGGAGGAATCAGATATAGGCAGTTCAGGGGGCCAATAGTGAGTGGTAGCTTATGTATCTATTCTATGAGATTCCTTTGTAAGTGAAGGACTGATAGGGTTAGATGTTTATATCACCTATGGCTATTACCTCTACTCTTCATTACCGAGTGTGAATAAGGCTACTATCTGATTATGAAGACCTAGTCCTATAGAAGAGTTTTTTAGAAGAGGAACCTATTCATGGATGGACAGGGGGTGAGGATGAGATCTTTCACTTTCATGGGTATGTATGGGTGTCAGCATACATTTGTGAGTAGGTAATACAAGACTTTCAATCCTCAGTTTGGGAAGTTTATCCTAGTGTCACAAATATGTATCAAGATCTTCACCATTAGTATTGGTGTCTTGGTATGTAGTGAGATGTTTCCGGGTTTGTCATTAGGTTTTCCACCAATCAGACGGTGATGGTAGAGTATCAGTGACCAGTAGGTCTTTTTCAACAGTTACCCATTCCCGAGTGGAATTGGAATGATGTTGTGATGGACTTCGTGACAGTTTTAACAAGGTCACCTCATGGGAATGATGTATTATGGGTTTTTATTGATAGACTCATGATGGTTTCTCACTTATTTCTGATCCAAGATACCTTTAGTGTAGATGAGATGGGATTGTTGTGCATCGGAGAGATTGTATGTCTACATGGGGTTCCACACTCCATTGTTCATGATAGGGATGCACGTTTTACTTCTCGGGTTTGGCAGGGACTATAGAGGGCTTTGGGTACACAGGTACTTCTAAGTATAGATTACCATCCCCAGACAGGTGGCCAATACGAGCATACGATTCAGGTGCTGGGGGACATGCTTTAAGCATGCGTTCAATATTTTGAAGGTTATTGGGAGAAGCACATAGCTCTTTTGGATTTTTCCACCAATTATAGTTTATAATCAACTATTCATATGGAACCTTTTCAGGCTTTGTATGGTAATCCATGTTGATCAACCCTATGTTGGTAGGAGGCCGAAGAGGAATCTATGATGGGACCTCATCTTGTCAAATAGACCATAGAGAAGGTGGAGTTGATATGGAAGAGGATGGCTACTAAAATGTCACGACAGAAGTCTTATGCTAATAGATGGCGACAACCTCTGAAGCTTGAGATCAGAGATCATGTTTCACTACATGTTACACTAAGGTTGGTACATAGAAGGATTATGAGAAAAATAAAGCTTTTGATGAGATATGTGGGTTGCTTGATATTTTGGAGGGAGTTGGGCCGGTTTCTTATTAGTTGCAGTTATCTTAGAGGTATCAGGCTATGCACGACATCTTTTATGTCTCTCATCTACAACGTTACTCCACAGACCCATATCATGTCTTTAAACTTGAGGAGGTTGATATAGAGTTAGGCGTATCATTCGAGGAGCATCCTGTCCAAATTTCTAATCATAGTGCAATGGTTTTTTGTGGCCAGCATGTTCCTTGTGTAGAAGTGTTATGGTAGAACAGACGAGCACAAGCTGAGACTTGGGGGTGGGAGGCTGATATACGACCGCAATGGCCAAATCTATTTGAGTATTCTTCATCTAAGATTCCTTTTTAGGGAAATTTTGTGACGAATTTCTTTATGGGGGAATTTGGTAAGAACCTGGATCTACTTTTCGGGTATTTATTTTATTTCTGGTTGTTCTTTATAAAAAGTGGAGTTTATGGAAATTTCAGGAGTACACGCCATGTACATATAAGTACACACCATGTTCCCTATTTTCGTGAGTGACTATGTGCTAGCAGTGTAATGACTGAGTACATGGCCATGTGGGGTGACCTGGAGACCGCCTAAAGCAGGGTCTGGTAAAGGTAAGTACGCATTGTGAACATTTAAAAGGTGCTCCATGCACTTTTATTTTGTGTTATATCGGACCTGGGTTGTATCTCATTCTTAAAAATACCTTCTTCTCAAATCGTCTCATCCAAGAGTGACTAAGGCCAAATGATCTTATTTGAGCCCACGACTCGCCATCCATTCTCTGAATCAATCACAGTAGATTGCATTAGAATCTCCCTGGTAAGATATTCCTTCCTCTAGAGCCTAGTTTCCTAATTTCTTTTCTTCCACGAGATATCCTCGGTTAAATGTTTTTAGTAATTTTGTAGATCAACAGTGTTATATGGTGATTCAAGGACTAAGGATTAATTATATCGACCGTACAATGCTAATGTAGGTGTTTTGTGCCTTTCTATAGTAGGTCTTTGAGTTTTTAGGTGAAAAAGGGCCCAATACCCTAGACTAGGGTATTGCGTGTTTAGGTTTTTTAGCCATGTTAGTGCCTTCTATGTCCTTTATGCCTAATTAGATGTTTTTTGATTGTGAATAGGGTTAATTTCCATGTTATGGATGTGTTACAAATGCTTGTTTTGATATTGACCATTTATTCTATTTTTTTCTATTAGGATACATTGTTTTCTATGCATAGTGTTGTTATGATAGAGTGAATTTTATCTGACATATTGTGATATGTTGTAGACTATTTAGCCAAATAGTATTGGAGGTTTACTTTGGCTAACATTTATCATTTTTCACAATTGGTTTACACACGGATGTGGGAACCTGGTGTTGTAGACCGTAGGGAGAATTGAAGTTGAGGGATTCTCTAGAGTGTATGTTTACATTTATATTGCGAGACCATAGGGGGGATGGAAATTTTGCTCCCTCAGAGTGTTTGTAGTTCTACGTAGAAAGACCACATGGGTAATATGACATTGATTACTTCCTCAGAGTGTCGATAGATACTGATATGAGACCACATGGGAAATTGACGATGAGTGCTTTCTCATAGAGTCCTTTTTAAAGCTGAACAAGAGGGGTTAGAATATGAGTTATTTCAAGAGGGTTGCTTGTGATTTATTGGTCAAACTAGAGGGGTTAGACTATGAGTACTTTGAAAATGATTTTTTTTGTTTTTCTACATACATGATATATGAAAATGAATGCACGTGAAACTGTAGCATTGTTTACTTTTGTATCATTCCTTGTTTTCTTCTTCATTTGTCTTATTTCTTTCCATATATATTCAGTTATTGTTAGGCACAGATAATTGGATGGGTTCTTAATGGGATTTGTGTCACACCCTATATGGGTCATGATTTTTGGCACAAACAGATTATATTACTATACGTATACATATGGTAAAGTTACCTTCAACATCAGTACTTGATTGTTGTGGAGCTGGGGAGAATAGGACCAAACTAAAGCTTGTGATGGGGTGGAGATGTTTACTTTCTTTTCTTTTCTACTTTGTTTTAGTATAGTATTCCAACACTGTGAATTTTTTGGCTGTTTTCCTAGACATATTACCATGCATAATTTATATATGCAATCCAGTTTCTTATTTCATTCAGTCTTCTTATGTTCACCTATGGCATGTTATTACTGCTTCCTCTATCGCTATATATTTATTTCCAATATTTTACTCTACCAATGAGGGAATAGTTTCCACACTATCACACCCAAGGCCCTCACTACTAGTCAGAAGCCTCTAGTGTTTGGGGAGATGCATTTGAGGCCATGTGACTAACCGGGTGTGGGAATCCTCTAGACGGCTCCCGGAACTGGGAGTGCCCAACAGCCAAGATTGGGGTATTGCATGTTTAGAAATTTTGTCCTTGATAATGCATGCTATGCCTTGTGTGCCTGAGTAGAGGATGTTTGATTGTGAATTGGGTTAATTTCCATGTTATGAATGTGTTTTCCATTCTTATTTTGAGATTGACCATTTGGTCTATCTTTGCTTGTTAGGATGGTTTGATTTCCATGACAAGTGTTGTTAGGATGGAGTGTTTTTATCTTACATGTTATGATATATTGTAGACTATTTATCCAAGTAGTTCTTGAGGTTTACATTGGATTACATATATCTTTTGTGAAATATTGACTTACAGAGAGTCGTGGAAGCCTGGGGTGTAAATCATAGGACAGATGAACTTTATGCTCTCACAGAGTGTCAATTTACATTTACGTTGTGAGAACATATGGAGTATGGACTTTTTCCTCCATTAGAGAGTTTTTATTTCTTCATTTCAAGAACACAGGTGGAATTGGACATTGAGTGCTTCCTTGGAGTTTCTATAGTTATTGATTTGAGACCAAAAGGGGAATTGACGGTGAGTTCTTTCTCAGAGTGTCAGTTTTAAAGTTGATCTAGAGGGGTTTGGCTGTGGATACTTCCATGAGGGTTACTTTTTTCTGATTTGAATCTTACATTGATAATGAAAATGAATGTAATTGAAAATATAGGATTGTTTAATTTTGACAACTTCGTTGTTTATGGATTCATTTTGTATATTGCCTACCATATATATTCATTAACTATTAGGCACAGAACTTTGGGGGGATTCCTACTATAATTCGCCTGAAAACCGGTTTGGGTAAAGATTTTGGGCCCAAAAAAATTATATTGCTACAAGTCTATATAAGGGAAAGTGCCCTTCAACGTCAGGTACTTGATTTCTATGGAGTTGGAGAGCATGGGATCAAATGAGGCTTGTGATGTTGATAGAGTTTATTTGTTTTCTTTGTACTATCGATAAGTGTTGTATTCCAGCATTGTGACATGTTTGGTTCTTTTCCAAGATATATGTATCTTGCATCATTATATATGTGCTCCAATTGTTTATTTACTTTCAGTCATCCCATGTTTACTATTGTATTGAATTATTATTGCTTCTCCAATTTTTATCTAATTATTTCTACTGTGTTAGTCCTCTAATGAGGTAATAGTTTCCCCACTATCACACCCAAGTCCATCGATGCTAGTCGACAGCCTCTGGAGTTTGGGGAAATGCACTTGAGGGCATGTGACCTATCGGGTACGGGGCACCTCTAGAAATCACCTGAAAATGAGATGTTACAAATTAACATGTATAATCTTCATTAACACTAATACTCTTCATGTATTAATTTTTTTGTAATGATTTTTTAATATTGGGTATTAATAATAATGTTTATTTTGAACAAGGTTTACAAAAGTTTTGATGATCTTCCTTTTTCTCCAAAAAATCATCTTTTCCAAAAAAAACTTATGTTCTAGAAGATTTGATTAAAAAATACTTATTGTTTTATAATTTTATTAAATTTTACATTTAGTGAAATTTCTTATAGAATTAAAATGAGAATAACTTATTTTAGGATATTTAAAAATATCGATGGATTACATTATAATGTTCAATATTTTTTTTATCCCAAAATAACCATATTAATGATATTTTCCACTTTTATTTATCACAAATAATCATCAAATATAATCTAAAATTATCCATGTATCGATGAGATGTAAAATGAAACATGCTTAATTGTGGTGGTGGTAGTCCACACAATGCATGATGCACATTTTTATTTTTCATAATGGAAAATCAAAGGACGGTTAAATCCTGTAACAATAGTATAATAATATACTCATATAATAATTATACTGCTGATATCATTTTAAGATAGTGAAATGAAATTATACGATGTATAAAGTCATATAACGTTACATAAATGATATTGTGAGGATAAGAACTTATAACCCACTTCATGGATTATCTCTTTTACAAAGGGGTTTAACCAACTAAAGAATGGTCAATATAGAAGATCATAACCTCATAATTATGTATAAATTTTATTGTATGTTTTTTGGAAGTTCTGAGGAATTAAAATTAGGTTTTTTGTGAGGGGAAGTGTGAAGAGGTGTTCCGCTTTTATAATTAAAATGTGTTGGGATTTTCATAAATGCTCATAAATTTTCAATAATGTAAAGTCAAACGCAAGGATAGTTATTCAAAAAAAAATTAAATTCTATATAGGGGTATAAATAAATTATAGTAACACTTAAAACACTAAAATATAATTATTTTTTAATATAATATATGCCTTTTGACCCTAGAATTATGAATATTTCCATTTCAGATTTTACTGCATTAACTTGTTTTTATCAGAAGTAAATTAATATTTAAACATAAATAAAATTTTTATTCTTTTTAGAAAATTTGAAAAACATTATTATAAAGTTGAAATATATTTCATTTGATAAAATTTATAAAAGTAATAATTTTTTTAAATACTCGTGTATAATGTATTAAAAATAATCTCATAGAAAATATTAATTATGCTTTAAAATATCTAATACTTGATTAAAATTCAAAAATCAAATTTTAAAATATAAAATTTTATTTTTATGATATATATTATTTACTGAAAATATTTTTATAAGTTCAAGGTTATTCATATGTCCATATGTTATCAAAAAATTGAAAATATTTTCAAAATTGTTATTTTGGGCCATTCACAGAAAAATCATAATGCATAAAAAATAAAATTAGCATTATGATTATAATATTAAAACAAAAATTATTTCCCTTATTTCAAATTTATTTTCCATTTTTAGTAAAATATTTCAATAAAATATGCATATAATATGGATATCATTTCATATTAGTTAATTTATTTATGAATTAATAAATTTTATAAATTATTATTTTCAATAACATTATAATTAAATTATTAGAAATATTATTTTTCATAATTTCCCCATATTATATTATTATATAATTTAAATATAATTATTTTCTTAAAATAAAGCACAAATTTTGAAAAAAAAAATTACGCATATAAAATTTTCATAGTTTTATTATCTATGATTATTGAATTTCATTATAATTATTAGTTGTATCTATTTTCATTATTTTTATAATTTATATTGTTGTTAATTATATTCTACAATTATTTTAAGTGGAAATGATTTTAAAATATATATTTAAGATTTATATCATTATATAAATATTTCTTAGTTTTTTATGAACAACATTACATAACGAGAATGCTATTAAAATTTTATTTATTTAATATATATATATATATAATGAAATCGTGGTATTTTACCATATCATGAACCAATAAATTTCATCAACATAATTTTAATTATAAGATACCAACAAAAATATCTATGGGAATATAAATTATTGAGATGAATCAAGATATTATTTTGTGTGAGATGTCAACCATAAAAATGGGAAGCACAACTTTTTGCTCATAATAAAATTGCCTTTAATATTGAGTTTTTCTAATTATTTGGTATTAGAGTATACCGTTTATAATTATCAAAATCCATATTATATAATTGCAATCAAGGGGCCTACATTATGACCATGTCATTGGTAGAATATTGTATCTTACTTCAAATTATTTCCTTATATCTTAATAATTAATTTTTCAAAGTAGAGGGATCCATTCCATTGAAAAATCTGGATTAAATTTATATAAATGATTAACAATATTGTTTCCCCGTGGAACATTCCTATACAATTCATCAATGAATACAATAAAAAATAGCATTAATATTTATTCTAGAATAAAATAAAAAATTTGGTGAATTAATTATCTACAAAAACTCCATATATAGACTAGAGTTCTATGAATAATATTTAAATAGGAAATACACAAATCCAACTCATTGGGTACATGCACCTTAAATATCAACATCCACTTTTGGAGTGTTTATTTAAAAAAAATCTGTTTCCCATTTATTTTTGGGGGTTTGGGAAGTCCCTAATATGGGTTATTCCATGGATTGGGGAATTTATATGTATAATTATTAAGAACTCATATATAAGACATTAAATTTATAATGGTACCTTATGAAAAAATCTATTAACAATAATAATTTTTACTGATTATTTTTTTTCATGAATTTTTTATTCCTAGTTTCACCCACTGGGTCACATATACACCTCATCCATACCATAGATTTTAAATTTTGTGTTCTTGAATGATTGAGTGGATTAGTGGTTGAAAATAAAGGATTTTTGGGAGAAAACTGGAAATGTCTATGTCTAAGTTCCTTGGTTAGATTAACCATAAAATAGCATTGTGATATTCCTCTGGTAGTTTCCATTGAAATTTAACACAGATTGAGCATAGTTATTCAAATCATGTGACATGCCTAGTGAACCATGATATGGTGATTAGGGGGTTTTAGAGGGTCATTTAAAGGTTATCACATGGTTAAACTAATAGTGTAGAATAATATTTAAAACCCTGAACCCCAGACAGAATAGACAGTAGGGGTACATGGTTTAGTTCATGATTTAGTTTACCATATATCATCCTTTATGAACATATTTTAATCCTTTAAAAATTGTTAAAATGTGGGATTTTACCCTATTTCCTATTATCATTTTCATTTCTAATCACCCCCTAATATCATATTGTCTCACCATAAACTTTCTCCATTACATTGGAGGTATCTCCTGTTGGATTGTTTGAGGATGTACATCATTCATTATGTATCATCTTGTGGTATATAGTGTTTGTGATAATGTTTTCCCTCTCTATCATTTATATATTCTGAATATCTCCACCTATCATCACATTGAAACATAATTTAGTTTTGATTCTATATCTAATGATTGAGATAGAGGTCTGAATTTGTTTCTTATGGATCTAGGATGTTGAGAACCAGATCTACACTTCCTCAATCTCCATTATTGAAGTTAGTTTGAAAAAATTTCAAATTGAGGTATCTTCATCAATATAATGGGTTAATTCAATGAAAATATTATCATTATTATGAAATTAGTTTGTGAAATTTATTTAATTGATGTTATTTTTTTTGTTTCAAGGGATTTAATTTAATGAAACATGAATTTAAAAGGGATTAATTTAATTATGAGGTTTTATATACAAATTGTTGGATAAAATTCTTGAATATATACTTTTATATGAAAATGTGTTTTCAAACACCTAAGTATATTCAATTTTCATAGAAAATGTTTTATAAATTGTGAACATGGATTTGAAATAGATTTTAAAAATGGAATATTGTTAACCATGGATGTGTCGGGAAAGAGACATTAGTGACCCTAGTGCATATGGAACCACTAGGTTTTAATTTTTATATTTTTAGGGACTAAGTTTGGAAATGATGTGGGATATTACCAATGTAAGACTGTATTTTTATATTTTATGTTTTATACATATTCCCATAGTCTAGGTCATAATACCAAGTGATTTTTAATTTATATCATATTCATCTCATGATGGATTTGGCGATGTATTATTGCTCATATTATTTCACTTATGGTTGTATAAAATAGATTCACATGATGGATTATTTAATGGTAATGTGTCTGCTTCAATAACTTATGTTGTATTGATATACATTTCTATTTTATCACTTATATAGTTTTTAATACTAGATAAGTTGATATGAATGAATTATATGAAAAACCAAAGGAAAATAATTTACAAATTGGTTTGGGTTTATAAAAATTCATTGTAGAACTATTTTTTGTTTTAGAATCTCCAACTGTAGTTTTATTGTTGTTAGAAGTTATGTATACTCTATGGTAATATCATACTAGTCATTTTGCTCACACCCCACAATTTCCTTTTTGATTTTATAGATTTTTTAATTTAGGATTTAGGAAAAGGGAAGGGTATCTTGGGTCATGTTTTCATCTCATGTTTTCACTGCCTTTGATTTGGTTTGTTTTATAGGTTACTATTCGTTAAAAGGATACTTGTTGGATTTTTTTACTCATTCTTTCTTATTTATCATGTTTTTCATGACACTATGCATATTGGATTTATCTCATTCATTGGATTTGTACTCAGGGTTTTTGGATTGTTTTGGTTATACTGAATACTTTTTTCAATTAAACAATTGTACTAAAACACCACAATGATGGACCGGATTGGGTGGCTTCTCTATACCACAAGGGTTAGTCTAATACAATTTTGTATCAAAGGGATTCTCAGAAAGAATCCTGTTAAAACTGTATATATTTTGTTTTTTGTTTCTTGAATAAAAAAGAAAGATCCTTTAGAATTGGGGTCGTAAGTGCAGGACTGTTTCTGGACTAGTTCATTCTTAAGTCAATGTTTTTTGTTCATAGATTTTATAATTGATTCATATTATTTATTTTTAAACTATAAATATTAATTATTGAAGTTGTTCTCAATATTTTTAATCCATTTTATAGTTTATTTTTCATTTTATCTTCATTATCATGCAATGAGTTCGACAATATTTATTCCAAATTTTAGAGAGGAAGATGTAAGATAGGATCTATAGGTGAATACACTATTGTAAACATAATCATTTTAATAATTAATATGTAAAATTTATAATTTGGGTCATGCGGGTGTTAGGAATCTAGGACATGTGGTTGATAAAGGCTATGAGTTCACAAAGAAACATCAAATCATCTTCAATGGTGACATAGTACCAAAAGAATCTAAGGAGTTTATTGAGAATATTAATAGAATCTACAACATCTTGAATAATAATGTACAATATAAGGAGGGTTTCCCCACATATATTCACAAAGGATTGGAAAGAGGATGGTGGGACTCCATCATGGAATCTATGATTATCGGGTAAATGGAGTGGGCATCTTTCTTGAAAATCATGAATTGGTAGTTTATCCTTGAGAAGTAGCATAAATGGAAGACATTAGAGTTTGTAACCATAGAAAAATTCTGAGTATATCATTTTGGAGTGTTGTATTTGTTTTTATGTGTTATTACAATAGACATCCAAGCTCGTCACCAATGGTTATATGAAGCCAAAGAGTTTTGAGTTATTATTGATGGAGAATATTTAATAATATTGATTCTCATGTAGCTTAAAAACATCTCAGATGGGGAAAGAAATATATTTCAAAAGTAGAATTGTATTTTATGGCTAGTTTGGGTGGAGAATTAGTAGGTTCAGTTTTCATTCATGGTGTATTTTCAGGATAGAAAAGGAACCACATGTGTGGTCCATTTTCTTCAAGAAAAATTACAAGGGATTCATCTATATATTATGAGTTTTTGTTCTATTAGTGAAAATAGGGAATCTATAAAAACCCTAAATACATTTATTCTCCTAATACATAACATAATTTAATAATATAAGGCCATCTAAATAGATTTGTGAATGGATATCCCAAGGCAGTAAGGTTTGATCTACTCTCACCAAGTGATTTCTATTTTATACTAATTCCCCCTATGCTAGTGCATCAAATCCTTACATAAATGGAAATGTTCATGTAGAGAAGACCTAACAAATTTATGAGATAGAGTATACTCAAGATGAATCTGGTGCAATACCATCTACTATCATAGGTAGGATGTTTATTTCATATTCTATGGTGTTATATTTGTTTGATTTCATTGATACTCAGTCCTTTATATAAATAAGCATTGTTGATGTTATGGGTTTACAATCAGAAATTATCCCTTAACATTAGAGCTTTACATTCCTTTGGGAACAATTTATGAATAAGTATCCATGTGACATGTTTGTTGTGTGAGGATAAATAACCTCGATGGAGAGTAGGACCTCTTGGGGATCAATAATGATATTTTAAACCAAATAATTAGAGTGGATTAGATGAATATATTTAAGGGAAATATAAGATATTTTCATCTCTAAATTAATTTTTTTTCTTCTGGTAGCTTTAGTATCATTCTTTAGGGTTAGTGGTATGGAAGATCTAGAATGGAGGGCCTATTATTCTAAATTCTAGGGGTAATATATGGCTATTTTTAGCGATGTTTTTTTAAATTCTCATACCTTTTATTTGGGTGGTCTTCTTAATGTGGTTGTTTTTTCATACCCTTATGTCTTTCAAACTGATTGTTATGGTTTATTACTATATATAGAGGGCATGATTATGAATAACCTACTCCTTGTAAGGATTCCAATATTTATTTCATTGTATCGAGTGTAACATACAAATTTGTTGGAGAAAAAGAACGAAAATTTAGATCTTGAAGATAATAGATTTGTTCATCCCAGTGTGTCACTATGGTATCCTCTTAATCCATTTTAAATGAAGGTTGATATATATATCAATATTTGTGTGGATTACCAGTTGAATAATTGGGTGACTGTAAATAATAAATATCTATTTCCTTGGATTAATGATCTATTTGACCAATTTATAGGGGTATTATTTTTTTCCTAATATTTAACATTAGATATGGTACCACCAATTCAAATTCTAAAAAAAAGAATATACCTATGACATATTTTAGGTGCTGGTATAGGGAATTTTGAAGTTTTTAGTTATGTTATTCAGTATCTCAAATGATTATATAGTATTTGAGGAATTGATTAAATGAATATTTCAATTGTTGTTGTAATCTTATGTTTTATTTAGTTTAAAGATGATGTTTTTGTGTTCTCAAACACAAATGAGGATAATATAAACCGTTTTTATATAATTCTTAAAAAATGTATGGAACATCAAATATATGTTAATCTCTTCAAATGTGATATTTGGATCCAGGGATTGAACTTTATAAGGCATGTTATATTTGAGAGTGACATCATAGTGGATTATAAAAATATACACAATTTTATGTGTTCAGAGTAACCGAGTAATGTGTTTTAGATCTAGAGACTCAAGGGTTTGTCTGGTTATTATAGAAAATTTGTTTAGTACATATCATGATCTCATATTAGATGAATGATTTAATATGTAGGGTTATTTTATTTAACGGGAATGACAGATTTCAGAGTTATTTTGATGTGATTAAGGTGAGGCTGAATTCATCACATTTTTTGACTCTTCAGATAGATGTTGGGTTATGGATTTTTAGGAAATTATCCTATTATATGTTTGGTAAATGTATTTATGTATGGTAAAAATGTGGTGGCCTATAGAACTCACCAGTTATACCATCATGAGAGGAACTACCCAAACCAAAATATTGAGTTCGAAGTAGTTATTCAATCACTCAAAACACACTATCACTATATTTGTGGGACAATTTTATCGTATTATCTAATCAAAATATCCTGAAATATATTATTAAATAGAGGGTTCAAATTTTTTAAAATTGATGATTGTCGTACTATTATAAAAATTTTTATTAGTATTATGTAATCTCTGGAAAAAGGAATTATTTTTGTTGATGCATAGATAATAAAAGTTTCAACAAAATCCAAAAAGGAATCAGTTCAGTATAATTATATAATATTTAAATTCTCAAATATTTTCATTTGATTTAAATAGGTTGGGGGTATATTTTTCTGACATTGATGAAATATGAATCAAAATTTACTGAGAAAATTCATCTTTAGTTAGTGATATACATGGATGTTAAATTATTAGGTAATAATATTTATGGATGGGAAATGATAGTGTTAATATTTTAATTATCATTAATATGTTTTTGAATTTTTTAATCCCACAAATTTATTTAACTTTAGTATATTTTTTCATTTAAGTGTTTTTGGGGTATTTTGGTCTTAAATGTGAAAATGAGGTAATTCTGTAAAATTCATAGTTTTATATAGCTTCTGTTTTTTTTCATACCTTTTATAATATTAGACCAAAGTATGTGAATCCATGTTTATAGTATTCTAATGCTTCTGGGATTCAAATTTTTTTTTCTGGTTTAAGACCCATTTCGAAACCCAATGGTATAGAAAAATCAATCAAATAGAGAAATCAGTTTGGCTTGCAGAATGGACCCTAGTGTATTAAATATTTAATATCTCATTCAACCAAAATTTAAATGAGATTAGTGTAGATGTTGAAAAAATAGGACTTACAAATGAAGGTCACATTAAATTTCATAATTTATTGATCTCATTATGGAATCCTTTGGGCGCCAGAAGAAGTTAATCTCATGAATCAAGCAATATCTTCCTTTCCTCCTATCCAAATTATTTTTTATTTTGAGGATCGACATAGAAATAAATTTAATACATCTTACTAGAAGTTAGATTGTCTTGGTTCGGAATTCTAGGGGGCTGAATAGAGGAAATATTCTGAAGGATAGACTCTAGAGCATCAAATTTTCCATTCTTTATTTTCACTCTTTTTTTCTTATTTATTAATAAATAATTCTACCAACTTCTACTCAGTTACCTTTTCAATGGTGGGGTAAATATTATTAATTACAATGGAAGGAAAGTTTTTACCATATTTTAACACTTATGTTCATGCACTACATGCTTTAATATCCTTTTCTCTCTTTAGAATAATCATTTTCATTTTCATGCAATAGTTTTAATTATCATGTACTATTTTATTTTTATTTTAGATTTGTTTTTTTCTATTGTTTTGGTCAATGATCAATTTCTTCCTCAAGTAGGTTCTGGTATATATTCAACGGAATAGATCAGGTCTTAGTGGTGAAGTAGTCGTCAATCATCAGTATGTTTGAGATGGGTAGTTCATATACTTGACTGTTTGGGATAAACAAGGCCCAATTGGGAATTGCCAAATCTAATTGGGGGTATTAGCTAAAAATATAGCCCATATTGGAAGGATATTAGACCAATATAATATTTTGTTAAGGTTTATTCTTACCATTAATATTTGACCAAAGGATTGAGATGAATCGATTGAGGAATATCACTTTTATCGATTCAGCAGAGGAGAATTGGATAAATTGGAACTATGCTAGAATTAAAATTAGGGAACCCACCATGACCTAATCACCCTTCTCATACAGTTTTTGCAATCAATTGTTTTATTTATTTGGATCAATACTTTTCTTAAATTTCTTTCCATTGTTATGTTTCATTTATGCCTTTTCAAAAATCAATCGATTTCCAAAAAAACATCCTCAATTTTTTCCTTATTTTAAGGTGAAAACTTGATTGTTGTGCACTCCTCTTTGGAGACCACCAAATTTAATCACTATACAGCATTTTAAGTTAGTAAATTATAGTTTTCTTGAATACCCCATGAACGGCATGTGTCAAAACATGGAACCCTTGCTGGGGAGGTAGCACCCACATTTCTTTTCATTTATTTCCTCTCTTCCCATCTTTTCTCATCAAAATTACATGGCAATAACCTCAAAATTGGAACCTTTACCCATAGATCTTGAAATATAATGAACCTTATTGAATAGAGTTACAAACATTAGTTTTCTATCTGAATTGGAAAAAATTTCCCTTGCAGACTCATGTGAAACTTCTAGTGTTCACTCTAAGCCTTTCATCATGGATGAAAATCAAAACCCAACCCTTAGAGACCTCTATGGACAATAAATCATTAATCAAAACAAAAATCTTTCCATGAAAGTGTTACAAAATGATTTTGATATGAATCCTATCATGATTTCTTTTCTTCCAAAGTTTCATGGTTTGGAAGGTGAAGATCCAAAAAAACACATTTAAGAGTTTACACATGTTTTCACTACTTTCATACCCCGTGGAGTTGATCTAGAGTAGTTAAAGTGGAAGGAATTTCCATTTTCTATGGATGGGGCTGCAAAAGAATAGTTGTATGTCCTAAAACCAGGATAATTTCATGAATTGAATGACTTGGTAAGATGTTTTATGAAAGGATTATTCCCCACCTCTAGAATCATAGCCATTTGGATGGAAATCTATGCCATATGACAATCATCTAGAGAAATTCTCTATGAGTACTGGGAGTGTTTTAAGAAGCTATGTGCCAGAAGCCCAAATAAATCTATTTAGAACACCACATTCAATTCTTCTTCTATAAAGGACAACTGGACAGTGACATAAATCTTTATGATGCATCATCCCGAGGTTCACTACTTGAAAAGTTACCAGAAGTAACCAAGGGATTTATTGAGAAGATTTCACAAAACATGAAGTAATATGTAACAAGAGGTATTGGAAAAAGTTGTATTTATGAGGTACAAAATTCTCAACCATTACCCATACTAGAAACTACAATTGAAGAGCTAACTAGTATCGTGAGGCTGATGGCCTTGAAGTAAGTCAGTGACCAACAAGTTCCAGTTATGGTATGCCATTTAGGCTCATCTCTTGATCATTGTGGTGAACAATGTTCTGAAATATAGGGAATGGAAACATGTGTGGTAGCCTTTTATCCAATTATGTTCCAACAAAATCAATGATGGAGAGATCCAAAACAAGTCCAATATGGGTTTGGAAATCAGCAGAATCATGGTAGACCCACGTACCAAAACCATTTTAAAAACAGACCACCATTCAAGAACCAATTCCAGAACCCACAACCATTTCAAAAAATGTAGTCTTTTGACCATCCTTCATACCAAAAACCAACCACTTTCCAATGAACCTATGAGCTTCCATCTACTAGTGCACAACCTTCAATTCAATTCTAGCAGCAAAAATCTGAGTTTGAGGGGTTGAAGGACACTGCTAATGATTTTTCCAACATGTTTTAACGTCTCATGGTCTTTATGACCACAAAACCAGGTAAAATACCTTCCCAAACAATCCAAAACCCAAAACATAATGTTATTATTCTAACTACCAGAAGTGGAAATGAAATTCCACCACCATCCACCATTGACCCCAAAACAAGACCACCGGGCTATGAGAAAATGAAGATGGTAATGATGAAAATTATATGAAAATGCATCGAGAAGAAGATAATAAAGAGGGGTAGGAGAAGGATATGGCAAAGAATAAGAAACAAAAACAACATTTCCAAGGCAAAAAGGGAGAATAAATATATTCCCCCACTATTTCCATCAAGGATGATTTCATCAAATAGATTGCAAGAAGATGCACTACAATAAAAATTCTTAGCACCTTCTAGAAAGTGGAAATCAACATACCTCTGTTTGGAGCTCTCAAACAAATTCCCATGTATAATAATTTTTTTTAAGAATCATTGCACCCATAAGAAGTTCACATCATGGGAATAAGAGGATCAAATTGGAAAGAAGTGTCTCAGCACTTATCACACCACAATTTCCAACCAAATGTCATGATCCAGGGATATTTTCTATTCAATGCACCATTGGTTCATTAAATTTCTTTAATTAATTGTGAAATTTACATGAAACAATTAATGTACTACCTCACCCAGTAAATTCTTCCTAGTATATGGGAGACTTGAAGCCCACAAGATTGGTGGTCCAGCTTGCAAATAGATCAACAATTTTCCCAAAAGGAGTTATGGAGGATGTCCTGGTAAAAGTCAAAGATATTTTATTTCATACTGACTTCAATGTGTTGAATATGGAAGATGATAATATCCAATCATACTCAACCATATTTTTGTGGAGACCTTTCTTGACGATTACCAAAAATACCATCAATGTCCATGAAGGGACACTTACCATGGATTTGGGAGACAACACTATCCACTTCAATATTTTTGAATCCATGAGGAACCCATGAGATGATAAATCACTCTTATCACTCTCCCATGATGATGTTATAAAACTAATTGATGAATCATGTATGTTTCATGAATTATTATCATTAGGAGATAATTTTTTCATTAAAAATATCACAGAACATATGGTCGCCCAAATTCTTGGAGATTCTGATTTCTTGTTGGAAGAAGAGGTAAAATATGATTATTAGATAAATTTTTAAATGATGAAGAAGCTGATATGATTTATTGAGTACAGGATGTCAGCCCATTGTAAGTGGGGATCCTCAATTTTGTTTCATCCCTTGATCATCCTCCTAATCTATAATTAAAACCACTCTCCACTTACTAAAAATATGTTTACCTTATAGAGGGATAGGAATTACCAGTAATAATTTCTAATATGCTCTCTTAAACTCAATAAAAAGAATTGATTAAGATTTTGAAAGATAATTCCCAATAAATATGGTGGATTATAGGTGATATATTAAAAATTGACCCAAAAATTTTCTCATATAGAATTTTTCATGAGGGAGTTTTCAAACCTGTCAGACAACCCCAAAGAGGGATGAAGCCCACCCTAATGGATGGTTTTAAAAAAGAGATTGAGAAGATATTAGAAGCTGGGATCATCTATCCCATATCATATTCAAAATGGGTTATCCCCATCCATGTAGTCCCAAATAAAACTAGCCTATCCATTTTGGGAAATGAAAATAATTAATTAATCCATGTGAGAATTCAGAATAGATGGAGAGTGTTGAAAGATTTTAGGAAGTTGAATCCGATCACTCGAAAAGATCATGTCTATATCCCATTCATTGACCAGATGCGACATAAATTGGCAGGTATAACACATTATGGCTTTTTGGATGGATTTTCTGGTTATTTTTAGGTACCTAGTGCGCTCGAGGATCAAGGGAAGACTATCGTTACGTGTCCATTAAGTACTTTGGAATACAAAAGGATGCCATTTGGATTGTGTAATGACCCATGTACATTTATGTGGAGTATGGTAAGTATATTTTTTGATCATATTGAATATTTCTTGGAGGTTTTCTTGGATGATGTCATAGTTATTGGAAATTTTTTTACCATTGTTTGAAAAAACAGGAAACATTTTAGAAAACATGAATTGAAAATAACTTTTTTTTGAATTTTGAAAAGTTTAATTTTATGGTTGAGAGTGGAATTATAATTGGTCATGTCGTTTTATAGAAAGGAATTGAATTTGATAAATCAAAAATTTGAGTGATAAATTCTTTTCCTTACCCAACTTGTGTGAAAGATGTTAGATCATTTTTTTGACATGTAGCATTCTATAGTATGTTTATCAATGATTTCAGTAAGATTTCTCTCCCTCTCTGTAGATTACTTTTTAAAGATGTTGATTTTAATATAAATGATTCATGTAGGGAATCCTTTGACATGTTTAAAAAGAGATTGATTAGACCACCAGTAATGCACCCACCCAATTGGGAAGAAGCATTTGAGCAACATTGTGATTCATCAAACCAAGAAGTTGGAGTAGTCCTTTCTCAGTGAATTGAGGGTAGGCCACAAGTAATTTCATATGCCTCATAAACCATATATGTGGCCAAATTCAACTACACAACAATAGAAAAAGAGTTTTTAGATGTTTTTTTGGTTTAGAATGATTTAGATCATATTTTCTTGGAACTATTGTTGTTGTGTTTTCTGATCATGCAGCTCTTAGGTACTTGATGAAGAAGGATAAAGAAAAACCATGGCTTGTGAGATGGATGTTATTACTACAGGAGTTTAAAATAGAAATCAATGATAAGAAGGTATCTAAAAACAAAGTGGCTAATCAACTAAGTAGACTTCCCAACACTGCTGAAGTTGAAATTCTAGACACTGAACCACTGAATGATCACCTTCTAAGAGAGAAATTATACATGATTAAAGGATAAGTACCTTGGTATGCTAACATAGTCAATAATATGGTAACATCTCAAGTCACATCTCATTTAAATTCTAACCAAATTCACAAATTGAATGCTGAATATAGATATTACATCTGGGATGATCCATTTCTTTAGAAGATTTTCAATGACCAAATGATAAGAAGATGTTTTCCTAAAAATGAAGTTGAACCATCTGTCAGTTTTGTCAAGAATTATCTTGTAGAGACCACTTTGGACCTCAATGTATAGTAAGGAAGGTTTTAGAATCTAGAAATTATTGGACAACTCTTTTCAAATATTTTCATGAATTTTGAAAATGGTGTGAAAAAATGTATGTTTACAGGAAACATTACAAAGATATGAAAAATGCACTAAACGACACATAATTTTTGAATTTTTTTGGATGTTTGTGGGTTAGATGTTATCTGCTCTTTCCCAATGTCATTTGGGAATTATAATATTCTGCATTCTGTTGATTATGTTTTTAAATGCGTGGAAGAAAAATCCACAAGCACGGATGATTCTAAAGTTGTTTGTGATTTGGCCAGGGTTAAAATATTTTGTAGGTTTGGAGTTCTCGGAGCCATCATTACTAATCATGGGACTCACTTTTGCAATAGGATAATAGAGGATTTGTTGAAAAAATATGTGGATAATCATAAAACATCAACTTCTAATAATCCACAGACTAATGGGAAAGCTTAAGTGTCCAATAGGTAAATCAATGAAATTTCAAAAAAGACTGTTAATCAATATATGAAGGATTGGTGAAAAAGGATATAATACATAGTATTGGCTTATAGGATGGCCTACAAAACCCCAATTGGAATGAGTTCATATAGGCCGATTTATGGGATAAGTTGTCACCTACATGTGGAATTGGAACACAATTCATACTGGGTTGGGTGGAAGATGAATCTAGATCTTGAATGTGTTGGGAAAGAGAGAATATTACTGTTACAGGAGATGGAAGAAATAAAAGGAAGCATTTAAAAATTACAGGATTTACAAAGAAAGAACTAGAGTAGCTCATGACAAACTGATCCAACCAAAAGACTTTAATACTAGAGAAAAAGTTTTGTTATTCAATTGAAGACACAAGCTGATGCCAAGTAAACTTTCTTCCAGATGGGAAGGTTGATGCAGCCGATTTGTGTATACATGTTCAAATACTTTACTGAATATAAGAACAATATTTCAGAAATTACGTACAGATTAGTGGAAAACATACTTTGATTTTGGTCATCATGTTGATTTTCAAGGGATTTATAGACAAATACACAGAACGAGGGAGAACAGAGAAAATATTAAAAACATCACCACATGTACATATTCACACGCCATGTAAATTATGACTCAGACACAGATTGACTAAGACAAGTACCATGCCCAAGTAAATAGAATCTGGTACACACTGTATTCACCCAATACACACCGTGTATACCCTTCTAGAAATAGTTAGCCGATGAGATGAAGTATACACACCCATGTGGCTAAATGATGGGGACACACTGTGTTCAACCAATACAGGCCATATATATCTTTCTATAGGCGGTTGGTGGCCTAAAAATGAGACTACGCCCCATATATGGCGGTGTTACACACCGTGTATATCTACCTACTAGGCGGCACTGTGTTCCAAGTCAAAGACAGCGTGTTAGGACGCCTACCAGTAGAGAAAACAAGGACAGAAGCACGTTGACAAGAGTGCACACCATGTACTATTGACACATGTCCTATAGTTATATTTACTTTAAATAGAGGCCTTGGGTTCTGGTTCAAGTAGGAGAGAAGGGGTAGAATGTAACACCCCGAGCTTCCACAATACGCTTCTTATTCAATAATGCAATAGCTTGCATTGTACACAACTTCGAGTTCTAAAACACCGCGACTAATCAAAGTAGCCATTATGAATAGTAATTACCACTTTTTAAAATTATAGAAATTTTATATTTCAAAATGGACTTCATTTTTGGATTCGTAATATCGAAATTAGCCTATGTTGAATTATTGGTATTTTTCTGAGAACTTCCAAATTTTTATGAATAGTGAAAAATACTTAAAACAACATTTTTAATCAAAATAATTTATAGTGATAAGTTATACTATTGAGTGGTTTTAAAGTATAATTAGATTATATTTTTACCATTTTATCCAATGGTGTTCATTAGAATTAATTTTACTTTGAAATTGGATATAAGCAATTGTCAATCTTTTGATATAAATTGTTTCTTAAAAACACGCTATTTGTTGTGACAACGGGAATTAATTATAAAATTAATTAATGAAACTTATATGTTTGGAATTTCATAAAATATACATCATTTTTGAATTCGGAATATCAATTATAGCTTAGGGTGAAATTTTGGCATTGTTCTGAAAAACATAAATTTTTGATGAATAGTGAAACCACTAAGTGGTAGTTAAATAACTGACTTTTCATTTAAATGAAATATTACCACTTTTGTAATTTGATTTTCAAAAATCCGACATACATGGTTGTCATTAAGAAGTAAAATGTGGTTCAATGAGATTAAAATAATTTTTGGTGAATAGGAACTTTTAAGTTCTTAATCGCGATTAGAGGTAATTATTGTAGTTTAAGGTAAAAATAATGTTTTAATAATATGAGATGAGCTTGACACATGTCCTACCCTCATTGGATGTGCCATGGCCGACCAAGACAATCCATGGGTCAACTTGGGGACCCCATGGAGCCACTTTAGTTGGAAAATGACATAAATACCTTTTATTTAATTTTAAAGTAAAAAATGACACAAACATGAAATGTTTTACTAAAACAATTTTTACATGGAGTTATACAAGTCATATTTTTGACTATAAATAGTAATTGGAAAGCTAAATAAATTTCCTACCTCATAGTATTTTTTTTATAATTTTTAGACATTATATAAATTAAATTGTTTATAACATCATGATGATGCAGCGATGACCTCATTATTTAACGATTTAAATAAAATAAAAAGATAATGTAAAATCTAAGGCTTACACTGGTCAAAAACCAATTGGATGAGTATATTTCGAACCCTTATCACCTTAACCTCGAATTATATAAGTGTGGGACCTCTAAAATCCGAAACTCATTTTATAATAAAGTGACTTTTCTTTACTTTCCAAGAGTGCCCCTCCTCTCCTCTTATAAAAGGCCCCCACCTCTACCACCACATTCACACTTTCAAGCAATTTGGCTCGGACAAACTCTGCCCAAATACTCTCCCAACATCACCCTCTTACTCCTAGAAGCCTCACTTTGGGAAGAAATCTTCCCACGGAATCCTTTGGCTCAAATAAAAAAGAGTTACCCGATTTTGAGGAGGTTAAAGAACGGTCGAGTCAGGACCGGACGCAAGGTAAGGGAACTTCTTAACCAAATTTCTATTCTTTGGGTTAATCTCCTACTTTCAAATTATTTCATGATATTATTATGTCCTATCTTGTATATGTACATTATTTATGTGTACTTATAGTGAATACACATTATAGATGTACTTTATTTAAAAAATGATCTTTTTAAGGACTTCGTCTCAATCCCCTTTCATTGAGGCATATTTGGTTTTATACACAACTTTATTTTATACGGTGTATAAACCCCTTTGACTTTTATGTTTATTCAAAAGGAATATTTTTTATACGAAGAGTTTTACTAAACGACAAAAAGGGAATGTTTTTCTTTCCGTACTTATGCGGCAACAACGACTTCTCCGCCGCTGTGGCCATTATTTGAGTTTCGGCTTCCTCTACAAGCCATCATTTTTTTTAATGAAAAATAAATACAAAGTTTTAACTTTCTTTTATTTTGGTATTGAAAATGGTTTTGAAATCATTTTTATTATATCAATGTGTTGTATTGATATCTTGTGATTGAAATGTGTAAATGTTATGTTTCCTTTATGCATGTTTTATGTTATACGATTATGTTATGGTTTATGATATGTTTAAACCTATTCATATGAGGAATGTATTGGACTTAATAAGTGATGGGTGGAGCCCGCAACAGCTCCTCGATGCATCGATAGGTCTCTTGAGACAAACTAGTGTCTTGGAACGAGGCCTTGACAAAATCTTATTTGTGGTCTTGGCACAAGGCCATGGCTACATGGTTATGATAGTATGGAATTATGCATTCCATCATTATGAAAGTGGTTATTGATATTGCATGTTATTATTCGATTGGTAGAATATCCATGTGAATAAGTAAATGGAATTATCTCATTTTACTTTTTCCATATTATGTTGAAGTTCATGTTTAAAAGGGTTTTGTTTTAGTTATACATTGCCTTAAATGTTAATGTTTATTTATGAAAGCTTACGCAATATTGTTATCCTTACTGAGCATCTGAGCTCACCCCTTTCAATGTTTTAATATTTTTCAGGATGTGAAGAAGTATAATATGAATGACATGCAGGGATAATATAAGGGGATATGAAGAGAAGATGTTGTAGTTTTGTTTTACTTTATGATGTAATGTAAGACTTATGAATGTATCTACTGTTTCCAAGGCTACTAAACTAATCGGTCTTTCGAGACTTGATCTTTTGTGATCATGCCAATTTTTTGAAGTAATGCACCGACTCTGGGTAGCTGGGGTCGGGGAGTTACAGTTGGTATCAGAGGCAGTTTAATACTAACCCTGGAAGCTAGATTTAGATAAACTCTGATTAGAGCACATAGCCCGAAGATAGACTTTAAGGATTAGTATAGAAGAACTTCCTTGGATTTTGGTATTATAGAGATTTTGTGAGTTTCCGAGCAATATATCCATGTCTGGATACGAGCAGGTAGAGGTAGCTTTGGCACAGATGTACCTAGGGGTAAAACCCGAAAACACCGCTTTGAGCTAGACTCGAACGGGAACTGGTGCACGACAACGGGCCTTGCTGCACTCTTGGTTACGACACTCCTAGGGGATATTCTTAGGATTATTCTTGTTTTATTTACAAACCACTATGAACGGTTATGAGTATATACTTACTCAAAGAAAACCTTTTTATGATTATGGATTATATCCATAAATAGTTCAATTTATGTTAAGTAATTTATAAGTATGGAATTATGTATTTTGATTCATAAACTAATCTAGTTTATGGCATTGTATAGAAATGGCGCCCAGTAGAAGGAATGTGAACTCCATCAATACGTATGATCCAAAGAGTAAGAAGGATCATATCTTTCATGGTATTAAGCCAATATTTAGAAGGTAAATATTCTCCCATGTGTTATCAACATATGAAGAAATAGTATCATGTGTTAATAAGATAAGTAGAGAATTCTCTGAGTCTTATGTATTTGAAGGGATGAAAGAGAAGAAAATGATGGAAGAGAGAATGATGGACAAAGGGACGAGGGAAAAGAAGAATTTTCCAATATGTGATAACTATGGGAAGAAACACCTTGGAATTTGCCTGAAGGGAATGGGAGTTTTTTCTAAGTGTGGAGAAAAAGGACACCAAGTGCGTGACTGCAAGGGTAAGAAAATGGTTTTAAATGTACACTGCTTAATCTAAAAAGGAGTGGGGACACTACGCAAACCAATGTTCAAATTATCAGAGTATGCCCCAAATGATATTATTGGATAATAATCGTGTTATGATACTACCACAGATGAGGAGGAATGATTAGAGTTCTTATGTTGTTATTAAAGAATTTTGTAATTTGAGTGTTGCATCAATGATGTACTGGTTATAATAATTATGGATTATATAAGGATTGTACTACAGTACTATTTCATCTAGGACATGAGATTGTGTGGAACCATGAACAGTGACTCCAAAGTAGGTTAAATTTTTGGAAAATATATGGTTGAGAGAAAGATAAACCATAATATGGTTCTGATACCGAGATAATGATTTTGGAATAAGACATGATTGATTCGGATAAATTATGTTGGATATTCATAACATCCTTGATACTGATTAATGATTTGTATACATTTTTGGATAGAAGGAGTATATCTAGTTTTCTATAAGGAATAAGGGATCATGAATGTAATTAATAAGGATTTATGGTAATACATTATGTTGCAGTGTTTTAAAAGAATACATGATGAAGGTGTTCACATGTTGTTACGTAGAAAAAAAGGAGCTTCATTATGTTTACCTTCCTCATAAAATCTGGACTGTGAGTTGGACATAAGTATTTTGGATAACTATAAAGGTTGGAATGGATTATATTTTACATTGGATACTATTTTTAGGGTTATTTTTGGATATTTATAAAAAGGACAACACGCAGACCGAGTGACAACCCATCGGGTTGGACAAAGCTGTGGGAATCGAACCCACAACCATAGTGCGATTGGGATTAATCGCCTACCACTGGACTACGTGAAGTCCCTGGTTTTTACAAAATATTTTTTCTTATCTAAATGGTATGTGTTAAAATTTGGAACCTTATACAATTAGGATAAGTATAATATTTTTGAGTTCTATTATCTTTTTGAGTGAAAGATGAGTTGAAGGTTGAAACTCTAATTGTCAAGCAAAAATATATATACCTATCTATTATTCAATGAATAAATTAATTCTTAAACTTTATTAAAGGGATATTAAAACAAAAAATGTGTTATCCTAATACCTAATGTCTTGTTGAACTGATGATATTTTAAATCAACATAGACTGAAGGCTTTGAGGCCCTCAATTTGACAGTTGATTATGATTGATGACCTCAATCACTCCCTACAAATATTTACATTTTCCCTCCAATAATATGTCTCTAATTTCCACCAATGTTCTCCTAATCGAGATCATAATTGGGTGGTGACTTTTTCATTTCCATTTCCCTCTTATTAAGGCTAATTTTTTTTAATGTTATTTTAGATGTGGGTTTTCCACAAAGGTATTTTATATTTTCAACCATTTATTTTCCAAGAAAAATTTCAAATTGCGAGGACGCAATTTATTGAAGGAGGGGAGAATGTAACACCTGGAGCTTCCACAATACGCTTCTCATTCAATAATGCAATAGCTTGTATTGTACGCAACTTCGAGTTCTAAAACACTGCGACTAATCAAAGTAGCCGTTATGAATAGTAATAACCACTTTTTAATATTATAGAAATTTTATATTTCAAAATGGACTTCATTTTTGGATTCGGAATATCGAAATTAGCCTATGTTGAATTTTTGGTATTTTTCTGAGAACTTCCAAATTTTTATGAATAGTGAAAAATACGTAAAACATCTTTTTTAATCAAAATAATTTATAGTGATAAGTTATACTATTGAGTGGTTTTAAAGTATAATTAGAATATATTTTTATCATTTTATCCAATGGTTTTCATTATAATTAATTTCACTTTGAAATTGGATATAAGCAATTGTCAATCTTTTGATATAAATTGTTTCTAAAAAACACGCTATTTGTTGTGACAGCGGGAATTAATTATAAAATTAATTAATGAAACTTATATGTTTGGAATTTTATAAAATAGACATCATTTTTGAATTTGGAATATCAATTATAGCATAGGGTGAAGTTTTGGCATTGTTCTGAAAAACTTCAATTTTTAATGAATAGTGAAACCACTAAGTGGTAGTTAAATAACTGATTTTTCGTTTAAATGAAATATTACCACTTCTGTGATTTTATTTTCAAAAATCCGACATACATGGTTGTCATTAAGATGTAAAATGCGGTTCAATGAGATTAAAATAATTTTTTGTGAATAGTAACTTTAAAGTTCTTAATCGCGATTAGAGGTAATTATTGTAGTTTAAGGTAAAAATAAGGTTTTAATAATATGAGATGAGATTGACACATGTCCTACCCTCATTGGATGTTCCATGGCCGACCAAGAAAATCCATGGGTCAACATGGGGACCCCATGGAGCCACTTTAGTTGGAAAATGATATAAATACCTTTTATTTAATGTTAAAGTAAAAAATGACACAAACATGAAATGTTTTACTAAAACAAATTTTACATGGTGTTATACAAGTCATATTTTTGACTATAAATATTCATTGGAAAGCTAAAAAGATTTCCTACCTCATAGTATTTTTTTTATAATTTTTAGACATTAAAATTATTTATGACATCATGATGATGCAGCGATGACCTCATTATTTAACGATTTAAATAAAATAAAAAGATAATGTAAAATCCAAGGCTTACACTTGTCAAAAACCTATTGGATGAGTATATTTCGAACCCTTATCACCTTACCCTCGAATTATATAAGTGCGGGACCTCTAGAATCCTAAACTCATTTTATAATAAAGTGACCTTTCTTTACTTTCCAAGAGTGCCCCTCCTCTCCTCTTATAAAAGGCCCCCACCTCTACCACCTCATTCATACTTTCAAGCCATTTGGATTGGCCAAACTCTGCCCAAATACTCTCCCAACTTCCCTTATTACTCCTAGAAGCCTCACTTTGGGCAGAACTCTTCCCAATGAATCCTTTGGCTCAAATCAAAAATAGTTACCCGATTTTGAGGTGGTTAAAGAATGGTCGAGTCAGGACAGGACGCAAGGTAAGGGAACTTCTTAACCCAATTTCTATTCATTGGGTTAATATCCTACTTTCAAATTATGTCATGATATTATTATGTCCTATCTTGTATATGTACATTATTTATGTGTACTTATAGTGAATACACATTATAGATGTACTTTATTTAAAAAAATGATCTTTTTAAGGACTTCGTCTCAATCCCCTTTTATTGATGCATATTTGGTTTTATACACAAATTTCTTTTATATGGTGTATAAAACCCTTTGACTTTTACGTTTATTCAAAAGGAATATTTTTTATATGAAGCGTTTTACTAAACGACAAAAAGGGAATGTTTTTCTTTCCGTACTTATGCGGCAACAACGAATTCTCTGCCGCCGTGGCCATTATTTGAGTTTCGGCTTCCTCTACAAGCCATCATTTTTTTAATGAAAAATAAATACAAAGTTTTAACTTTCTTTTATTTTGGTATTGAAAATGGTTTTGAAAGCGTTTTTATTATATCAATGTGTTGTATTGATATCTTGTGATTGAAATGTGGAAATGTTATGTTTCCTTTATGCATGTTTTATGTGATACGAATATGTTATGGTTTATGATAGGTTTAAACCTATTCATATGAGGAATGCATTGGACTTAATAAGTGACGGGTGGAGCACGCTACAGCTCCTCGATGCATCGGAAGGTCTCATGAGACAAACTAGTGTCTTGGCACGAGGCCTTGACAAAATCTTATTTGTGGTCATGGAACGAGGCATTGGCTACGTGGTTATGATAGTCTAGCAATATGCATTCCATCATTATGAAAGTGGTTATTGATATTGCATGTGATTATTCAACCAGTAGAATATCCATGTGAATAAGTAAATGGAATTATCTCATTTTACCTTTTCCATATTATGTTGAATTTCATGTTTAAAAGGCTTATGTTTTAGTTATACATTGCCTTAAATGATAATGTTTATTTATGAAAGCTTCTGCAATATTGTTATCCTTACTGAGCATCTGAGCTCACCCCTTTCAATGTTTTAATATTTTTTAGGATGTGAAGAAGTATAAGATGAATGACCTGCAGGGATAATGTAAGGGGATATGAAGAGAAGATGTTGTAGTTTTTTTTAATTATGATGTAATGTAAGACTTATGAATGTATCTAGTGTTTTCAAGGATACTAAACTAATCAGTCTTTCGAGACTTGTTCTTTTGTGATCATGCTAATGTTACGAAGTAATGCACCGACTCTGGGTAGCTGGGGTCGGGGCGTTACATAGAAAAAAAGGGTTTGTGGTCTGAAGGAAAGAAGCTCTACTTCAGTTCTACAACAATCCTCCTAATTCTCCATTCTACCATTCTACCCAAGAGTCACTACCTCATCGATGTTTCAAGAAATGATCAAATTAGGTATCAAGGGTTTTGTTCTCTTCTTTACCTCTATGTGTTAATAAATACCCAGTGTTTTGGGGTTGTGGGAGATATAAGAGTTGTAATATAGATTAGTTTCTATGAATGTGTTTTATCTTTTATCTTATTCATATTCTTCTTAAATCACTTAATATTATCACAAAATATTCTGATATTGAGAAATATAAAAACGTTCAGGGATTCAAAAGAAGAATAACAGTGAATATTTTCATGATCTATGAACGTATTTGCCGACTCAAAAATGGATTATGAAAAATAATGAACTGTTAAACACTAACTGCCAGATCAAGGAGTTAGTTTCTTCTGATCTAAATATAATTTTACTAGACCAAGGACACATTGTTACAAATTGAACCCAAAGTGATGGGTAATCATGAACAATACAACCTCATAAGCAATTTGATTTAATAATCAACTTATCATAAATCCATATCCTTAACACATTTCTCTCCATATTTTCATCAAAACCAAATTTTCCATATTTACCATTATTCATTAAGAAATTTATTAAAGAAACTTAAAACCAATAATTCTTTTCATCCAAACATCAAAAATTCACATTAAATACAACAAATTTCATTAAAACAAAAATAAAAACTATGTTAATCAAGGAAAAAATAACATATCATTTACCTATTGATTGAACCCTTACTAGTACCATACTAATTAGGGTTAAAAGAATTTTGGACATCGATAATATACCTTTGGTGACCTAACTCTATAAATTTTGGATCTTTTTCAACGGAGAATGAAAACATAATTTTGTTCTTGTTTTTCTATTTTTGTATCAAATTTTTGTGAAAATAAAAATAATAAATTCCCAAGAATCTCTTTTCTAATAACATTTATATTTATCATTGTTTTTCCTCTTTTATGCTTGGTGTGTTTTGTATTGTGAAGGTCATTAAGTGTATGAGAAGCTGCCTCAAAACATCCAAGAATGCTAAGTCTTTGGGGTTTTTCCCAATTTACCCAGAGATCGAACAGTCACTTTTGAGGCACCAACGAGCACTCATGACTGAGAAAAATTCCAACAATATCATGGCATGAAATGAAGAAGAAAATACAGCTATTCTCTAAGGAGATGGACATCAGTTACGACTGAAAGACAATGGGAACTAGCAAGCTCCACTTTCTCCAGGGTATGGCCTGCAACAGCTCCAACAATTCCAACCAAAGCGGATGCCGTTTTGAAGCTAGGTTAGGGGTTTTACTTCTCCCCTCAGGAACAACAATATATTCCAGATCCACTCCCTCATTATCAACATCCATGCCATATTCTCATGGAATATGGCCTGCTATCTATCCACAGAGCAAAAATAGGCAACATCCATCCACCGGTGTAGGCCCAACAATTCGAGATCAAGCCTGTTATTATGTAGGTGATGAAAAACAACGTTCAGTTCCAAGGCCTACCCAACAAGGACCCAATGCCAATATCTCTAATTTTCTAGAGGTATGTGACACGTTATTCTATCATGGAGTGTCCATAGATTCCATTTGTCTTCAAATCTACCCCTTCTCTCTAAGGGATAAGGCAAAAGACTGGATCAAATGATTTCCACAATGATACATCCTAACATGAGAGAAGCACACATAGGCGTTCCTGTATAAATACTTCCCACCCTCAGAAATCATGACTCTATGGAATGAAATACACAACTTCAAAAAGCATGACTCGGAGTCACTGTACGAATCAGGGGAGCGCATTAAGGAGTTTTGGGGAAAATTCCCACACCATAGAATTCCACATTGGATCCAGGTACAAACCATCTATGCAGGACTGAAAATGAATACAAAGTCCATGGTGGATGTTGCGGCTGGATGTAGAGTAATGAAAAAATCCCCTGAAGAGCTTTTTGAAATACTGGAAGACATGTCTTCTAATAGCTTCCAATGGAATTTCGAGTGGGGCCCATAGAAACGAGGTATTCATAACATTGATGTTACTACTATGCTTACTGCCTAGTTAGACGGTGTATCCAAAAAGATCGATGCTCTCAATATGAAGGGCACATCCCATGTACATGCGGAAAACCATCTGGTGTGTAGAAAATGTGGTGATAACCATGTCATGAGAGAGTGACTCGTTTATGCAAGCAACCCTTCAACAAGCGAGGTGAGTTATATTGCCCAAAATCGAGGGCCAAACCTGGACCAGTAGTATTTGGACATGGCTGAGTGTGATCAACATAACATAGGTTGGTGCCATCAACAACAGAATGTTCATCCCTAGAGACCACCTGACTACAACTAGAATACTTATCAGAACTAGTACCCAAGGCATCAACGACCCCAACAGGGCTCCTATTAGTAGCAAGAGTATCAAAACCCTCACCCACAACAGTCGCAACATCCACCACCTCCAATAGCTCAACCACCACCTCAACAAAAGAACACCTCAAGGTTAGAGGAACTCAAGACAAAATTTATATTTACTGCTGTGACCAGGTTACTAAATCAAGAGGCTTCAATTTGAGGCCTAGAGAACTTTATTGGCTAGCTGGAATACCAACTCCCAGGAAGGTAACCTGATACACTACCAGGTAACACTATGAAGAACCTGAGGGAGGAGTCTGATGCTATCACACTACAGAGTGGAAAGGAGATATTATAATAGAACCAAATGGCACATCTAGGAGTATCCCCACCCCTATCGGTAAAGAATTTATTGATACACACCCCTCTCATCCAAAATCCCATGGAAGGAGGCTTCAAATAATAAAGGAAATGAGGTTTTCAAGACCTTTGATACTACCTTACCCTTCACAGTGAGATTGAAGTACAGAAAGATGGACCACTGGTTTGGAAAATTCATGGACCTATTCATGAAGCAGCACATAAATACTCAATTTATAGAGGAGCTGACACAGATTCCCACTTATGAAAAATTCATGACGGAAATTTTCTCTAATAAAAGAAAGATGGAGGTTCTAGGCACCATTTATCTAACATATGATTGTTCTGCAGTCATCTAACATTCGATTCCACCTAAACTATAGGATTTATGTAGCTTCACTATTCCATGCACTATTAGACCATGTTAGTTTTGGAATACCCTCTGTTACTTAGGGGGAAGTGTGAACCTCATGCCACATGGAGTTTTCAAGTATCTAGTGATAAAATATTTGAAGCCTAATCGAGTAGCCCTTTAGCATGCTGACCAATCCATCAAATATCCAATGGAGATACTGGAGGATGTGCTGGTCAAGGTAGGTAGGCTGATCCTTATTGTAGATTTCATCATCCTTTACATGGAGTATGACTAGGTGGAACCTCTAATTTTGGGAAGGCCATTCTTTGAAACTGATAAGGTACTAATCGACGTGCACCGAGGGGAGGTAATTTTCTGGGTAGGAGATGATAAAGTCTCCTAAAATTTCCACAAAGCTGTCAAGCATGCATCCTTGTTAGAGAAAAATGTTTTTTATGTAGTAACCACTATGGATGATCACTTGAGTGAAAAAGGGGATGATCTAGTATATTCTTTTACCTATGATAACATTATCATTCCAGAAATTCTAGTTGAAGATGTGCTAGAGGACTTGCAATTCCTATAAGGCCAGGGTGGCCACTATTGAAAACATGAAATTGTTCCAGATAGTCTGGAAAGCGAAAAGGTACAACTACTTGTACTGTTATGATTAATTGTGCTGGAACTAGAACTGAAGCCTCTTACATCTTCTCTAAAGTATGGGTATTTGAGAGACCATCAAACATTGCCTATAAAACTTAGTGATGAACTATCACAAGAGAAGTAAGATGGACTTCTTGTAGTTTTGAAACAATGAAAGCATGTTGTAGGGTGAAAAATGCAGATTTTAATGGCAATAGCCCTACTATTTTCACCCATAAGGTTCTTCTTGAAGAAAGTGTGATGAAATCTCGGCAACCACAGCGACTCCTAAATCCCCCCATAATGGAAGTTGTAATGAATGAGGTAATGATGTTGTTGGGTGCATGCATCATTTATCCCATCTTAGATAGTCAATGGGTGAGTCCCCTTCTAGTGGTACCCAAAAATAGGGGTATCACTTAGATTTCCAATGATAAGAATGAGGTCATCCCTACACGCACTGGCATGGGATGGAGAGTCATTGTGGACTACAAGAAGCTGAATGAATCCATGAGTAAATATCATTTCCCCAACACTTAATAGATCATATGCTAGAGTGACTAGCAAGGCACAACATTTATTGATTCCCCGATGGCTATTCTAGTAACAACCGGATTACCATTGCTTTAGAGGATCAGGAGAAAATCACATTTACTTACCCCAATATTACATTTTCATAATGAAGGATATTTGTTTCTTGTGCAATTCCCCTTCCACCATCAAGTGTTGTATGCTGGATATCATCCACAGCATGGTAGAACATATCCTAGCAGTATTCATGGATGATTTTTCCATTTACAAAAAAGCAGTCACCACTTGCTTGCAACACTTGGAGATTCTTCGAGAAAGATGTGAAAACCCTAATCTGTTTTTGAACATGGTAAAATATCATTTCATGGTGCATGTGTCATCATTCATGGCCACCAAATATCATTGAAGGGGAGATAGGTGGACCCGACAATGATAGAAGTCATTTCATGACATCCTATTCCGACTTCTGTCAGAGACATCCACATCTTCATGGGGCATGCCAGTTTTTACATGTCTTTTCTCCGTGAATTTTCAAAAATATCCCATCCTCTCACCAATATTCTGACCAAGGATTTCATATTTGAGTTCCATGAGACATGAACCATAGCTTTTGATCACCTGAATCAACATCGGGTGGAAGCTCCAGTAATGATTTATCCCAACTGGGAGAAACAATATGATGTGATGTCCAAAGCCAGTGACTACGCAGTGGGAGCAGTCCTTGGACAACGCCTTGAACATATTTTCCTACCTATCTATTATGCCAGTAGGATGCTCAACAAGACAGAAATGAACTACACCACCATGGAAATAGATATGTTGGTAGTGGTGTTCACTTTTGAAAGGTTCCATTCTTACTTAGTGATATCCAAAGATATTGTTTATATTTACCATGTAGCACTAAATTACCTACTGAACAAGAAAGATGTGAAGCCCTGATTGATCCACTGGGTACTCCTCTTATAAGAATTTGATTTAGGGAACTTAGATAAGAAATGGAGCGAGTGTATTGTTTCTAATCATCTCTCCTGCCGAGAGCTACCTCATTTGGAGAAGGAATAGGATCAAGAGATCTGGGAGGATTTCCTTGATGAGCACCACATTTCAATCAAAAAAACACCTTGACCTTGGTATGTTGATTTTGCTAATTTTCTGGTCACAGGAGTCATTCACCCTGACCTCTCCTTCCAACAAATGAAGTGGTTTATTTATGATGTTAAGAGGTACTTCTAGGAACATACTTTCTTATTTTGATACTATGGAGATTATGTGATCCATCATTGCATTCAAGATAATGATGTTCCTAGAGTCCTGAAATTTTGTCATGCCTCACCATTTGGGGGACATAATCCCCCCGACCGTGTGATTAAAGAGATCCTTCAATATCGGTTTTTCTGGCCCACCATGCATAAAGATGCTCGTGCCTTTATTTCCTATTGTGATAGATGCTAGAGAACTAGTAATTTGGGACATATAGCTAAAATGTCCCAGCACCCCATCCTGGATGTCTAAATTTTTGAGGTATGGGCATAGATTTCATGGGACCCTTACCCCTATCTATTGGGAACACTTATATCTATGTCCACGTCGACTATGTCTCTATGTAGGCGGAAGATGCTGATACAACTCACGACATGGCCAATGTATTCACGAGCTCTTTAAATAAACACATTTTTTGAAGGCTTGGTGTTCCCTGATTAATGATCAACGATAGAGGGACCCACTTCGACAACACACTGATGAGAGGAATACTATCGAATTATGGAGTAATGAATCATTTGGGGACGCCATATCATCCCCAATCCAGTGGAAAATTGGAGCTCTACAACCATAACCTCAATTATATCCTGTAGAAAACAGTAATCACTTCGAGGAAAGGCATTTCCAGGATGTTAGATGATACTTTTTGGGTATATCAGACTTCTTTCAAAACACTACTAGAAATATCCCTATTTTTCCTCATCTATGGAAAGTCGTACCACTTTCTAGTAGAATTGGAGCATAATTCATACTGGGCTATCAATTCCCTGAATTTTGATCTGAAGGAAGCTAAAGAGAAGTGGACGTTCTAACTATTGGAACTTGATGAAATATGATTACAGGTGTATGAAAACGCCACACTATACAAGGAGATGATGAGAGAAATTCACCACCAAATGATTTCGTGAAAATCTTTCCAACCTGGTGATCATGTAATCCTATTTAACTCTTGTTTTTGATTATTCCCAGGGATGTTGAAGTCATAATGGTTGAGACCATTCCATGTTATTTGCGTATTCCATCATGGAGAAGTGGAAATTTTAGGAGAGGATGGTCAACCATTCAAGGTGAATGAATAGTGGTTGAACACTTACCATTACATGGACGACACGGTGTGAATGATGTCCACAATACATCTTAGGTATGCATTGTTAGGTAGGTCGAGCCAAAAATCAAAAAATAAAGGAACATTCTAGCAGGAACCCAGCAGATACAAGTTATGTACCACCTATATACATGAGGAGTACTTAATACTGTTCATTTATCTTCAAAATATTATAAATATATTGTTTTACAATGTAATAATCAAGGATTATTCTAGTATTTATGGTATGGTCACTGGATTTTATTTGAGCTGTCACCGGTTCAAATCTCTCCTAACGTACCTCCGACATAGGGTTCCTTCTTTTTATCCTCATATTTTCTTACAAGTAATGTTTGGAATTTTTCATATATAAATATATATATATATATATATATATTTGTATTTATATATTTTCATATATGAAAATCCATTATGGGGATGGGTCGGTTGTCCAGGGTCATAATACGACTTTGAATGACCTGGGTTCGAATCCTAAAAACCACCCAATTTCAATCATTTGACTTTTTTATAAAACCATATAGTGTGTCTTTCGATAAAAGTCATGTCTGCCATGTATTCCTTCTAATTTTGTTTTCATAATGTATTTCATGTGGATGATTTTTTTATATTGGAAGAGTCTTGGCCCTGGATCCAAAAGACACGGGTTGGAACTCAAATAATCTACCTTCATCATCCATTTTTTGTCTAATTAAAAACCAGACACCATGAACTTACTTTCTTCTCATGTAGTGTAGGCCAATTTACATTAACTAAATTTAAATAATAAAAACGAGATGTAGAACAAACTTTTTTATAGTGGTTGAGGGCATCCGTTCGAAATGACCGATCGCTGCTTCGAACCTCACCCCAAGCAACAAACAAAAGGTTTTAACTCTCTTTTCCAAATTTTAGAACAGACTACGTCTATTTGCTGATACATTACGTGTATAGTTTTATTTTTGATAAATTTTGTATATATATATGTATATCTACATTTATTATTTTAGTTATTAATATTAATTATTATATAGTTCACTATAATATATATATATATATATATATATATTAACATAAAAAAATCATTGTACATGTTGTGTTCCCTGTGATACACACTGTGTACCTTGGCTATAATATCTGGGGAAGTGGAACCCTACCCTCTCTATGTTTCTTCTCCCGTACGACACCCGACCTCCACATTCAAAAATCCACTAATTTAGGGTATTTTACCTTCTTAGTTCTAATACATTGGGATCCTCGGTCCATGTACACCCCTCTAAATGCTTTATTTCATGTTTCATAAGCTTTTAGGGTCATTTGTGGTTCAACTGACTGTTCGGATTCTGCAATACACAGGCATGATTTAAAGATCACACCCGGTGTACTTTTGTAAATAACATCACACCGTATGCATCACAATTTTAAAATACATGGTGTTTATGATTGGTAAACAACGTTTACTATCCCCTATCATTCCAATGTTCCTTTTTCTCATGGCCTCGCACACCATGTTCACATGCACGACATGTCTGTTCGGTACATACCTTGTACACGATTTCTTTCAACCATCCCGTGCATAGAACATCACATGACCATTTACCCTTGGTTCTTGAACACACTGTGTTTTCCTCTCTCGCAGTGTGTGCGATATTATTATAAATGCTTAGATGATGGTCATGTCTTTGTAAACACGCCAGCAGGACCACTTTTCATGAACACAACGTGTATGTTTAGTACACACCATGTCTCCTTACCTGGTCTCAGATTCTCACTCAACGTGTCTATCCAGAGAACATGAGATTCTACCTGCTTTCATTATACATCGTGTACTCTAGACATACAAATTGTCTCTCTTTCCTTGGTCTCAAATGCTCACATGGATTGTCTATCCAAAAAACATGTGATGGTAACCTACTTGCACTACACACCGTCTACCTTGGATACAAATGTCATGTACATTTTTATTTTTCAGATTTCTCAAATTTTCATCTTTTCATTTTTGTTTTTTGGGTTTTGTTTCTTTTTCAGGGTATGGAAGATATAGACCATTCATGGGGGAAGTGACCCACCTCCACCACTTAAAGGTAGAGGCCCGTATTTCATCAGATCCGAATTTGGCCTACGACATCACCATATCCAGACTCTCCAGTGTACCAACCTCTTAAACTAGCCATCCTTCCACCACCCTCTTTTTCTTCAGAGGGTGGTCCTAGAACTACCGTACCTCCACCATCTAGCACCGAGCCTCCGAGAACATCCCTTACTTCCCATGTAGTTTCCACTCCACCTGATTTCTCCTCATTCGCAGCTCGCCCATCATCAACCACCCCATCCAGTGAGCCTTCATCTATTGCAGCCACCCTACCACCAGATCCATCTCCTACTACTTTACCTCAACCTGGGCCAGGATCTTCCAGTGTTCCCTAACGTTTCATGGTGTTCTCAGTCACCAATTTGGCACACGACAGGGTCTGACATTTATCTTGATGCCCTATCCCGTTGAGCAGCCACTTTCTTGAGAGCAGCATCCCTCTGTAGTTGGATATCTGTGGCGAGTTAGAGGATCTTCTCAGGCACACTCCATCACTCATGATCTTCTAGATCAGCACTTCTATTTTCCAATATTTTTTTGGACTTTGTTTCTTCCTTTGAGTTTGACGGAAATGAGTACCGGGAGATGCTCGATGATGCGGTAGCAGTGGTCCCATTACAGCTAGGCAGCTGACCCTTTTCCCTTACTGTGACAGAGTTTGTCCGAGGGTGCGTTTTATATCCTCATCCCATCACCCCACCCCTTGACTCCACCCTGACCTAAACCGAGCACTTTTAGATCATTCCTATGTGGCGGGAGATTCTTTGGCCTGAACATTGCTATAACCCTACTTCCCAGAATAGTACACTTATCACTGACCCAATCCTTTGCTTCACCTAGAGGTTCTTTAGTGCCATTATTTCCCCCCTCCATGAGGATATGAGTGTCTTGAGCCATCATGACATGGATCTCCACACATGTTTCATCCGATAGGACTACCGAGACGTCCCTTACCTTGCTGCCTCCTATTTTAATGCCATGTTTACCGGCCGGGAGGTAAACCTAAACGGTGGGTTTTATGCCACTCACCTTGCCAACCACCTTGTGGTTTTTGAGCCTTGTATTCCACTTGACCTGTTAGGTTCCCCCCAACAGATGGACTATCTGATGATTATTTTTCTGGGCTTGGTTCAGAACCAGTTGGTGCTTACATCCTTGCCCTGTTACCACCCTGACCACCTACTGGCCCTCCTTCTCCCACTAAGGCTCCTTCTCCTCCTTCCCCACCCCTTCCAGCTTCCCCACCCCACCCCCTTCTTCTCAACCCCATTCTTATGGCCTAACTTATTCTATTCCACCTCCTACCCACTACCCCCGCACCATTGGTCAATTACTCATTTTCCCTCTGCCTATACGTGACGGAGCGACACTTGGTTCATCTAGGTCGATGTCCGGACTGACTAGAGGAGATGTTGGGGATTCTTCTTCAGCATCATGGTATACCACTACCCCCACCACTTTCCTCTACCAAGGTTCCTGGCCCTTCTTCCGCAGCTACACCGCCCTTTACTGCACTAGCCGCAGATTCAGTTCTACTATCCACTATGGGCCCAGCTGTTGCCACCAGTCTAGAAAATGATGTCGAGCTTTCTATTTTTAGAGTCTAAATCCAGTAAATCCTACTTCTATGTCTTATCTTCTGAGTGAAGATCCTAGGCCTCTAGTTTCCATAGCTCCTGATCCTTCTCTAAAGGCTATTTCTGTACCAGATTATGCCTCTTTTTAGGTGACCCCCTGATTGGTTTTTGGTCACATATTTTTCATCATATATCTATTTGTTATATCTTGTGCCTGTGTACGTTATGTATGCTTGCAGTGTTCTCTCTTCATGACCATAATAGGTACTCTGGCATACAATGGACTAGCCTTCTCCATCAATACTCATTTATCTTCACCTAGACATGAGGGAAGTATTGTTTATACACATTTTCCATTGTTTTATTTTCTTCCTTGGTCTACTTCTTTACTTACTTCCCATCGTTATAGTCCACTATTGGGTCCCAACATTCCCTTATTCACTTTCTATGGAATATGGTGGACCACATGAGATATTATGTATGGGGGGTGGCATCTCTCGACCACTTTAGTCTTTTCACTTATCATCGTTCTAGGAGACATCATTATTGGAAGTTATATTTGAAAATGTGAGGACATTTTGGTTAATCATATTTCTAAATAATAATGCTGAAAGTAGGAACTTTTTAATAGTTGCACACTTATTTTTGTTTTTATGTGTTTTAAAATGATTTCTGATATAGTTTAAATTACAACTTGTAATCCTTGGATAATTACATCGATTAGACTAATCAATTATATTCAAGTCATGATATGATTGTCTCTTTATTTGTTTTTCCCACTCCTGAGAGGTATTCCAAATCCTTTTTCATATTCCTTATAATACCATCTTTCTTGAGAAAATCTTAGGATACACATAACTACCAGAGTTTGCATGATTTCTTTTCAAAACATGAGGAATATTTGAATTACATTAAAATGATTGAGTCGTTATATTATTTAAACCCCTTTTTCTTGAGACCTACCATACATATTATTTTTGTAATGACCCTATAAACTATTAATTGACTTTATGGGAATCCATATTACAAGGCTATTTTCCATACTACCCTAATTTTCTTATTATTTTGAATGATTATTCACATGAGCTTAAAAGATGGGATTAGAAACACCTGAAATATTTTAATGAATTTTCCTGAAATTAATTATGGGGGAGATCCTCTTGATCATTTGGGGTACAAAGGGTTCCAATATTCTATTCATGGAAATTATAAAAGGCTCCATTTGTTTTTTTAATGGTACAGACAAAGAGACCTTATACTGACTTGTTGGTCGGTGAACCCTACCTACCTATCTAAAGGAGATGGTGGTGAGGATAACATTTGAATAAGCATGATGAGGATTTTTTTTACATTGAGATTATATTTGAATATCCTACACTATTAGTTAAGAATTTATCCTCCTTTTTCAAGCATTAGTGTTATTTTTCACATCTTTAACTACCAAACTTCAGCCACCAAAACTTTTGATCCCTATTGAAAATTCCTCATGATTTGTGTAAATCAATTTTCTGAAGTAGAGAACTGGAGATACCCATAGCTTGACGTACATGTACATTACAATAATTTTGCAGAATACTTAATACAAAAAAACAAAAACCGAAGGACTGTAATAGTTTAGTGTCTTTGGAAACTCGGAGCATAATCTTCAAATCGTGGGGAAAGATCTTTAACATCTCCCATAAAGATCTTCCCCTTTTGTTTTCTTATCTAAAACCATTATTTATATCCTGGGGAAAAGAAAACATATAAAGGGTGAGCTCCAATTTATAGTATGGGTAAGAATGGAGAAAATAAAACAAACCATATACATTTTAACATAAAAACATGAACATAATGTTTAAACATCAAAATCTTGAGCAATGGCATAAAACATGGAAGTGCATAAGGTATAGAACATAATGGAACATGAAACATGATAAAATAGCTTGGAAATAAAACTTGAAATTGTGGAAAAACATTAAGCACATGATATGATTTCCATAGTATCCAAGGCATCGCTTCCAAGACCATCTTAGTGGACAAAGTCCCTTTCTGAATTGAGTTCACTCCTCGTTCAAGTCCTGTATCACTAAACCAGATTAACATACCATTCCAGCCATGTCTATCTCATGAGATAGAAATATTTACCTAATGAATTAAAGCAAGATATAGGTCCCACCCATCTCATAATGAAATAATTCTTACTTTTTCCACAACATGATCATAAATCATTCATCATAACCCAAAAAAAATAAAATGGGTTTCATAAACACCATCCCATCATAACATAATCCATATAAAAAATGGATAACTTTTAACCATAAGAAAAGTGAGAGCATCTAAATAATAGATTCATTACACTTGAAGCATACACATATGAAATAATGTCACCTTGTATGGAAAATGGTTTTGATAAAACACTTTAAATGAATTCTTGAGAAAAATATCCTTTCTTCATCAAAATCATTTTATTTTTACAAAATGACATGAAATTTTAAAAGAAAATGATTTTGTTGAAAATATTCATGAAATATTGTATAGTAAGATTCTTGAAAATAAGGAGTTATGAAACTGTAAAAATCATTTCATGTCGTATATGTTTAAATAAAACATTCTCCTCGTACTTTTGTCAGAAAAGTCAAAAGGTATCTCATATGGTAAACAAAAGAAAGATTCCTTCCAAACCTTGTGGTAAAAGTCATAAAAGGGAAAAAATGACTTTAAACATAAATGTAATAATAATAAACAATTTATGAAAAGATTTTTCGAAAACATGGACATGGATGATAAACATAACCCCAGTAAATACTTATGAATAAACAATCTCAGATAAGAATGAGATTTGAATAATTATCCCTTAGCTTATTTCTGATATGCATTGTATATATCCAGACCACCTGTATAATGATTTAAATAATGTCATTGACTTATTAAATAATCATATTCATTGTTATGATATCATATATGGTTCAATTATGACTTTATAATACCCGTTCTTTTATAAATTCCATGTTAAAAACGTTTTGGGTAAAATCGTTTCATTTATCGTACGAGTTTCGATTTGTTGTTATTGATATTATTATTACTTATATCATGATTAACTTACATCCATAAATTAATTAATGATTTATATATATCATATATATTCAGTAATTATATATATATATATATATATAATAGATATATAAATGAAATGAAATACGCTGTTCATGGAGACGGTAGGCCGTACGTACGCAAGAACGCTGTTTTCCTTTCCTTATTGACTTGAATGTAAATAAGTAGATGACATACATACATATATATATATATACATAAATCCAGTAGCATTATTGTGTCATATATTTCATGATTACTTATTATATATATTTTATAATCATTCCTTAATTGTTAACATGGAAAATGATTCTCATCGCGTCGTGGAGACGGTAATCCGTACGTACGCACGAGCGATGATATCGTTCCAATATTTATTGAATGGAATTGGGGTGGAAGGTATAATAAATTAGAATCCGTATGATGGTATAATAATAATATATATTTATTCTGTAGACCATTATACCCATCCAAGTAAGGTTGTGGTGGAAAAACAGATTACACCACGGCGCGGAGACGGTATTCTGTACGTACGCACGCGCGGTGATTTCGTTTTCCGTAGGATGGATAGAAGGTGAAATAGGGTTGTTTCATATTTATAATAACATATCAGTATATTATTGATACTAATGTTATTAATTTATGATGAAACAAATAAAGAATAATAATTTGAAGAAGAAAGAAATTTGAAAGAATCGGTAGAAGAGATTACCACTTCCTCCACGCGCCTCCTTTAAAATTCTTCTTAGGGAACTAGAGTTGGTCTTTTGAGAATACCAAAACCTTTATGATATAAATATAGAGGTTTAGAAAAAGAATTGGTAGGGTTTGGCTGAGCTTCAGGGCTCAATGGGAGTGAAGAGAAGAGGGAAGGGGTGCCCTTTTTATAAAGGAGGAGAGGGGAACCTCAGGAAAACTTAAAATATTATTTTATAATAAAGTCATATTAGGTTTTTAATAACTCCAAATTGATTTATTTCGAATCCAAGGTGGTGATGGGTCGAAATACTCCAAAAAATAGGTTTTAGACAAGTTTAGGTTACTATTGTATCCTTGTCATTTAGATTTAACTCTAAGTTAAATAATTTATCTTTTACCGTGTCTTTTTGTTTTCTTACACTATATGGTTTATAAACATACTATAACAAGCCAAAAGAACCACAAGTGGTTCATTATTAATATATATATCCTTATATATTTCATTTTACTGAACCTTATATTTTTAGGAATACAATAACAATTAATAATATAATATTGTTTTTAGAAACTATTTTATGTCAATTTTGACACTATTTGGTAATTGATTTTTGTGAAAATCATAACAGCATGATTAGTTTGAAAATTGATAATTAAATCCATACTAACATTTCATATTAACCTAAAAAATTAGTTTAATTCATTAAAAGTCTCAAATTACATTTATTTGGGTATTTATAAAATCAATTATTTTAATATTTCATTACATCATTACCATTGTGTCATAAATAAAATATAATATTTAATGTCTAAAAATTATAAATAAAATACCATTAGTTATGAAATATTTTTATCATTATAATGAATATTTATAGTCGAATTTATCTTATGTATAACCATATATTTAACGTTTTTTAGTTATTAATCATTGATTTTAACTATTTTATCTTTTTTTAAATAAACTAATAATAAATATCCTAATCTAATCCAAGTGGACCTAAATGGTATTATTGTATCCCTAATGTTTTTTTTATCGAACAACACTTATCCAATAGAATTATTACAAGTGTTATTGTAATAATAATAACATTTTTACCCTTAATTACCCTATTTACTTTTAACCGTGGTATATAATAGTAAAAAGTTACTATTCACAAAAAATTATCTTCATCTCCTTGGACCACATTTTACTTACTGACATCATCCATGTCTCTCAGATTTTTGAAATTCTAATCACATAAGCGGTTAAATAATGTTTTATGTACAATTACAAATTCTCCTAGGAGGTGGGTAAAAGACGGTCAAAAGTTCAATAAAATTTTTATATATCTAAAATTATTATAAAATTGCTCGAATGAATTACATTGAACTTATATAGGTATTATGTATCAATTTTTACCATAAATAAATTTAAATAAAATAAATAATTATTTAAATAAAAAGTTGGTTTTTAAATAGTATATCAGTGTTTTCACTATTCATCAAAAATTGAATGTTTTTAGAAAAATACCAAAAATTCACCCTAGGATAATTTCGATATTTTGAATCCATGAATGAAGTCCATTTTGAAAAATAAAATTTCAAAAAGTGGGTATTACTATTCATAACAACTAATTTATATAAAATTTTAATTACATATCGTTGTTTAGTGAAACTCGGTATTGCGTACAACACACGCTACCATGGAAGGTCGTTATTGCGTGTAATTCATGCCAAGTCAGGGATGCATGTATTGCAAGGAACTTTTCGTGTAGCATACAACAGAAAACATTAATGAAATTAAAAAGAATATTTTTCATAAAATCTCAGGGTGTTATTAGAAATAGATTTCTTACAAACCTATATATAATGTGTATATATCTTTTATTGAGAATAAATTAAATTTAAAATATCATGAGTGTTGAGTATATTATTAGTGAGGTAGATCATCATGGGGCTAGCTTATTTTTGAAAGGCTGAAACATGTGTTAAAATAAAGATGTAATTAGTTAATTGAATTGTATGTGAGGTAAGATTAGAATATCTCCGGAATTAAAACTGTTTTGTAGATTTTTATAATTTTATACCTTGACGTATTATTCACATATATGATTAACTAAATTCCTTCCTTTAAAAATATATACTCTCTTAACTAGATGTTTATATTTTCTCGATGGAAAGCAAATGAATAAGTATTGGAGAGTCTAATGCACCTGATTTGTGTATACATTTTCACTTATTATATTTAAAATAAGAACATGTCTTAAGAAATAACTTACTACATAGTGGACAAACACTTTGATTTTTTGGGATCTTTTTCCTTTTCTAGAGATTTATGGAAAAATACTCAAAATGGAGAAGAACTAAGAAAAATTTAAAAACTACACAGCACGTACATATACAGATGTCGTGTACAATCAGACTTAGACATGGATTGACTAGGAAAAGTACATACTGAAGTTAAAAAAATCTGGTACACGCTGTGTTCACCCTATACACACCGTGTATACCCTTCTTGAAGATGTTGGCTGAAGAGAAGAAGTTTACACTCCCATGCGGTCAGCTGATGGGGACAGTCCATGATCAACCTATACATGTCATGTATATATTTTTAGAAGCAGTTGGTGGCCGAAAAATGAGACTACACGCCATGTTTGGAGGTGCTACAAATCGTGTATATCTACCTACTAAGAAATTCCATGTTCATAGTAAAATACGGCATGTAAAGACACCTACCAGTAGAGAAAACAAGGACAAAAGCGTGTTGATAGAAGTACACACCATGTTCTTTTACCACACACTGTGTAGTTATATTTTGTATAAATAGAGTCCTTTACCTCCTGTTCAAATAGGGGATAAGGGTTAGAGAGAAAGGGATGAAGGCCGGAAGGAAAGAATATCTATTTCCATTCAACCACCATCCTTCTACTTTTCCATTCGACCGTTCTACCCTAGAGTCACTCCCACTTCATTGTCTCATGCAATGATCAAATCAGGTATCAAGGTTTTTGCACTTATCATTACCAATATGTGTAACTAATTACCCATTGTGTTGGGGTTGTGGTATAAATAAGTGTTGCAATATCGATTAGTTACTATGAATGCGTTTGTTCTTTTAAAATCTTCTTATTCTTCTTAAATCACTTTATCTTATCCCTGAAAATTCTTAACCAGAATAAGGAAATTATTTTCAGGGATTCAAAATAAGAATAAAAATGAATATTTTCATTATCAATGTAATTATTTGTTGACTCAAAAATAGACAAATCCAAATAATGATCTGTTAAACACTAACTACCGGACCAATGAGTTAGTTTCTTCGTCTCTAAATATATGTTTACTGAACCATGGAAACTTTGTTACAAATTGATCCTAGAGTGTTGGGTTATCATGAACAACACAGTATCATAAGTAATTTGATTTAATAATCAACTTCCCATAAATCCATTACCCCAACACATTTCTATCTTTATTTGCATCAAGACTAATTTTCCCAAATTTTCATTTATTCATTAAGAAATTTATTAATGAAACGTAAAAACAATTATTAATTTCATCCAAAAATAATAAATTTAATACAAATACAAAAAAAATCATTAAAAAATAAAATCTATGTTAAGAAAGACAAAAATAACTTCTTTTCCCCTGGGGATGGACCCCTTACTGGTACGTTACTCATTAGGGTAAAAACAATTTGGGACACTCTTGACACACCTTCAGTGAAACAACTCCCCAAAGGTCCATTTATAGTAACACAAGTATATCCTTTTTATGCTGTTCAGATTGTGATGGATAGATAGAAGGATCTATTCATTGTCAATGGGTATAGGCTGATGAAATTCCTTGAGACCATACATATAGAGTCAATGGAGGAGATCACACTCCTCTAACATTTTTATCAATAAACTCAATCAGGTCGTACCTCTCCTTTACATTTTCATGATTGTTGTGATTCAATTTCAAATATTATTACATGTTAAATCCATTTGAATTCATTGCAGACACTGCATCATTTATGGGTGGAGGAGAGAGCCTTTTTTGTTTAGTTTTTTTATTTATTTGTTAAAATGTGTTTGTTTCAGATTTTTCATGTTTCTTATCAAATTTTTGTATTTTTTAATATTTTGACCTGAAATGATTATCTTTGACATTTTTGAAACCCATGTCCAAGGGAGAAATAATTTATTATATGAAATATAGATTAAATGAATGCTAAAAATGACTTCGTTTCATGTTCAATTCATTGGAAATTCCATCAAATGTGCTCTGATTTTTGAATCCCACACCACATATAACTGTCTTTATATTTTAAATCACGTTACTATGAGTCTTCTAAAACTATTGTTTTCATATTCCATACATTGACCTCACTTCTTGAAGAACCAATCATGCTTGATTTAACAAGAATTTGATTTATTCCTATCAAAACCCGAGGTTTTGAGGTACATATATTTTAAATGAATGGTCCATTTAATTGTTTTTGAAGCCAGTTTTTCAATAAAAGTATTTTTATAGTGGCCTACCTTGAACATGTTATCCTTTTAGCCTTCATAATCCATGAAGAGTTTGTTAGCATAGCCACATTACAGGCCAATTTTCCCAATCTAACCTGCTCTTGAAGTAAAATTGAAAGATCTAGTTAGACTTAAGTGTGGGGGAAGATTTATGGTATTGTAATACCTTATTTTGAGACACATTGGGTGAAAATAATATGTGGAAGAGAAGTTATTGCTTCTGAAAAAAAACATTTTGATGAATGTTTTGCATTTTTGGAGCTTTCATGATAAGAGAAGTTGTGCCTTTCTGGATCTTCTAATGAATAATGAATGTTGTTCCATTTCTAGAGCATTCAAAAAATATCATTTTTGTGATGATTGAAATGTTTTATTCGGAAATTAAGAACTTTGGGAACATTTACTGATATTCAATGATGAGGGATAATATTTTATTATTAGTGTATTGATGAGGAGACCATACTTGTGTGAAAATAAGAGTAATGTAATTTTTCTTCAAAAATATCCAAGCCCTCTTCATTCGGCCTCAACATTATCAAATATAAATCCTAACAACCTAAAGTGACAGAAGAACCATGAATAGTAATCATGATAAACATATGTCTTTGACTCATATCGGGTGGAGATATAAGAATTTATAAAGCCTATGGTGACCCTTGTATGAGTTTGGATGACATAGACATTAAAAAATAGAAATTTTTGTGATGAGAGATAATAAATGTTAGGTAAATGTTTTGTGTGCATGGGAGGAGAAATGAAGAGGAAATATATTTAATAATCTGAAATTAAGATCTTGAAATAATAGTTTTTCAGGAGCATGATATATTTTGTTTCTTGTTTTCAAATTGGTGGATCTCATGATATGTGTTTTGAAATGGCTGTGATTTTATTTTGATTCTGACTTGTCTAGGTGTACAAGTGATAAGTGTGGGGGGATTGATAGAGTTAATATTTTTCATTATTATTAATATGTTTTCAATAATTTAATACCTCCCTATTATTCAATTTTACTATATTTGCATTATTTAATTGTTTTTGGTGTATTTTGGGTTTAAATGTGAAAATTGGGTAATTGTGTAAAATTGATTGTTTTATATATCTTTTTTTCGGGTATAACTATTATAATATTGGTCCAATTGAAATGAATCATTTTGAAGTCTTCTTATGGTCAAGGTATTTAATTTTTTCTTCTTTACCAAGAAACAATTCGAAACCCAATGGAACATAAAAATCAATCAAATAAAGAAATCAGTTTGGCTGGCAGAATGGACCCCACTACATTAAATATCGAATATCACATTGAAACCTCATTAAAATGAGATGATTCTAGATGTTATCGATAGTGTACATCCAAAGGACGGTTCAAATTAAATTTCAAAAATTATGGAGCTCATTAAGGCATCTATTTAGCATTTCCATGTGGAGTGGGTGAAACAGTGTTCGGTGGCTATAAGAAGTTAAACTGACTACTCAAGACTTATATTCCTTTAAACTAATCCAAATTCATTTATATTTTGTGGATCGATAGTAAAATTAAGTTCTGTATCTTATAAGAAGATATCATGGCTTGGTTTAGAGGTCTGGGTGGTTGAAAAGTGGCTAACATTTGGGGGAAAGATTCTGGAGCATCAAATTTTAGGTTCTTTGTTTTCTCTATTTTGTTTTTCATAGTGTTGTAATGACATATTCTTCCTCATTTAACTTATTTACCCATACCATGGAGGGGTAAATATTACGAGTGATTGAGAAATTTTAGTTTTTCCATACTGTCACTCTTGAGTTCATACAAAACATGTTTTAGTATTCTTTTCTCACTTTTTCCAAATCCATTTCAATTTCATGTAATAGTTTTAATTATCATGTCTGATTCTATTTTGATTTATGATTCTGTTATTTCTTTTTATTTGTTCAATGATAAATTTCCCCCTCCACTAGGTTCTGGTATATATAAAATTTAAATTATCAGGGATTAGTGGTGAAGTACTCAGCGCTCATCAGTACATGTGAGAGGGGTAGTTAATATTCATGATTTTTTAGATAAAGAAGGCCCTATTGGGATTTTCCAATCATAATTGGGGGTATTAGCTACAACTCTATAACATATTGGAATGATAGTATATAAAGATAATATTTTGGTAAGGATTATTCTTTCCATTACTATTTGATCAAAGGACTGAGATGATTCGACTGAGGAATCTAACTTTTATTGATTTAGTAGAGGAGAATTGGACAAATTTGAACTATGATATAATTATGATCGGAGGACCAACCTTGAACTAATCAACCTTCTCATATAATAGTTTAAGTCACTTGTTTTTATTATTTTTCTTAATTAATTTCTTAAATTTCTTTTCACTCTTATGTTTCAATATGCTCTTTTAAAAAATCAATGAATTTCCATTAAAAAATGACATCACTTAGTTCTCTTAATTTAATGTGACGAATTGATTGTTGTGCACTCGTATTTAGAGACAACCCAAATTTATAACAATATAGAATATTAACATAGTAAATTGTTGTTTTTTCCAAATCCCACGACATGCACGTGTCAGGAGACCTTAGTAGAGTAGTCTCAAAATCACATTGGATATTTTTCATTCCATAGTAGGATGGTGGTTAATGTTTCTCTAATGTATGAGTTGATTGAAATTGGACATCGGTCATTTAGTTTAATACAACCTAGGGGTACCAAAATGTATCATGAAATGAGACATAGATATTGGTTTATAGGGTTAAGGTATTCAATTTTATATTTATTTCTCATGGTGTCCCACTTATAATTAAATTAATAAATAACAATAGATAACAAGTCATTTATTGAAATCTTTTCCCATTACGATATAGATGTGGGGTAATATTTACATGTATTTAATATTTAGTTTTTATGGCATCCTATTAGAAAGTATTATATTTGTTTACCCATTTATTATCCCCTGAAATCTACACATTTCATTACCATCAGGGAGATGATGAATGTTAAATATCATGGGGACTTGTATGTCCGATAGATTGTGATAAATTATGGGGTTTCTTATATGATTTTATATAATAGGGAAACTTAGATAAAATTTAGTTTCTAGATTATATTTAAAGAGAGTAATGAACCCCAATTGAAATTGATCACATATTATAATCCAAATATGGATAGATAGAAAGAGAGAGCTATCCAGGTTCTTGAGGATACAATACAAGATTACATTCTTGATTTTGATGGATCATTGAAAAGAATTTCCCAATTGTGTAATATTACTAAAACAATATTGATATGTTTTTGATATATATTCCACCTATTTAATAACATTAAGAGTGGACATGTAGATGTCCCTTTGGCTGGGAAGAGTTGGGAGGGCTCTCATTTTTTTGGATGAGTCTCGTTTAGGGACTAAAGGAAAAGGTGTAGTTGATCTGAAAACAGATATTTATAGCCCAGAGACATCTGAAATTTTATGTGGTCCATAATTTTCATCCTCTTGATTATGAGGATGGTGACTAGGTCTTTCTCAATGTTTCACCTCACTTGGGAATTTTTGGTTGGGTAAATAGGTATGTTTGAATTGAGGATTATTTCCCCCTTTAATATCTAGGAATGGAATAGAATGGGGGCATATTGGTTTGACATATCATCTCATTTTACTTCTATCCCTGACATGTTTCATTATTTCATACCATAAAATTATTCCATGGATACATCCCATGTGATATTTTGTGTCAATTTGAATTATGATCCTGATAAAATACCAGTTGAGTATGTAATTCAGATTGTACATTTCCTAGATAATGTAATGCCGTGTAAACGATTTCCTTTATATAGATACTATGGAAATATTGATGGTATTCAAATGATATATGGGAGTATTAATTGTTAATTTGATATCAATGGAATTCTCTCATTTTGGGTCCATGATCTTGTTGAATTTCAACAAAAATAAAGCCTATACAGTGGGGGGAATTGTAGCTCCCACTAGTTCATGTGTATTCTTATGTTGAACATTAGTTTTTCTATTTTTATGTCAAGGAAGAAACCAAGAATTAGAGGATGAAATTTTCTTATTTTTTAAAACAAGAAAAGAACACGGTTAAGGGAAATTATTAGTTTAATGATGTGGTAACTATGCATTATTCCTATGTGGGGTTCTAGTGGAATCTTAAACAGTTTATGCACAGTCATACAAATTGTGTTACATTCCTAGTGTAACATGTGAGGTTTATAGGGATTTTCATATGGGTTCTTGCATGTTTTTCTATTTCTATAACTTATTTTATGTCACAACTATGAAATTAATGTACACCCATATAGAATGGAAAATAGAGTTAGTTTAAGAGACATGCGTCCTTCTCAAAATAGTATCACCCTCCTCCAATTATAAAATATAGGATTTTACACTATTACCATGAACCATTTAGATCCTAATCACCAATTAGTCACATATTATAGTGTCATAAAACATAACTAGTGAATTTTTGGTATCTCCCCTTGGATTCATGGTGGAAATTCATCATTTATGATAGATCCCCTTTAGTCATATTGCAGTTTCGATGTGGGTTTCCTTGATATTTATAGATCTATTATATTTATCTTATATTATAATATAGTTGGAATCAAATTAATCTATGATTATGAACATACTGGGCTAGATGAATGTTTTAATTTTTATTATGGATCCATCATTCAGAAAAATAGAACTACTCTTCCAGAGTCATTGCTTTAAAAAAATAGTTTATGAAAACTCCTTTTTGATGTAGGTATTAATATATAATGAGTTAATTCAATCAATTTAATTTTTTTATTTAAAAATTAATATATGGAATTCCTTAAATTTAATTGTGTTTTGGATTCAAGGGATATTGTAGAAGTAGTAATGTTTTTATGCAGGATTTCATTTAAATTTGGAATTTTTAGACCAAAATTTTTCTTTAACATTTAAATGTATGTTTTTATTTGGAAATGATTTTTTAACCACTAAATTAAATTTTCATTTATTTTTAAATTCTTTCTAAATTAGGAGACTGTTTTTAATTATTATTATTTAGAATGGATCATTAGGAACCTTGGGTGAGTTAGGGAAGGGGAATTTGTGGACCTAATGTGTGTGGTACCACTAGGTTTCAATTTTGAGATATAGATGGATAACATCAGGACAAGATATATGTTGGTTCAAACGTATGGATATTTAGGAATATTTATTTTTAATACATATAATTATAGGCTTGTTTCCAATAACGAGTGATTTTTTATTTACATCTTGTTTATCCCATGATGTATTTATTGATAGGTTGTTTATCATATGTTTTCACAAGAGGTATTGTCACATGGACACACATGATAGATAATATCATGGTAATGTGTTTTATTTATAAACTTATGTTTTATAGATATGCATTATTATTTTATTACTATAATTTTCATATTACTATAATCTTTGATTTGAATGGATTTTTTTAAAAACAAAGGAAATTTTTTACCAATGGATTTGTATTTCTGAAATTTATTTGTAATTTTTTTTGTTTTAATAGTTGGAAATATTACACCCTTTATATAATACATCATATAAGATTTTTGGGGTATCCAAATGGTTTTTATTCTTACACACTACTTTTTCCGTTGGGATGTTATAAATGTTGTATTTAAAAAATCATTTAAATGAAATGGAATCATTTCATATGTTGGATTCTATTGTTGTAAAAAATTTCAATTAATGTCAGTTTATGGGTGACTATTGGCTACTGAGAGACTTCCTGGTATTGTTTTGTTCAATAATTTTTGTTCAAATGGGTTTTCATAGATTGTGTAAATCACTGATGTATCTATGTTTTCAAAATTTTACTCAGGATGTATGTAATGTTTTAGTTATATTGTAGTCCATATTTATGTTATCATGTTTACCTCACACCCATTATGATGAGCTATCTAATCTTTCTTTCCTAGTTAAATTGTGTTTTTCTATAACATTATTGATAAACCCCACTCACAGAAAGAAATTATATTCTTGTCTACATGAGGAAATAAAATTATTTCATCTTTCATAATTTCTAATATATATAAAATTAATCATTTTTATATAATCTTCTTCCATATAATATCTTTAAAGAGTATCCATTTATATATTTATTATATTTTTTGTGACTTAGATTGTTATCATATTTTAATCATAATTTGTAATTGTTTATTTAGAATTATGATATGTTTTATCACTCTAACTCAAACTATGGTAGGTTGTTCAATGAGGTAATCATTGTGTTTTACCTCATACCCATGGTTTATTCTAGTTCTTACGATTTCTAAAATCAAAAGGGTTTACATGAGCGGAGAATTATTAATAATAAGGGTGAATTAAATTAATCATAAAATGAATTTAACCATAAAATGACTTTCTATTATATATTTTCACATTGGGATATAGTTCGTTTAGTTTATTATATATAAATCATATTTTAAATGTGGTCAAATTAAGTTAGGTAATCTTATACACCCCAACATTATCCCTCCATATGACGTGAAAATCAATACATTATTCCAGATTAAAAATAGTATATGACCAAGAAAATAATATACCAAGGTTGAGTAAAAAAAGTCTACAGTTATGCCTCTTTATCATGCACCCAATGATTCTTGAATTATTACCAACCATTATAACACCCTTGTATTTTTGTTTCATTCCCTTAAAATAATTCATATTTCATCTATCACTTATGATACAGAAAACCTTCAGTCAAATTAATCCACAAAATAGAATACCATTATAAAATAGATATACAATTGTGGTTTTGAATAAGAATTAATATATTTACAAATGGAAGTATGAAAACATGATTTAGATAATGAAACTATATTGATTAAATGTTACTCAATTTCTGGAAATGTCATTTTAGGCAATAAAAATAAATTTTTTCACGAAAAAATATTTTACAAATTTGAGTGAGAAAATAATATTACTTATTATCACCATATACTGAGAAATTAATTTTCAAAATTATATTGATTTATAAAATATAAATTTCTTGATTATAATAGAGTTAATTTTTGAATTTCTAATGAATGATATATTTTTGGATGAATACTTAAAAATAATGTTTCTTATTGAAAACCATCAATTCCTGAAAAATATTTTCAAATAAAATGATTTAAATTTAATAATAGTATATTAATAATATTAAAAACGTGATAAAAATAATATGAATTAATGTTATGTTTTATTTTTTTATAAAAATCCTTTTGGTATATGAACATATTTTTTTCAGGAAAACTATTTTTATTGAATATCATTTGCTTAATTTTAAATTATATTATAAAAATTATATGAATTAATTTTTTTTAATAAATACTCAATATTTGTAAAAATAAGAATTAATATAATTTAATAACTATTTTTTTCCAAAATGAATTTTAAAACTACTAAAAATCGTTAGTATAAATATGGTTAAAATAGATTTACCACATAGTTAAATTAAGAGATCAGGGTATCATCAAAAATTAATTTTTTTTAGCCTTATTGTATGGATGTGTTTTGAACAAATATTTTAAAAAATTCAATCTATTTCATTTATATGCATATTAATTGAGTTTTATATTATGTTATTTTAATCAATTAAGAAATTCCAATTATGTTATCCCCCACATATAAATGTGAACTGTTTATTTATCTTATTTATTGTACATTAAGAAATAAGGATTTTAAAAATACACAATTCATGAATGCATTTCCATATAAATTATTTATAATATATTTTATTCCTAATCATTCATTCCATGTATACTTAATAAGGGATATGAAAGAGGCCTACCGATTAAGAGGTAAACATCTTACCCAAAAACATAAAATTTATTTCTTCTTATACAGCCTATAAATATATATAATTAATAAAAAATATTAAAATATGTTTCCATAATAAATTAAAATTTCATTTTTATTATCTAACCACCATTATTCAATATATTTTCTATGAAATATGATGGGATTGTATAGCTCATGTGTATATGTGGACAACTGTATCCCCCTAGGATTATAATTCATTTTCTATAAAGGTATTTAATGAATGGAAACTATGATGGATTTATATGTATATATATGATACTAATGGAATAATTAAACTTCTAGAATTATAATATGATATCTATCATATTACCATTTAATCCATCGGAAAACTACAACATCACTTATGTGTACGTCAGAACTACCACCATCAAGAAGTGATGTAGTTCATTTTTCATTTATGATTTCTATCATTGGTAATAAGAATATAATTAATATATATTTATATATTATTCATCATATAATTTTAGTTCTAGAATTATAAAATAATATCTATCTTTTTTTCTTTATTTTAATTATAAAATTGAAAAAAAATTAATGCCTACGTACACCTCATCATCTTTACGAATGGTGTACATCATTTTTCTATCACTAATTTTATAGACCAAAAATACATATAATAAAAATATATTTTAGGTTAATCCTTTTTCTCATTATTTTATATTTTGGAGCCGGGATCAATGTTTTAGTTCATGAACTATTGAACTGAAATCAACATTAACAACAAAATAGTTATTACCCAGAAATGATGATTTTAACAAATAAATATTAAACATTATGTGTTGACATGTTATAAGAGGGTCATATATTATATTGTAATCATACAAATGATTATATTATATTTTTAAAAAAAATTCAATTTATTACATGGGAGGATTGATCACTTTTTAAGTAATTCCAAATGAGGTAAGCGTTTTATTTTACAATGTAATTGTTTCTTGGGATTGTTTTTATTTGTTTCTAAAGAAGATATTTGTTGATATATCTATAATGTTTCACATGAAATTTATTCTCCTATATAAATTTAAGAATAATTCATATATTCTATTTGTTTTCTTCTCTTTATGTACTTAATATTGAGGGAAAATATTTTTATAGAAACCTAACATTATTTACCTTTTCATTCAAGAAATCCTTTTTCTTCCAAGATTATGCTTCATAAAATCAATTTGAATAATGTTTCTAATATTCAATATGTATTTTTAAAATTTATACATACCACTTATTAACTTTTATAAAAAAAATAATGAAACTTCTTTTCATGATCTCTTTGGGTCACTTTTATGTTATTACAAAAAAAATTTAAAGGACTCTTTTTTTAAATATAGACGACATGAATGAAATAATCCACCATAATAACCAATAAATTAATTAAATATTAATATAATTTTTTGATTCATATCAGAAAAAAAATATTTCTAAAATAGTAAAATGAAGATATTCATTCATTAATGATGTCACTCCATAATGAAAATGGTTTCCTTCACAAGAAATATACATGGTTTTCTCTTAAATTCATTTATATTTTTGATAAAATCCATTGATTTTAATATTAATATACAAGTCATGTGATCCGATGAAGAAATTATTATTATTCATATTGATTTTTTATGATTAGGATAATGAGGTGTTTATAAAACTGATTTCTTTTCCATGAGTTATGCTATGATGAATTATTGAAATGTTTACCAAACCCATTTATTTTCACTAGGTTATGATATATGATGAATGTTTAGTTATATTTTTGACAATATATGAATGGATTATTATTATGTGATCTGAGGGCCTAGAATTATACAGACCTACAATTAATTGATAATAGATGTATATTTCATGAGACAATAAAGATTATAATGGGGGGTGATCTCTGTTTTTCAAGGGACTCTGTCCCCTATAATAGTCTTGGAAGATACCATTGATTATGGATTTAATCGAATTGTGGGGGGAAACTAATGAAATTTTAGTATTGATAGTGAATAATGTCCAAGGAAATGTTTTTATATGATTATTTATATTCCATAAAATTATATGTTATGCTAATTTTATACTCTCAAGGATTATATTCTTCGATTCCTTTTATATTCAAATATTATAAAAACACATGATTTATAACAATGTTAATGATTATGACCGATGATTTTTTAGATACGGATGTTCAAATGTTAAGATTATATTATAATACACGTAGTATCATGTAATGTTTAGGTGGTAATTAATATATACCTTATCTATACTTATCGAGAATTTGACCTCACTCTTTCTCTTGTTTTCTTTCCCCTGTTTATGAAGATAGATTTTACGAACTGTATATCAAAAAATATTATTTTTTAGAACTATATTTTTGGGAGATATTAAATATCATCGTAAAATAAGAATATATTTGATCTATTATCCAAATTAAATAATCCTATATTGTCTATAAGAATATACTAACAAAATATATTGATTATTTAACTATTAATAAGTAGTATCTATGTATGAAACGTATGGTTCACTATAGTATTTATAAAATGAATGATTAATCAATATTTGGGTATTATGAATAGATAAATTCAATAAATAACTAAAGATGATTTTAATTATTTGATATAAATCTATTTTTATAAAGAAATAGATTATTTGGTGTTCAATAAAATCCATGCCTCTTTATATACTATATATTGACAAGGCTTTGAAATAAATTCTTATAGGAGTAATAACATAAAAATGTCTTGCCCATGTATATATCAACCATAAATAATGTGCTTAGTCTGTGTGCCATTATTTTTCTCCTAGTATTAAAACATTTTGGGTATATTCTTGTGTTAAATAACATTTTATTTATAAACCATTATAGAGAATCATAACAAGTACTAACCATGATTTAACTATACTAAAGCCAAGGTGTTATATATGAAAATAGAGTGTTTGGATATAAGAGTCCAAATTTATTTATTATTTATTTTTCCACAGATTTATTGTTTATCACATTATGATTCTTGGTTTTAGTCATTAGATGGAACTAGATTAAATCATGTTAAAACTAAATTTGATAAGAAATGCAGTTTCTATCATCTTGATAACAATAATTCTATATGAGTTGGAATAAAAAATAATCTTAGAATTATTACTAAAATTTATCACGTTGTTAATGAAATTTATCATCCAAAATTTCAATTAATGGAACAATGTTTGGTTGATCCCTTCATGAGGAAACAACAACCATTTTATAGTGATTATGTTAATCTAATATTGAATGAGAATAATTTTGATACTCCTGAAAAGATATTTTACATTTCGAACTTTTTTGAATTTTTTTTATAACTTTGAAGCTGAATAAGATCAATTGTAGAATCATATCAATAATACGAGGTAACATGAAGAAATTTACGTCATCTATTTTGATGAGTTTAGAAGATTTATCTTGAATTATTACATTATTCTTCTTATTTTTACAATAAATATAGAATGATTTCTTTTAGTTAAGGAAAATGGTAGATGATCCATTAGTATATGTGAGTCCAATAAAAATAACATTTAGTTATGCTTCTTATATTGTCATAAAACAAAATATTAGATTGATCATTTAATAAGTTTCATAAAACAAAGATACTAATGCGAGTTACATATAAATGGAATTAGTAGTTGCAAGGAAATAATTCTATCTTTGATCATTGAGGAATTATAGATTTTATTTATTAATTCTTTTTATGGTTTTAATAATAATGTAAATAAGGAATTTAATTGATATAATATTATAATAGACTATGGATATGAGACAATTTGATTTTACTTATGCTTAATGTGTAGGAGGAATCAAGGAGGAAATTTTTATATGGGTATTTTTAAATGTTGAATGTATGGATAGGAATGAAATTAGGAAATCAAATTACAATGTGATCGTAGAAATATTTTACATAATAATAGATAAAAAAACTACAGAATAAACCACCCATATTCTAGTATTTATTATATAATGATTATGTGAATGTTAATAAATTCCATAAATATAATTGTTAATTATGATGATCAATGTCAGGCATATATGAAGCCCCTATAAAAAGGGAGTAATTAAGAAATCACTATTGTTGTTACGGGGTAAGGTAGTTTTGTGGGGAAAAGGGGCATTTTTTATCAAGTCAAGATATATTAATGTATATTTTTATTATAAATCGACCAATTATATAAAAAAAGAATAATTTTAAAATGGTTATTGTAATACCCCCTTAATTATTAGATATTTTATTTTCAATTAAAATCATAAAGGTACAATGATCACATCCTATGATTAAAATTATTCTTCAATTGTGGTTTGTGGAAATATAATTAATGAATAAAAAATATTCCCACTCTACTTAAATTATATTTTAATTTGGGAATGGAATGGATTTATTTATATAAATACAATATTAATTTCTAATGGTGTGATATAAAATTCCATTTTTGAAAAAAACCTATAATCTTCTATATATTCCATAATAAATTTAATTTTCATTGGAAATTGAATCTATCGTATGGTTCCAGCATACTATTCAATTTTTTTTATATCAAGTTTTTTTGGGGGAAACCCAACATCAATGTCATTCTTATAGTATGTAAATGTTTGGTTGTATTTCTAGAATATTAACTTAGAATTAACATAAATGTTTCAGATTTTTTATCAATATAAATCACACATTGTGATAATCCTATTTTAAATACTCTTTATATAATAGACCAAATTATATTTTCGTAATTAAGGATGAAACTGTAGTGTAATATTGATATGATATTAATTCATACATGTGAAAAACAATCAAGTTCACATGTCCTTTTTAAATGAAAAATAATGGATAAATGAAACTTTTTATTTACTATCAAGAACTAGAAAAGATCCCAATCACAAATATGTTCCCTCTATCACATATTGATGATTTTTTTAATTATTCTTTTGAAACTCAATGATTTTACAAGACCATCCTTTGTTCGAGATAAATTAATTGTTTTCAAAAATGAAAAGAAATACTAATTTCACTATTCAATATATGGTATACGAACTATGAATTTATAGTGATTTCATTCTATCATACGTAGTCCCCATCTATCCCGATGGAATTAATGAATGGAGTCATCAGTGAATACCTTGATCAGTTTGTGGAAGCCTTTCTAATGAATAATATTATATATGAAAGTATTATTTAAAATCATGATGATTAATTTAGGATTTTACTAGATTCCTTAAAGATGTAGAATCTTTATGTACAATATTCCATGTGGAAATTTCATCCATAAAAGGAACATTTTTTGGTCGTATAATATTAATAAAAAGAATATCAATGGACCAATCAAAGACGATTGTTATGGAATGACCATGATGACAAACCACTTGGATAATGATATATATTATATTGGGATATGATTGAAAATATTATATTTTTTTGATAATTTCTCATGATTTTGAAATCCCAAAAATATGCTTACTTTAAATGGCTCCATGTTCCTTTTGGATAGATTAATGTGAAGATAATTTTATGTTAGTGAATAACCTCTATACTTAAACTACTCTACAAGGTATGCTTTTGTGATCTTCTGTGATTCATAAATGTAATTAATGGAATTTTTCCACATGTATAATTCTTTGGGTATATCATATACCTCTAAACATTGAGTGACTATGAGAAAAATGACCCAAATCATGATTCAGAGATAGTTGTAGTAAATTGTTAATTAAATATATAGAGGCATTATCATTAACGTTAACGTTCTTACATATATACCTATTGTAAATTTTTAATGTATAAATTCACTAGAAATTTTTTTTAATATGTAGAAGAAATTATTGATATAGTCTATTATGTAACAACCTGAGATTTTATGAGATATATTATTTTTTTAACTTCATTGATGTGTTATATTATACATTACACCAAGATTAGCTTGTATTATACACAACAATATATTATCTTGCAGTATACACAACACTATTCTTGGCACATGGTACACACAGTTTCAAGTTCATTTTGTGGAAATTTTTCTATGCAACATTAAGTATAGATTTTGTTTAATGTATAAATGAAATAAGTTTTGATTATGTTATACGCAACACCAAATGGAGCATTCACTAGACGCATCCCTTACTTGGCTTGCATTTCACGCAATCAAGACCTTCCTCGATAGCGTGTGTGGTACGCAATACCGAGTTTCACTAAACACGATTTTATTATAATATTATTCTGAACTAGCAGTTATGAATAGTAATACCCATTTTTTTTGAAATTTTATAAATTTTATATTTCAAAATGGACTTCTTTTTTGGATTCAGAATATTAAAATTATCCTAGGGTGAATTTTTGGTTAATTTCTGAAATCTTTCTTTTTTTGATGAATAGTGAAAACACTAGGTTACTATTTAAAAACCGACTTTTTAATTAAATAATTCTTTATTTTATTTAAATTTATTTTAGGTAAAAATTGATACATAATACATATATAAGTTCAATGTAATTCATCAGAATCATTTTATAATAATTTTAGATGTATAAAAATTTTATTAAACTTTTCACCGTCTTTTACCCACCTCCTAGGAGAATTGGGAAAATCACATAAAACATAATTTTACCACTACTGTGAGGGGAATTTTAAAAATCTGAGAGACATGGTTAATATCATGGACTAAAATGTGGTTCAATGAGATTAAAATAATTTTTGGTGAATTGTAACTTTTTACCTTTATTTACCACGGTAAAAAGTAAATAGGGTAATTAAGGGTAAAAATGATATTATTATTATCCTAACACGTGTCCTAATTCTATTGGATAAGTGTAATTAGACAAAGAAAAAACTTAGAAATAAAATATGGCCATTCAGGTCCACTTGGATTAAATTAGGACACTTATTATTATTTTATTTAAAGAATAGGTAAAATAGTTAAAATCATGTTTAATAACTAAAACATTTTAAATATAGGGTTATACAAAAGAATAATTCGACTATAAATTTTCCATAGAAAGATAAAAACATTTCCAACATAATAGAAGTTTATTTATAATTTTTAGACATTAAATAATTTAATTTATTTATGACACAATGATGATGTAGTAATTACCTTATTAATGAAATATTAACATAACTGATGTTATGATGACCCAAATAAATGTAATTTTAGACTTTTTATGAATTACACTAATTTTATTGGTTAATAAGAAATGTTATTATTTATTTAATTATCTTTTTTCTAACTAATAATGTTGTTATGATTTTATCGAAAATCAATTACCAAATAGTGTCAAAATTGACATAAAATAGTTTTTAAAACAAATATTATATTATTAATTGTTATTTTATTCCTAAAAATCTATGGTTCGGCAAAATGATTTAGATAAGGTTATATATATTAATAATGAACAACTTGGGGTTCTTTTGGCTTTTTATAGTATGTTTATTAACCTTATAGTGTAAGAAAACAAGAAGACACGGTAAAAGTAATATTATTTAACATAATGTTAAATCTAAATGATAAGGTGAAAATAGTAACCTAAAATTCTCAAAATTATATTGGATTATATTATTTCGACCCATCCCCACCTTAGCTTCGAAATAAATCAATTTGGATCTATTAAAAACCAAATATGACTTTATAATAAAATAATATTTTTAGTTTTCCCAAAGGTGCCCCTCTCCTCCCTTATAAAAGGGAACCTCATCCCTCTCCTACTCACAGAACTATGAGCCATAAATCTCGAACAAACCCTACAAAATTCTCTTCTATAATTTACTAGAAACATCCTAGAGGTCCTGGTCTTCTTCAAACACCAACCCTAGTGCCCTAAGTGGAGGTTAAGAAGAGGTGCGTCAAAGAAAAGGGAATATCCTTTACAGATCCTTTCCAATTTCTTTCTTCTTCAACTTCTTATTCTTTAGTTGTTTCATTATAAATTAATAAAATCAGTTTTAAATATATAATGATATGTTATTATAAATATTAAACAACCATATTTCACTTTCTATCCATCCTGCGGAAAACGAAATCACTGCGCGTGTGTACGTACGGAATACCGTCTCCACGCCGTGGTTTAATCTGTTTTCGACCACCACCATACTTGGATGGGTATCATTATGTAAATAAATAACTATATATGATTATTTTAAAGTTATATTTATTCTTAAATATTATACATACACTTCAATACAATTCCACAATCATGGTAATGGTATCATCACTCGTGCGTATGCACGGACTACCGTCTTTACGACGCGATGAGATTCAGTCTCCATGTTGACCATTCATGAATGACTATAATGTATATATAATAAGTAATCATGAAATATATGAAATAATAATGATACTGGATTTATCTATAAATATATGTATGTCATCTACTTAATTCAATTCAATAAGGAAATGAAAACAACGTTCATGTGTTCATACGGCCTACCATCTCCATGAACAGTGTATTTCATTCCATTTATCGATCAATCATATATATATGTATATTATGAATATATATTATATATAAATCATGTTATAAATTCTGTAATTAAGTAAATATGGATATAATAAATAATATCAATAACAACAAGTCGAAACACGTACAATAAATGAAACGATTTTACCCAAATCGTTGCTTTTACATCGAATTTATAAATGAATGGGTAATATAAAGTCATAAGTAAACCATATATGATATCATAAAAATGAATATGATTTTTTAATAAGTCAATAACATTATTTAAATAATTTTACAGGTGGTCTGGATACCTACGAAACATATCGGACATAAGGTAAGGGAAAATATCACAATCTCATTTTTATCCGAGATTGTCTATACTTCAGAATTTACTGGGGAATATTTATCATCCATATCCATGTTTCCTTAATATGTAATATTATTTATATCCTAGTACAATTTTTTAAATCAAAATTTACCCATTGGTGGGTATTTAGTAAAATATATGAAAGAAATATTTTGTCGTTTATCGTATGAGGTACATTTTGACTTTTCTGAAAAAAGTATGAGAAGAATGTTATTTTTAACTTATACAGCGTGAACGAATGTTTATGGTTTCATAACAACTCATTTTCATGAAGCTTACTCTACAATATTTTCAGGAAATTCTCAATAAAATTCTTTTCTTTAGAAATTTCATGGCATTTTGTGAAAAGAAAATTATTTTGAAGAAGAAAGGCTATTTTACTCAAGAATTCATTTCAAGTGTTTTATCAAAACCATTTTCCATCTAAGATGACATTTTTTTCATATGTGTATGTTTAAATTATAATGTCTCTATGATTTACATGGTTTCAATTTTCTTATGATGAAATTATATCCATTTGTTTTATATTGATTATGTTATGATGGGATGATTTTTATGAAACCCATTTTTTATTATTTGGGTTTTGATGAATGATTTATGTTTATATTGTGGCACAAGTAAAAATGATTTCATTATGAGATGGATGGGACCTATATCTCCCTCAAATGCATTGGGTAAATATTTATATCTCATGAGATATACATGGATGGAAGAGTAAGTTAATCTGGTTCAGTGATACAGGACTGGAATGAGGAGTGAACTCGATTCAGAAAGGGACTTTGTCCACTAAGATGGTCTTGGAAGCAATGCCTTGGCTACTATAGAAATCATATCATTTGATTAATGTTTTTTCCACAATTAAAAGTTTTATTTCCAAGATATTTTATCATGATTGATGTTCTATTATGATCTATGCCTTACGTACTACCATGTTTTATGTCATTGCTCATGATTTCAATGCTTAAACATTATGTTCATGTTTTTATGTTCAAATGTATATGATTTGTTTTATTTTTTCCATCCTTACCCTTACTAAGAATTTGAGCTCACCCTTGTTATGTTTTCTTTTCCCCAGGATATAAATAATGGTTTTAGGTTTGAAAAGAAAGGGGAAGATCTTTATGGGAGATGTTGAAGATCTTTCACCAAGATTAGAAGGTTATATTCCGGGTTTCCAAAGACACTAAACTATGACGGTCCATTGGTGTCTGTTTTTGTCATGTATTAAATATTCTGCAAAAGTTATGTAATGTCCATGTACATCTAGATTTGGGTATCTATAGTTGGTATCAGAAGAAAGTTTTAGTTATCCTTTGGAAACTAGGATGCAAAAACTTTAGTGAGATCCCTAGAGATATTTCTATGGTATGTTTAGGGATGTCCCTAAGGTTAGGTATAAGTATAGGTTATAGTCCTAGAATTACGATAAAGATATTAGAATTAAACCTAAGATGTTAGATATTGAAGGTAATCCCCCTTTATTTTGTTGTTTTCCTAGCATGTTTTTTTGCCTCTCACACTATTCTTTTTAGGTTTTCGAAAAAGGCTGGAAACAAGAAGATTCACGATAATGGAGGATATGATGGACAATTGAATGATATGTTTCATGAAAAACCAAATGAAATTGGATCCGGAGATCCACATATCATTATTATGCCTAATCATCCATCTAATAATATGGTCAATAATCTCAACTTTTTTATGTTTCATGACTAAGCTAATAAGAGAAAGATGGAGTTTCATGATGATCATAGAGAAAAGAAAGTTCAATTTACATCATGTAAATCTTGTGGTAAGAGGCATCAGGGAGAATGTTTCAAAGGATCTGAAAGATGCTTTTGCTGTGGAAAAGAAGGACACAAAGCCAGTAAGTGTAAAGGAAAAGGTTCAGTTAACACCATGAACAAGGATAATGGTTTTTCTAAGACATCAACAATGGTGATATGTTTTAAATGTGGAACGTATGGGAATTATGAAAACCAATTCCCTAAGGGAAAGTCTCATGAAGTGAATCAACATGATCGTATGGGTAGTATTTATATTGATGATGTTGAAGAGACTACAAATGATATATGAGATGAAATAATTGTTCATGTTCGGTCAATGGTTTAAGAAGGTAGTGGAATGATTACATGTTTATTAAGAGTAATGTTTTATAAGCAATCACATGGAACTATGGAATAAAGAGACATCTAAGGATTGTTACATTATTGTTTTTCCTTATGTTTTTGAAATTATATGTTGAATGGTACCGGTAACCATGAAAGGTTATTCAGATATATTTGGAAAGCATCTAATATGCATATAAATAAGGGATAAGTAGTTAATGAGATGTTTGATGGTATTATTGAGCTAATGACTAATGTAAGGACAATGTGATATCATGGTTTGAGTATATAGAATTTTTGGGATTTTGGTTAGTGGAAAGTGTTAACTTTTGATAGTATTCATGTTTTCACTAAGATTCTATGGTTATTTATGTTTCAAGAGAATACAAGACTAAGGTATTCACATGTTTAGAATGTGACCAACAAGATATATCGTATGATATACAGGAGATAAATGATGGTATTCACTTGATCGGTAGATGACATTTCTAGTAATTGTTTTCTTTATACTATGATCTTGGACCGAAGTATTTTGGATAAGCCTAATGATTGGAATAGTTTATATTAGACATAAGATAGTATTGTTTAAGGATTGAAATTTTTTCGATATTTTTGCATGAATGATATAATAATGTAGTTTTAGAAAAAAGGGACAACCTGCAGGACGAGCGACAACCCATCGCGTTGGACAAGGATTCGGGAATCGAACCCACAAACGAATTGAGACAGGACTTTATCACCTACCAATGGCCTACAGGAAGTCCCTAGTTAGTAGAAACTAGTTTTTTATATTAAGAGGTATGATATATTAAGTATAAGTCCATTTTAGGAACAATATATGATTAATCTCACGATAGATGGACTTCCGTGTATTTAAAAACATTTTCTATCCTTTTGTTTGTGATAGATGGAATGACCTATCATTCTATCGCATGATCTACTAACACTTCACGGAAGACAAGCTCAGCTTCATTTCATTAAGAGATGAAGTGGAAATTGTTCAAGGCACAAACAACATTAAGATTGTACCAAAATCAAGTAAGTATTTCTTTTAATTCAACAATTCTTAAACTTTATGGAAATGATCTTGAATACAAAAAAATTTTGTCATAGTGTCCTTATATCTGATGAATCATATGGTACCTTAGATCATCACAAATTTATGGCTTTGTGATTGTTGGATTTTTCATAGCCTTGTTGTCTACCAATCTCCATCAGAACTTGATGGTTAGATTTCTCTTCCATATCCATATTTTCACTTATGTTGTCCAATGTGGAAACCTAGTGATTAGTTAATTTGGATAACCGTTACGTTTCATACTTTAGTTTTTAAAAATAAGTTTTGGTATTTCTTGTTATGATGTGGGTTTCCTTGAAATAAACTTTCATGTAATAAACCATTTATAACCCCGACGAATTTTGAAGGCGAAATTCATTTTAAGGGGGGTAGAATGTAACAACCCGAGATTTTATGAGATATATATTTTTTAACATTATTGATGTGTTCTATTATACACTACACCTACATTAGATTGTACTATATGCAACACCGTATTAGCTTGCAGTATACACAACACTATTCTTGGCTCATATTACACACATTTTCAAGTTCGTTTTGTGGAAATTTTTCTATGCAACATTAAGTATAGATTTTGTTTAATGTATAAATGAAATAAGTTTTGATTATGTTATACGCAACACCAAATGAAGCTTTCACTACACGCAGCCCTAACTTGGCTTGCATTACACACAATCAGGACCTTATTCGATAGCGTGTGTAGTACGCAATACCGAGTTTCACTAAACAAGATATTATTATAATATTATTATGATGTAGCCCTTATGAATAGTAATAACCATTTTTTTAAAATCTTATAAATATTATCTTTCAAAATGGACTTCATTTTTTCATTCAGAATATCGTAATTAGCCTAGGGTGATGTTTTTGTATTTTTCTGAAAACGTTCAATTTTTGATGAATAGTGAAAACACTTGGTTACTATTTAAAAACCGACTTTTTAATTAAATAATTATTTATTTTCTTTAAATTTATTTTAGGTCAAAATTGATACATAATACCTATATATTTTCAATGTAATTCATTGGATTCATTTTATAATAATTTTAGATATATAAAAATTATATTGATCTTTTCACCGTCTTTTACCCACCTCCTAGATGAATTTGGAAATTCATAAAAAACATAATTTTACCACTTCTGTGAGAGAAATTTTAAAAATCTGAGAGACATGGTTAATATCACGGACTAAAATGTGGTTCAATGAGATGGAAATAATTTTTGGTGAATAGTAACTTTTTCCTTTTATTTACCACGGTTAAAAGCAAATAGGGTAATTAAGGGTAAAAATGATATTATTATCACCCTAACATGTGTCCAAAATCTATTGGATAAGTGTAATTCGTCCAAAAACAACTTTAAGAATAAAATATGACCATTTATGTACACATGGATTAGATTAGGACACTTATTATTATTTTATTTAAAGAATAGTTAAAATAGTTAAAATCAAAGTATAATGAAAAAAACATTTTTAATATAGGGTTAAACATAAGATAAATTCGACTATAAATATTCAATATAAAGCTAAAAATATTTCCTACATAATGGAATTTTATTTATAATTTTTATACATTATATAATTTAATTTATTTATGACACAATGATGATGCAGTAATTACCTTATTAATGAAATATTAACATAATTGATGATATAAATACCCAAATAAATGTAATTTGAGACACTTTATTTATTACAATAATTTTATAGGTTAATATAAAATTCTATTATTGATTTAATTAACTTTGTTAGAACTAATAATGGAGTTATGATTTTCACAAAAATCAATTACTAAATATTGTCAAAATTGACATAAAATAGTTTTTTTATATTATATTATTAATTGTTGTTGTAATCCGAAATATACATGGTTCAGACAAATAACATATATAAGGTTATATATATTAACAATAAACAACTTGGGGTTCATTTGGCTTTGTATAGTAAGTTTATTAACCTTATATTGTAAGAATACAAGAAGACATGATAAAAGTAAAATTATTAAACTTAAAGTTAAATCTAAACGATAAGGTTAAAATAGTAACCTAAAAATGTCAAAATTATACTCGATGAGAGGATTTCGACCCATACCCACCTTAGCTTCGAAATAAATCAATTTAGATCTATTAAAAACTGAATATGACTTTATAATAATATAATAATTTTAGTTTTTCCAAAGGTGCCCCTCTCCTCCCTTATAAAAGGGCACCTCCTCCATCTCCTCCTCACACCACTTTGAGCCATAAAGATCTTTCAAACCATGCCAAATTCACTTCTCCACTTCCATATAAACATCCTAGAGGTCCTGGTCTTCTTCAAATACCAACCCTAGTGCCCTAAGAGGAGGTTAAGAAGAGGTGCGTCAAAGAAGAGGTAATATCCATTACCGATCCTTTCCAATTTCTTTCTTCTTCAACTTTTCTTATTTAGTTTTTTCATTATAAAGATATAACATAAGTATTAAATATATACTGATATTTTATTATAAATATGAAACATCCATAATTCACCTTCTATCCATCCTACAGAAAATAAAATCACCGCGCGTGCGTACGTACAGAATACTGTCTCCACGCCGTGGTGTAATTTGTTTCGACCACCACCTTACTTGGATTGGTATAATGGTGTAAATAAATAACTATATATGATTATTTTAAAGTTATATTGATTCTAAAATATTATACAGACACTTCAATACAATTCCACGATCATGGGAATGGTATCCTCGCTCTTGCGTACGTACGGACTAACGTCTCCATGACGCGATGAGATTTATTCTCCATATTAACCATTAATGAATGATTATAAAGTATATATAATAATTAATCATTATATATATGACATACTAATGATAATGGATTAATGTATATATATATATGTATTTCATCTACTTAATTCCATTCAATTCAATAAGGAAATGAAAACAGCGTTCATGCGTACGTACGGCCTACCGTCTCCATGAACGGTGTATTTCATTCCATTTATCGATCTATCATATATATATGCATATTCTGAATATATAGTATATATAAATCATTTTTTACATTATGGAATTATGTAAATCTATATATAAGTAATAATATCAAGAAAAACAAGTCGAAACACGTACAATAAATGAAATAATTTTACCCAAATCACTGCTTCTATATCGAATTTATAAAAGAATGGGTAATATAAAGCCATAAGTAAACCATATATGATATCATAATAGTGAATATGATTCTGTAATAAGTCAATAACATTATTTAAATCATTATACAGGAGGTCTGGATATATACAAAGCATAACAGACATAAGGTAAGGGAAAATCTCACAATCTCATTTTTATCCGAGATAGTTTATACATCAGAATTTACTGGGAAGTATTTATCATCCACATCCATGTTTCTCAATATTTAATATTATTTCTATCCTCCTACAATTGTTTAAATCCAATTTTACCCATTGTTTAGTTTTTAGTAAAAGATATGAAATGAATATTTTGTCATTTTTCGTACGAGGTACTTTTTGACTTTTCTGACAAAAGTATGAGAAGAATGTTATTTTTAACTTATACAGCATGAAGGGATGTTTACGGTTTTATAACGCCTCATTTTCACGAAGCTTACTCTACAATATTTTATGAAAATTTTCAACAAAAACCTTTTCTTTCAAAATTTCATGGCATTTTTGTTGGAACCAATTTGTGTATATGGTTGTATTTGTTGTAAATAGTTGTCAATGAAGATCAAAATGAAGGATATCATGAAGTACTCTGATGAAGTAGAGGAAGGGTAATTCAGTCAATTATTGTACTTATCATAAGTGAAGTGCACTGAGTTGCATTTGTTGTCAATGAGGCATGAAGTTGTCTTGGAATGAATGGAAGTCAAGGAATGTCAAGAGGTGAATGACAAAGGTTGTGATGGTGTTGGTGGTGAAAGAGAATGGCCATTGTACTAAGATGCATGTCACTTAGGAGATTCACTAAGTGACATAGGAGATGATGGTTGAAACATCCTCTAAGAACATCTGACGATTGTTGAGCTGCTCTTAAAGTTCAAAGAACTTGTATCCTGATGATACAAAGTCACAACAATGATAGAAGACCATGCATTGTTAAGACAATGCATGAGGAGATGAAGATGATCCATCCACACCTCCTAAGTGGATGAAGTGAGCTGAAGAAGTCCATGCACTATCACTTAGTGCATGATAATTAGAAGAAGATCCAATTGATCTCTGATTAGATCAATGAAGCACATTGAAGAAGTTTATGTGATTCAAGAGCTCAGTTGATGAAGAACCTTCGGGAATTCCCTCCTAAGTGAAGATTATTTGTTTAAGAAGAATGGAGGAATTCTAATGAAGAAGAAGAATAGAAATGTGGGAGAAGAGAAGAAATGGAGAAGAAGAGTTGTGGCACATGGCATTTTACACTTAGTCCTTATACAAAGTACTTAGTGATTAAGTAGGCAAAAAATATGCCACCAAGGGCCAGCCTTAAGGGTTCAACCCCCAAGGCACATGTGGGCCTAAGGCGCCACGCCCAAGGGGGGATCCCATGTGGCCAGCCCGAGAGGCAGGGGGCCGTGTGTAAGCCCCCGAGGGCATGCAGTGATGAAGCCCGCACACCCGAGGATGCAGAGTGGGCGCTAGGAGCGCGCCCGCAGGAGGCGTGAGTGGGCGCAGAGCGCGCCCGCAGAGAGAACCCGGTGCGGGGCGGCACCGGGAGGGGAGAAGTTCAATTGGTGAGTTGCGGCAGCGCTTATTTGTTAAGCCGCGAGAAAACTGGCCGCGGCTTCGATGTGGGACGCGCAAAAATTCCCGAGAGAGAATCCCAGCCACTCATCTGATCTCGCGGACAATCGGCGCCGCTCATCTAATCCGCCGCGCCCCCGATCTGATCCAAGCCGTCGAAGCCTTTTTGATCACCGCATCCAACGGCCCAGCGTCCGTCTCCTTCCTCGAGCTCAGCCGAAGGCCACCCGCGACATCGCCTGAACCAGAGGCCATCTGACCACCGGATTTCGAGTTCCCGGCCACCTCTGAAGGAGCTGAGGCCTCCATTGTGTTCGTCTGGCCACACTGAACAGATTCATGTATAAAAATATACATGCATGCAATGTATGGAAAATTTCGAAGAAGGATGAAGCAAACCGAAGGTGTGAGGCCTTGTGTGGGTTTGTACCTTTTCATGGATTGGGTTTAAACAGAGGCCGTGCATGCGTTATAAATCGCATGCACGAGGAGGAAAGAAAAATGAAAGAACCCGCGTGAAATAAAAAGAAAAACAAGATTCACAGAATCTTGAAATACCCGAAAACTTCGGGGATTCAAAGATTGTATCCCGCGGATGTTTTGAGGATTCCTCTACCTATAAAGAGAGGCTGAGCCCTCGAGAATGCTTTCTAAAAAACTCGAGAGAAGTCCCGTGAGCTCTCTGCCTCACGAAGAAAGAAGCCCCGCGTAAATTACTTGCACGGCTGAAGATATCGGTGCCATCCTTGGCCCGAAGGTGTCCCCTGCGTGCTAATCCTTTGCGCGACAAGAAGGAGAGGAGCTTGCGCGACCTTGCGCGCTCCCTCTGTGCACCGCGCCCCCTGTACGGTTGCACTTGCGCGCCCCGCGGCAGGAGGAGCTTGCACGCCCGCGACCGCCTTGCCTCCTTGAGGTCTTGCGCGGCTGTTGAAGGCAGTAGGGAGTTCGGGTGAGGCAGTATACCACCCATAAGGAGAGAGAGAGTAAAGAACACCATACGGGCATTTGTGTGTGCATAAGGAGGAAGACCACACATTTGTGTGTGTGTGGTAAGTGGAGAAGGAAGACCCTATGGGTTATTTGCATTCAAGAGAACCCAAGGACGTAGCCTTTGTGTGTGCAATGAAGGAAGAAGGCCGAGGATACCTTGGGTGTGTGCAAAGAAGAATAAAAGAATAAATCTTGTGTGCAAAGGAAGTGAAAGGCCGTAGCCTTGTGTGGGTGAAGTGAAGACCACACCACATTTGAGTGTGTGTGTGTGAAAATTGAAGAGGAACACCCCACGGCCATTTAAGGGTGTGCAACAAGAAGTGTGAAGGCCAAGCTCAAGTGTGTGCCAAAGTGAAGAAGTTTTGTGTGCCAAGAGACAAGAAGGTCGAACCTAGGTGTGTGCACTAAGAAGTGTGTATACACTTAGAAGAAGAAAAGGGAGGACATCCACACAAAGAAGAACACACATTTATGTGTGTAGACAAATTGCATAAAGTGTGTGAAGTCTGAGAAGTAGGTGTGTGCTGAAAAGAATTACACCCTCTAAGGGTTTATTGCACCAAGAGGAGAAAAAGGGGATTGCATGCATGCATGCATGCACGTGCACACGTGAACAAAGCTAAATCAGGCTGTGTGCATCTGAGTTGTCCAAGACAGAAGATCTTGAAGAAATTGAGAAGGACATGCTATCAGTGCATGAGGATGAAGAGCTGCCATGCACTCAGTGCATGAAGTTGAAGTGAACTGAGACTAAAGCCAGACTGAAGTTAAAGACATCAGCTGCCTGAGTTTTCAGTAATTGAGAAGACCCTGATCAACAGAAGTGATCAAGAGATTTGAGCAAGACCAATAGACCTTTTCAGAGGCTATTGAAGATTCTTGAAGAGTGAAGCCAGGTCATCCTGAAGAAGGAGATAAAGCCTGAGCTAGACGAGAAGCCCTGATCAACCACAAGTGATCAGAAGAGAAGAGCAAGGCCAGCAGCCTTTATCCCAGGCTGCTGAAGTTACTTGAAGAAGCTTAAAGTGAAGAAGAGCTACTCGTGTGACTCGAGGAGCCAAGAGAAGACCCTGTGGGACTCAGGGAGAAGAAGTCTTCAGTGGGATTCTGGAGCAGGCCAGTGGGACTCTGGTAACACTGTGGGACGCAGTATAAAGACCCTCCTGTGGGACTCAGGAGAGATACAGTGGGACTCTGTATCGACCATTGTAATTTTAACAGCTTATAATGGAGAATCCATGCTGGGAGAGCATGGCAAGGATGTAGGCCTTTGGTGCCGAACCTTGTAAATACTTGTGTCCTGTGCCTTTTCATTACTGCATTATCCGGGAAAGGTTGAGAGATACAAGAAGAGTGGATCGATGCTTTAACTAGCCATTGAGGTTTAATTGATAAGGATTCAATTAGTAAAAAGTTTTAAGGGATCACTGATTCACCCCCTTCCCCTCTCAGTGATTCACACTGATCTGGGCACTTCAATTGGTATCAGAGCGAGGTTACCTCTAAAAGATCCAAGGGAGTCTACATGAAGTGCATATTTGAGGAAATGAGCAACCAGCCTCAAATGGAGATATCTTCCAAGACTCAGAAAAATAGAAAGAAGAAACATGCCAAGAAGATGAAGAAAGCATGTCCTAGCTGTGATGATGTTGAAACAATGAATGATCTTCAGAGTGCACTCAAATATCTTCAGAAGACAGTTCCCATGGAAGTGGCAAAGTGTATAGCTACAGGCATCCATGATATTCATGAAGAAAAATCACAGTTAGAAGAAGAAGCCAATGCAATGGAAGATCAATTGGCTAAAAGGGTTGGCATAACCAACACTCTCAGAAAGCTGGTGAAGGCTAAAGATGAAACAGTATCTCTTTGCAATGAAAGATATGAAGACACTACTGAAGAATTGCAAAGAACCCTTTCTGAGAAAGATTTCTTTAAAGTAATGGTCAAAGAAGTTTTCCATGAACTTGAAAAATTGCACAGAGTATCAATGAATGTCAGAGATGCTCAACTAGTAGACAAAGTCAAAAGGGTGAAGGAGCTTGACAACTCATTGCTTGAAATGAAGCAGGTGCATGAAGACCAGATAAAACAGCTGGAAGAGAAATGGGAAGGAAGGCTAAGAACAATTGAGGATGAGAAGAACTCCCTCAACATGAAGTGTTTAGAACTGGAGGTGATATTGAAAAATCTGCAATCACCCAAAGGTGAATCCTCCCAGTCAGCTAAAAGAAGAAATGTTGCTACTCAAGTATGCTTTGAGCAGGATGATTCTAAGAGAAAGACATCCTCTAATAAAAGTGCAACATCTTCTAGAAAGGAGGTACCATCCATACCATCTTGTACTGATACTTCTAATTGTGTTTCCACAAAAAGTGCAGGATGGAAGAATAATTCCAAACAAATATGGATGAAGACAGTAAAGAAGCAGAGCTCTCCTGAAACAACACAGCAGCTCCAGAAAAGTACCCTAAAATCAGAAGGACTGAAGAAGTCAAGATTCGTGGGTCAATGTTGGTGTTGTAACAAGTATGGGCATTGTGCAAAGGATTGTTGGTACAATCCACTGAATGCCAAAGCACAGAGGAAGCCCATGCCAAGGGGAAAAAGCCAGAGGAAAAGAAGCAGCATCCACAGGTCCAGAGACATCTGTTTACTGCAAATAGATTTGGACTACTTGACAACATCTGGGATGATTGCAAAAGTGGTCAACTAGATACATGTCAATCTCCAACTGTATCCAGAGCTCAAAAGAAGAAAAGATCACAGAACCTGGCTCAAAAAAATTCTTTGGGAAGCAAGAAGAAAGTAGAAAATGTTCCCAAGAAGTGTTTGAGAAATTAAGAGAAGTCCTTGGAGTATGAGTCCAAGAAGGGTGATGCATCCAGAAGGACCACCAAGAAATGATTCTACTATGGAAAGAAAGGTCATATCATGGATCTTTGTAAAGAAGCCATGAAACTAAATGGAAGCCAACTGAACTCAAACAGACAATCAATCCAAAAGAAGCAGAAGGGATTGATTTAAAACAAGTTTCCTAAGAGAGGTAGCTTGACAACATCAAAGGAACCATGTGAAACTTCCAGAACTGAGGCCACACTTCCAAATGACTCGTTAGTCATATGGCCAAATCAGTTGCAACTTGCCAAAGATCTGCAGAGAGCTGAAGATGAAGTTCTGGCAATTGCTAAGGAAAAAGGGAAGAAGAAGATTTCACATGAAGATGTGTTGAGATCCACACCAGCACAAACATCATTGAAGATCAAATGTGCAAGTGTGAAGAATGGTGAAAATGGGACATCTCGGTTGAGAGAATTTTCTCAACCTTGTTGTTCACATTAATGAACCAAGGAGGTTCCATCTTATTCCCTTATACTTCTGGTATTTACATGTGCTAACATTTCAGGGAATTGAAGATGATGATCATTCTCATCTGGAGAGTGGTTTGGACAAAATGGAGTGCACCCCTTGAGGGGGAGAAAATCTGAAGAAGATGATGTTCTGAGATTAATATCATCTTGAGAAAAGTGAAGGTATTCCAATCATACTTTCATCCCTTGTTTCTTAATTGAGTTTATCTTGTCAATTAAGGGGGAGTATGGATTGAAGACAAATGGATGAAAGGGGGAGCTTTATCATTGCACTGAACTTTCTAATGAGTTTTGTGAAGTATGTGCAGGATTTAGCAATTAATTGTTATATATGAAAAATTTCAAACCCCTAAGCATGATCTCACATGTGTAGAGAATTATGGACAGCTTTGAGTTCCTTGGTTACATCACTCTTGTTTTCTACACCGGGTTAGCCCAAGTAGACTTAGAGTTGATCAACTAAAGGTTCTTTGCTAAAGAAGAACATGTGACATCATCCCTCTCTTGTGATTTTCAAGACAATGCTTTTCAAAGGGAGGAAGTGATTATTTTTGAAGAGAACCACACCACACCTTTGCATTTGGTTGCCAATAAGGGGGAGAAATATTGGCACACATATTGACCCATTCATATGTGCTGAAGTGGTGTATTGACAACAAATAAAAAGGGGGAGATTGAAGTGCACTGAGTTGCATTTGTTGTCAATGAGGCATGAAGTTGTCTTGGAATGAATGGAAGTCAAGGAATGTCAAGAGGTGAATGAAAAAGGTTGTGATGGTGTTGGTGGTGAAGGAGAATGGCCATTGTACTAAGATGCATGTCACTTAGGAGATTCACTAAGTGACATAGGAGATGATGGTTGAAACATTCTCTAAGAACATCTGACGATTGTTGAGCTGCTCTTAAAGTTCAAAGAACTTGTATCCTGATGATACAAAGTCACAACAATGATATAAGACCATGCATTGTTAAGACAATGCATGAGGAGATGAAGATGATCCATCCACACCTCCTAAGTGGATTAAGTGAGCTGAAGAAGTCCATGCACTATCACTTAGTGCATGAGAATTAGAAGAAGATCCAATTGATCTCTGATTAGATCAATGAAGCACATTGAAGAAGTTTATGTGATTCAAGAGCTCAGTTGATGAAGAACCTTCGGGAATTCCCTCCTAAGTGAAGATTATTTATTTAAGAAGAATGGATGAATTCTAATGAAGAATAAGAATAGAAATGTGGGAGAAGAGAAGAAATGGAGAAGAAGAGTTGTGGAACATGGAATTTTACACTTAGTCCTTATACAAAGTACTTAGTGTTTAAGTAGGCAAAAAATATGCCACCAAGGGCCAGCCTTAAGGGTTCAACCCCCAAGGCACATGTGGGCCTAAGGAGCCACGCCCAAGGGGGATCCCATGTGGCCAGCCCGAGAGGCAGGGGGCGTGTGTAAGCCCCTGAGGGCACGCGGTGATGAAGCCCGCGCACCCGAGGATGCAGAGTGGGCGCTAGGAGCGCACCCGCAGGAGGCATGAGTGGGCGTAGAGCGCGCCCGCAGAGAGAACCCGGTGCGGGGCGGCACCGGGAGGGGAGAAGTTCAATTGGTGAGTTTCTGTAGAGATTATTTGATAAGCCGCGAGAAAACCGGCCGCGGCTTCGATGTGGGATGCGCAAAAATTCCCGAGAGCGAATCCCAGCCGCTCATCTGATCTCGCGGACGATCGGCGCCGCTCATCTAATCCGCAGCGCCCCCGATCTGATCCAAGCCGTCGAAGCCTTTTTGATCACCGCATCCAACGGCCCAGCGTCCGTCTCCTTCCTCGAGCTCAGCCGAAGGCCACCCGCGACATCGCCTGAACCAGAGGCCATCCGACCACCGGATTTCGAGTTCCCGGCCACCTCTGAAGGAGCCGAGGCCTCCATTGTGTTCGTCTGGCCACACTGAACAGATTCATGTATAAAAATATACATGCATGCAACGTATGGAAAATTTCGAAGAAGGTCGAAGCAAACCGAAGGTGCGAGGCCTTGTGTGGGTTCGTGCCTTTGCATGGATTGGGTTTAAACAGAGGCCGTGCATGCGTTATAAATCACATGCACGAGGAGGAAAGAAAAATGAAAGAACCCGCGTGAAATAAAAAGAAAAACAAGATTCACAGAATCTTGAAATACTCGAAAACTTCGGGGATTCAAAGATTGTATCCCGCGGATGTTTTGAGGATTCCTCTGCCTATAAAGAGAGGCTGAGCCCTCGAGAATGCTTACTGAAAAACTCAAGAGAAGTCCCGTGAGCTCTCTGCCTCACGAAGAAAGAAGCCTCGCGCAAATTACTTGCGCGACTGAAGATCTCGGTGCCATCCTTGGCCCGAAGGTGTCCCCTGCGCGCTAATCCTTTGCGCGACAAGAAGGAGAGGAGCTTGCGCGACCTTGCGCGCTCCCTCTGTGCACCGCGCCCCCTGTGCGGTTGCACTTGCGCGCCCCGCGGCAGGAGGAGCTTGCGCGCCCGCGACCGCCTTGCCTCCTTGAGGTCTTGCGCGGCTGTTGAAGGCAGTAGGGAGTTCGGGTGAGGTAGTATACCACCCATAAGGAGAGAGAGAGAGAGTAAAGAACACCCTACGGGCATTTGTGTGTGCATAAGGAGGAAGACCACACATTTGTGTGTGTGTGGTAAGTGGAGAAGGAAGACCCTACGGGTTATTTGCATTCAAGAGAACCCAAGGCCGTAGCCTTTGTGTGTGCAATGAAGGAAGAAGGCCGAGGATACCTTGGGTGTATGCAAAGAAGAATAAAAGAATAAATCTTGTGTGTAAAGGAAGTGAAAGGCCGTAGCCTTGTGTGGGTGAAGTGAAGACCACACCTCATTTGAGTGTGTGTGTGTGAAAATTGAAGAGGAACACCCCACGACCATTTAAGGGTGTGCAACAAGAAGTGTGAAGGCCAAGCTCAAGTGTGTGCCAAAGTGAAGAAGTTTTGTGTGCCAAGAGACAAGAAGGCCGAACCTAGGTGTGTGCACTAAGAAGTGTGTATACACTTAGAAGAAGAAAAGGGAGGACATCCACACAAAGAAGAACACACATTTATGTGTGTAGACAAATTGCATAAAGTGTGTGAAGTCTGAGAAGTAGGTGTGTGCTGAAAAGAATTACACCCTCTAAGGGTTTATTGCACCAAGAGGAGAAAGAGGGGATTGCATGCATGCATGCATGCATGTGCACACGTGAAAAAAGATAAATCAGGCTGTGTGCATCTGAGTTGTCCAAGACAGAAGATCTTGAAGAAATTGAGAAGGCCATGCTATCAGTGCATGAGGATGAAGAGCTGCCATGCACTCAGTGCATGAAGTTGAAGTGAACTGAGACTGAAGCCAGACTGAAGTTAAAGACATCAGCTGCCTGAGTTTTCAGTAATTGAGAAGACCCTGATCAACAGAAGTGATCAGAAGATTTGAGCAAGACCAATAGACCTTTTCAGAGGCTATTGAAGATTCTTGAAGAGTGAAGCCAGGTCATCCTGAAGAAGGAGATAAAGCCTGAGCTAGACGAGAAGCCCTGATCAACCACAAGTGATCAGAAGAGAAGAGCAAGGCCAGCAGCCTTTATCCCAGGCTGCTGAAGTTACTTGAAGAAGCTTAAAGTGAAGAAGAGCTACTCGTGTGACTCGAGGAGCCAAGAGAAGACCCTGTGGGACTCAGGGAGAAGAAGTCTTCAGTGGGATTCTGGAGCAGGCCCGTGGGACTCTGGTAACACTGTGGGACGCAGTATAAAGACCCTCCTGTGGGACTCAGGAGAGATACAGTGGGACTCTGTATCGACCATTGTAATTTTAACAGGTTATAATGGAGGATCCATGCTGGGAGAGCATGGCAAGGATGTAGGCCTTTGGTGCCGAACCTTGTAAATCCTTGTGTCCTGTGCCTTTTCATTACTGCATTATCCGAGAAAGGTTGAGAGATACAAGAAGAGTGGATCGAGGCTTTAACCAGCCATGGAGGTTTAATTGATAAGGAATCAATTAGTAAAAAGTTTTAAGGGATCACTGATTCACCCCCTCCCCCTCTCAGTGATTCACACTGATCTGGGCACTTCAATAAGTTCAATGAACATGTGTCAAAGGTGATACATTGTTTACAATAATGAATAATGTGAGTTGTAATCCATCTGAGGATGATTAAAGAAGAATGGGGTTTTTGGATGAAGACGATGCAATTCCTCTTTATTGCATGAGAACCATGGGTTTTGATGAAGACCAAGCAATTCCTAATTATTGCATGAGAACCATGTGTTTTTTATGAAGACCATAAAATTACTCATGATTGCAGGAGAACAATTCAAGAGACTTCTTGACGAATTGAATCATATGGTTTGCATGAAGTAGATCATGATGGTTGATGAAGAAGACAATATGCAAATGATTGGAATTCCAAGATGGTCGTGCGGGGATTGGAATTATGAGATAGCCATGGACATCACATTGTCATAGAAGATGATGATTCTAAATTTATTCCATCAAATAATACATATAAAAATAGTGGAGTTTGTGATAAAAGTAGAAGAGATTCAGAAGGATACAGATCACCAAGAAGAAGTGCTTTTGAGGTGATCATGCTTGTTGACAAAGCAAAACAAAAGACCTACAAATTAGTTGACAAATGAGATTACATGGTGGCATGTCGAGTTCAAGGACTGTGGATAATGATCCATGTTTTATTCAAGGAACATCAATAAACGAATGGATGATCTAGAGGCGGACAAAAAAAGCAGATACAAGGTGGCACCGTTTCCCAGTGATTGCCAAATTTTTGGGCCTGAAAATCGACAAATAAAGAAAAGTGTTTTTCGAAAATGGACATGAACGCCGAGGTCTTGGAGGATAGGAAACTTGCGTCCCATATGTTTTTGATGATCAGATCATCAAAATATGGAAAATGTATAAGGGTCGTGCATGTTTTGGTGAGGTCGCGCAGGTGACTTGCGCGCCATGAAGAGACTTATGGACTGATGCCTTGGAAGCATGATGACTTGCGTGCCTATGGTTTTCCAAGAGCAGAAGATAAAAATTTTTAAAAGGAAAGAGGTTCGCACAAGTTTGGAATTTGTTCGCGCAAGTGACTAGCAGGGGAGGAGACCTGCGCGCCGAGACTTGCACGCCGATGGTTGACTTGCGTGCCGTCGCACAGGGTGGTCAAATTGACTATAAATACTGGACCACACATCATCATTTAAATGGATTTAAACACTTAGAGAAATAAGATCTCCCGTCATGCAGGTGTGGAAGTCGCGCAAGTAGTGTTTGGTCACGCAGGTAGACTTGCGCGCCATTGTTTTAAGGTGCACGTCAGTTATTGGTTGAGCGCCCAATGCGGTTTGGGAGAGAAAGAATGTGTGTCACGCATGTTAGAAGTTGAGGAAGGAAGTGTCGCGCAGGTGGTTTAGTGATACTTTCGCACCAGTTTGGACTTGTGCGCCGAAGGCTTGCGCGCCGTATTAAGACTTGCATGCCGGGCTTGGAGAAGCACACCAGGTATTGATGAAGCCCACTTGTATTTTTGGAGTTTCACAAAAGCCGGAAGATTACCCGATGCCTTCAGCGCAAACTGATATTAAAGAGGAAATCTAAATGATACATGCATGATCTCATGCATACATGGTGCACTGATTCTGATAATGCCAAGTAAGCTGAGCTTCATTTATTGAGCAATCACATTTGTGGTTGTGATCCAGGCAAAAAAAGACAAGAGGATCTAGTGCATTCAGTCATTGCACTAAAGAAGAAGGATTGAACTGAAAAGAGCATAAAATCTAAAGCTTGATGCAAGAAAGTCTCATGCTAAAAAGGAGACAAAGACTTCATTGCAAATCCATTGAAGAGAAATTCACGTCTATAAACTGAGAATCATTTCACCAATGGCAGTGAGCTAGGGGGAGTCAACGAGAGTGACCCGAGGGATGCAGTGAGCTATCCCTTAACCTTTTGTAAAGGCAGGGAGCCTGGGATAGAGTGACTGTTCTTGAACCATTTTAATCCACAACTGGTGATGATTAGTTGAATTTGGTACGACTGGAAACATGTTGGCATATGCTCCTTGGACGTAGCCCTTCGTGGTGAACCAAGTTACATTACTGTGTTATCTCTTTTCATGTGAATGTTTCATTGCTGATCATATCCATCATACAAGTTTAAGTAGTTCCTACTAATGTGGGAACAAGTTACACAACTTTATGAAGAAAACTTTGACACCCTCATTCACCCCTCCCCTCTTAGGGTGTCCTGGGGTCCTATAATTTTGTAAAAAGAAAATGATTTTGAAGAATAAAGGTTATTTTACTCATGATTTCATTTCAACTATTTTATCAAAACCATTTTCTATCTAAGATGACATTTTTTTCATATGTGTATGTTTCAAGTATAATGTCACTATGATTTACATGGTTTCACATTTCTAATGATGAAATGATATCCATTTGTTTTAAATTGATTATGTTATGATGGGATGATTTTTATGAAACCCATTTTTTATTCTTTGGGTTATGATGAATGATTTATGTTTATATTGTGGCACAAGTAAGAATGATTTCATTATGAGATGGGTGGGACCTATATCTCCATCAAATGCATTGGGTAAAGATTTATATCTCATGAGATAGACATGGCTGGAACGGTATGTTAATCTGGTTCAGTGTTACGGGACTGGAACAAGGAGTGAACACGATTCAGAAAGAGACTTTATCCACTAAGATGGTCTTGGCAGCAATGTCATGGCTACTATGGAAATCATATCATGTTATTAATGTTTTTCCACAATTATAAGTTTTATTTCAAAGCTATTTTATCATGATTGATGTTTATTATGATCAATGCCTTACGTACTACCATGATTTATGTCATTTCTCATGATTTTGATGTTTAAGCATTATGTTCATTTTTTATGTTCAAATTTATATGGTTTGTTTTATTTTCTCCATGCTTACCCTTACTGAGAATTTGAGCTCACCCTTTTCATGTTTTCTTTTCCCCAGGATATAAATAAATGTTTTATGTATGAAAAAAAGGGGAAGATCTTTATGGGAGATGTTGAAGATCATTCAACACGATTAGAAGATTATATTCCGAGTTTCCAAAGACACTAAACTATTACAGTCCTTTGGTGTCTGTTTTTGTTATGTATTATGTATTCTGCAAAAGTAATGTAATGTCCATGTAAATCAAGCTTTGTGTCTCTACATATTAAATTTTGTGGCTAATCAATACATTACCATCCACAAAAAATGAATGATGTGGAAAATTCTATGAATGGAAAGGGCCATGATATCTTCTCTCTAATGAATATCATGAAATATAAAATCTTTATTTTTTTAAAGGATGGATCTATAAATCCTGATTTAAGTGAAAAATAAAATATTTCCTAAATGATTATTCAACTATCTATCCATGGTATGTTTAAATGGGCCCAAAAGTGAGATGGGTAGTTGTAAAAGTATGTGTGAACTGTTTTCTATAATCAACATCGATTGTGATTGAAGGAAATTTTCTATGAGTATTTTATATATCATATCCATACCTAATTTAACATATAATTTTTTTTATGAATATAATTATTCATCATAATCTAATTATCATTGATGTATAAATATTTATAGTTATATAAATGTGTATTTTTTGTGATAAAACATGAAGAGAGTTATTTACGAGTGTATATGTGGGTTCTTGGTATGACAGTAAGTTATTTCACATAGATATAATTCTTATGGGATGTTATAATCATTACCAATAATGGAATGTAATTGAAACAACACCGTGGATTTTTTTTCAAACTCCGCCAAATGTCTAAAATACTAAATCTCATTTTGTTTTTTCCAATCACCATATGATGTCAACACGAATTATTATAACAAGATTTATATTTAATTATTAATTTTATTTTTATAATATACATTAATGAACTTTTACTGTTTTACAATGTATGAAATTATATTTTATGTTTTTAGGATCCATGGATTACCATGATATTATTGATAATCCATCATCAACCATTGATATAGAATTTTGTTTCATTAAATCATATCATCTTTCAACAGATAGTTAGTATGGGGGTACTATTCAATCCATATAATATATTCTATGTTCATTTTCATTAAATTTAATAGAGTTTTAGTATCATAAAGATCCTATAGAGGATTTTTTTTTCAACAATTACATTCACTCGAGAATTCAAATGTATCCTTATAAAGAAATCAATGAATATATGTGTAGAAATAAACTTCACTATGTTGATGTTATAAAATATATTAATTTAAGAAATAATATATCTAAGGAAATAAAAAATAAATTTTGAACCATTCAATATCAAATTATAGAAAATGGAACTCTCTAATAAAATTTTGAATATAATCATTAGAGAAATATAGAGTTTGAAGTCGGTGAGATGGTATTTCAACAAATTTCATCATGGAAATATATTTTTAGATTTTTACTAAATGTAAATATGAGCCAAATATATATTGTACCACTAAGGATTCTTGATCGATTAGGTATAGTAGATGATCAATTAGTTATTCTACCAATGAACTCTCACATTCATGATATGTTTTGTGTAACTTTCATGAGGATATACATTCATGGTCTTTCACAGGTAAAAAACTCATAGGTTTTACAAATGAGTAATTATCATTATTTTAATGAAAAACCTATTAAATTTAAACAAAAATATATTTAATGTTATATAGAACAAGAATATTCTCCTAATTTCTATTAAATAGAGTAATTATAAATATTAAGAATCTACATGGACACCAAATGATATGATATAATAAATATCTCCTCCTTTTCTTGTATTGGAGTAAGGAATTGTTTAGGGAAAATTCCATTTTAATGGAGGTATAATGAAACACAATGGGATTTTATGCTATAGTTGTCTACATATAATTACAATTTATTCGATTTCTTATGATACATGAAATACTAAGTTTAAATGAGCCATCCTATAGTATATCGTTATAATCTTACCAATAAATGGGTAGAGTGGAAATGCATAATATATTTTTGGAAAAATATGTATAAATTATTTAGATTATATTAGAAAATTTTAAACTATGTAAAGAACTTTTGATAATTTAATTGTTATAACAACCATGATCTTGCACTCATGGATCGAATAAAGAAAACAAAAGAATATAATTTTTGGAATTAATAATAATACATGCATCAAAAATAGCATTCGAAACCTTACAACATCGAAATGAAATATTAGGTCACTTTCAATCCTAGGTGCCTTTTAGGATTATGGTATTATTAAATTATGAAAAAAACATACATAAACAATAATCTTGACTCTAAGAGAGTATATCTTCCAATATATCTAAATTTTCATATTACATATTATTTCCATATCATCTGGCATTAAAATTCGTCAAATATGAAATATTTAAAGACACATGTAATTTTTCATAGGTCTACATAACCTAGGTATAATCAAACAAAATAAGGGTGAGGTAAAATTCTCAGTAAGGTTAAAATTAAGAATTGGAAATTTAATTTCATTAGTTAATGTAAGATGATCATATGGGTATGATTACATAATCATAGTTCTTGAGCATAAAATAATACAATTTATAACCATGAATACCAAGATAATAAATTATTGAATAATTTTTTACAAAATTAAATAGTCATTGGAATAAATAATCACAAGATAAGTTTTGTCAATATTGATCAAATTAATCCTTAAAAACCCATATCTTTTCACCCAAAATAATTAGATAATAATTTTTATTAAACATAAATTCATTACATAACCTTGGGAAATAATAATATTTCTATAAAAAACTTATAATTTTGAGTAAATTCATATAGGAACTTGAAGAATCATTTTCATATCACTCAAACAAAATGGGATAACCTTTTTAGATAAACATAGAGCAACAATCATATCTTCACATAAAATACAAATCATGATAACAATGGTAATATCCATTATAATATATTACATTAATCAATTAGGGGAAACCCAATTAGTTAACTCTTTTACTTTACCCAATAAATTATAAATAATTAAATGGATTAACCACCATCAGTTTATAATGGAACCCCAAATATCATAAAAAATCCCCAATAACCATAACATAACCGTAACACATAAATACTTGTATTTTTTAAAATAATATTTTTAGTAAAAAAAAATTACAAGATATTGAAATATCTTTTTATTTTGGAACCCATTTTCAAAATTTAAATCACAAAAAACAAGGATATTAGGGATTCTCGTAAAAAATGAATTATTATTTGTGAATCCAAATGTAAAAAAGGATCGGGTATTAGAAAAGTCAGTATTTCCAAATATGATAAAAGATACTCTTCCTTTCATAATATTATTAACTTGTAGAAAAGTAACATGATCCATGTAAATATAATTTAATTAATAATAATCCATCTAGATAAAGAAAAAGTATGGTACACTTACAAAATATCCCTATTGGATCTTATGTAACTTCTAGGGTTACTAGATTTGATGAATAGATATACCATTAATAGGTCATGAAATTATTCTTGATGAAAACATGATTTTCACTTTTAAAATAAATTTTATGAACTAATAATTCATAAAATATTACTATAATCCATTAATTTTTTTAAAAAAAATATAATATATAATGAAATATTATATAAAAATAATCTTCATGATATTATTAAAATCTGTTCATGTTGTTAATGTCATAAATATACATCTTGTACAATCATTTTGTAGAGATAATTTAATGTGAAATATTTGAAAAACTCTAAAAATATTCTTTTTTTAAAAAAATTAAATAATTTCAAAGGTCATGAATAATATATTTTAGGTCATAATTTATATTTATAAAAATATTTGAGAAACAATTTTAGAAAACATATATATATAATAGAATAATACTTAATATAAAGGAAGATATATAATCAGTATCACATATAATGAACTTCATTGATGGATGCTTATTAAATAAGGGGAAATGAAAAATAAACATATAATCCACATTGATAAATATATGTGTTTCATGAATATAATATCTTATTATATCCTATAATTGAACTTGAAAATAAATAATCTTAAAAGGATAGGGGATTTTAAATCAATGTCATTTCTTGTTATGTAACATTTCAATTGTATTACCTATGAAATAATAAAATAAAATTAATATTTAAATATAATTAAAATAAAGTTATTCATGACATACCATGTAAAGTTTTAATTATTTAAACATCATAAAATAAGATAGGTTTATATCTTAAACTAATATCCCAATGCATTCTAATATGGGAGAAACTGCCCTTTCAAAGATCATATAATTGAATTAAGAATTAATCTACAGAGAGAGTATTTTTAACAAATTTTAATCTAAAAAAACATTTTTCAGTATATAATTAAAAAATTTCGATATTTATTCTCAAAAAATCATGTCATAAATATTTTAATGATGAAAATATATAACCCAATGAATGGAAATTGTTTTTAAACCTCTTTTACTACTCAGTAACATTCATGTCCATTCCATTGGGACAAGATAATACAAATTGTATCTTAAAATATCATGATTTATTAATATCTCATGATATAATAGGTAAAATTGAATTATATAAATTATATAATACATATTAAGTTCATACTATTAAAATATAACCATTATAAAAATTAATAGTGTCATAAAAATAATTTAAATTCATTATTTAAATTCTTATAATCATCCAAGTAGGGTGGTGAGGAAACATAATTATGTCGTTAGATGGAGTTAGTGGTCTACACGTACACATAGATGACATTTTGATTTCTTTCATCAATTAACCTAGATAACCTGGTAAACTAGTACAAAAATCAATCCTAACATGATCCAAAGGGAATTATTGATCCTCGTGTGTTAGATACTACTACATGGTCACCAAGAAACATAAAAGAATGAATGATTTTTCCCCAATAAAAAGCAATAAGACAAAATCATAAGAAGGAAACCATAAAGAGACAATATTCCAAAACAAACATCAAGTTTAAAATATAGTATGCTACACTCATGGAAATGGTATGCCACACGTAGCCATATGGATCATATTCACTTTTTAATGATCATTATGGAAATAAGGACCGTATTTTTTAATCTTTTCATAATGATCAAAAAAACATAAATATCATATTATTTATTTCAATATATATATATATATATATTGTGAATCAATTTGATTTGGTGATGAAACAAAAATAACATAACATCAAGGAGGTCGTGGTCGACATGTAAGCTTCAAAAAGTTAACAGTTTTCAGTAAATGGAAGGGAAAGAAAATTGGGGTGATTACATGGTTAAAAAATTATAAATTTTTAATTAATATCATATATATATATATTCATTTAAGAATTATAACCACACATGAGTGGTGCTGATTGAAAATAGATTATATCAGTATGTGATGTGGTAGTCCACCATGCAATCAAATGATAGATTATATACCCATTTGTTGGTGGAAAGAGATGGATATATGATATTAAATTAAAAAAATAAAATCTCAATATAAGAGGTATAATTAATTTTTTATAATTACTTAGTTAGTAAATATTTTAAGGTAGTCAAAGAAAAAATAAAACCAAAAAAATTGGGTAAAAATGTTGCATCTTATTTAGAATACCTCTTAGTGTTTACTACAAAATCATTTATAGGATGGTTTTATGATAAAAATATTCCCACAAGTATGTGATGATATATGTAATAAGGTGATTTTAGATTTTTTTTATCCAAATGATTCATTATGTCTGATTTAAGTAGAATGATAAGTAAATATTTATAAGAGATGGGAGAGATAGTCATGAACCTTCAGAAAATATTAAAATAATATAAATTAATTATAAAATCCAAATTAAACCTAATAGATTTTAATTAATATTAAATTAGGATGTGTAATACTAATATCATAAAATATAAGTTATTCACGTTTTAACTTTGATTTTAAAATTATCTTTTGATTTTGACACCTTTTAAACCCCTTTGGAACTTATGACGACAACAATGATTTTTACTCTTTGATGACCATGAAAATTATAATAATTAAACACTTCATTAATGAAACATGTATAAATGTATAAAACACATACTAATTTAATAGATAATTCTATCATTTTGAGGAATTTTATATAATTTATCATAATATTATTAATATAAAATTTCATTAATGTAAATTTTTAGAACCATTTAATTCTCCAACGTTATTAATAACTAGAATATAGATGAAATTCAATAAATATATTCAATTAATTACTAAAAATATTCTTTTATTCAATAAAATTATATCAAATTATATAACTCATATTATATTACTTAAATAATTTAAATATTAATTTTTTTTGGGATTTTAATTAATTGAAAAATTAATGCACCAACATTGTCTATGCATTTAATGTAATTATTTTTCAATAAAAATTAAAATAATTTACCATGATCAAGATAAATAATTTAAAATTTAAAATAATATTTATAACTAAATATATATTTTTTATACACATTTTCAAATTATTTTATTTATTGAAAGGAAGAGTGTGATAGTTTTTCTTTTATTTACATAAAGTATTATAAATGTCACAGTCACATCATAATTTAAAAAAATAGCCAGTGATTCTTATGGATGAAATTTACTATTTCTTTAATTTGAGCTAATGCGTAAGGGTTATTTTATAATCCCTATCATATTATTTTTAACATTAATTACATGATTTACCATTTTCATTTTTAATGAAATTACTAACATTACTATTAATATTAACAAAATAAGAGTCTATTTTTCAAATATTGGTAACATTAACTAAAAAAATGAATCCATTATTCAAAATTCATAACACATAAAGATAAAAGTTTAATTTAAAATATACCTTGCTAAACATGATAGAAATATTTTTTCCCAAAAAATACCATTTAAGAATATTAAACAATTTTATATTATATTTAGGTATAAAAGTCATTTAAAAATCTATAATTGTATTGTATTAAATTTTAAGTCTCTAATTAAATTATAAAAATAATAAATATTGATGTTTAATTATTAATATCATCAAAAAAGTGAATATAAAGCAAAAAATTTAACTATTCAGTTGAAAATAAATATTTAATAAAAAATTATAAAATATCAACCAAACATAAATTTGTAATTATGATATCAAAATGAATATAATTTTTATCATAAAAATTTATAAATTTTCATTATAATAAATACTATAATTTATAATAAAATGAAATAAAAACCATTTTCGGAGAATCGATATTTTTGAAGAATAATTTCACTATACTAAAAAATGATTTTATATATTATATGAATAAAAAAATAAATTTTTATTGATTAGAAAAAATATATTAATTTCATAAATAATTTAATCCTTTTCATACTGACCAATTTATCATCTATGTTATAATGGTTATATTTAAATAATAATATACAATGAATCGTTCACTCTCGATGTTTCATATTTTGTACGATATAGAGAATAATAATTCATTTTAAAATATGATGATATTAAAATCTGACACATTTTATGAAATTTAATCCTACAAATTTTGAACAAGATATTAGTAACCAATCGATGAAAATTCTAAAAACACTTTTTTTAAATACCACATCTTAAAAAGGATGAATAAAACATACTATTTATAAGATAGAATGTGAAGTATACAAGTCATAAGTAATAACACATAATAGGTATCATATTTGGTAAAAATTATTCGGATGTAAAATTATGAACATGTAATAAAATCATCAGGTCAAATTAATTATAGATACTGATTGTGATCAATGATCATAGAACGTGAATAAGGTTGATAAATCCGATGTCTATAAAACCATTATGTAAAGAGGTCATAAAAGACCAATAATTTAGTCAATGAGTACATAATATAACAAAATTTATTCATGAACCTTTTACCAAAATTTGATGAATTATTTTTTGATATATACTATAATAATTAGAAAATATACTTACTTGACTAGTAAAATTTTTTCCTCCAATTAATTTATACTATAAATGTAATTTTTTTCTCCAAAATAATATCTATCCAGGATGAAATTTTCATTCCTAAATCAATAAAACAAACATAAAATAGATCACATAATTCAACAGAATCATATATATTTCTTCCTCTACTATTAATACATTATCCCTATAAATTGATAGCATAAGTAAAGAAAATTCCTAAAATTAAAAAACTTTTATTTGAAAACACAATAACATAATCTGAAATTATCAATAGTAAAAACAATGTTCAAACTAAATCATTCCATAAATAAATATCACTAAAATTTTTCATAATATTCCTAACAAAGAATGAAACCCAAAAATTTATTTATTTTATCACACATTCATTCAAGATAAATTTAACATTTATCACCGATTAAAATTATTCAATCAAAATGAAATATAACCGAATCTTTATACCCCAAATTGACATTATTTATAAAGTATGATACTAATTTAAGTAAATAAAAAACCTTATATCATAATAATAAAATTAATAATACTTTTAAATTAAAATTTTATACAATAAATTTCATTTTAAATTCCCAAAAGTGTAATAGAATATTTCAAAAACAATCCTTATTGTAAACCTAAGGGTTAAATATCATCATCTTAATAAAATGTTTCTCAATATTTTATTATCTGCCTCAAAATTATTTAAATAAAAACAATAAAAGGGGTGTCTAAAGATTCAAATTATTATCGAAATTATACTTTTGAAACAATTATTTTATACATAAAATATAAGAGAAACTCATATGAAAATAGACTAATATCCAAATTTAGATAAACACTACTCTGTTAACAATTGTAATAACGATAAATCCTCACTCTCATATCTTATGTAAAAAATATAATTTTTACATTTATAGATTTTATCAGAATAAATTTTACCCAATTTCGTAAATCAAAACCTTAAAACATCATTGGAAATAGTGCATCAATTACATAACAAAAAATCTATAATGATTAGTTTTTAGAGAATCACACTAAATTCATACAATAAAACCACTCTTAAAATCAATAGAGTATTATCGAAATTTCGCTAGAACATCATATTCCATATTAGTTCTTTAACAACTACTATAAACTTTTCCACGTATTAAATATTTATAGATTTATATAAATTTTCATCATTCATCATAATAGGTGGGATGGGAAACATAATAATGGTTTTCTCAAATAGTCAGTAAGGATAAATATAAGAATTACAAATCAAAATTCATTACTGAGTGTTAGAAGAGAAAAATATATGATTAAATAATCATAGTGTATGCGAACAATAGAATGAAATTTATACCCATAAATACCAAGAGTAAAAATCAATTCGTAGTGATTTATAAAGGAAAGAGTCATTGGAATCAATAATCATGAGCCATATGATGTCAATCCCTATCAAAAAAATCAACCAAATATCTCATCACCCATGAGAATTACCAAATAATTTTTACTAAACATAAAATAAATTTTATAACTTGATAAATCGTAATATTTCCATAAAACATCAAAACAAAAATATATAATTCATATAGGAACGTGAGAAAACATTTTAATTTTTCTCTATCAAATGGGAAAAGCATCATGGTTACACATAGAATAACATTAAATGTTACACCTAAAATGACTATTAAGGTTACAATTAGAATAACCATCATAGTATATTCCCATATTCTCTTACGGAAATCCAAATTTGTTAATAATTTCCAATTACTCAACGCATTATATAGATATAATGGCCTCACACACCATTATTTCATAATCGAACAACCTATTATCATAAAACATTCCTATGAATCATAACATAATAAAAAATTATTTATATTATGAAAAAAAATATTTTCACTCTTAAAAAAACATTTACTGATATTAAAATATCATTTTATTTAAAACCCCAATTTTAAAACAAAGATAACATAAAACAAGTGACTGAAATTATTTCTTTAAATAAGTCCTGAAATATTATATGGGACCCAAAAATCAAATAAAGGTTATGGTGGTGGAAAAAGTCATTGTTTCCATATAAATTAAAAAATAAAATTGTATTCATATATTCATTTTCACCAAGATATGAAATGAAGTCCATGAAATTATATTATAAAAATGAAATATTTTGAGAGAATGAGTGAACATGGTATATTTACAATGTATACGCCATGGATAATTAGTAACATAAATGTTTTATACATTTATGAATAAAAATACCAAAAAAAATTATGATAAATTTCTGAAGGATAGTAAAATATTCACATTGAAAATCACTTTTAATTAGATAAATTAATAAAAAAATTATAAATATATTTAATTGAAAATGTCCATGGAAACATATAAATGATTCTTGAAAAATATAGTAGTATTGATGGTTGGAAAATCAATTCAAATTATATAATTTAAAAATGATATTCTATTCATAACATTTTTAATTGGAATCAAAAGTGACCAGATGGAAGCTGATTAGATATTATTATAACATTTTAGAAAAAATTGTTTTTCAAGATAATTATTCCCATTATAAGGAATATATAAGATTAATTTCACTTAGAGACTACATATTCAATGTTTCATTTCCCAATAATGTATAAAATATAAACTAGTCATGTAAAACACATTTACAAAATAATACAATTTACGATTTTTGGATCAAACAAATTTTATCATATGATTTCTATCATAGAATGTTGATTGTAAACCGTTCCAAAAGGAAAAGATATTGTATGTTAACACCTTTTCAGCTTTGGTAACATTTCAATTGTTTTCCCCAATAAATAATAAAATTAATTGAAATGATAAAAATAATTCATATAAATGGATTTGTGATATTACATTTTATAGGTGAAGTGTATATGTCTCATGAAATAAGATATCGATATATCATCAAAAAAGTCCCAATGAAGGTGAATTTGAATCAAATTACCTTACCAAATGACATATGATATAATTGAGAATAAATAAATTGATAGATTAGGTGTGACAAATATAAATTGAAAATGAAAATATGAAATATAAAATAAAAATTGTGTGACATATTCAATAATAATCATGGAATAATAATTTCATTGAAGAAGAGTTATAAGCGAATGCAAAGGAATTTAGCTAATAAAATGTTTGGGAGAAGGAAACTTTAAAGTCCTATCAATTTTGATTAAATAAATAATTTTGAAAAAATAAATATTATGAATTATTATTTATTAATGATATAACATGTAAAAGGTCATCACATAAACCATATAAATGAAATTATGAGAAACACCCTAAAATATTCCTCAATGAAAGAAAATTTGGACTTATTCTCTTACCTCAAGTCTAGACAATATGTATATATCATTAAAACCCAATATTATATATTCATATCAATTATTTTATTTCTTAATAAAATTTTACAACATTAAGAACATATCCATAAACAATTTTTATTCATTTATTACTATGAAATATTTAATTACATACTCAGTTAATTACATATTAGGTGTTTTGAGGATGTTTTTTTCATTAGGTAAAAAAACTATGGTATATTAACCATTATCAAAGTGGTAATTATTCGATAATATATAGATTAATTATAATGAAATATTAATAATTCAATAAATAAATTATTCTAATAATTCCATCTATTAAATACGGTTAAGATAATTATCTATGTTATAATCATTGAGATGATAGCCTATATGCACTCAAGAGTAACATTTACTTTATTTAATGATCATTATGGAAATAAGGAACGAATTATTATATATTCCTTTAATTATTAAAATAAAATAAAAATAATATTCTATCTTATAATTAAATTATATACATCATTATTGTAATGTGGTGGTGATACTAGAATCACATTGTTTCATGAAGGTAATTGTCTACACATACACATGAATGACATTATAATTTATTTTTGAGTATAAAAGGTTATTAAAATAAGAATTATATTATATTGAAAAGGATAAATATTTAATTAATATCATATATATATATATATGAATTAATAACACTTTTATAACAGGCTATGAGAGGGTGTGATGAAAAACAACTTACATTAGTCTGTGAGGGGGATGTATATAGTATAAGTGAAAGATGGATTCCATTCCCATATAATAGAGGATGGAGATCTATATATGTTATATAACATCCAATATAAAATCATATCATATTCAAATTTTTGATCACATTATTTCATATTTCTAAAATAATATTTGATGGAAGTGGATGAAGATATAAACCATAAACAGTCAATTTTGAATGATATATCTTATTTTGATAGCCTAATAAGGATCACACAAAAATGATACCCATTGTAGATTTTGGATCAAAGATACCCCTCTAAGATGTAAGGAGTGGTTTAAGAAATTAATTTGGGTATGTAACTTAGAAACAAAATTATTATTGAAGTGTTACTTCATGACAATATGTGATTCCCTTTTCAAAGTGCCTAGAGGGGTTCTCTTTGAAATTATCAGAGTATAAAATGAATAAAAAATAATTATTAGTTACAAAATAATAAGAAATGATTTATTACAATGATAATGGTGTTATGGGTAATTTAATATCATTAAATTTAAATTATAATTTTTCTGATAATGTTAACACATTTATATGTTTGTTTTAACCCCTATTTAACCCATTTCACAATTATCATGAAAACAAGAATTTTTAGTATTTTAGGGTCATGATAGTTATTATAAATGGAAAATGGACCATTTTCTATATTATAAATAATATCAAAATAAATTGGAAGAATATAACATTTATATGAATTTTATATCATTAAATAAAATATTATTTAGTGTAAATTATCATTAATGTATGTTTTTATAACTATTTATAACACTCACATTAATAACATCATAAAAAATGAAATTGAAACAAAATATTTTATTTCTTATGAAAATTGTTATATTCATATATAAATTTTATGTATAAAATTAATTTTCACATATTATATAATTTTTTATATTTTGACTATCATTTACATTATTATTACATTAATTGAATAATTACTCCATTATCCTTGTATAAAAATTTCAAGTAATTATTTAATCACTAAAATTTGAAAATAAATATCAATGATGAAGATAAATATTTGAGTTATAAAATTAATATTTATAATTGAACAAATATTTTTTCTAACTAATTTTAAAAAATATTATAATTATTAAAAATAAGAGAGTGACATATTTAAGTTTTCTATATAGAAAATATTATAATGGCCATAATCACATAATAATTTCAAAAAATGATATTTAACCCAATATTGGTTTCAAATGGATTAAATTTACATATTGGATTATATTATGGTAGTTTATTTGGCAAGTTTATAGTCATTTTCATATTATTTTGGTCTTTAATTTCTTTATTTACCCTATAATAGGATAAAAAAATAATCGTTAATATTCATGTTGATTAAAACCGAAGGGAATAATTTAACAAATTTTAAACAAGTAATTCAATATAATGAATCAATTTTTAAAAAATCAAATCACCGAAGCAAAATATTTTACGTTAAAATAAAATTGAAAAAAGAAAACGAAAAAATATTTTTTTTATAAATAATTAGTTTTGAAATATAAAATGTCTTTGTCCTAAATTAAACTCTAAAATTTATTTGAAACCCCATAATTTTTTTTTAAATAATAAGTGGCCAATTAATTTTTGAAAATTAATCCAAAAAATAATTTTTCATTGAAAAAACATTAAAATAAAACAACTTTCAACAATAAAGGCGTATTTTTCAAAAATGATTGAGACTTATTTTTTTCAAAAAATTTATGAAATTTCACCAAAATATAATTTTTATATGATGAAATAAAAAATGATTATCATGACCTATCCCTATTGCGCCAATTCCGTAACTCCCCATGCCCGCCTCTAATAGGCCAACGGCTGGTGACTAGTACCATGTATGTATATCACTAACTTGGAACTCATTCCTTATGTACCTGTACGAACACACACACCTCCAAGACTATGAAATGATAAAATGTAAAAGCCACTAATAACCAAATGTATGCATATCTCTATATCTCAACAAGATTTTGACAGAAATATGAAGTACAATAAAGTAAACTAGGATAGAATTTAATCCCAACAAAGAAGAGAATGTAAACCACAATGACCAACCTTTTAGAAAAAGCAATTGGGACTACTATATGAACCCATTGGAAGACCTCGACTACTTGATCTCACAAAGCTCCATCAAGTTCTGGTCCGCCTATCAGTTCATCAAATGGTTGCTCATCTAATAAAGACACGACACATGCTGAAAAAGCCCATGTATGGGTGAGTATAATCATAAAATTTAGGACACCCTTTAAAACCTCAAAGAGATTCACAATGAAAGATGTATATTCATATCTACAAGATATATTTCTATAGCACATAAAACATGAATATCCTGATATACTCAATCTAAGACACACATTTAGAGCTATGTCATAACTATTGCATACCATCACTAGGTATTCCACTCAATAATTCCACGAAGTACACATTGGGGATGAAACAATCCTAAGTCTAATAGCTTTGATGATTTTCATCTTAGAAGTGTTGTTTCATAGGGTACTGTCATGGGATATATACACTGATATATCCGAATAGAGAGATATGATACATCAAATGAGGATCACAGCTAGGGCCATGGGGTGATACCAGCAACACAAACTTGATTAAACCACTATGTAGAGGATCAATACCTTCTGAAGCTGGTCATATCAATATTAAGGACTCTACCTAGGGTATGAAGAATGAATAGAGGATCCTCCTCCGGACATCTTAGACTATATTCCAATGAATTTATCTAGGAAGTTCTACTAAAGGGATTATCCTCCAATTAGTATGAAATAATACCCACAAACTATTAGGGAAAAAATCAAGGGCACATAACCTAATAAATCTTATCCGATATATGGTGGAAAATAAAATCAAGCCCTATAAAAAGGGGTACAAATCATTTTGTTGGGTTGCATGTCACTTCCCTTTACCCTGGGTACAATCTATGTACAATGACCCATTTTTATAGAACATATCATTAAAAAAGGTGTAGATGTCTTTTATAAATGGCCATGCACAATATTCTACCTTCCGAGGATTTCTCGTGTGCGATGGTCATGGGCTAGTACATGAATTCAACCCTTGTATCTCTTCTAGAGTACCAGTACATGAGGTAGTTTAGGTAACTAGTTCAACAAATCCATGTGAGAGAGTACACATTATGTTGGGAACCTATGTACTCCTCCTCGTGTCCTTGTATCTTTAAGATTCACTTTGAATCGTAGGGGAGTTCCCACACGCCACGTTACAGGGGTGAAATGTCGTGTGAAATTTAATTTCCTCAAAAACCCAAGATACAACCCAATGGGCGCAATAATCCATATATCCTGAAATAGATGCTATGTTCTTTAGGGTTTTAAAAAAATGTTCTCCTTCATCCTCCCTCCTCAGCTGATCCACTATAGATTGGTTCAATGGTCCATTCAACTCGAAACTACAGATATAGTGTCGCCTAGTCTTTATAACACTGAATTGATGAGTTTTAAATATTTTAATTGACTCAAAAACACTGATTCTATTTATCCTCTCATAAATCATCCAAAAAACAATTATTCCAGAATAAAATGAATTCATTATTCTCCATCGATGTCTCCCCTCCCATAGGTTGTCTCAATACTAGATTTTTAATTTTGGATCATTGTGGCATGAATCAAAGGCTGAATGACAGTTCATTAAAAAATCATGTAGAACGAAGACCATGAAGGATATAGGGGTTGAAAATGAAAAATGAACAACCCAAGGAATGAACCTTGACCAATATTGGTTTCAACTTCAATCCATTCCCATAATAATGATCAATAATTTAAAATCAATTATCAAAAATATATCATGATAAAACAATGAAATTAAATTCCATCCCATAAGAATGTTCAAATTTCAGATATACATGTATGTTGTTTGTTCTTCATTCGTTATTGAATCAAAAAATTCAGAAATAAAATCCAAAAAACACGCCCTAACTAGAAAGGATCATTATCTATAAAAGATATGTTTGTATGTCACCGCCATTGGAGAGAGCTCCCAAGAACAAAACTCATTGATCAAGGATCTATCATCCCATCATTGTTTACCATCAATATATGTCTCTGAAATTCACTCTAGATCCTCCAAGGAATTTCAATGTTTGTGAGTCTAACCCTGTATCCCATCCCCAATTCTTATTTAAAAATAAGTGTTTGTGCATTGCTACATCGACAAAGTGCTAAAATAAAATATATCTTTAAATTTAAATTATTCATCAAAAACTTCTGAAAACTACAATCCTAATCGACCTATTCCATCTGATGTTAGGCCTTTCCATGGGTTGATTTTCTTCTCTGAATGCAATGATACCCTTATCTTTCTGATCTAGGTAACTATTTAGAAGTTATCTAATTTTCATGAAATTTTTGTTAGTGTCAGAATTGATATTTTAATATTCAACCATTTATCCAGGGCACACCGGCCCTCTAATTTGCATACTGTCTTAGTTCCTAGTCCCAAATTTAATACTATAATATTAAAATACAACTCATGGAAAATATGGGATATTAAATTGTCCACATCATGGGTTTTATTGTCCCTAATAATATAAAAAAAATGCTTCTAAAAAATATGTGTGTACTGTGTACGATTATGAGCCTCCCACTCCCATATGATCTCATAGAGATTCTTGTGCTAGCACCATACACATAGTAATTGAATATTTCACCCATTAAGTATTTTCCCTACCATTCCTTGATCTCTGATGGGTACTATACAAATGATACTCCATCCTCGATGTTTGTCTCTCCCCAGTTGTATATGTGCAATGGTTTATGTGCAATCCACCTTAGCAGCTACACATGAAGGATATTATATACACGGTCCAACTATGGAGGTAGATCGTAGTGGTATACTACCTTTAAAACTATACATTGTATCTGAAAAGGGATGATAAACCTTGGAGATAACTTTTTCCCCCTTCTAAATAATATATAATCCCCATCTAGATGATGTCCATAGGAAAGCATGGTCTCCGTCATCAAACTCCAGAGGCCTCTAATGCCAATTAGGACAAGACTTCTAATGTATTTGTAGAGTCTTCATCTTCTTCTGGTTTATGTTACCATTTTTGTAGTAGCTCAGAACAACTCCAGGACCCTGAGTGCTAACTCTCATTACTTATTCCAGCAAAGTGTTGACATAAAGGTTCATTCATACAAAGCCTCAAATGGTGAAATAATAATGGTGGAATGGTATCTATTTTTATACGAACTCCATTTGTGGTAGGTGATCCTCCAAATTAAAAGTGAAATCTATCTTTTAAGCCCCCAACATGACCTCTAGAACCTAAATGCTCTGCTGCACCTAACCATACGTCTAGGGGAGAAACGTTGTGCAGAAGTGTATGTGAGTCCCCAACACTTCCTAAAATCCCCTCCTCAACCAATATGTGAAATGAGATTAATGATCTAAAGTAATAGTCAGTGGAAATACATGAAGGTGAACTATCTGATGAATGTAGTGGTTTACCAAGATATCTACAGAACTGTACTCTCAAACAACTATAAAGTGGGATGAATTGGTGAGTCACTCAACGATCTCCTAGATGGAACCATGTAACCTAGACGTATGTGGTAAAAATTCACAAATTATATTGATATTCCATCCCACATCCACTTTGGAACCTCAAGTGTTCGATCTAAACCCACTAGAACCCAGTGCACAAATTTCACTTGCGGAAAATTATGACATCGAGAGAAAACTTCCACAATTCCCTTCTTCATTGCATACCATCAGAACTGACATTAGTGGTTCGGGTTCATCTTCACCACACTTGGATGTACCAAAAAAGGGGATATATGAACTGCCTTTGATTCTCCTCCATCAACACCAGTGGGATAACTATGCATCCTTTGAATGGAATAATATGCTCCCCCCATTTGAATGTCCATTAAAAGCATGACCTGTGGATATCTAAGAACATAGAGTCACCCAGTCAATATCCCCATGATGAATCCCCTGACTCACTATAAGAGTGGAGGGGTGACAACCTTCGACTATAGTTATTCTACTCCATCTCCATCCACAACGGATAATTTAAATGACACTAACTACTCTAATGCCTTGTTCAACAACTACAAACTAGATCTCCTTCTCAGAGAATATACCACAATGTTTCCCTTCCATGGTGTATAGAGAATCTCAAATTCATAGTCCAAGAGTAACTCTATCCATTGTATCTATCTCATGCTAAAAGAATTCTATGATAATATGTAATTTATACTCTTGTGATTGGAGTAGAAAATAAACCACTCCCCCTTCAGGTAGTGTATCCACATCTTCACCATGAAAGAATACCATGAATAAGTCAAGATCACACCTAATTAACTTATGCTAATATCAACTCAAATAGTGTGAACTATAATAAATCATATATTTCCTCTTCAACAGGACCCAACCATGTATGATTCCTGATGTATCACTATATACTCGACTCCCCCTTCTGTCAATTTCATGATCAGAGTGGTCATCATAATCTATCTCATCTGTTGAAAACCCTATAGGAACTTCATTTTCAACACAAAAGGATATCCGTTTTAAGATAATGCTTTTGAAGGCTCTAATATACAGGAGAAATTAGGTATGAATCTAAGATAATATCATGCTAGCCTAAGGAAGCTCTGCATGTCCTTCACATTCTTTGGTGTCTCCCATGCTATCACTGTCTAAACATTTGATAGGTCCACAACCCCTCCACCCTCTAAAATAACATATCCTAGAATGTTCAAAACATAAATATAGAATTAGAACTTCAAGTTTTTCTCATTAATATGGTTCTCTCAGAGTACATCCATAACCATTATTAAGTGATTGGTGTTATCCTCCATGGACTTTGAGTGCAAAAGGATATCATCAATGAAGTATACGACGTAGTGGTCATTATAAGGATAAAAGATCAGGTTCATGAGTCCCATGAAAACCACTGGGGATCTTATAATGTCAAAGGGCATCACCATGTACTAATTGTGACAAAAAAACATCTCTATGCCACCTTTGGTATATCCTCGTCCCATACTTGCTCCTAGTTATACACTGAATGAAGGATAAACATCACGAACCATCGTTACTATCTCAACTGACTGAGGAGGTCATCTATCCTTGGTAGTGGTAACATATTATTCACTAACACCTGTCTCAACCATTGGTTGTCCACACAACACCTCATGCCCCGGTTTTTCATAATAGTAAAAACTGAGGGCTGTCTATTGTGAAACACTGGGACTCATTATGCCCTTTCTCAAACAGAACCCTCATCTCACAAATCTATACGGGAGACATTTGTTACGCTGGTACAGATATTGGTGTCATCCTGGGGTATAATTAAGTGCAGATGTCTATATCCCTATAGGATTGTAATCCTATAATAACTTTAGGGTATATGTCCTCGTACTCCCCCACTATAGTTGGGAACTAGAAACTCATAACATATATTGCTATGAGGGTCGAGATTTACAATTTATGAGTAACATTCCGCAACCTCCTTTACATCATTCCATCCCATTCAACTTGGGTTTACTCTTCAAGAATGAACGAAAACGTCATTCCATCACTATAGACACACTACACACATCACCTCAAAATAGTCAATCTAGGCATGGACCATGGATAACCAATCTATTACAAGAGTGACATTGTAAGGACTCAACGCTGACACTACGAGGTTCCATGAAAAACTATTTTTTACCAAGGATCAAGTCCCAATGTCATCACGAATGTGTGATAATTGAGTCTTATCCATTAGGGTTCACCAATTACAAGGTCTGAGTCGATGTTTCAACTAGAATCACTAGTTCTCGTACAAATAATGTTGAGAATTAATAACACATGTTTGTATAAATAATGCATATAAAGTATAAAAGACATAGACCATACCTCAAATCATACCTAGAGCCCCTACTTTATATTCATCAACCGCATACATCTATACCCACCCCTATCATCCAGCTCCCTGAGCATGGCATGGAAAACCTGTGGATGGTGGTGGTAACAATTCGAAATGTCGACCACCTCCTACTGCTCTCCAAGATCCCTACCATATCCACCTCCCTATGGATCTACTTAATCTTACCACTACCTCTACCTCAGTGGTCCATCCACTATCTCTTGGTTAGTAGCACAACGTGTTGGAAAATCTCAAGCGAGATGTTCCCTACTATTACAAGAGTAGCATAACCTCTCCCTCGGCTGACTGGATCTAGCCTTTGATCCATGAATTAATGAATCTTTATATTGAGACCTCATCCTAAAAAATATCCCACATCTGAATCCCTAAGACTGATGGCATATCTTTAATACCAGGGTCTCTTCACCTACCTACCCACTGCTGAAAATCAACGGCTGTCTCTAACCATCCATGTAGCTTTCATCCACTAAAGCTCTTTCATGAACCCCATCACAATTCAGAATGATCTTAATGATAATATTTGATCTGATGTATCTTTGCAGGTCTTTCTAGAAGGACTAATTCCCAATTTACGGATATCTAACCATATCAATCGAGTAGCTAGAATGGTTGTTGAACCTCAATAAATAATCAACCACTATCATGCTATAATCCTGAATCTAATGAAGCTCATGTATATGAACATATCTTAGTGAAATGGGTGAGAACTCCACAATGATGATATGATCAAACACTCTACATGAAATTTTAACCTCACCATGAGTCTGGATAGGTAAAATCCACCATCGTACTACCTAGTTATTTAGAAGGATTGATGTCAGGACCACCATATGATCTGATTGTGTCCTCATTAGACAGACAAAACAGGGTCATAACCTCATGATAGTCCTCATCCACCTGAGGGATGATATCACCTCAGAACCTGATGGGCCTCTGTCTGTGAAACTCGTTGAGTGTGCTCAGCCTGTACAGCTCATCTTCTAGATCTGCGTAATCCATGCGCTACTCCATATGTTTCCATATAGCTTGTGCACCACTTGGAAGTGATATCCGGGGAACTAGTCATTGTATCCAAAACTTGTCACTAAGGGTGTCATCCTCATGATCAAGATACTGAATCATAGATGGTATGCATCTCAGGGAAATCTTATAAGATAATAGGATGTAACATGATCAATTAGTATATCTGGATAGCTGACTCAAGAAGGAAATGGAACCCACAACCCATTACTATATTATGCATGTACCATTATTCTCCATACAACTAGTGTTATAATGTATCAAGTCAAAAATTGGGCTACCAATGTCTTGGTGTATAGATACGTTGGCCACCCATAAAAGTAATAGAGTCCCTAGCTTAAAAGAAGATCTCAAAACCCTTTACACTATTTCCCCAAAAAATCTCATAGACTCTTGGTCCTAGGGTATAACTGACGACCTATCATACCACTATTTGAAGACCCATCCTAATGGGGCACATTCTACAACTCCCCAAGCTCACCTCAAATAGGCCAGGGGATGGTAAATAACAATGAGTAGGCACAAAAGTTACATGGGAGGCATTTCTTATGCACTTGTATGCACACACACGTCTCTAATCCATCAAAATGATGAAATGTAAAAACCAATATGATCTAAATGCATGCACAACATAATATCGCAACCCAGGTACAACAGTAATGTAAAGTAAAATAAAGTAATCCATGAAAGAATACAATCCCACCAATGAAGAGAATACAAACCGGAATGTCTATCCACTATGAAAAAGGTAATGGGTCTTCTCTTTATAGCCATAGGAGCACCTCATATACCTGATCTCATAATACTATATCTGGTCCTAGACGGCCTATGACTCCAACAGAAGGTAGTTCATTTGGACAAGAAACTACAGGTGTAGGAAAAGCCCATGTATGTGTGAGTTTAACAATACTTAGTAGAACACATTGAAACAACAAAGAAATACAGAATGAAATAGGTGCAATCATCTCTTCACAATATATGGATACATCGCATATAACAAAAATATAATGATATACAAAAACCCAGACACATTGTTTAGACATAATTCAAATCTAACACATACCAGCACTAGAGATTTAGCTCAAGGATTATATGAACCACTCATCATGGAGAACACTCTCCATGTCTGAAAACAATGATGATGTTCGTCTAAGATGTATTATTCATCAGTAACCATCAAGATATGTATATGATTATATAACTAAAGATGGAGATACGATATATTAGATGATTATCTTATCTAGGGACATGGGGTGATACCAAAAACTCTATCTAGATTGACAAGATAAGTTTAGGATCGAAGCCTAATGAATTTTGTCACATTAATACCGAAGACTCTACATAGGGAACAAATGTGAATAGTGGTTATTTTCTAGAACTCTTGGAGGGGATTCTAAAAATTCAATCCAATAATTACAGAAAAAGGGATCATATAGCTATGAGTAGGAAAATACAACCACCAACCATCTCAAGAAAAAATAAAGGGCACAAAACCTAATGATACTTTTCGATGATACAATGGAAAATAAAATCTGACTATGTAGAATGGGGTGCAAGACATGTATTAGGGTAACACAATATGTCCATTGACCCTAGGAACTGCCCATGTACAAAAAACCTTATCAATATAACATTCCATGTATAAAGGGTGTACACAATGGGTAAAAATGTTGACACCCTATATTTTAGTATCTAGGGTCTTCTCGTGTGCGATGGTTGTGTGCTAGTACATGATATCAACCCGGGTATATTTTCTCGAGTACATGTACCTTTGGTAGTTCCCATAACCATTTTTGAAATGCAGTGTGGGGGAGTACATGACATTTTGTAAACCTCTTTACTCTATTCTGTATCATTGTATCTCCTGAGAAACACATAAAGTCTTAGGGGAGGGCCCAGAAGCCGTGTTATAGAGGTAACATTCCATGAGACTTTTATCTACCTTTGAAACCATATCCACAACTCTTTTTGGTCCACATGCCACCTATCCTGGACTACACGTCATGGTCTTCATGATTTTATAGAAACCATCTCTTTCCTCTGTATGCCTTGGATGTTCCTCCAAAGCTCTATCCCACAGTCTGATCATCTCAAAAAAAATATCCACGGTCACCTCGCTAAAAAAAATAATAGATCAGTGAGTTTTAGGCCTTCAATCAGCTCCAACATCAAATTCCATTTTCCTCTCATAAATCATATGAAGATTTTGTATTCTAAAATCAATTCAATTTTCCATCTCCATTGTTTTCACACCTTCTCTAGGTCACCTCGATGTTGGATATTCAATTTCTGAACATTGAAAAAATAATCATGGGAACAACAATCATTCCATCATAATCCACGATGAATGATGAATGTGGAGAATAAAGGTGTTGAAAAAGAACAATGAATAACTCAAGGAATGAACCTTGGTCATTGTTCATTTTGGCCTCAGTCTTCTCCCATAATAATGATAAAGAACTAAAAATAAATTCATAATAAAAACCCCCAATAAAACACCTCAATTAAATCCCATCCTACAATAATGATTGAAACACAGATCAACCTGTTCATGGGTTGGTCCAAGGTTTCCATTGAATCCAATAATAGGGAACAAAAACCAAATAAATACTCTGTACCTAGAAAAGATCATTTTCTATCAACGATCGGTTGATTCATCGCCTTTGTTGAGGTCATCTCCCAGGAACGACACTCATTGATCTTTGGCCCAATGTCCCATCATCATTCTCTATCGAGAGAAGTCTTTATGTTTCTCTTCAAAGCATCCTTGGAATTTCAAAGGTTGTGATTCTAACCCTGGATCCCTTTCCCGAGGATCATTTGAAATGTAACAACACTGGATCACTACGTCGACAAAACACTAAAATAAAATAAATCTTTCAATTTGTATTATTTATTAAAAATGCCCAAAAACGGTTTTTCATAGTTGACCCGCACGAGTTGATCTTAGGCATACCCTAGGATAGAGATGATACTACAAACTCAAACACAACTTCAAATTTATGATCTGGGCTTCTTTTTAGAAGGTCTTACAGTTTTTTCAGTAAAACTGCATGCACGTTCTAATTAATATATTAATATTAAAATTGTTATTTTGGGCACACCGATCTCATAAACGCACACCTTATTAGAGCTTTGTCATGAATTAACAGCATATAATTTTTAAAAACAATACACAAAAAATCGTGGATATTACAATGATAGAAATTTTTTAATATAATATAAAAATAATTCAGTAGATTAATAATAATAAATTCTATAAAAAAATTAATTTTTTTTTGAAGAAAACATAACCTTGAAGAATAAAATATTTTCACTAAAATTATTGAGTTCTTATTTCAAAAAAACTAATCGGTTAAAATTAAAAATTAAAACCCTAATATATATTTTAAAAACGAGTCAATCATATTGATATATAATGATTAAAAATTTTTGTTATATTTTTCATATATGAATAATAATATGTTGTTCTTAATTTAATATTTGTAGTGCATATTATTTATAATACCAACCATACTCATTATTTATACAATATTTGGATATTAATATTATAGTTTTGAAAATAATTATCTTCCAAAAAATTATTTTTATCAATTAATGTAAAAAATACAACAATTATATTCAGAAAAATATAATAGATAAATACAAAAATTGAACGACATTTTTTAAATTTTCTCGTTAAAATATGATTATAGTTGTTTTTAAAATCATATGAAATTATAGAATTTTCATTGAACAATGAAAAATACTAAAATTTATTAAAATAATTATTACTTTTAAATAATTTAATATTTCCCATTTCACTTAAAAATGGTTTTAGAATTAAAAGTTTTCATTTATATTATGAATAATGTAATTAAATTCTGTGTAATGAATTTTATCTTCAAATTTGTAATAATTTTTTTTACTAATGACATTTTTATTTCTGAAAAACTACATTTCATCAGTTCTTTTTTGTTTAATTTAAAATTTAACTCTACCAAATATGTGACTTAATTTTTATAAAAGTTATTCTGTACTTTTATTCATAATAATAAATATTTATTAATAATTTTATGTTTGTTTTTCCTCATAATAAATAGTAAAAATTGTAAATCAATTAACATGACTATGGTTTAAATGGGTTTACCATTATTCCATGCAATATTTTAGGGTATTTATACTAACTAAAATTATATAAATAATATTTTATGCATATTTGTTGACCATATATAATCACACCATAATTTTTTTTCATTTGAAACCATATTTCTACAGTATGACATTACTATATTTTATTCATTTTGAAATTCCAATTAGGCCTACTCCCCAACTTATAAATGAAGATTACTCCTTTAATATCTTTACACTATATTAAGAGATATATATAAAAATATATATCAAATATTCTCAACCAACATCCTCATCCATGATATAGAGGTTATAGATTCTGGAATTTCCATTCCAATGATCAATTAGAATGGATAAAATTTACTCTTACCGATGAAGAGTTAATCATCTTACCCAACCAATTATAAAATATTTCAGCCTATAATTTCAATAAATATATGTTATTCATCATAAAATATTAAATAAATTTTCATTAATATCATAACATTATATTATTATTTTGGAACCACCATTGTTGACCATAATTTAAATCACATGCTTTGTGAAAGTCTCTCTTCTGCATAATGTCGACTACCATATCCATGCCATGATATAATGAATTTTCCATCACTATAATTTATTAATGGTAATAATGATTTTTTACATATTATATATTATATTTATGACATAATTTTTAATCTTTACTTAAAATACAATATATTATTTCTTACCATTCAATTGACTAGTAAATTTTAATGTCGCACATGCATTTGTGTGGACTACCACATCTATGTAGAAACATAAATTTTTTCATATACACTCTACTTGGATGGTAATAAGGATATATTAAAGGTTTATATAAATTATTAACGATATATTTACTATTATCTGATATTAAAATAATATCTAACATTCTTTCCATCTTTTTACTGGAAAATGAAATCATCATTCTTGCAAACGTGAAACCCACCACCACCATGAATAGTGTAAAATATAATATAATATAATATATATATATATATATTGGAATAATATATATATATATAATATAGTTAATTAAAATCTTCATTAAAATTATGTATAATTTTGAACCATTGTTACTATTCAATGACCAAAACATCCAAAACTGAAACACTCAGGAATAATGAAATTGTTAACATCTAAAAACAAAAATTTTAATGAATTGCAAGTAAAAAAGTGTTTAAATGTTATTACAATACCATACATGATATTAAAATCCTATAAAAATATTTAATATAATTATGAAAAACCAAAATTTATTATAAATAAAGATGGATTGATTTCAAAGATTGTTAAACATGAGGTATGAGTTTTAAATTAGAATCTTATTTTTTACATTGATTATTTTAGTTCACAATTATAGTGATGAAATTTAATAAATAAACTATTGAATAATAATATTAATTTTGTTCCCATATAAAAATTTCTTGAGAAAAAATATATTCATTTAATTTAACTCTCTTTATGTACTTAGTAGTCCAAAAAAATATTTTTATGGTAAAAAATAACTTATTTATCAGTTAAGTCAAAAAAATTTCATCCATGTACATGTATTTTAATAAAATTTACATGAATTTTCTTAATATTTTAATATTATTATATAAAACCATCTTTAATGATGATGTATTTTTTAAAAAAATTATTTAAAATGAATCTTCAAGTCATTTTACAAATGTGTTACATTTTAGTTTTTGAGAAAAATTTAAAATGAATATTTGTTTCCATATAAATAGAGTGAAGGGAATTTCCCTCGATAATGACCAATCACTGAATAAAATTTTACATTAAATGTGTCTATATATCATTTCCAACGAAATGTTTTGTATAATATTTGAAACATTTTAATATACTAATTAATTGAGTCTAAAATGAAATGGATAGCTTTAACAAGAAATATTCCAAGTGATAATTTAAACTAATTTTAATTTATGATAACATAATTTGATGTTAAATGTTCTTTAATTTGTATACTATCTATGCATACTTTTAATATTCATTAAATTTATGTTATATGATTAAGATAAAGATATTTTTATGAAACTAATTTTAATTTACATGTGTAAATATATAATAAAATATTGAAACATTTATTAAAATTATTCATTTTCAATGGGTTATTATATATGTTTAATATTTCTATATACTATTGGGAACATATGATTGTATTATTATTATATAATAGGTTTCCTTGAATTATATATCCAACTAATGATTTGTGTAAATATGTTTAAGTAATGAGATAATAAGAACATAAAGAAGGTATAAACCAAATTTGTAGAAGAATCTATCAACTATGATAGTCTTGGGAGTGAATTACCACTATAAATATGAAGGATTTTTTGGGGGAACCCAATACAATATAATAGTAATTGAATTCATAATTAGAAAATAAAATTATTTTTATGATTATGTGTATCCTATGAACATATTTCTTATTCCAATTTTATTTTCTCATAGCTCATTTTCATTGATTCCATTACGATTCCTGTGTTATGAATTAAAAATATTTATTCAATAATTCAGGATCAAGATCTATGATATGCATTGTATGGTTTTCCAAATGATAAACCCATGTTATAACACCCTTATGATGATTTTGTACATAAATAATCATCGATATCTCCACTATTTACCCTTACTATGAATTTGAAATCCCCCTTTCTTATGTTTTATTTCGTAGTTTGTGTAAACATGAATTATGTAGGGTATTTCTAAGAAGAGTATGATATAAGAAGACCATTTTTGACCTATTCATTGGTATTCATTCAATATGAAAATTGTGTATGTACTCTTCAAATACATTATTCCTTCATGGTCCTCAGGTGTGCGTGCGATTAAAATAATAAATATTCATGTATTAAGATGTAATACTATTGTATGAAATGAAGGACTGTCTATAAACACACTCTCTAAAGGGAAATGACAAATAGTTATATATTTTCTAGATCATTCATTAACATGGAATATTTATACAAGGATAAATTTCTTGGAAAAACAATCTACTATATACATTTCAAATATTTCAGGATACCATCCATTTCATAAATGCTTCTATCGGGTTTTCACTGTGATTCTCTAAACTAATACCAAAAATAAATAAAATAGTCTCCAAAAATAAATAATTCATACTATGATATTGACTATAATAAATCAAGATATACATTACATAAATAATACAATATTATCTTTATTTAAATAATATATATCACAAAAAGTATCACTACTTATGGACCTTATGGTTTTTGGACTTGGACATTGACCACAAAAATAAACTTTTAATAAAAATTGTAGTTATATATATATTATTTAACAACTCTATACTCCCTTAAATACATTACATAATTTATCTTTATCATAAAATCTCCAGTAAAATTAGATTATAAGGGACTAGTTAGCTCAAACGCTCAATATGGGAAAACATATCATAATGTTTCAAATCATAATCCTGAAGTAGAATAGGAGGAATACATAAATATCCTAAAAATATCATAAGACCTTATAAAATTTTTGGCAGAGGAATCATTTTATTTAGGGAATATATAATTATTACATAGAAATTTAGGGAATATACTATGCATAAAAAATATATAACATGGCTCAAAATACATAAAAATAATCATAAATAATGTTAAAAGGATTTCATAGTGAATAGTAATATGAAAAATAGTTTGTAATCATGAAAACATATAATTTAATTTAAATGAAATGATGAATCATAAGTTAGAATAACTTGATAATAAATGTGGAATATTTTCATAGGAATAATCTTATGATAATCTTTTATATAAAAACTATTATTCCCACACTAATTTAAAACAATCTTTATGTCTAAACTAGAAAATTGAGGTGAACCCATGATGACAATTACTATGAGATGAATCATAATATGTCCATGTATAACTATAGCAATAGATATAATCATAATCTAATTCTTTTGAGCATGATAGAGGAACCCACCCATCACCATCCATACATGATTACAAAAAAATCATTTTCATTTCATAAAGAAACCATGAAAAAATAATTTGTTCCCTCAAAATCAAATTATAAATAATTAAATTTTAATAAATATCCAATGGAAATAAATTTTTCTATAAAACCTCCAAATGGATAACAATCACATTCCATAAATAACCAATGGAAATAAAATGGGTTCAATAAAACAGCTAAATGGTATAAAATAATATCATGAAATAAATTATTTGATACCCAAACATGAAAAAACCAAATAATAAAATAAAACATAATTTAAAAGATGAAATATAAATCAATTATATATATGCTACTTTTTAATAATTTAAAAACCATGAAAATGTTATTTTTGAAAACATTTCTTATGCATCCCATTAAAACTCATAGGAACAATTTCTATTCAAATATATTCCCCTTTTATTTTAAGAATTGAAATTATAAACATTATTTGATAAGGAATAAGGTAAATTCCATTTTATAAAAAAATATAAAGACATAACATGATTTATAAGAACATTTTAGTGAATATGTAGGAATTAAAATCTATTCTAAAGCATATAACTCAATGGATGATGTTTGAGTTACCAAGTCCCTTACCTTTTCCCATGATTTTAAAGGAAGTTATTTGTCCATCTATATGATTAATATAAAATTATTAATTTAAAATTTCATTACCTTATTAATATAAATATTCATATATACTATTAATTAATAATAATTATATTCTTGTATTATATTTTTTAATATATTTTTAACATCTAGTTTTCAAATAATGTTCTTTTTAATAAAGATTCTTAATATTGGATTTCTTATTTAATTTGTTTTAAAAACTATAATCATATTTAAAACCAAAAATGGAATTATAATTTATGTTTTTTAAATAATAATTTTTTTATAGTTTTATTTCCAGGTAGTTTTAGTCACATTTCATTTATATTTAATTAATGATGAACATATTTTGTGAAATTTATCAATATCAATATATTAACATTTATCAATAGATTATTTTTTCTTAAAAAAAGAACCATATTATTGTCATATATATAATTTATATATAATATATAATCATACATTATAAACTAAAATTATCAATTTTTGGATGTGATAGAAAAAATAACACATTTATTCATGGTGGTGGTGGTCCACACAATGCACGATACAATATTTCATTTTTCAAAATATAAAATTGATGGGTGGTTAATGATATTAACAATATTTAAATAACTTATATTTACAAATATTATTCTATTTAATTCATTTAAGGTGGTTATTTTAACATTCAAGAAGAATAAAATCACAAAATGAAATAGAAAAGTGAGATAGGGGGCATGAACGATTACCACTCTTCTTGGATCATCTCAATTGGTAATGGGATCAAACCATTGAAGGATGATATTTCAAGATTAAAAGAACCAACATATTTTGAATAATATTTTTATTATTGGATTTTTTATTTTAATATTAAATAAGATGGGGGTTTTCTAAGGAAAAATCATGAGATGGGTGCCTCTTTTATAAGTTAGAAGGGATTATTATTTTTAAAATACAAAATACATGTCAATTTTTTGGAAGTCTCACAAAATTTGAATGGGTAAAATATTGAGAAATAATGATTAGGATAATATATAATTTAAATTGACACATCAAACACTCAATTCCAAACATGTTCTTAACAAGTTTCATGCCCATTTTACAATGAATTATTAATTTTTATATTTAAGCATTTATCGTGTTAACTTGTATTTCAACACGGTATCTTCATATTAATGCCTAAAAAGAAATTTCCCCTTACAAGATTTTATATAAATAATAATTAAATATTTAAATCTATTTAATTTTATTAAATTTATAATATTGGTAAAAATTACTTTTAAAATACTAAATTACAGTGTATAAAACACATTTTTGGTATAATATTAGTTAAGTTCCCAAATATCATATACAGTTAATTTATTATTAATTTATATTTAAAAATATAAAATATTATTTACAATAAATATCTTTGGTCTATTAGATTTATTCATATGATTTATGTTATTCTTATACATAATTGATGTCATAAACACCACGATATTTTCAAAAACAATTTTATTCAATTATTTGCTAAATATCAATTATTTTAGAAAAATACATACATTTTATATTTATCGTATATTTCCCTGATTAATATTGATATAATTTTTAGTTTTAGGAAATTAAATTTAAAAATAATAAATATCTAAATATTTAAATAAATTCCCATAAAACATTGGATAATTAATAATCTTTAAAAATAATCTTTTAATTTTAAAACAAATTTTTTAATTCATATCTCCCATCAATTAAAACATAATTTACATAAAATATATTATACATATTATCAAAATAATTTATAAAATTTTAATATTATTTTAGATAGTTTCATGATATAAAATTCAAAATTCATGAAAATATTTTTCCCTATTAAATTATTTTAAATTATATTTTTGATATAATAATTTAATTTACTTAATATTAAATGTTCATATTATTTAAATTATACTAATATTTCAAAATTGTGTTTTTCTTTTTCATTATTTATCATTCAATGGATATGATTCAGATTCTTGAATTTAATTAATATATTATTATCTAAATAAATCTAGTTTTTCATTTAGGTTTGAGTGTTTATTATATAAAAACATATCTAATTTATTTTTATTTAATTAGTAAATACAGGTAAATATATGGGAATTACATAATCCCCCATAATTAATTTGTGTTCCCATAGTTTTTTTTTTCAATTTTAAACATATATATATATATATTAGGGTATCCAAATTAGAGTGATTACTCTAGTTATAATTTCTAGAAAGATATAAACCACACAAACATGAAAATCATTTCTCATTAATTATAATAAGATGATCAGTAATATAATTTAATTGTCTAATTATTATGGCCAGGTTCCTACATTTATTTTATATCAAGACCCACAATATATAATTGGTATCTAGAGGGTGTTTAATAATATTAATACATTGGTATAATATAATAAGTTAATATGAAATATTATTTCCATTCTCAATATAATTTTCCTCTTAGTGGAGGTAATTAATCCACTACTGAAATCAAATTAAATGTATTTAAATAATGAATAATAATTTAAACAAAAATTGATTTACAATACCATTTAACACAGAATATAATAATTATACCACGGTATAATGTATTCTATAATCAAATCATCATTTTAGTGATTTAATAAAAATAGAAATCCTCTTTTATATACAAGAGATTAGGGAACCAAATTATAAAATGAAATCCTCTCAGCTAGATTAGAGGGTATTGCACCTTAAAAATCATGATTCCATTTATGATTAGTTAATCAATATAAATTATGTTGTCTTAATTTTTTTTGAGGTTGGTGATGCTTACCATCCTGGATAGTCATTCTAATATGCAATTTATATGGATAACTCAATTTTTCCCCACACATATAACACTAAATTGATAATGGTTCCATCGGATGAACTCTATTTCATTCAATTATATTTCTAAAAGTTATATTTTTTCCTATAAATTTCATTGGATGGTGACCCACTCTTCTACAAGTAAATAATTATAATGTCTAATTATTGAAACTCAAATAGTTCTAATCTAATAGTTTTAACATTTTATAAATCATAAATTGTTTCTTCATCATCATTATTAATCGATATTTCATGAAACTCCATCCTACAACCATTTGGTGTGTTTAGGACTATGACTATGTTTCAATTGATAATTATATTCCATATCATATGGGTTTTCATAATCCCATGGTTTATCACTCTATATACAACTCCAATAAGTTTTTTTGAGGAAATATACACATTTCCCATCACAAAAATAGTTATTTATTTATCATATCATTAGTAAAACCCAAATGTTTAATATTTTTTACAAAATATAAATAATAAGGGGGAATTATAATTTTTATTAAATAAACAATAACATAAAATGTATTGTTCTTTTCCATTTTCATGTTGGCTAATTTATCAATTAGTTCAATCTATAACGATCTTAGTTAATCTATATTCACATTATGATTTCAAACATATAATTTTAAAATGAATCCATAAAATGTAATGGTAAAATAATCCTTCATATTTGTTTTTAATGGCTATAAGATCAGAAAAATAATATCCCCTAAGAGTGTGAATCTACCTGTGTAGTTGAGTGTCTTTTTCATACAAAATGGGGACAATGGATTAATAACTAAAATGATCATTTTGGTTATTACCCTTTGTTAAATATTATATAGATCTTGTATTAACTTATAATATCAAATCAGGGATTAATTATTATGGGAAATTATATACTCCTAACTTTCAATGTATCAGGATATAATCATATTCCATGAATCCTATATAATATTTTCACAAAATTTCTCTTAAATAATCATCCAAAAAACTAAACTAATCTATACAAATATTAAAACCAACTCTACTGCAAAATATAATAACTAAATCCAAACATGAAATAAGTAATACATTAATATCATGATTTAAATAATATATATAAAAAATAGTTACAGACCTCAATGATCTAATAGTTAACTATATTTGTGATTATCCACGTAAATTTGAAAATTCACTGGACATGAAACACATTATCCATATATGGACTACTATTTACTACCATATAGATTTCCATAAGTTATACATATGTTCATAACATGGTGATATAAAAAAAAGAAAGGGTTGATCTGAGAATCACATTAATGGGAAAACATATCATAATTAATCAAATCATAAACAAGATGACTAACAAAGGGAGGAAATAAATATCATAATAAAATATTATAAGACAACAGATTATATTCTTAAAACATTATAATGTTGCAAAATATAATAACAAAATCACTAAAGATGTGTCCTAAATTATGACATGGCTCTAAATAACAATAATTAATCATAAAACATATGATAATGACATAAAATGGCGTAATAAATTTAAAAAATGATTTAAAATGAAAAATTAATTATTTTTGGGAAATTAATTGCTTGTTCATAATTTCTAAAATCAAGATACTGAGAATGGAAATGTTCAAAAATAAAAATCATAGGAAAAATATTTTGATAAATACCATTATTAAGGCTCGTATGTGAGTGAACTCATTATATTTAGTCCCAAAAATTTGACAAAATTACTCCATTCCTATAGTATGTGAAGAAAATAATTATTTCTATTTATTGTAATCACATGATTATGAATTCTAAACTTGTGTATTTGAGGGATATATAGGACCCTACCCTTAGATTTTGTATATATAATTTCCACTTAATGTCAATCATCATCTTTTCATAAGTGTGTTATGGTAAAATAATGGGTTTATTAGACATCCAATTTTATTTAATTTTTTTACAAAACTAAACCACTATGATAATATAAGTTCTATAAAATATCCAAATTTAAAGAACAAAATTTCTTTAAATAACCCATGGAAATGAAATGGGTTCATTAAAACATATTAATAGTAAAAAACCATTAAGAATTAAATCATTGGAAACCAAAAATGAAAATAAAACAAAGGGTTTTATATTAAATATAACTCAATTAGAGGTAGAAAAATTGAATATGGTGACATAAAAATAATAAAAATTAAATTTTAAAATAATTTTCTATTAATCACTTTAAATGTCATAGACTGGGGTATCTTTTTAAAACAGGATTCATTATAATATTTTAAATTTTTTAACTAATTTTTTTTGAGTGAAATATATTTAGTGAAAAAATTTATTTTACCAAGGAGTAGATAAAAATGATTATTTAAAATGGGTAATTTAATGATATATATGTAATGAAAATCAAGGGGGATGTATATAATTTAAGTGAAAAATATTGAGTTATGATGTCCCTTAACATTACCATTTATTTCCATTGACTTTATTTAATCTCATTTTATAAACATATACATATTAATTCCTTATTTAATAACCTTTTTCAAATACGTTTTTTATACTCTTTATTAATAAAAATTATAATCATGTATTATATTTTTTTAATCAGTTTTTTTCATTAGTGTTAATAATCTCAGCCCTTTTAAACCCAGTTCATAAAATCAGTTTTATCAACCATTTTCTCCTCAAGAATGTAATTGACAAACTATAAAAAATATTTAGTGAAATTTTTATAATTATTTACCATTCCACAATTCCATTACATTAGTGTATTATTTCCTTTTCATAATGATTAAAAAAGATAAACATGAATTCAGTTATTTGTTGATATCGATGGATTAAATTATAATGACTGATGCATTAAATTCCAGCCAAAAAATAAAAATATTAATGATATATATTATATATATATAATACACATATGCATCAATATTAAAATTAGAGTATAAAAGTTTTCATGTAATGGAAAAAGAAACACATTTATTCCAGGAGGTGACAGTTCGTACAATGCATGATTGACATTTTTATTTGTAACAGTGGAAATGAGGATGGTTGATAATCATTTTACAATATTTATAATATAATTCTCTTATAATAATGACACTTATTTTCTAATTTATATTTTTTAAACTAAATTTTTTAATAAATGAAATTTTATGATGAAATAGAGAATAAATGGGGTGTTTATGAACATATACCTCTCTTCTTGGATTATATCCTTTGTGATGGGGATTAAACATGTAAGAGTTTGGTAATTTTTGAATATAATACCAAAAAAAATATTTATGGAATACTATTTAAGATGGTTAGGAAGAAATATTTCTGAACATAAGTTGTTTTATTATTTTATTGATGTTAATTGAGGAGATGTGTTCCCCTTTTATAAGTGAAATTTGGTGTAATATTGTTAAATACCTATCCTCAGTTTTCCAATCCCATGTAAAGTGGGTAAAAAATGGGAAATAATGGATTTTAAAAGATATATGGTTTATTCACACCTCAGACACACTATTAGGAACATGTTTCTAAAGACCCGGAAATATCAAGGAAATTTTTTCTTAAAATGATTGGAATTTTATGAGTACGTAGTTTCTAATGGCACCTAATTCTGAGGCCCAGTGTGCGCAGAATAATTTAATGAAGTTTTGTTCTAGTACATTCAGTGAATGAATGAGCGGGTTTTTCTATATTTTGAATTGATGCTTAGAATTGATATGTGAGGGAACCTATGAACTCACAACTCTAGTATTCCCTTAAGGGGACCTTTACCACAGTTGGGTTTTATACGGGTTGAAAGTTATTTTTTTTGGGATTTAGAATAAATTAAATAAAATTGTGGAAAACAATTTTATTTATATCTGGTAGTTTTATCCTACAAGGGGGAGTTAGAGGTAGGGCCCACACCCACATAACCTCTCATGAGAGTATATTTGTTTAGTGGGGCCCACAGATAACCCTAACCTTTCAACTCCCTCAAACTCTAAATTAATTCCCCCTTAATTAATTTGACAACTCCCCCTTAATGATTTTGATCTCTTCACCTCCCTCTCTCCCATTAATACTTCCCAACAATTCTTAATTAATGAATTGAACTCTTCAATTTATTTTATTAATGTGTTTGAATTTTGAGTTTCATGTGTGACTAATATTATAGCCTTTGCTATTATTTTTTTTGGGTATTTATTGTGTTGGGAGAGTTTTGAGAAAGCTCTAGAGAAAGAGAAGAATAGTGTTCCTCAACAGGCGAAGAGCACCATTCTTCATGAACAACTTCGATGAAGAACCACCAAAGAACAATGATCATCTACTTTGATCTTCAGCCAAGACAAAGGAGAAGGAGCCACCGACAAGGAAAGATGAAAACGCATCATCCTCGGTTTCTTCTTCCCCGTCGTCAATGAGTTGACGCCGCCTCCCCGTGACTCTGACTACGAGCGAACATTATTTCCAGGTAGGGGGAATATTTTAAATTTTAATTGATTAAAATTGTTCTTGTTTTTTGTTTAGAAACATGGTTTGGCTTTGGCCTCATGATACCGCCTAACGCGGAGCGTGCGGGCCAATTGAACATGGCCCAACGACCCTCCGATGATTCTGGAATAATTTGTTAGTTGAAATTGGAGGCGGTGATGAACGAAAGCGGTGGCGAACAAAGGCGATGAACAACTGTGGAAGAACCGCGGCCTGTCACCGCGGCCGCTCTACCGAAGAAGAACCGGCCGGCCATAGCCGACCGAGTTGGAGGAACCGTAGTGCCCCACGGCGCCACACTGCGGACGAACATGGCCCACAGAGGTCTGGCTACTTCGACGGAAGAACCGGCCGGCTAGTCAGCCGACTGGGTGGAAGGAAGCTGTGGTTCTCATAGGTGTCGAAGCCCGCAACCGCGGGTCAGTCGCACTTGAGAAGCCGATCGGGCAAGTGGGAGGTGCTTCTCGGTTTCGTCGGTTCGGGAAGTTGCCCCCCGCCCCGCATCGCTCGGTGAACCGGGTCGCACCAGCTGTGCCACGCTCGGTCGGGTCGGGCCACGCCACATTGGGCCAGGCCAAGCCGCGCCCCGCCGGGCTGTGTCATGCTTCACCGGGCCAATCTGACCCTCTGTTGGGTCGGACCCGCCGAGCCAGGACGGGCCGATCCCCCAGCCCACTGGGCTTGATGGGTAGAGCCTGTTTCACTTAAATGTGATTAAATTTAAGACTGCACGTCTGATCGACGCACCGTTTGCGGCTCTATAACCCTTACGACGACGTGGTCCTTTTGTGGTACTCTAAGTGAGTTTTGGACAAACATGGAAAATGGCCGGTTTTGGAAAAAGCATTTTTCCAACCGAGCCCCTAGAATGAAAAAGCTAATAACTCTTAGATCGGGTGTCTGATTGACGTGTCGTGTGTCGAATTGAGTTTCTATTGATGAGATGGAACTTCGGGATACATCAAATCTGGACTTCGGGATAGTTGATGTAATGCCCCCTTGGCTCGAGGAGCGGACCCTCCCAGAATCGAGCGTGTTGTGTGCGGAAACTCTAGAGCTGGTTGTGACTGTGACGAAAAATGTAATAGAATCCTCTATGGGTTCGGCAATGATGAAAAATGTACTAGAGTCTTATGTGGGTTCAACAATGATGAAAACTATACTGGAATCCTTCGTGGGTTCGGTAGTGACAACAACTGTACTGGAATACTCTGTGGTTCGCAGAGATGACAACTGTTATGGAATCCTCTGTGGTTTTGATAGCGATGAAAACTGTACTGGAATCCTCCATGGATTCGACAACGTCGAAAACTGTACTGGAATCCTCCGTTGGTTCGGTAGTGAGAACAACTATACTGGAATCCTCTGTGGGGTCGACAGAAATGAGGCTGGATTGAATCCTTTATGGGTTTGACAGTAACGAGATACTGTTTTTTTAGGTTTCTGTGGTTATCTATCGTTCGATAGTTACAGATGATTCAGTGTCTACAACTAATCTTCTCTTACTCTCTTTTAGTTTTGTATACCTGGTGTGAGCTGAGTCATGACTTTCAATCACTATCATCGATGTGATTTACTTGCTTTCCTATGTGGACTGGGATGTGCTTGGGCTCGAGAGTTAGAGCCGAACTGTAGTTAATAACTTAGGTATATGTATGGGAATATACCTATGTAGAGTTGGTTGATACTTTCTGATTGTATCTTCATCTGTAGATTATCCTTCATGGATTCTAGGAGACCTTAGGGGGTCTTGGGGTCCTTTCTGAGTATCCTATAATCACCCCTGCATGGGCTATGCCAGCACTACGTTGTGTTGGATATAGATGACGGACAACACTGATCGAGGTGGAGGCTTGTCGGGTTGGACGGTACCTAGAGGTGGACCACTTGACGAGACGTACCCAGAGCCAACGGACGGACCCAAGGAGTTGAGGAGTCCATCTGTACCAACCCTTCTGGTGGGATTCCCGTAGGATGACTCAGTGGTTGCTGCTTTACTTTACTGCAGTTTTACTAGTTTTTCAGTTGTACCATACTTACAGTTGGGCTTGTATATCTGGCCCATTTTTCTTTCTTCAATTTATTTTGTATACAGTATTTACATTGTTTTTACTTATATTTCATACTTTGTTGTGTTTTTTTACTTTCATAAAGGAAATGAATTCCCTTTTTATTGAGATTTACGCCTTTGGTGTTAGTCGCCAGCCCTTGGCCTATAGAAGGCGGGCTTGGGGTAGTCATGGCACGGGCCCCGAGGACGGGTCGTGAAAAATAGGTATCAAAGTAGTCTGTTCTACAGCAGAACTCAGGACCCTGATCTTTCTTTTTTGTGAACATATAGTGTTAAGAGTGTTGAGTGTGGTTTTCAGTCTAGGGAGTCCAGTGTTGGTGTGGCGACCGACATATCCATACACTAGGACCTTGATTTCTGAATTCTGACATAGTGCATGAAAACACTGATTCTGGTAATGTTTCATTTTAAAAAGTTTTCTTCATGACTAGTTTGTGTTAGCCCACAATATATACTCTTTAAACTGTGGTGCACCTATTCCTTTTAAGGATGGCCCCACAAAGGAACCATGCTTGGGTTTCGAGTTATGTATGAGATGGTAGCCCACCGAGCGATGAGGCCTCGGTGCAGGGCCCTATCATAGTGGAGGTTCTATTGGAACCTCTAACCACTGGACCGACGATACCACTAGCTCTAGTAGTAGAGAGTGAGCACTACCTGAGTGTGTTGCACGAGTTACAGTGACAAATTCCTCCAATGATTCAAGGCGAGACATATTTTTAGACAGCCGGGTGATGGATGGATGTGGTAGCATGAGTTTTCCACACAGTTGGGACACCCTCCAACTTGATGGTGTACCTACCTGTTAGTCTCTTTTAGAAAGTAGGTGAGAGGTGGTGGATTCTGACACTCCAGTTTTGTGATGAGGCGACTCTCACCTGGGGATACTTCAAGGGTATTTTTAGCGCGGAGTTTGTACTAGTGACTCTATGCTCTGTGCGGGCTCAGGATCTACTTCTCTATCCGTAGGGTATTCCGATCGTAGCAGAGTCTTCTGCATCTGGTAGAAGACATATGACACAGAAGTCCAAGAGGGCTAGGCCATCAGGTTGGTGACCCCAGGATACAGGTATGGTTCTACAGGGCACATGAATTAGAGCCAACCATATGAGGAGAAGGAAGTGATATGCATGTGGCGAGCATGGTCATTGGCTCAGGACTACCCGACCCATCCTACAGATGAGTAGCAAGAAGTATAGGGACCTTCCAGGAAGAGGTAGAGGTTCGACCATGGAGGTCCACCAGGAGCAGGCGGACGTGGAAGAGGAGCTGGTCGAGTAGCTTGTGGATAGAAGGTGGACTATCTCTAGACTTGGAGGCCTTTGTTTATGATGCTTCATGCTTTGTTGATGTCATTGTTTATAGATGATATGTTTTTTTGTAATTTGAGATGCAATAATAAAAGAAACTTGTTCTTGTGACGGTTTCTTCCCTATCCTTTTTAGGTGGTTGATACTGAGAGGTTACAGTTAAAATCATTGACATGACCCTCACTTTCTAGATACCTACTAGAGGATATCCAGTGACCACACACTGCTACCAACAGTGTGACTCGACCCAAGGAGGTGAGAGTAACGGTTGGATCTCTTGGTAGTAGCGTCGAGGCCTTACGACATTGTCCATGGGATGAAATAGTACCATTCATGTCATGATTAACTGTATTAGGAAAAGAATGTGGTTCATCTAGGGGATGAGACCAGATATCTCTTTTCAGAAAATGATAAATCATAGGAGATCTTGTAGGACGTAAGAGAAAAAGGGCTGTAGTTGAGTTCCTTACAAATGGCTTGTCACACCCATAGATCGTTGAATGAATGGTTTAGGGTTTGCCCTAATCTCAAAAGTCTCAGCTGTGTCTTCTCTTATAATGACCTAATCTTGAGACAGCGGCGATGGCATGAGTTCTTCCAGGACTCTGAATTTGAGAGAGTCTACACTCTTGGGAAGGGGAATGTTGTAGCTGATGCTCTTAGTAGGAGATTAGGCATTTAGCTGCTAGGATAGGAGACGAAGCAACTAGTCGCATTGTAGATATACATTGTGGATAGAGATGGAGCAGCCTTTCTTGAGTATCTCACAGTCACTCCTCCACTTCATCAGCATGTCAGGGAGGCATATCATGGGGATGTTGACTATGAGACGTGACATGCTCAGATATCCTCTGGACAGGCACCTGTTGGATTTTCTAAAGGAGGGGAGCACATCATCCTCTTTAGGGGACGTACCATGGTACCGGTCGCAATACAGGAGTAGGTTCTGAGGGAATTTCACACTTCCCCTCTAGTGGTACATCTAGGAGTGGCGAAGATGTATCAGGACCTCAGATGACAGCACTGGTGGCCTGGTATGAAAAAGGCAGTAGCAAAGTTCATTTCACAATACCTCACTTGTCAGCAATTGAAGGAAGAGTACCAGGTACCAGCTGGCTTGGTACATCCCTTAGAGGTCCCATAGTGGAAGTGGGAAACGATATCCATGTATTTAGTGATGAGGCTTCCACGTACATTCAGTGGAAACGACTCTATTTGTGTGATCGTAGACTGACTCACGAAGTCGGCCCACTTCCTACCAATCAGAGAGAAGGGATCAGTAGAGTGCATGTGATGCCTCTACATTCATGAGATCATACGACTTCATGGTGAGTCATCGTCTATCATTTCTGAAAGTGATTCTAGTTTCACTTCCCAACTATGGAAGGGGTTACAGGAGGCTTTTGGGACACATCTACATCTCAGCACTGCCTTCCATCCTCAAACAGACGACCAAACAAAGAGGACCATTCAGACACTCAAGGACATGATCCATGCATGTGTCCTTGAATTTGGTCATGGATGGGAGGATCATTTACATTGGTGGAGTTTTCGTACAACAAAATCTACCACTGCACCATCAGGATGACACCATATGAGGCGTTGTATGACCGACCATGCAGATCACCTATGTGCTGGACTAACCCTGGGGAGTTAGTGCTTGTAGGACCAGAGATGGTTCATGATATGATGGAGAAGGTGCAAATCATCTAGTAGTGGATGAAGACTGCACAGACCAGAAAAAAATCCTATGCTAATATGAGATATAGACCGCTGGAGTTCGAGGATGGAGACCACGTCATCCTACGGGTATCACCTCGACGAGGTCTATAGAGATTTCTCTGGGGTGACAAGTTATCGTCACGCTTCATTGAGACTATTCAGGTCCTCAGCTTAGTAGGGAAGATGCCTTACTGCCTAACCCTTCCACCTCAGTTGCTCCGGGTGCATGACGTCGTCCACATATCTCAGCTGAGGTGATACGTGCACGAACCGTTCCACATCATCAACCACGGGGAGCTGGACATCGATGACGGGGAGACATTCATCGATGTCCCAATGGTGATCGAGGATCAATAGGAGCGGGTCCTGTGTGGACAGTCAATTCCTCTGGTGTGCATTCGTTGGCAGCACGAGAACCTCTAAGAGAGCACATGGGAGCGGGAGGCTCAGATGCGAGCTCACTACACCCATTTGTTTTTCTAGTGTATGTGGTAGCTTTACAGGGATGTAAATCCTTGAGGTGGGGATAATGTAAAGACCCAAAAATTTCATGGATATTTTTTTCTTCAATTTCTTTTATTTTATGAGTATGCAGTTTCTTACGGCACCAAATTCCAAGGTGCGGTGTGCCTGGAATAATTTTCTGGGGTTTTGTTCGGTTACGTTCAGTGAATGAATGAGAAGGTTTTTCTATCTATTGAACCGGTGCTTGAAATTGACATATGAGGGCACTGATGAACTTGCAGCACTGGTATTCTCTAAAGGGGACCTTTACCACAGTTTCATTTTATGCTGGTTGAAAGTTAATTTTTTTGGCGGATTTAGAATAAATTATATAAAATTGTGGAAGACAATTTTATTTATATTTGGTAGTTTTATCCTATAAGGGGGAGTTATAGGTGGGTCCCACACCCACATAACCTGTCATGATAGGATATTTGTGTGGTGGGGCCCACACAAAACCCTAACATTTCAACTCCCTTAAACTCCCCATTAATTCCCCCATAATTAATTTGACAACTCCCCCTTAATGAGTGTGATCACTTCACCTCCCTCTCTCCCATTAATATTTTCCAACACATCTTAATTAATGAATTGAAATCTTCAATTTAATTAATTAATGTGTTTGAATTTTGAATTTCATGTGTGAATAAAATAATAGCCTTATCTATTATTTTAGTTTGGGCATTCATTGTGTTGGGAGTGTTTTGAGAAAGCTCTAGAGAAATAGAAGAATAGTGTTCTTCATCTGGCGAAGAACACTGTTCTTAAAGGACGAACAACTGTAATGAAGAACCACCAAAGAATGATGATCATCTCTTTCGAACATCGGCCAAGCCAAAGGAGAAGTAGCCACCCACAAGGAACGCCGACGACGCGCTATCCTTGGTTCCTTTTTCCCCGATGAAAATGAGTTGACGTCGCCTCCCCGCGACTCCAACTACGAGAGAACCTTATTCCAATGTAGGGAGATTATTTTCAATTTTAGTTTATTAAAATTGTTCTTGTTCATTATTGAGAAACATGGTTTGTCTTTGGCCATATGATACCACCTAACGTGGAGGGAACGGGCTGAATGAACATGACCTGATGACCCTCCGATGTTTTTTGATTAATTTGGTGGCGGAAACGGGATGCGGTGACGAACGGAAGTGGCAGAGAACGAAGGCTCCAACCTCGTGCGGAAGAATCGCGGCCCGCAACCGCGACCGCTCAGATGAAGAAGAACCAGCAGGTCGTAGCTAGCTGGGCTGGAGGAACCACAACACCCCACATCGCCGTGCTACGGAGGACCACGGCCTACACAGGGCGGGCCGCTTTGGAAGAATAATCGGTCGGGCGAAAGGATCTGCGACACTCATAGGCACTGCGGTAGAGGGTTCGCGGACCGCAACCGTAGGACGCTTGTGCAGGAGAAGCAGGCCAGTTAGGAGAATGGTGTCCCCAGTTCGGGATGTCGGGGGGGGGGGGGGGGCTCCTCCTCCCCCCCCCCCCCCCCGCATCGCTCGACCACCTAGGACGAGCCACTCGGCCAGCCGGGCCAGGCCGTGCCCCGCCAGGCCGGGCCAGGCCTCCTTGGGTCGGGCTGTGCCCCACTGGGCCGGGCTGCACTTCACCGATCCGATCTGACCCTCTGTAGGGACGGACCCGCTGAGCCTGGACGGGCCGATCCACCAACCCACTAGGCTTGATGGGGCGGGCAAGTTTTACTTAAATGTTAATAACTTTAAGACCACACGTTCGATTGATACGCTGTATGCGGCACTGGGAACCGTACGACGAGGCAGTCCTTTTTCGGTAATCTAAGTGAGATTGTAAAACCTTGGAAAATGACCAGGTTTGGAACGAGCATATTTCCAACTGGGCCTCTAGAACTGAAAAGCTAATAACTCTTAGACCGGGCATCCTTTTGATAAGCTGTCTGTCACGTTGAGTTTATTTTGATGAGATGGAACATCGAGATATATCAACTCTATACTGTGTGATAGATGATGTAACAACCCCTTGGCTCGTGGAGCATACCCTCCCGGAATCAAGCATGTTTTGTTCGGAAACCCTAGAGCTGGTTGTGACTACTACGACAACTATACTAGAATCCGCCGTTGGTTCAGCAGTGATGAAAACTGTACAGGAAACCTCCATGGGTACGGCAGCGAGTACAACTGTACTGGAATCCTCCGTGGGTTCGGTAGCGAGGACAACTGTACTGGAATCCTCCGTGGGTTCGGCAGCGAGGAAAACTATACTGGAATACTCGGTGGGTTCGACAACAAAGACAACTGTACTGGAATCCTCCGTGGGTTCGACAGTGACAAAAACTGTACTGGAATCCTCCTTGGGTTTAGTAGTTATGACAACTGTACCGGAATCCTCTGTGGGTTCGACAGTAACGAGACTGGACTGAATCCTTCGTGGGTTCAACAACAACAAGATACTACTGTTTTAGGTTTCTGTGTATATCAGTCATTCGACAGTGACAGATGATTCAGTGGCTAAAACTAATCATCTATTACTCTCTTTATGTTGTGTATACCTAGTGTGAGTTGAGTCTTGACTTTGAATCATTATCATCGATGTGATTGACTTGGTCTCCTGTGTGGATGGGGTTATGCTTGGGATCGAATGTTGGATCCTAACTATGATTAATAACTTAGGTATATGTATGGGAATATACCTAGGTAGAGTTCGTTGATACTTCGTGATTGTATCTTCATCTGTGGTTTATCCTTCATGGATTCTGGGAGACCTTCAGGGGTCTCGGGGCCCCTAATGAGTATCTTATACTCACCCCTGCATAGGCTATGCCCATACTACATTGTGTTGGATAAAGATGACGGACAATACTGATTGAGGTGGAGGATTGTGGAGCTGGACGGTACCCAGAGGAGGACCACTTGGCGAGACATACACAGAGCTAACGGCCTGACCTGAGGTGCTGAGGAGGCCATCTGTACCCACCCTTCAGGTGCGATTCCCGGAGGACGACTCAATGGTTGTTTCTTTAATTTACTATAGTTGTAATAACTTTTCAGTTGTACCGTACTTACTTTTGGGCTTGTATTTTTGGCCCATTTTCCTTTCATTACTTTTGTATAAAATATTTACATAGTGTTGTGTTTTTTTTAAATTTATAAAGGCAATTTCTTCCCTTTTTATTAGGATTTACACCTTTGGTGCTAGTTGCCATCCGCTGGCCTATGGAAGGCGGGCTTGGGGTAGTCACGACACGGACCCTGAGGACGGGTCATGAAATTTTTTTTATCTTTTTTTAAATATCTATAGTACTTAAATTAATAATTTTTTTCTTTATGATATTATAGCGATAATTTGTTTTTTATTACTGTAAATTAATAATTATTCAAAAAATAAATTATTATTTATTAGATAACTTGGTCCTAATAATAATTAATTTTAAATAAATTTAATTGGATTCAATATATAAATTTTAAAATGAATAATGTTATGATAATATTGTATACTTTATTTGAAACAATTTATTGATAATATATTTCTTCTATTCTAAAATATCGAATATTGATTTTAATTGAAAAAAATATTTTCAAATATATAATCTTCATTATAAGAGATATATTTGGTCATGAATTTTTTTCCATTTATTTTTGTTATTATTATATACAAGTGATGTCCTAAAATCCATTATATTTAAAAATCTATAGTTTTTATTATTCACCCAAAAATAAATTATTATAGAAAAGTGAAAAAAATTATTCAGATTAAATTAATATGACTAACACATTAAGAATATTAATTTTTTCGCATTAAATTTATTGAATTTTAGAATTAAATATTTATATATTATTTCAAAATATATTGTACTACAATTCATTATATAATATTTTTAAAATATAGTTAATATTTATTTTTATATACTAGAAATGTCTATTTAATTTATTTGTAATATATTACATACATTATCAATATATATTTTTTCTTGAAATGTAAAATAGAAATTTTCTTGAAATAAATAACATATTTTATTAAAAAATATTCTTAAGAATAAAATTAATTTGATAATGTTTTTCGGTAAAAAAATTATTTCCTATATTATTAAAAATATAATTTATTTTTATTTAACACTAATTTCATAATATGAATACTACTATTGTAATAACCAGATTATTTATGATCGAAATTTATGAATAAATTTTCATTTCAAGAAAACAATAATTCTATTAAATCCAACCATTAAATATGGTTAAGGGAATAATCTACGTTAGAATATTGGAGATCGTAGGTTGTATGTACGCATGAGTAACATTTATATTTTCCAAATATTATTTTTGGAATGAATGTATGTATTATTTTAGCATCCCATAATTATTATATTATTGTAACTTGAGTATTAATTTTTTTTAAAATTATATATATCATTCATGTGGCGTGGTGGTGAAAATAAAATTCTATTACTTTATGAAGGTTTTAGTCTATACATATACATTAGAGACATTATAATTTATTCTTTTAAATTAAAGGTTATAATAATATGTGTTATATTATATTCAAAAAAGGTTAAATATTTCATTGAAATTATATTTATTCATTAAATAAACCATTATATCCACCCTTGAGAGGTGGTGAAGAAAATAACTTACATCAATCCATGAGGACTCTATCTACAGTACACAGGAAGGATGGTTACCATTCCCATATTAAGGATGACAACGATAGATATTGGTTATTAAATATCCTTAAAAAAGATTATAATGTGGTTCCTTCTAAAATTATACTTTATGGAAGTGGATGATGAAATAAAATAAAAACAACTAGTTAAGAATGATACATATTCATTAGAAAACCATTCAAGGTTTACACCAAAATGATCCCTTGTTTGGATTTTTAATCAAATAGTTACCTATATGATGTAAATAGATGTTTATGGAATGTATTTTGGTTGGTAATTTTTTTTATATTTTTCATTACGTGTGATGTAATGATAGGAAGGGATTCCCTTTTATAAGGGAGGGGAGGGTTTCTCTTTCAATGTCCCAATATAATAAATTAATGTAATTTATTTTTCAATTCAAAGTGGATAAAAACTTAATTATTTTGAATATAATATTAGTATTTGTGGAAATACACTAAATAATATAAAAATTAGACAATTTTTTTGATATGTTTTTACACATATCAATTAGTTTTAACCCCTCATTATCAATTTTCACACTTATTTTGAAAATACAATTTTTACTATTTCAGGGTCATGAGAGTTATGATATATGGAACATATCCCCTTGATAGACAATGTTTGATATTTTAAAAAATAAATAAATCAAATGGAATGTTATAATATTTTTATGAATTTTATATCATTGAATAAAATATTATTTATTATAAAATATCATTAATGTCATTATTAGAACTATTCAATATATTGACGTTAATAACAACCAGAAAACAAATTAAATTTGAAAAAAAAAATATTTTATTACATCCCAAAATTGTTATATTAATTAATAAATTTTATTTATCTCCTTAATTATCTCATATTATGTTACTTTTAATTATTTTTAATTATTTTATATGAATATTCAATTGATTGAGTAATTACTCAACCCGTATTGTCTTAGAAATTAAGGTAATTATTTCCTTACTAAAAAAGATAAAAAACATACAATGATGAGGAAAATTAATTGATATTTAAAATTATTAAGTCAGGATAACTTTTTTATCCAAATTTTAAAAATATTTTTATTATTTAAAACATCAGTGTTAAAGTATGAAATTCTCGTGATATAAAACATCATAAAATTTTATAATCACATCAAAATAGAAATAAAATGATATATAACAGAATATTGGATCTGTATCGATGAAATTTACTCATTAGGTAAAATGAAATAAAATTTATGGGGCTGTTTTCTAGTCCTTATAATATTATGTGTATGTTAAATTACATGATTTACCTGACACTGTTGTAAAAAATTACTATGGTTACTATTCATTTTGAAAAAAATATAAGGTAAATACTTACCAATTTAGGAAAAAATAATTAAAAATAGATAATTCATTTTAAAACATTTCAATCCCATAAGATTTTTAATTTAATTTAAAATTAAACTCGATCAATTGGATGAAAAATAATTTCATTTATAAAAATTACCCTTTAAAATATAAAATACTATAATACTAAATTGACTTTTAAAATTATTTTATGAACCAAAATTTGGTTTCTTTAAATAAAAAATTACTAATAATTGTTTACAACAAATATGAAATATAATTTTACTTCATAACTACATAAAAATATAATACAGCTTTCAATAAGGCATGTACTTTTTTCTACTCACAAAAAATCAATCCTTTCAGAAAAATATGATAATCTCAAAAAAATATAATATTTATAAGATTACTTAAAATTGATATTCATTTTATTAAATAAAATGTCTAAAATGTTATTAAATTAATTATTAATTTTTATCATTAAAATTAATTGAAACCCATTTTGATGAAAACATGTCATTAAAGAATATAATGTCTATACATAATAATTTGAGTTATTATTTACTAATAACTAATCAATTTATTTTTATTTCATTGAATATTCCTCTATATTTTATAAAAAAAATTTAATATCCATATATGATAATCTATGATATAGCATATAATGGTCCTTTTTAAATAAAAATATTCTTTTCAATTCATTTACTCTCAATTTTTTACACTTTGTCCGACATAGGACATATTGTTTGTTCATATATTTTTGGGATGTTAAAATTATTTTCATTGAAAATAAATTTATTTTTCAAAATTATTTTTTTCCTTTTTTGAAAAAATATAACAATTTAGTTCTTAAACATTTTAGAAAATATTATTAAAAAATGAACTTCATTTTTTAAATTATATTGTGGGCATAATATTAGGAGGAATTTTTGAAAATCATTTTAAAATTTTGTTTTTTTCAATTAATTGTCAAAAAATGAATAATTTTTAATAATAATATATTCATTTAAAAAGTATACAATGCTTCATTTAATTTTATAATGATTAAAAAAATATATTTCATTTATATTAGGAAACTAAAATTAAATAATGTTAAATTATATTTATCTTCAACATTGGAACGACAAAATTTATTCATAAGAAAACTTGTTTTTTGTGATGACTACATTTTCATACCATTTTGTGGGTTTAATTTCAAATTAAACTTTACCAATAAATTGGATTGAATTTTATAAAATTTACCCCATATTTTTAATCACCCAAAATATTATTATGAAATATGGTCATGTTAATTTTTCATCATAATGAATAGGGAAAACTCTAAAAATTTACCATGAGTAAGGTTAAAAAAGGTTCACCAGGTGGTCATCCCAATTGAAAATGATATTTCTAATAGTTATACATGTATTAATATTTATTTCTACCATATTTAGTCCTTAAAAAATACCATCATAAAATATTTGTGCATTTGGATGTATTTTTCATGAGTTTTATATAACTATATTTAAATAATTTATGAAATTCCAACTATGTCTTCGACCCAACTTATAAATTAACACCCTCTACATTCATTTCATTACACCACATTATTCCATATTGCTCATAAAAACACATCAAATTTACCTTATCAACATCCTCATCCCTTAGATACTTGTTTTGGTCTTATTAAATAACCATTCCAATGATCGAAATGTTGGGACAAAAAGGATGCCTACTGAATAAGTGGTAATTATCTTACACGTCATATTTCAAATTAATGCATATTATACTTTTAATAAATATATTGTATTTATAATACAATAATAATACAATTTTCCTAATTATATTAATATTTTATTATTATAATATACCTAACATTGTTCACCATATTTTCTATTAAATGTGATATAAAATTATACCCCATGTGTACTGTGGAGTACATCATTCATATAGAGATACAATTAATTTTCCACTACTATAATTTTTAAATGGTCATTATGATGGGTTTAAGGATTGTATATGATAAATATGAAATAATTATGTATAAGTATCTATGTCCTCTCAGTCCATTATATTGTTAGTTGTGGGTGTTAAAGGTGTTCAGAAGAGGATGCAAGAGTTCTTGCAGGAATTGGGGGTGCAGTAAAGCAGCTGCATGAGTTACATGTCATGTAACTATATTTCACAACGTTAAAATTAGTTTCATGAATTATATAAGTATAGTTCATGTAATGAAATGATTCGGGGTCTGATAAATAAAATAAATCAAAAGGTGATGAGTTTTTTTGGAAGGATTCAACAACATTGTATTACATGGAGTGAAAGGGTATTACAAGTAATGTAATACCCTGGTACAGAAACAATTATATAATTTTTCTATCTTATTTTGTTTTCAATCCCTACGGCTTCAGTGACCCTTCCTCAAAACCTTGAATACTGACGACCCACTTATATTTTTGGAGGATTCCTACACCAATTATTGATTCTACGTTTCCCTTCATCGATAAGTATCCACCCATCTTTGATATATGGGGCGTATTTCTACCCTTTATACAGTTTTTTCCTGTTTGGTCTCTTTCAACTATTGTTTCTTCTTTCCATGTGTTGGATGATGATCTCACATAGTTTTAAATGTGATTATCTTATGTTTTTTATGGTGTGGTGGTGCCACCACATCATATGTATGCAGATATTATGGTAGATTTGATTAGAAATCCATTTTGTGGTTTGTTTTTCTGCGAGGATCACTAACACCCTTTCAATGGAGGATTTCCTTTGTTTATCATCATTTTTTCCACATGAGGGAGGGATATAATTTTTTTCACCAAAGTAACATGGTTGTTTTAGGCCAATCAAACGTAAGAATTGGTTAAATGAAATTTAAAGGTGTAGGGGGATTCGATTTTCATGCCATTGAGGTTTTGATATTTTTATTGGAATAATGTTAAATATATAGGCTTGATTCCCCACTGAAAATCATGGTCGTTGGGGTCCCTTGTTGAGAACTAAATGGGTTTCATGTTGTTTGGTTCTTTTTTAACACCTACATATGAAATTGATCAGTCATATAAATTTGCCTATTGAATGGATGCCCTGGGATTTTTATTGGGTGATAATTCCCTTAAATAAAGAAGTTGAAATCGATAAATATCCCCATAACTAAATTTCAAATTGTGTTACATCATGTTCTATAATTTGATGTGTGGAATGGTTTTGGTTGTGTGTGTAGTGATAATGTAATTTGAAGTGGGTATGATGTGATGTATGGGTTTTCTCTTGTTTGTGTCATGGAATGTCTGTGAGCATGATTTTCTGTTGTGTGCTAGCATTGATAGTGTCATTGATGAACTTGTAGATGATACATCAACCTAGATATTTCATGGGATATCTGGTTTTGAGATTATTTTCTTGTAGAATGGATGAGATGTGTTGTTTAGTCGGGCTGCAAGACTGGTTGTGAGGTATTGTTTTATTGGTTGGGGTTATGAGTTGGGGGATGGTTCTGTTGTTACGTGGCCTGAGCGGGATGAGTTTGAAGGAGAAAACTATTGATTGGTATGGGATATTTTCCAGGAGTCTTCCATGGGTAAGATGAATAACACTTCACCATATATAAAAAATATTTATATATGATATCACATGGATGGTTATTAAATGTCGATAAAATGGAATGATTCATCTTTAATGTGGGGATTCAATAATTTGTTAATATTTTTTTCTCATGAAATGAATTTTTCTATGTTTCCTATGGTGTGTTGTTATTAGTGGTTTCCCATATTGTGATGGAATAAATAAATAATTGATTAATAAATCCTGGAAGGGCGAGGGTTTTTTTGGATAACATGATAGAAATGATTAATTAAATTGTATAAAAATGTCAATTGGGTTTCGTGGATTATTGTGTTATATTGAGCGTTCAGATTTTTCAAAAATGTTGGCAGTGTTGTGATTTGGTGTTTCGTCTAATAACCCATAGGTTGTGAATGAGTGTTTGGAATCCTATATATAAATATAAATATATATATTTGTACTTCCTTGTGATTTCTATATTCACCCTATCATAGTTTATAACTATGTTCTAAACACCCCAATGTTAATTGGGGAGGGTTTCTTTATCAAAATCCCAATGGAAGGATGGATAGATGTCAACTTGATCCTTCATCCTCCCTCTTCCTGGTAGTGATGGCTTCATATTATTTGGACAGTCTGTGGTTTGTGAGGCCCATGATTGTGAGGGACAGTTTTTATTTCCTAGTTATCTTCACGATGAGATGTATTTTTCTTTCCTCTTCAAGATGGGATGTGGTTTGTGGGCTTAGTGTATATCGGTGGGATGTGATGTGGTTTGGGGCACATGTGTCTACAGGAAGGATGTGATATAGTTTGTGGACTAGGTGTCTGCAGGAGGGATTTGATGTGGTTTGAGGATAAGCTATGTGTGGGTGAGATGTGATGTAGTTTATCACCTAGGTGTGTGTGGTCAGGATGTGACGTGGTACATTCAGAAGAAGTTGAAACATGTGGACGTTTTCTATTAGCCATGCTAAGTTAATCAGTGGGAAGTGGTGCGGGGTCCCTTATCATTGAGGTTTATTATGTTATATTACATGACATGAGTTAATTTTTTTTCATTCCTTGGTGAGGATGGGATGGTTAGTATACCTGGTATGTGATGTTTGGTTATGATGTTTTATCACATGGTCTTTAGTTGGATTAATTCACATCTATATAAGAGAATTTACTTTTTCAACGAAGTGTACCTATATTGACATCCAATTGATATAAAAGTATTTTCTGGTTTCCAAAAAGAATTTGTTGGACCGTTCTGGTCCCTACTAGCTCAGACCTTAATAGTTATTGGGTGGCTTCTTAGTTTTACTTTGGAGACTTTTGTAGTTAAAATATTTCTATAATATGGATTCATGTGAGATGGTTTTTGGATTTCATTCATACATATATATTGGATTTGTTTTGGTGATAAACCATCTTAACACCCTGTCGTTTTTCCTATAAATATGAATGCCTCCAATTTCGTGAGATTTTTATACCCATGGTTCATCTTGCAAAACCGAGACCTTCTATATGTAGGAATTAGGGGTCATTATCTCCCTTTATAAATTTCATGTCCATGAGGGGATTCTTTTGTGGGGGGGGGTCAATAATGAATATTATAATAGGTGACAGTTCAAAGATAAGAATGATTTTGGGGTTACTGGCAGTTAGGATTAAATTTTTTTGTAGGGAAAATGTGTTAGGTGATCATGGTGTGTGACATAGGTTAGAGAAGATCTGCTTGGACACTAGATTTTACACCCTGCTTGATCTGATGTAAGGCCTCTAAGCCTACAGAATGACCAATTGAGGCTATAATGTTTGTAGGTTAGATACCCTAGGAAAGGTACGTGCATCAGAATGTCTTCTGTTCTTGTTGGGATTGGGATGTCTTTGGATGGTTGAAATGAATAAAAAATTGAGTTAAAAGAGATAAAATTAATCTTAAAAAAGTAATACTACCCCAAAACAAGATGTCTATATAACTTTTCATTTATAGCTCATAGTCATAGTTCATATGTGTCTTGATCATATGTGGCTCAGTAAACTAATATGATTGATCAATGGAGGGTTGATTAATTTATATAGGATGACCACTTTCCATGGTTATTGTATTCCTTCCAACAAAAGGATTTCTGAAATAATGAGGGTACTGTATCAGACATGGATATAAAAATATGGCTCGAGAATCTTGATATATCCTTTACATTGATATGGGACCAGATAGAGAACTATGTTCTTTTGGTATTTAGTCAGATTTGAAGAGTTGTACGTCAATGGTGGACTCATTGATTGGGGAGTGTAAGTAAGTATACATTTTGTAGGTCCACATTAAGAAGTATTTCTGAGAAGAGTTCATTTCATCAACCATGATGTCTGAGGAGAGGCAGAAGATAGTCTCCCTTCAGCAGGGGAGTATTTATGTGCATAAGGTTGGGACCATGTTTAAGGACCCACTTAATTTTTCACTAGACCAATTTCTAGTTGAGGATTTTCAATTGATTCGTTTTGAGGTGGGTCTCAATCCATTAATCTAGTAGGTTGTTACTTCTTTTGCGTTGGTGAAGTTCATAGAGATTTATAAGATGTAATTGGTGATCGAACATATGCAATTAGAAGGATGTATATCATGAGAGGGGTTCCATTTTATTTCTTTGAGAGGAAGGGTTACTAGTAGCAGGTCTAAGGTGACACGACCTTTGAGGTTTATACTTTTCGGGAGTCGACATCAGTAGTGTCCTTTAAATCCTTTTTGTGTTAGTGGTTCTGATTATCTTCCTTTGGGATTGGGGCTGAGGTGTTTCTTCTAAGGAATTCACAACCATATTCAGAACACGTGTCAGCCAACTCTTCTAGATTAGTATGGTGGATCTGGATAGGTTCAGTGCCAATTTTAGAATAAGTTTCTTGTTGAGTCTGATTTAGTAGCACAGACAATGGGCTTTCTATGAGCTGAGAGGAGATAGAGAATTCAGGGAATTACCTCCAAATGATACTCATGTTCAGGGGAGTCAACCTTGGTGTGGTTGTGGAGGCAATAGTTAAAAGAGAGGTGAATGGTCCTTGCGTGGTAAGTTGCATGTAGAAAAAGAGGCAACTCTAGCATGGCCAATGATTGTTAGATGTATGATCAGTTTGTTTAGTATGATTTCCTATTGTTTGTTAAATTTGGGATTATCACACTCCTCTTTTTCACCCACTATAACTTATGCTATGAGACTACATGAAGAGTGGAATCCCATGCCATTATTTCTATGTATGCCAATAAGAGGCCAAACCTATATGTTTGATGTGTGTGATGTGTGTATACTGGTGACGAGAATGCATCAGTCCGATGGGGCACATTTGTTTCTTCAAATGAAATAATATGATGTCATTATCAGTATTGATTGATTGTATTACATGAACGCCATCGTCGACTACGTCTAGTAGAGAGTCATGTGTTTAGATGTTGATAGACAACATGCGGTTTTGGTTAGAGAGATGAGTTTTTTTAGGGTCATTGGGTGTGTGAAACCCATCCTTTCCTTGTTGGATGATCTATTAGTCAAATCAGCTGATTCTGGTATGGTGGAGTCTCCCAAGGTTGTTAGGGAGATTCTTAAAATTTTCCCCAAGGAGATTATGATGCTACACCCTCTTCATGACGTTGAGTTCTGGATATATTTGTTGCTCAGTAATTGTCTAATTTCGATGGGCCCTTATCAAATGGAACCTCCAGAGCTATGGGTGATAAGTATTTAGATATATGATCTAATGAAGAAGGTTTTCACCCAGCACATTGTGTCACTATGGGGTACTCCGGTGTTTGTTTTCCAAGAAGGAAAATTTTTATTTGATGTTGTTTATAGAATATAGAATGCTGAATCAGTTAATGTTCAATTACTGTTACCCTATTCCACGGTTAAAATATCATTTTTACTGGATGAGAGGGGAATCTTGGTTTTCTAGGATTGATCTATGTTCTTTATATCCCTAGATACGAATGATAGAGGGAGATATCCAGAACACAACCTTCATATGATTGTATGGGAACTTTAGATTTATGGTCATTCCATTCAGTGTTACTAATGCACATGAAATATTCATGGGGATTAATAACTATGTGTTCTATGAGTTTTAGGACCAATTTGTTTTCATACTCATCAATGACATTTTAATATACTCGAACTTATAGGAGGAAGACTCCAATAATCAAAGAATTATCATTTAGGTTATTAAACACCACCATATATATGGGATGTTCTCAAATTTTATGTTTGGACATGATAGGTGATCTTTCTATGGCATGTGGTGTCTCAAAAGGGTGTGATAGTAGACCTATCGATGGTTGAAGAACATGTTCCTGGATAGAACCCATGAATGGGGTAAATGTTCATAATTTTCTCAGCCTTGTTGGCTATTATTAGAGGGTCATAATATATTTATCAGGAGTTTTATCTATGTTGATAGCTTTACCCAGAAAGGGACACAATTTTGTGTGTAGTGAGAAGGTTAAAGTAGCATTCAGTTATCTGATAGGGAGGTTTGTTAGTGCTCCAGTCCTCTATTTTCCTAAGGATGTAATAATGTTTGAGGTATTCAATAATGATTACCATCTTGGAATGGGATTCATCTTGATCTAGTAATGAGTAGTGATATATTATCAGTCAAGGAAGATTTGTCCCAAAGACTGTAACCATACCACCAATGATCTAGAGATGGTATTTGTGGATTTTGTACCGATGTTATGGAGTAATTACCTCATTGGGGATCCCTTCTAGGACTTCATAGATCTCAAAAGTTTGAGGTATATCTTTTCCCAGGGGGTTATGAACATGTGATAGTGGAGTTGGATGGAGTTTCACTAGGAAGATGGTCTGGAGATAACTAACACCTTAGGAAAGGGGAATTTCAGGGATGATTCATTGGGTAGAAAGTTATAGAATGTGGTTGTTTAGGAATCTATGGATTCTTGAGAAGAAATATAGGAGTTGGAAGCATTTCACATGGATGTAGGCTTTGATGATAGTATAGGCTATTTGGTTAAGATAATGGTGAAATATTATCTGATTCAGTAGGTAGAGGAGTCATTATGGGGGGACATAGCAGAAGAAGTGATGCATGATCATGTCATCCATTGTACTACAATATAGGGATATACATAGGATGGTCAGAATAAAATTTTTTTGCATAGTAATTTTTTTTATTCTGGTGGTGATGCATAGGGGAATCCTTCGTGAGTTTCATTGATCACCATTATAAGTACACACAAATGATTATATGTTGTATGGGGGCTTCAGGATGCAGTTTTGGTGGTCTGGGATAATGTAAGAAGCATTGGAGTTTGTGGCAAGATGCTGGGTCGACTAGCAGGTAATGCTTGAGCAGCATGTTTCGGGAGTTTTTTTTTTGCAGCCTTCGGATATTCCATATTTGAAGTGTAATGACATCTAGTTGGATTTATTCACAAGGAAACCAAAATATCACGATGTTTGTAATGATATCTTGGTAGTAGTGGATCAACTATTAAGGTTATCTTACTTCTTAGAAATCATGGAGTTGGGGCCATCATATTCCTTGACAAAAAGGATTATGGATGGGGTGGTGCAACTACATTGGGTTCAAGATCGATTCTCTATGATAAAGACAACAATTTTACCTCATGATTTTTGAGGGGATTACTGCATTCCTTTGGAACACTATTATTCTTTAGTAAATCTTTTCACCCTCAGAAAGATGGGCTAATGGACTTGACTATCCAGACATTGGAGGACATGATACGATCATGCGTCTAGGACTTTGGAAGATCATTGGTTCAACACCTACCCTTCATAGAGTTTTCTTATAATAATATCTTTTACTCTCCCATTAACATGGATATATTTGAAGCATTGTATGTAAGACTGGTTATTTCAACATTGTGATGGATAGATGTTAGGGAGACAACTTCTCATTGTCCTGAGGTAGTTCAAAGTATGATAGAGAAGGTTCATCATGTTATTGAGAAGATAAAAGTAGTGATGGACTTAAAATTGTTCTATATCGATCATATGACGATGCCATTGGAGGTTGAGGATTGGGACCACAAGTTCTTGATGGTTTACCCATAACATGGTTTTTGGTGATTTGACAGAGGTGGGATGATTTATACCAGGTTTTTTGAACCTTTGAGGTGTTGGGAGGTTTGGAGTTGTGGCCTAAAAGTTGGAATTGCCAACGTAGTTGGATATAATCTATGAATTCTTCAACAAATCTTATCTTCGTCAATATCTTCATGATGACTATGATGTCCATGACTACGGTGTGCTCGATATCAAGGATGATGTGACATTCAGGTAACATCCAATAGAGATCTAGGATCATTGAGGGAAGGCACTACATGGGAGGACCATTTCCTTGGTTTGTTTGTTGTAGAGAAATGTTGTCTGGGAGGAGAGTACTTGAGAATGATAAGCGTATATGCATGCCTAGTACTCATAGGTCTTATGAGTTTTCTTCCACTATCTTCCTTTATAATGTGATGTTTGGATCATTTTTCGTTATAAGGTGAGATGTTTCCATGTTTTTTGATTATGTGTGGGGTCTTGTGTGATGGAGTCCTGACATTTGGTGAGTGGGGACATGATTCTTAATTGAGACACTATAATTACAATGTGATTAAATACTTGTAGGTGAGTCAGTGGAACCAATAGCAGATAGTTTCTCAACATGGAAGACACAATTCTATTATTTATTTGATTAGGATTATGTCATTATTTAACCACAAAAATAGTTTTTTGGGATTTGTAGAAGGTGAGATGATTGAAAGTTTGTCATCATAAGTGTGTTTATAGTCATTTTAATAGACATGTTTGTCTACGGGTAGTGCTGGAGGAGTGGAGAGACTCATGAGTGGTCTATCACATCATGGTTCTTCAGATGTCATCTTCCTTTCAGGCATGGTTTTGGATTTTTTAGGGCAATAATCATCCCAATGTTATCTAATTTAATGTTATCTTCCCTCTTGGTCTCTTATATTTTCAGTTTTGGGTTTTGAAGGTGTTCCGGGAGTTCTGAGGAGTTTCCATATGTAATTCCCCAATTATTATTACCATGAATTGCTACATAATTACATAACATTGGCATGATAAAAGGAAAAATATCCCAGAATACCAATCAGTTTAGTATACTTGGAAGTACTAGATACATACATAAGTTATACATTACATCATGAAATAAAGAACAACAATATTGTGTCCCCTAAGAACAATATTATATCAGTTAGCCTATTCTTATAGGTTAATTGTAATATACTTCTCTACATCCTGGAAAATTTAAATCATATTAAATAGATAAGCTCAGATGGTCAGTAAGGATTACAATATAGAGGAAACTATCATAAATAAGAACATACATTCAAGGCAATTTATATGACTAGAACACAAGACTTTTAATCTTAAACTTCAGCATAATATGGAATAGATAAATAAAATAATTTCATTTACTTATTCAAATGGATATTATACTAGTTTAATAATCATATATAATATCAATATCCAATTTCATAATCATAGAATGAAGGATTCCAGAATTCATAACCACATAGTAAATGCCTTGTTCCAAGACTACAAATAAGATTTTGTCAAAGCCTTGTGGCGAGACACTAGTTTTTCTCATGAGACCTACCGATGCATCGAGGAGATGTAGCAGGCTCCACTTGTCACTTACTAAGTCCAATGCATTCCTCATATGAAATGTTTTAAACATAACATAAACATTCGTATTAAAACTATCATATGAAATGTCAATACTTTATCCATAAACCATGAATTGTATAAAAATAACAAATACACAATAAAAAATATCACAAAACGTTTAATACAATATGGAATATTTGTCTCATAATAAATCAACATCAATCAAAAATAATATCCCATAATGGATGTAGACCTAGTTTGTAATGATTAGTAAAAATATTTGAAAGAAATATACTATTTTCATGAAAACATTTAAAAGAATCACTATTTTTTAACACACTGTTTAAATTTATTTTTGAATAAAAGTGTCCAATTACACTATGGATCTTTTAAGTGGAACATCAATTTTAAAATATTAATTTCCATATATATAAATAAAACATTTTAACATTTTTAACCCTTGGAAATTAATGAGAAAGATTTAGAAGAATTTTTTTAAAACATTTAAAATGATATTTTAGTTAGAGTTCCTAACCAAATGAGAGATGCTTGAATAAAAATATTTGAGGTAATCAAAACAGTATAATGTCATGAGAATAATGGGATTCATGATATAAAATGTCAAAGTACAGTATATACACCAATGTGAATTGGTGTATAACAACAAAGAAATCTCAATGGAATGTATGTTGAGATGAATTCTTTTATAAAGACAGTATCCTTAGGTAAAGGATAAATCAATGAAATAATTATGTGTGAAAAATATAAATACACTCAATATGATTGGATATTCAGTTTAAATCAATCAGAGTACATTCACACATATTCTTTTAAAAACAACACCAATGTCTTGGATGTTAAACTCAATGAATAGAAATTGAGTTAAAATTACTTTTATCAAGTTTATATTGATGACACGAGAATTTATTAATGGAGTAATTATGTGTATGAAAAGTATATCCACACAAATTGGAGTGGAAAATACTACATAATGAAAAAAATGGTGATTTCACACATAATCTTGGATTAACGTATTCAATGAAGTTTGTGTAAAACTGAATGAGGGGAAATTCAAATTTGAAATTCCCTTACTGATTTTGTATCTTAAAAAACATACACCCCATGAAAGAAGGATCATCCAATTAGGATTTAAATACCCACAAATTATAGTATGTTAAGCAAACAATACAATCATGGGTAGTACAAACACCACACAATAGGTAATAGTGGAAAATATAGCTTGAATCTCATGGGAATAAAAGTGAAATGAAAACCCCTTACCTTGTACTTTTCGTTAGTATAGGGTATGTTAAACTCTTGTATAATGGTGAAATCATTTTTATTAAATTATTCAAGAACCAAATACATAAATATGATATCATAGATGATCTTCTAATATTTATTTATTAAGGATATTTCAGTAGTATCATTGCTTTGGTTGTTAACTGATTCATTTTAGCTTATATGTTTTGTAAAATAAGTCATGTTAGTTATTTATAGGATGTATTTCATTCATATCTAAAATGATATTATGTTCTTAATAATTATTTGTTATCATAAAGTGAAAATTATTTTGGAATGACTACAATGGGGAATTAATCTCATCGTGTTCGTTGAGACGGTAAGTCGTACGTATGCACGAGAGACAATATCATTATATTGATGGTGAAATCATGTGTAATTGGATGGTATATCATATATAAATAATAATTAACATGTTATATTTATTATTTACATCATTTATACACATTGTTATACTCATCCAAACAATAAAGTGTTTGAATAAAAAATTACACCACAACATGGAGAGGTTAAGTTGTACGTACACACATATGGAAACTTTGTCATTTATAAGATGGATAGAATAACTAAAATGGTTGTAACATATTTATAATAACATCATATTTTGTAGATGTTACTGGATTTATTATTTTGGAAATGAAACAAAAAAAGAATGTGGAAATGGAAGAAGAAAAGAACATGAAGGTGGGTTTTTATGAAAGTGAGTAAGAAATTGAATGTCTTTCAAAAAATACCAAAACCATACCCTAAAATAATTTTGATATTATTAATTTAAAAATAAATTCTATTTTACCAAATTCAAAACATAGAGGTTTCATTAATTAATTTAAAATTAACTCCCGTTGTCAAAACCGAAAAGTGGGTTTTTAAAAAGTAAAAACTATTCAAATATTGACTTGTGTTTATGTCAAATTTAAATGTGAAATTACTTATAATGACTTACATTTTATTAAATGATGAAAATATAATATAATTATACTTCCAAACCATTGAAATTCATAATTTAACCCTATAAATTATATCGATTAAAAAAGTTGTTTTCAATTAAAATTTAGTATTTTTCAGTATTCATCAAAATATTAAAGTAATCAGAAAAGTACCAAAAATTTATCAAAAATAAATTTTTATGTCCCGACACTAAATAATAATTTATTTTAATTAAATTCAATATATAAAAAGGTCAATTTTTTGTTTTAAAAAGGTTTTTCCATTAAAAGTTTGTAAAATTGCATTTTTTTGAAAAATATTTATTTTATCTGAAAAAATGAATTTGTTCTTATATTTTGTCTTTGAAACAGTTAAAATTTATTCTAAAATTATATGGAGTATATAAAATTCAAAATTCAGTTAATACTATTTCTAACCACTTTTTGAACATATAGTTTGGTAAGTCTTGGTGTGCTCTAACTTGGTGTTGCGTGTAGGAAATGCTATTGAATTACATTAAAAATAACTTACTATGAAATCGTGGTGTGGTATATTCATTCCCCCTTTTAGAAATGGAATCCTCCAAATTTTTAAAATTGGGTGTGGGAACATCATTTAATGTCCTACATCAGAAAAAGAGTCAATAAAACTATCACTTTAAAAGAAAGAAAGAGAAGTAAAAAAGGTCATCCGAGATAACTAATACTGTGATTTCATGTAAGAAAACATGGATATGGAAGATAAAGTTATTTTCATGTTCTGATGGAGTGTGATAGAAAACATGATCAGGAGAAAGTTAACAACAAGAAAACCAAAAACGTATGATGGGATAAATGGTCATTAGATTCCTAGAAGGAAAAGTAAATAGAAATTTTTTAGTGTTTGAAGTTGAATTTCATAAATTTGAGGAATTTATTTACTAGATTGACTAAGAACATAATGATATATACTTAATTTTTATGTAGAGTATGATCCTTTAATAAATTTATACCACTAACACATTTTTTTTTTGAAATTATGAGAAATTCAATATGACTTGGACACACCTCAAGCACTAGAATCAACTTATAGGGAATCACATGATCCAAAAAGGATAAAATATATATTTACCTTGCCTTTAGAGATTTACCAGAACCAAAATGGTTAGTATAAGATCAGATGATCCCAAAAATTATAATCCTTTAGAGAAATAAATTTTAATCTTAATTTATAAAATTAAACCAACAATTCCCAAAGTTTAATAAATACCATTAAATAAACAATTGTATTTAAAATCCTTTAATATAATCCAATATAATCTTGAATCCCAAGAAATAGAAGAATTTGATTACATAGTCTTCCACGTTAAATTTTATCATCAATTAACATTTACTACTCCTAAAGTCACATACTTAAAATTAATCAACCTAATCACATATTCTCTATGATAGGTAAATCATTTCCATAAATAACCCAAATCTCTATAAATATACAATAAAAACATAGATAAAAATCCCCCATTACTCCTCAAATGAAAACCCATATTATTCTATTTTCCTTATTCATATAGTGTTCGAACATAGTGAACGTCTTAAAAATAACAATTATCACTTAATCACCAAATAATTTTCCTATAATAAGGATATCCATTTTATATGACATAAGATCCCAAATCAACTTATTGTTGGTCAAAAAAATAATTTAACTAAAAATAATTAGTCACAACAACCAGGGACCTCAAGTAGTCTAGTGGTAAGTGATAAATCATAATCGCACTCTCGTGGTGGGTTCGATTCTCGCAGCTTTGTCCGACGCAGCTGGTTGTCACATAGTCTGTGCGTTGTCTTTTTTCAAAATTAAATTTTTTAACATTCCCTAAATGAGATAAATTATAACGACCCGGCCTTATGAAATTACATAATCATGAATTAAATGAATAATTCACATAGAGGATCTTTTCAGGTTTAGAGTTTTAGAGAATTAGAACATAACTATTACATCCCAAAAGATTACAAAGTAGACACTTCTACTAAGTCTCCATAAAATAAAAACTCTTAAAAAGAAACATGTCTACTTCCATGTTTTAGATAGCATGTATTTCCATGATCCCATCCTTGCCCCTATTCATCTTTAAGTCCTGTGGAAAAAATTTCAAAAACATGGGATGAGTATAAAAATCCCAGTAAAGGATACACTAAAAAGGACAACTGTTAGTTTTTCAAAACAATAAGGAAACCATGAATACATTATAAATGTAATACTTTTCACCTTTATTAATTAGTAAATAATCTTCACTAAGTAAACGATCATTTCATACCCTTTTGTAACCAAAATATTACAATAAAACCCATATAAAGAACATATAACATATAAAGGTAACTTGGGACATAGACATACTTAAATGGAATAAAAATATGGTCGACTTCCACAAATATCACTACATGGAATATCCATACAGCCGACTTCCATACCTAATGCATCGGAGGCTATAACGTAACCACCTGTCCTGGTATTCACGGCACCACCCATCATATGGTTTATCACGTAACCACCCGTCAAATGTCCAAGTACCATTACAAAATCATAATACATAAAAACAATATAATGGAAAGAAAACATTTCCACATTTCAATCACAATATATCACCTAAATATATTGACATAAAAAATCCATTATCAAAACCATTTTTAATACCAAAAATACGTAAAGGAGTATATGGTATTTATTTTCTTTTAAAAACATTGCGGCTTGTTGAGGAAGTCAAAGATCAAATAATACTCACGGCGGTGGAAAGGTCATTGTCACCGTTTACGTTAAAAAGAAACATACTTTTTGTCATTTAATAAAATGCTTCATAGAAGAAATCTTCATTTGAATTAAATAAAAGTCAAAGTGGTTTATACACTGTATAAAATAATGTTGTGTATAAAACAAAATATTCCTCAATGAATGGAGATTGAGATGAAGTCCCTTACAAAGTCAGTATCTTTAGATTAAGGATAAATCAATTACATTATTATGTGTGAAAAATATAAATACACCCAATATAAGAGGATATTAAGTGTAAAAAAACAATGTTTAACCACACATATTCATTGTATTACATAATCAATATGTATAGGTTTAACCTAAAGAATTGAAATTCGGTTAAGAAGTTCCCTTATAGAAATTCGACAGCCTAACTGCGTCATTTTAAAATACAGAAAATGAGATGATGAGAGATAAAAAGGTTATCTCATCACTTGGACATATAATTTACAGCAATAAGGAAATATAATAACATATCCCAACATAAGAAAATGTAAATTAAAAGACCTAACAAAAGGAAGTCTTTTAAAAATAGGAGGGTGAAAGGTTCCCTTACCGACTTGGATATCTTTCAAAATGTAAACCCCATGAAAGAAGGACAATAAAACATTGATTTAAATACTCATAAATGTAAGTATATTACTCAAAGAGTATAATAATGGTCATTACATATACCACTCAAAGGAAATGGTGTCAAATTTCGCATAAATATCACAGGAATAAAAGTGAGATGAAAAACCCCTTATGAAAACTTGGCAGCCTAACGACGCCACTTAAAACTTCCAAAAATAGTTTTATGATATCAAATAGTGTCTCTAATAATATGAACATAAAATGTACAAAATTAGAAATATAAAATAACATCCCCAAACATAATAAATATGAGTTTAAACGAAATGACATAAAAGAGAGTACTTAAAAAGAAAAAGAGAGGTAGGATCCCTTTCCTCAAGTCCGACTTCTCTTGTTCATTTCTTTATATTCCTGAATAATAAACATTGTTCAATTTATAATTTCATAAGGAAATCCTTTAAATATTATTATTCATTTCACATCACATATTATAATTCTATAATAATTGGTTAATAATGTGAGTTCATATCAGATGTTTTTGTTGATGTTCGGTACATGAGTAAAAATTGAAATTGTTGGAAAAGAATTATCCATGTAGTTATAAGTACATAAACTCTAGAATAGTATTAATGATTTAGATATCTTATATATCTAGTATATATTCATTTTATACTATTACATAACATTTGGAGATAAAAATAAATGAAATACCCCGTTCATGGAGAGGGTAGACCGTACGTACGCATGAACACTACTTTCATTTCATTGGCACATTAATGGAATTAAAACTAGTCGATATAAATATATATATATTATAATTACACTATAATATATATGTTATATAGGTCACATAATTTCATCAATTTCAATCTTTATACATTCCATGTATTGCATGAACGAGCCACATCACTTGAGGGGGCTATAGTCCACACTTCCTCAAATGAAATTATCGCATTTGCACAACATGCAAACCATAAAGGTATTTATTACATAAAAAACAAATAAGCATGGATAGGAAAAAAATTTAATATATATCATAAATAAATATAGTTCCATCATATTGGCCACCATGAGAGGTGGTAGGAGAAGATAGAACAATCATCGTTTCATGAGCCAGTAATTCACCATCCACAGAAACAATATGTTCTTTAACCATTAGACGGAGGTGTGTGTAAGTGTAGATCCAATAATTCTCATACAAACATCATAGTATATTTAAGATACTGTTTTTATTACAAAATAAAGAAATACAAAAAAATTATGGGGTGGGAGAAGCAAAATAAAACAAAAGAACATTAGGGAAGACTTTACCTTTAAATCGGGTAACACCTTTTGGTTTGAACCAAAATGGTTTCTTGAAGAGATTTTTGCCAAAAGAAAGGATTTTAAGATAAATATAGGGATTTGGAGAGATAAATTATCATATTTTGGCTGAACAAAAGGCTTGATTGATGTGGGTAAAGAGGTATAGGTGGGGGCCTTTTATAAGAGGGAGGAGGGGAACTCTTGGAATGTCTTGAAATGTTACTTTATTATAAAAGGATTTTTGGATATTAAAGGTCCCAAAATTATTTATTTAGAGGGTATGGTGATAAGGATTCTAAATCCAACCATATAATAAGATTTTGAAAAGTGTATGTCTTAGATTTTACCTTATCTTCTAATTTTATTTTTATCATATGTTAATGAGGTAATAACTACATCATCATGGTGTCATAAATAAATTTATTTACTTAAGGTATACAATTTATAAAAAAAATATCATGGCGTAGAAATATTTTTATCTTTATAATGAATATTTATTGTCAAAATTATGACTTGTATAACCCCATGTAAAAAATGTTTTAGTAAAATAATACATGTTTGTGACATTTTTATTTTAAATTTAAATAAAAAGTTATTAATGTCATTTTCCTAACAATGTGGTTCTATGGGGGTCCCAATTTGACCCATGGATTTTCTTGGTCGGCCATGACTCATACAGTAAGATAGAAGATGTTTCAAGGTCATTTCAAATTATTATAACATTATCTTTACATTAAATTACACTAATTACCTTTAATCGTGATTAATAAAAATTAAAAGTTACTATTCACCAAAAAAATTATTCATCCCATTGAACCAAATTTTACAACCTAATGAAAACCATGTATGTTTTATTTTTAAAATTAAAATCATAGAAGTGGTAAAGTTTCATTTAAATGAAAAATCAGTTTTTTAACTAACACTTAGTGGTTTAACTATTCATCAAAAATTGAAGTTCTTCAGAAAAATACCAAAAATTCACCCTAGGATATATTTGATATTCCAAATTCAAAAATGATTAATATTTTACAAAATTCAAAATATATAAGTTTCATTAATTAATTTCATTATTAATTCTCACTGTCAAAACAAATAGCGTGTTTTTAAGAAACAATATCTATTAAAAGATTCACACTAGTTTAAGTCCAATTTCAAAGTAAAATTAATTCCAATGACCACCATTAGATTAAATTCTAAAAATATATTCTAATTTCACTTTAAAACAAATTCAAAAGATGATATAATCGTATAAATAGATTATATTAAAACAAGTTTTTGAATTAAAATACAACATTTTTCACTTATTCATTAAAAATTTACTTTATCAAAAAAATAACAAAAACCAGCACAAAGTAAATTTTGATATCCCGATTCTGAAGAATGATTTTATTTGGTCCAATATAACATATAAAATTATCAACTAGTGGATTTAAAAAGGGTTCGCCATCAAAAGGCTGTTAATCGTCCTTTTAAAGAATATTTGAATATTTACGCTTAAAATTGGATTCATTCTCATTTAAAGCCTCTAAAATTTATTGGATAAAAGAAAAAATATTTGAAAAAACATATATAATAATTTTTTTGTTATTTATATTCATTCATGTCAATAAAATGGTTATGTGCTAACTACCATTTAAAATAATATTATTATATTACTATTGTAAAACCTAAGATTTCAAAGAAACTCGTTGTTGCGTATCGGGCATGCTATCGAACATAGCTACCCCATTAAAGTTAAATCAATATTTAATTTGAAAATATTAATAAATATTAAAAAGTAATATTATTAATTTACCTGGGATATTACATCCTTCCCCCCTTTTGGGAATTGCATCCTCACAATTTTAAAATTAGGCTTAGAAACTTTATTGAAATCCCCACATCAGAAAAGGAGTAAATTGAACTATCACTTTAGTGGAAAGAATGTGAAGTACAATGGTCACCTGAGTTAACCCATACTAGGATTTGATGTAGGAAAACCTGGATATGGATGAAAAAACAAACGGTCATGCTCTGATAGAGAGTGATAGAAAACATGTTTAGGAGAATGTTAACCACCAGGAAATCACAAACTTGTAATGGGTTAAACAGTATTTGATCCACAGTAGGAAAAATTAACAGACAACATTTTTTTAAGTTACTTTTAATTGAGGAATTTATTTATGAGCATAACTAAAACATAAAAAAACATACTTAATTTTAATGTTGCCTTTCAAATTTTAATAGATTTATTACAAAAACTCATATTTTCTCCAAAAGATGAGTATTTCAGAAGACTTGTTCATATTAAGAGTATTATAATAAACATCTTTATAATCACCTAATCCACAAAATAGAAACATATATTTACCATTCCTTTAGACCATAACCCAAACCAAAACCAAAAATGTTAGTACAAGATCAGAAAATCCCCAAAATGGATAATCATTTATAAAAAAAACTATTCTTAGTCTCCAAAATTTTCCATACAAAACCCAAATTTCAACAAGGACCATTCAATAAACATTTATCCATAAAATTAATCAAGGTAATCAAAACTAGGATTGAAACCCAAATATTTGAAGGATTTAATCACATAGTCTTCCAAGGTAAAATTAACATTTATCTCCAAATAACATCAGTTGCTCTTAAAGTCTCGTATTGAAAATTAATTAACCTAATCATATATCCTCCATGATAGGTCAATATTTTCCTAGATACCCCAAAATCATATTATTCTTGACTCATAAAATTATATAACTAAAAGGAATAAGTCATACTAATGAGGGACTTTACGTAGTTCAGTGGTTGGAAATGTGCCCTTGTCTCCCTTCAATTGTGGGTTTGATTACTACGGCCTTACCAGATGTGACGAGTTCTCACATATCCTATGGGATGTCCTTTTTATAAAACTCTAAAAATAACCCTAACATGTTTTAACCTCAATGGTTTCCTTATACCTCTAATTTTCATCCAAATTCATTATGATCTCAACATCTTAAATCATGAAGACTTATTTCACCACCATAAGATAAATTAAAATGATTCCCAAAAATAAAGAACACCATACCTTGATCATGGTGTCAATTTGGTTTCATCGTCACCCTATTCACATAGGTAGAAGGTCCAGGCATTTCCACAATGATATAGATATCCTTCAAAATCATTTTCTTCCTCTATCCAAATACACCTTGTACAACACGGGCCATATGGGTGTTCATAGAAAAAAAGTTTTGGAAAATAATCATGTATGACATATAATTTCATGAAATCTGATAAAAAATGATTTCTATAAAACAGTCGGACCGAATTTGAGTTGAAAATTTCAATTAATGGTCCTTTTAAAAAACCATAGGTATGTGTGCTGAGAGACTATATTGTAAAAGAAAATATAAATAGGTTTCATAAGGGTCTCTTTCATCATCAGATTTTTTAAAATCATAATATGCTTCAAAATCTTATGATATAGTGAAATATTTGAAAATGCCTTGATAATATTTACCTTTCTTAAAAATATGAGAATATTGTGAAAATAGTATTTGTTTAAATTCAACCAATGATCTAAAATGATAATTAGGTATAGTGGAGGTGTTTGATATCTCAAACAACTGCTTTCAAGTGAGTTATATGCTAGAAAAAGTTTCACAATCATCTGAACATGACTTTGTAATAATTATTGCAAGCATGTCCTCAAGAAGAGATATGAATTTCGTTTGAGATCCTCCTCCTTCAATTTGTATCCAAATTTAGTTGACCTGAAAAAAGTTATAAAGCAAGGATTTAACTGAAATAATAGATATAAGGACTAACCATGTGTCTATCAAAAACCCATATTCCCTAAAGATGTCTAAACCAACCTCTAATACCATCTATAACGACACAAACTTATAACATTACATAATCATGAATTAAATGAATAATTCACATAGAGGATATTTTTAGGTTTAGAGTTTTAGAGAATTAGGACATAACTATTGCATCTCAAATGATTACAAAGTAGAAACTTATACAAAGTCTCCATAAAATAAAAACTCATAAAAAGAAACATGTCTAGTTCCATGTTTTAGATAGCATGTCTTTCCTTGATCCCATACTTGACCCTATTCATCATTAAGTCTTCTGGAAAACATTTTAAAAACTTTGGATGAGCATAAAAATCCCAGTAAAGGATACACAAAAAAAGAAAAATGTTAGTTTTTCAAAAAAAAAATTAAACCATGGATACTTTATCAAAGTAATAATTTTCACCTTTATGAAGTAGTAAATACTCTTCACTGAGTAAAAGATCATTACATACCCTTTTGTAACCAAAATATTACCATAAAACCCATATAAAGAACACATAACATATAAAGGTAACTTGGGACATTAACATACTTAAATGGAATAACCATACGGTCAACTTCCAGACATATCACTATATGGAATAACCATACGACCGACTTCCATACCTAATGCATTGGAGGTTATAAAGTAACCACCCATCTGGGTATTCACGACACCACCCGTCATATGGTTTATCAAGTATCCACCCATCAAATGTCCATGTACCATTAAAAAATCATAATACATAAATAAAATATAATGGAAGGAAAACACTTCCACATTTCAATCACAATATATTTCACTTAAATATATTGACATAAAAACTCCATTATCAAAACCAATTTCAATAAAAAAAATACATAAATGAGTATATTGTTTTTATATTCTTTTAAAAACATTGAGTCTTGTTGAGGAAGCCAAAGATCAAATAATACTCTCAGTGGCGGAAAGGTCATCGTCACTGCGTACGTTAAAAAGAAACATACTTTTTGTCGTTTAGTAAAACACTTCATTGAGAAAATATTCATTTTGAATGAAAGTAATAGTCAAAGTGGTTTATACACTGTATAAAATAAATTTGTGTATAAAACAAAATATGCCTCAATGAAAGGAGATTGAGACGAAGTCCCTTAAAAAGTTAGTATCGATAGATTAAGGATAAATAAATTACATAATTATGTGTTAACAATATAAATACACCCAATATAAGAGGATATTAAGTGTAAACCAATCAATGGTTGTCCACACATATTCATAGTATGAAATAATCAAGAAGTATAGGTTTAACCCAAAGAACTGAAATTGGGTTAAGAAGTTACCTTATAGAAATTCGACATCCTAACAGCATCATTTTAAAATTCAGAAAACGAAATGATGAGAGATAAAAATTCTATCTCATAACATGGAAATATCATTTAAAGAAATAAGGATAAATAAGAACATATCCCAACATAATAATATGTAAATTAAAATACCTAACAAAAAGAATTCTTTTAAAAAGAGGAGGGTGAAAGGATCCCTTACTGACTTTGGTATCTTTCGAAACGTACATCCCATGAAATAAAGACAATAAAACATTGATGTAAATACTCATAAACGAATGTATATTACAAAAAGAGTAGAATAATGGGCAGTACATATACCACTCAAAGGAAATGGTGGAAAATTTAGCATAAATCTCACGGGAATAAAAGTGAGATGAAAACCCCCTGACGAAAACTCAGAAGCCTAACGACGCCACTTAAAACTTCCAAAAATTGATTTATGAGATCAAATAGGGTCTCTCAGAATATGAACATAAAATTTACAGAATGATGAATATAAATTAACTTCTGAAACATAAGAAATACAATTTTAAAAGAAATGACATAAAAGAGAGTACTTAAAAAGAAAGAGAGAGGTAGGATCCCTTACCTCAAATCCGACTTGTCTTGTTAGTTTCATTATATTCCAAAATAATAAACTTTGGTCAATTTATAATATATTAAGGACCTCCTTTAGAGATTATTATTCAGTTAATATCACATATAATAATGTAATAATAATTTGTTAATAATGTGAGTTAATATCAGACGTTTTTGTCGATGTTTGGTACATGAGTAAAAATTGAACTTGTTGGAAAAGAATTTTCCATGTAGTTATATTTAAATAAACTCAAGAATAGTATTGTTGATTTATGTATTATATAAATCCAGTATATATTCATTTTATACTATTCCATAACATTTGGAGATAAAAAGAATGAAATGCACCGTTTATGGAGATGGTAGTCGTATGTAAGCATGACCGCTACTTTCATTTCATTGGCACATTAATGGAATTAAAACTAGATGAGATATATATATATATATTATAATTAAAGTATAATATATATGTTATATAGGTCACATAAGTTCATCAATTTCATTATTTATACATTCCATGTATTGTATGAATGAGTCACATCACTTGAGGGGGCGGTAGTCCACACTTCCTCAAATGAAATTATCGCATTTTCACAACATTCAAAGCATAAAGGTATGTATTAAATATAAAATACAGAAGCGTAGAGATTAAATAAATATAATATATATCAAAAATAAATATATTTCCATCATATTGGCCACCATGAGAGGTGGTAGGATAAGATAGAACAATCATCGTTTTGTGAGGCAGTAATTCTCCATCCACGGAAACAATATTTTCTTTAACCATTATATGTATATTGTGTAAGTGTAGCTCTAATAATTCTCATAAAAACATCATATTATAATGAAGATACTGTTTTTGTTTCAAAAAAAGGAATTAAAAGAGTTTTGGGGTTGAAGAAGCAAAATAAAACAAAATAACATTAGGGAAGACTATACCATTAAATCGGGTAACTTCTCTTGGTTTGAACCAAAAGGGTTTCTTCAAGAGATTTCTGTGTACGGAAAGGCTTCCAAGATTAATAGAGGGATGAAGAGAGATAAAGGGATCAGATTATGGCCGATCCAAAGGCTTGAGAGGTGTGGGTAAGGAGGTAGAGGTGGGTGCCTTTTATAAGAGGAAGTACGGGCACTCTTGGAATGTCTTGAAAAGTTACATTATTATAAAATGATTTTCAGATATTAAAGGTCCCACAATTATATATTTTGAGGTTATGGTGATAAGGTTTCAAAATACACCCATCCAATAGGTTTTTTACAAGTGTAAGTCTTAGAGTTTACGTTATCTTCTCATTTTATTTATATAGTTCATTAATGAGGTAATCACTACATCATCATGGTGTCAAAAAAATTATTTATTTAATGTCTAAAAATTATAATAAAAATATCATGATGTAGGAAATATTTTTATATTTTTAATTAATATTTATAGTCAAAATTATGACTTTTATTACCCCATGTAAAAATTGTTTGAGTAAAACAATACATGTTTGTTGCATTATTATTTTATCTTTAAATAAAAAGTCGTTAATGTAATTTTCCTACCAAAGTGGATCCATGGGGTCCCCAAGTAGACCCATGGATTGTATTAGTCGGCCATGACTCATCCAATATGGTTAGGACATGTGTCATGGTCATTTAATATTATTATTACATTACTTTATCATAAATTACACTAATTACCTTTAATTATCATTAATAAAACTTAAAAGTTATTATTCACCAAAAAATTATTTTAATCCCATTAAACCAAATTTTACATCCAAATGAAAACCATGTATGTTGGGTTTTTTAAATTCAAATCACAGATGTGGTAAAGTTTCATTTAAATGAAAAATCAGTTTTTTAACTTCCACTTAGTGGTTTAACTATACATCAAAAATTGAAGTTTTTCAGAAAAATAACAAAAATTCAACCTAAACTATATTTGATATTCCGAATTAAAGAATGATTTCTATTTTATAAAATTCAAAACATATAAGTTGCATTAATTAATTTAATAATTATTTCCCACCGTCAAAACAAATAGTGAGTTTTTAAGAAACAATATTTTTTAAAATATTGACACTAGTTTAAGTACAATTTCTAAGTGAAATTAATTCTAATGACCACCATTGGATTAAATAGTAAAAATATATTCAAATTTCACTTTACATAAATTTAAAAATATTATCTAATCATATAAATAAATTAAATTAAAATGTGGTATTTAATTAAAATACAACATTTTTCACTTATTCATAAAAAATGGACTCTATAAAAAAAACAAAAACCTACAAAAAGTAAATTTTGATATCCCAATTATAAAGAAGGATTTTATTTGGTCCAATATAACATATAAAATTGTCAACAAGTGTAATTAAAAAGGGTTTGCCATCAAAAGGCGGTTAATCGACCTTTTAAAGAATATAAGAATATTTACAGTTAAAATTGGATTCATTCGCATTTAAAGCCTCTAAAATTTATTGGATAAAAGTTAAAATATTTGAAAAACATATATAATCATTTTTTAGTTATTTATATTAATTCCAACCAATAAAATGACTACGTGCTAACTACCATTTAAAAAAATATTATTATATTACTAGTGTGCATCCTAAGATTTCAAAGAAACTCGTTGTCGCATATCGAGTACACTATCGAACATAAAAACCCCTTTAAAGTTAAATTAATATTTACTTCTCAGATATTAATAAATATGAAAAAGTAGTATTCTTTATTTACCTGGGATGTTACATAAATTCCTCCAAATTACCATAACATAATTTTACCACAAATGTTATCTAATACCTCACATTTTCATCCCAAAATTTAATAACATGTAATTACCTAAAATTCATGGATCATATAAACCCAAATGGTTATTTATAACTATATCCACAATAGAAGAGATAATTCTTCCCAAAATAGAATTTTCACATAACAAACAACATGGTTACAATTACAAGAGAAATGTCTTCCAATGTAATCCCATTATCAAAGAGCACTAATAGTTTTAGACATTTCTCCATCCATTTATATCAACATAGGTTCTTCCATGACCAATAGGTTATACTATAGAATTGGGAATTCACTTGGGTAAATCCTAGGTCCCCTATATTTATAGAAGATTACTTTAAATTGATTCTTCATATCATTTTTATTTTTTTCTATATTAATCTTCATTTTTTCTTTGGAAATTCATTACTTTACGCCCTTCCTTCCCACACATAAAACATTTATTTGTTCTATTGAGACACTTTACTAGGTGTCTCCTTCAATATTACCTATATGATAGAAATTGAGTTTTCTTTTCTCCATGGTCCCCACTGCTGGAGATCTTATCATTCACCGCCTTTCTCTTCACTGTTGAGTCTGGGAGTTGGTAAATATATTTTTTACCATATTCTAGGAAAAATTATTTGGCTTGAACATGATATCTTTTAAACCTATCAGCATTCATTTTCATTTCTCATTTCCACCACCGCACCCACATTATACATCATGTTAAATGTTATTATGACTTCCTTGGAATCAAGCCATTGACTAACACAAGGAATCATCTTGTGAGTCATAAAATCATTTAGGGAACATCATAACACCTTATTTTTAATGTAAAACAATTTAGGATTAACGAAGGTTATTTATTCTCATCTTATATTAAAATCCATTAAATCAGTTTGAAAAGAAAATTTGAATTATCCTATGCATATCCCCTGAGAGTGTCGTATCAAAGAGTTCAGTAAGGCTCGTTGTCATGTACTAGGATACCGTGGGTCAAGCCCCAAACTCCATGTCGGAGTATTCACTTCTAGGTACATCTGTGCAAGATCTTCCTTTACCTACTCGTATCTAGATGGGGATGTATTGCATGGAAAACCCACATTATATTTATATTACAAAATTTTATGGATTTTCTTCTATACTAATCTTCAATGTCTATCTTAGGGTACCATTTCCAAATATGAGTTTTTTTTAAGTCCAGCTTCTAAGGATTGTACTAAACTTCCTCTAATACCAATTGTGATGCCCCGACACTAGTTACCATGAATCGATGAATAATTAATAAACATTGGCATTATACAAGGAATCGTGTCTCAAAAGACCTATCGGTTTAGTAACATTTGAAGTAATAGATACATATATATGTTTTACATTACATAATGAAATAAAAAACAACATTGTGTCCCCTTTGAACACTATTATATCCCTTAGCCTAGTCCAACAGGTTAATCATAATATAATTCTTTGTATCCTAGAAAAAATAGAGCATACGAAAAGTGTGGGATCAGATGCTCAGTAAGGATAAAAATATAGCAGAAACTGTCATAAATAAGAACAGACATTGAAGGTAATGTATAAGACTAGAACACAAGACTTTTAAACATAAACATCAGCATAATATGAAAATACAAATCAAATAATTCCATTTACATATTCACATTGATATTCTAATTGTCGGATAATCACATGTATTATCAATAGCCAATTTCATAATGATGGAATTGAAAATGATAGACTTCATAACCACATAGTCAAGGCCCTATACCAATACTACATATAAGGTTTTTTCATGGCCTTATTCCAAGACACTAGTTTGTCTCATTTGACCTACTGATGCACCGAGGAGCTATATCAGGCTCCACACATCACGTACATAGACCAATTAATTCCACAAATGAAAAGTTTTAAACATAATATAAACATTTGTATTAAAACTAACATACAAAATATCAGTACATTATCCATAAACAATGAATGGTATTAAAATAACACATCCACATTCAAACTTCTCACAATACCATCAATAATGTATGGAAGATTGGTATCATAATAAATCAACCTCTATCAAGAATAATATCCCATAATGGATATTGACATTTTTGAAAATGATCACTAAAAATCATTGAGTGAAATATACCTTTTTCATGAAAACATTTAAAAGTATCACTATTTATCAAGAAGCTGTTTAAAATAGATTTGGAATCAATGTGTCCCATACCATTTTGAATCTATTTAAAAGAATTTATATTTTAAAACATTAATTTCCATAAATATAAATAAAACCGTAAAACTATTTTTAAAACATGAATATTAATGAGAAAGATTTAAAAGAATAAATATTGAAATCATTTAAAATGATATTTTAGTTATTATTCCTAACCAAATGAGAGGATATTGAATACAAATAATTGAGGTAATGAATACATTATAATATCATTATAATAAAGGGAATAATTATATACTATGTCAAAGTACAGTATATACACCAAATTAAAGTGAATTGGCATATAAAAACAAATAAGTTTCAATGGAATGTAAGTTGAGATGAATTACTTTATAAAGACTGTATCCATAGGTAAAGATAAATCAACTACATAAATATGTGATACAAATATAAATACACTCAATATGATTGGATATTCAGTGAAAATAAATTAGAGGATATTCACAGATATTCTGGTAAAAATGACACCAATGATATGGATGTTTAACTCAATGAATAGAAATTGAGTTAAAATTACTCTTATCCAGTTCATATCGATGACTTGAGAATTTATCAATGGAGTTATTATGTGCATAAATAATCTATACACACAAGGGGGATTGTAAATTACAACATATGTAAGTAAATATTCATTTCACACATAATATTGGAGTAAAGTAATCAATTAAGTTTGCATAAAACTGAAAGAGGGGAAATAGAAATTTGAAATTCCCTTACTGATTTGGTAACATATGAAACAAACACCCCATGAAAGAAGGATCATCTAATGATGATTTAGATAACCATAAATTATTTTATATTACGAAAACAATAAATTTAGGGTTAGTACATACACCACCCAAAAAATAATAGTGGCAAATATAACATGAATCTCATGGTTATAAAACTGAGACGAAAACCCCTTACCTTGTATATTTCCTTAGTATATGGTAGGATAACCTCATGTATAATGGTGAATTAATTGTTATTAAATTATAAAAGAACTAAATACATAAATATGTTATCATATATTATATTATAATATTGCATTGTTAATGATATTTCAATAGTATCTTTGTTTTGGTTGTTAACTGATTCATTTTCCGTTATATGTTTTCTTACATAAGTCATGTTTCTTATGAATAGGATGTATTTGATTCATATAAAATATGATATGATGTTCTTAAAAATTATTTTTATTCATAAAATGAAAATTATTCTTGAATTATTTCGATGGGGAATGAATCTAATCACATTCGTGGAGATAGTAAGTCGTACGTACGCATGAGCGAAAATATCAATATATTGATGGAGAAATCATATATAATTGGATGGTATATAATATATACATAATAATTAACATGTTATACTTATTATTTACATCACTTATACTCATTATTATTCCCATCCAAATAATGATGTGTCTGAATAACAAACCACACCACGACGTGGAGACGGTAAGTCGTACATACACACGTATGGTGACTTTTTCATTGATAGGATGGATAGAATACCAAATATGGTTCTAAAATATTTATAATAACATCAAATTATGTATAAGGTGCTGGATTTATTGTTTTTGTATGGAAAAAAAGTTAGAAAGAGGAAGTGGAAGAAGGAAAAAACTTGAAAGAGGGTGGCGAAATTATTACATCTTCTTCAGGTGCTTCCTTTTGAGTAGATCAAAAGTTCTCTTTAAAATGGATTTCTGATCAAAGTAATGCCACTAGGTTTGATTAAGGTATTTTGGGAAGATATTTCAGTAGGTTTTGTCCAATCCAATTTTCTTTGGAGGTGTGAAATTAAGAGAAGGAGATGTACCGTTTTATAATACAGTTGAGGGTCACTTTAGAAAAAACATGAAATATTATTTTATAATAAAATATTTTAAGGTTTTTAATTTCTCATAAATGATTTAATTCAAATATAAGGTGTGTAGGGGTGTAAAAAAGATCAAAAAATTGGTTTTAGACATCTTTAGGTTACCATTTTAACCTTATCTTTTAGATTTAACTATTTTTTAAATAGTTTAACTTTTACTCTTTCTTCTTGTATTCTTACACTCTATGGTTAATAAACCTACTATAAACTTCCAATAGAATATCAAGTGGTTCATTAATCATATATATAATATTATTTATGAACATTTTCCAAAACATATATTTTTAGGAATGTTATATCAACTAATAATATAGTATTTGTTTTAAAAATCAATTTACATCAAATTTGACACTATTTGGTAATTGTTTTTTGTAAAAGTCATAAAAACCTTATAACATAGAAATTAATTTATCTAATCAACTCTAATAAGTCATATTAACCTTGAAAATTCGTGAATTTCATCAAAACATTGTTATTCAATTTATTTCAATATTTATAATATAAACACTTTTAATATTTCATTAAGAATGTAATTACTGCATTATTATTGTTTCATAAATAAAGATAATTATTTAATTTTTAAAAATTATAAATAAAATACTATTATGTAAAAAATCCTATAATCTTATTAATGAAAATTTACAGTCTAATGTTTCTTATGTATAACCCTATATTAAAAATGGTTTAGTTAATAAACCTTGAATTTAAAACTTGTAACTCTTCTTTAAATAAAATAATAATAAATTTCCTAATCTAATAAAAGTGGACCAAAAGGATTATATTTTATTCCTAAGGTTTTTTTGGTCTAATTACACTTATCCAACCTAATTATACATGTTTTTGGGTAATTATAAAATCATTTTTAACTTTAATTACCCTATTTAATTTTAACCACAGTAAATAAAAGATAAAAGTTACGATTCACCAAATATTATTTTCATCACATTGAACCACATTTTACATACTGATAATAACCATGTCTCTCGGATTTTTGAAATTTAATTCACAGAAGTAGTAAAGTTATGTTTTATGCAAATTTGAAAATGCTCCTAGAAGGTCGGTAAACGACGGTAAAATTTTATTAAGAATTTATACATCTAATTTTATTATTAAATGACTCCAATGAATTACATTGAACATATATAGTTATTATATATCTATTTTGAATTGAAATAATTTAAATAATATAAATAATTATTTAAACTATAATGTAGTTTGTTTAACTATTCAACAGAAATTTAATGTTTTCAGAAAAATACCAAAAATTTAACCTTACATAATTTTGATATTAATAATTGATAGATGAATTATATATTAACAAATTCAAAACATTAATGTTGAATTAATTAATTTAATATTAATTTTGGTTGTCAAAACTGAAAAGTGGGTTTTAAAAAAGTAAAAACTATCAAAAGACTGACATCGGTTTTAGTCAAATTTAAATGTGAAGTAACATATAATGACCAAATTTTTTTAAATTAATAAGAATATAATCTAATTATAATTCCAAACCATTCAAATGCATAATTTACCCTTTAAATTATATCAATAAAAAACTTGTTTTCAATTAGAATTTATTATTTTTTAGTACTCATCAAAATATGAAATTTATCATAAAAGTATCCAAAATTTATCCAAAATAAATTTTTATGTCCTGATAATAAAAATGGTTTTAATTTAATTAAATTTATTATATAAAAGGTTCAAATGTTGGTTTTAAAAATGGGTTTCCATTAAAAGGTAGTAAAATTGCATTTTTTGATTAATACATATTTTATTTGAAAAAACGAATTTGTTCGTATATTATGTCTAATAAAAACATAATATTGATTCTAAAATTATATAGAGTATATAAAATAATGAATTCCGTTAATACTATTCATAACAACTTTTTGAACGGCTAGTTTGGTAAGTCATGGTATGCTCAAACTTGGTGTTCTGTTTAGTTCAAGCTATTGAATTACAATAAATAAAATAACTTACTATGAAGTCTTGGGGTGATACATAATAGGATATAGGGCTATAACAAAGCTACTACAAGAGTTACATGTTGGGTTAGTTTATTACAGGAGGTGAAATCTAGTCTCAAAACTTCTATAAAGGTGTTTCATAATGTAAAATTTTTTGAGGTCTAAAAAATAAAATAAATAAAAGGGTAATATGTTTTTTAGCAGAAGATGACTGTGAGGCATTACAATACATGAAAGGGAAATAAACATCATGAAATACCACATTGTTGAATCTTTTAAGTGTTTTTTATGCTTCTCAGGTGGTGAATCCATAGAACTTCATCGACCCCCCATGACCCTAGGGAACCCGATGACCCCCTTCACCATTTTTAGGATTCTTATTATTTGGATTTATTCCATTATTCCCTACATTGATTCATAGTGACCCCTCTTAGATCTAAGTTGTGTTCATATTCCAATCTAGTGATTTATTCTAGTTTTTCCTCTTTTCTATCTAGTGATCTTCTTTCCATGTGATCGATGATGTACCCCCATGGTACTAAATGGGATTCTCTTTGGATAATGATGTTTTGGTGGTTCTGTGACATCCATGGATGGATGTGGATCTTGTGGGAGAGGTGATCACAAATCTGTGGCGTGGCCCATTCATATGTGAGGGTCATTGACACCCTTTCAATTTTAGGATTTCCATTATTTTTATTCATTTTTACATCATGTTAGAGGTTTATACTTTTATTAACCTATAGATCATAGATTATACAGGATGAGAAAAGATAAGAATCAGTTATATGAAATTGAAAGGGGTGAGAAGATTTGATGTGCATGACTTTGTAATTTTGATATTATGATTGTGATGTTGTGAATAATACATGCTTGATTCCCCATTGAGAATAATGGATGTTGGGGTCCCTAGTTTCACATTAAATGGGTTATGTATTGTTCAATTACTGTTGAACACTTACAAATAGAATTGGTCAATCATGTAAATATGGCTCAAGAATGGATTCCATGGGATTTGGATTATGTGATAAAACCATTAAATAATGAAGTGGATTTGGATAAGTGTACCTTTTTATAAATTTGAAAATGTGTTATGTCGTGGACTATGATTTTATGTGTGTAATTATTTTGTATGAATGCATTGAACTGATGTAATGTGATGTTTCTCTGTTTTGACGCTTGTGTTTTCTCTATTTTGAGAATTGGTATGCCTATGGACATTGTTGATTTATAAGGGCTGGGATGGGTGGTTTTATGGATGAACTGTAGATGACACACCAACCTATCTATGTAAAGAAATATCATGTTGAGATATTTATTAATTGTGTAATGGATTAGAAGTGTTGTGTAGTGGGGCTGTGAGACTGGTTTTGCAGTAATGTGATATCGGTTGGGGATGTCTGTTGAGGTTTGGTTCTGTTGGTACGTGTCCTATGCAGGATGAGTTTTAAAGAGAACATTAGTTATTGGTATGGGTAATTATCCTATAATTTCTCCATTAATAACATGAAAAACCTCAACTCCATTTCCAATAGATTGATATATGATATACCATGAATGACTATTAATGTGGGGAATATTGAATGTTATGTATTTAATGCCGGAGCTCCTTAATTTTTCAGTCTCATCACCATCTGAAATGACTGTTTCAATGTTGCCTATGTTGTGTTGTTGTTAGTGGATGCCCATGTAGTGATCGGATAACTAAATAATTATAAAATACACCTTGGAATGGATTTAGTTTGATTGGATAACAAGATAGAAATACTTAATTAAATTGGTTGTGAATGTGAATCAGGATTTGTGGCTTGTTGTGTAGTGTTGTGCATTTTGAGGTAGCAATAATGATGGATGTGGTTTGAGTTGGTGGTTTGTATGAGAACCTAGAGGTTTGGATTGACTGTTTTTAACATATATGTATATGCTTTTATTTCCCATGTGATTTATATAAACACCCACCCTAGATGATAACTATGTGACTAACAACCCCATCGTCACGAGGGATGGTGTCTTCCTCAAACATCGTTGTGGAAGGATGGATTGATGGCCTCCCATTAATTCTAAATACATCTTCTAGGTGGTTATTTCCCATGATTCTTCTGGTGGGTTGTGGATTTTGAGGCCTTGGTGTGTGTTGGAGTGTTCAACTTTCCCGGATGTCTTCAAGGTGAGATGTGTTGTGATTTCCCAGGTGTTTTCGGAATGTGATGTGGTTTGTGGCCCAGGTTTCTATTGATGGGATATGATGTGGTTTGTGGATATGGTTTTTGCGGGCATGATTTGATGTGTTTTGTGGATAAGGTGTCTACTAGTGTGATGTAATGTGGTTTATGGCCAAACTTTCTTTAACAGGGGTGTAATGTTGGTTTTCACCCTGTTGTGTGTGGTTCGGTTTTGATGCGGTGCTTTCAAAAGATATTAGAGAAATATGATGTTTTTTGATAGGAAATATTTTCTAATTAGTACAAATAAGTGTGGGGAATCCTATCATTGATGTATATTATACTACATTACTTGACTTAAGTTATTTGGTGTGAATAACTTCGTGAGTTTCAGATGGTTATTATAACTATTAGGCATTGTTTGGTTCTATTGTTTTCTAACAGGGGAATTAGTATGCTTCTTTTTCATGTGCACGAGATACATTGGTTTTCTAATGACTATACCCATATTTTCACCCTACATGTATAAAACTATTTTCAATAATCTAGGAGGACTTATTGGACCATCTTAAACACTATTAGATCGATCCTGGGAGATTAGTGTGTTGCTGCTTATCTTATCTTTTGGAATTTACATTGGATACTTCTTTACATGTAAGGGTTCTGCAGTATGCATGTATGTTGGATGGTTTTTTATTTATTAAATATATATATATATATTTGTATTTATTTTGGGGGTGAACCATATTATCTCACACTCTTGTTTCATATAAAGGCCAATCCCTCCCATTTTTTGAGATTTGTATACCCATGGTGCTAGTCTCCAACTTGGGGCCTACTAAAGGTTGTACTTAGGGGGACATTATCTACCGTACTAAAATGATGGCCTATAAGGGAAATATCTAGAATGAGGTTTCATGACATTATTATTCTTAATTATAATATCAAATTAGTGTTATTAACTTCCAATCCATTGTAAAATTATAACATCGCTCATGCTTGTGTATGGACGACCACCTCCACTAACTGATGGGAATAATATTTCATATCAAATTTACAAGGATGGTTGTAAGAACATATTTATGGTGTATATGTTTAATTAATGATAAAATTATTTCAATTTAATTATCAAATAACATCTATCAATACTTCCAAGTTTTCATTAGAAAATGAAAAAGTCGTTCACGCGTATGTACGACTTACAATCACTATAAAAAGTGTATATCATTTTTTCAATATAAATATTTATAATATATTAATATATATATATATAATGAATAAATATTGTATTTACATATTAAATTATATTAAAAATATTATATAACCATGACTAATGATCAAGGGCTACTACTTGTGAACTGAAACAGTCAAGAATAATGAAACAATTTAAAATAATAAACAATGATTTGATTTTGGAATTTTTAATAAATATGTGTTCAAATGTTATAATATGATTAAAAATGATTTTATATGATTATAAATTATTATTTAATATAATTACTACAGATATAAATATATTATTAAAGTTCATATAGATCTTCTAATGGAATTCAAACATGGTGTAAGGGTTTTATGTTACAATGTCATTATTGAAACTGATAGTTTTTATCATGTTTCATGTGATGAAATATCATGATCTTATTCTCAATTATCACATAAATATTATTTTCCTATATGTAATTCTTTAGATTACATATTTTCAAATCATTTTAGTCTATTTATGTTGTCAAGAGACTGAAAGAATATTTTCATAGAAAGTCTACTTTATTTCTCACTTCAGTTGAAAATATATTTTCTTACATGTCAATGTATCCTAAAATTATTTCAAAGTAATTAATTAGTATTATAATATTATAAATAATATTTATATTTTTTGATGATTTAATTTTTACCAAATGGTTTAAAATTAACCATTTAGTTTTTTTCCAAAAGATGTACTTTTGATATTTGAAGAAAAAATTGAAATGAAATGTTGTTTTAACATATATCGAATGAAAGTAATTTACATTTAGAATGACCCATAAATGATTCAGAGCTCTTATTAAGTGTGTTCATGGATGCATTAAATGAATTTTTTTTCTTAATATTTTTAAACTATTTTCAATTTGACGTATTTAGTCTAAAATATATTGGTTAATTTCCTAAAAAATATTCAATGTTATCATTTAAAATAATTTTCATTTATGATAACATTATTTCATGTTAAAAAATGATTCAATGTGTATAAAATTTAAGGAGAAGTTTTTTATGTATTCAATTAATGTTTTATGATTACATTGGACATGTTTTTATTAAATTCATTTATTTTCCATGATAAATTCTTTTATATATTTTTAAAATATTTATCAAAATAAAATTTTTAGATGGGCTATGATATATAATAAATTTTTTATGATATTTTGGATAGTATATTAATACATAATTGTTATGTAATGGGTGGGTCTAGTATTGTATAGACCTACAATTATTTCGGTAAATATGGCCATCTCATGAGATAATGAGGACATGAATATGGAGGGTACCAAATTATATACGAGACTCTATCCATAGTTATAGATTTGGGGGTAAATAATCACTTGGAATATGATGGAAATGATAGATCACCAAATAAAAAAATAGAAATAAAAAATATTACTAGAAAATATTTTTTTATGATTGTATTTTTACAGACAAATTTCTTATGGCAATGTTATGATTTCATGGCTCATGTTTGTTGATTACATTATGATTCATATGTCATAAAATAAAAATATATATAACATCATTCATTATTATTATGTATTATATAATGGTTATATATTTGGAAATTTTAAACCCATGTTATCATTCCACTATTCTCATGGGATTCATATGTGACTGTTAATATCTCCCTTGTTCACCATTTCTATGAATATGAGACCCCCTTTTATTTTGATTCTATCATAATGTATTGTAGAAAAAAGGTATGTTATGTCTTTAAAGTGAACTATGTGATATTATTATTGTGTGTTATATTCATGTTAGTTTCTGGAATAATAAGAATGTACATATCCATTCAAAATATAGTAAGCCTTTGAAATCCTCTATTGAATAATATGTAAAGTATTCAGATACTATAGGGAAATATCATTGTATGAAATGTACATGTCTCTAAAAAACACCCCATTTTGTGAAATTCATCATAGTATATTTATTCATGATCAATCATCAGTATGAAGTATTTATACAAGATTATATTTGGTTATAAAACAATCTATTGTAGAAATTTTTAATATTTCAGGACACCATCCATTACATAGACTCTTCTATTGGGTTTCACATTTGGTTCCCAAAATAGAAATAAAAAAAACTAAAATTATATCCCCAATAACTAAACCCTACTCTAATATGAAAAATATTTACCCAAGATAAAAATGAAATAAATATAACACTATTATCTTTATTTAGATAATACACGTGAGAAATACTTCCAAAACACAAGGACCAAAATGTTTGGTGTCCTGGGTATCAACAACCTAAAAATATTATATTATAAAACTTCTATACATTTCTGTATAATATATCTAATATTTACTCCCATATTTACATTCCTTAATTTAGTCTTATCATCATAACCTAGTAAAAGGAAAAGAAAAGAAAATTGTTATCTCAGAAGATCTGTAATAGAAAAACATTTCAAAATGATTATATTGATAAAAATGAATGGGAATATTATGAAGAAATATATATCATATAATAATAATATCATATTAATTTATATGATAACCACAAAACATGATATGGAAACATAAAATTGTAAATAAATCATTATGTATGCGTAGAGATATATATCCAGGATCAAAATATATTAAAATAATCAAAAAATTCAAAATCATATTAATGTATCGAATACAATGAAAAATATATTGTAATAATTAAAACATGTTATTTAATATAAATCAAATGACCCGTAAAAATTTACAAAATCCAGATTACCAATTTAGAATTGTGTCACAAGAATAAGAATAAGAATTTTTTTGAGAAAACTCATTATTCTCACACCTATGTAAACAAACTAATTATGTCCACGTCATAAAATGGAGGCAAAACAATCAGGACCATTCTAGTGTAAACAAACACAGAATTTCCATTTCTAACTATCTCATGATATATATACATAAACCAATGCATTTTAGGTTGCCATGGGACCATAGCAATCTTCATACCTATATATTTCCAAATAAAATAAATCCTCACCATTTTATAAAGATATATTAAAAATGAAGGGGTTTCCTAAAAATTAAAATGTAAATCATTCCCTCATAAAAAACCATTTAACAAAATTGTTTCAAAATACATCTAAAAGGATAAAATTAACTTCCTATAAATAACCCATTTCATTAAAATGGGTTTAATAAAAAATATAACTACCATAAAATAATTTCATTAAAGAAGCAGTTTGATACCAAAAATATGAAAACCAAAAATAATAAAATAATTAATGAATATATAGTCTAAAACATGAAACAAAAATCACTTTTATATAGATCATTTTTTGATAATTTAAAAAATCATCATAAGTTATTTTTGAAATTATTTTATATTCATCAATGTAATACTAATAGTTAAGAATATTATTTAAAAAATAATCCTATGTTTTTTTTAAATGTGAAAAGAATATAATTCATGGAAAATGATTTAGATAAATAATTTTTTTCTAGAAAATAGTGATAACATCAATTAAAATAGAAATTTAAATTAATATAGTATAAATAAAATCCATAGGAATGTGTATAACTCAATAGAATATGTTTGAGTAACCAAGTCCCTTTAATTTATGCATTATTTTCAATGAAGTGATTTATCTTCCAATATAATAAATTTAAAATTATTAATTTCTTATTTCATTAAATTTTTCATTTAAATTTCTATATATAGACTTAATTATTGACAATTTTTTTCATGTGCTATATTATTTTAATATATTTTTAACATCTGGAATTGATAATAATGATTGTTTTCTAAAAGGATCTCAAAAGTGCTTTTGTTATTATGCTTTCTATAAAATATCATTATTTAACAATTAATTTATATATAATATATGATTTATAAATTATTATTATTTTATAACTCCATTAAAATGTATTTTTGGTCAGATTTTTTGAAGACAATAATAGAGATGAATGAGTTTTGGGTAATTTACTAACTTTTATATAATAACTTAAAAATTGTTAATTTTTGTGTCATCCTAGAAAAATGTTTTAATTATATAAATTAATATTATATATCCAATGTAATAATAAAATATGTAAGGAAATATAACATGTTTGTAGGTGATTTTAAATGAAATAAATATAATCATGATGGTCGTGGTCCACAAAATGTATGATTTACACTTTCATTTTTATTAGTAGAAATAGGGAGTGTGATTAATGAAATTTAAAAAAATATAATTACATAGTTGAATAATAATCATAAATATGGTTTCCTTATATGTTTGTTGATTGAAAATTAGGGAATAATAAAATCACATAATGAAATGTATTAGTGAGATTATGTGTATGAACTAATACCTATCTTCATTGATTATATCCATTATTAAAGGGATTAAACCTTTAAAAGATTATATTTGGATTGGAAATGAAAACAATTTATTTTATAATAGTTTTTAGGATGGTTTTGGTTATATATTATGATTAAATAGGAAGGGGTTTTCATGAGGTAAAATATGTTGAAGAGTACCTCTTTTAAAAGTGTAAAAATTTTCTTTGTAAATAAAATTTAATTATCAGTTATTGGAAGTCACACTCAATGAAAATTGATAAAATATTTAAAAATAACATAAATAAGAATATATAATTTAAATTTACACAAAAGAACTCAATTTAAAACATGTTTCATGCCATTTTCCCTTTGAATTATTACTTCTCACATTTAATGTTTTACCAAGTTAACACATTTTAATATAAGGTATATTAATATTTATGACTAAAAATGAAGTGGTAATTGTAATAGCATTTATACCTAGAAATTTTAATTTTTAAATCCACTAAATTAGAATCAATTTATAAAAGTGGTAAAATAATAATTTTTAAATTAAAATATATAATTTATTGAAAAACACCTATGTGAAAATTCTACTTATTTAATAGATTATCAAATATAACGTTTAATTTAATGATTAATATTTCAAAATATAATATCTTACATATATGAAATTCATTTGTTCAAAAAGTTTTTTCCTAAGATTTAGTTTTTCTTATACAAAATTGATGTCATAAACACCTCATTGTTTTAAAAAATATTTGTCACTTTTTACTAAAAAAAATTATTTTGAAAAATATAGCAAGCTAATAATAAGTATATATTATCATTATTAATACAAATTTGTTTTCAATTTTTTTGATATTTACTTTTTAATGATTAAAGATTTAAATATTCATATGAACAACCAAAATATTGTGGAAAATGATCATATTACAATGAATGTATTTTTTAAATTTAATTATTCGTTTATTATTTCCCATCAATTGAAACACATTTTAATTGTAACATATTTTTCATACTTTCAAAAAAATTTATTACTATATAAAATTATTTTTCAGAGTTTCTAAAAATAATATAATAAATTATAAAAATATATATTTAAGAATTAAATTATTTTCAATATCATTTCACATATAATAACTTATGTTAACAACTATTAAACGTAATGATTATTTTCACTATATTAGTATTTTAAAATTTGTTTACTATTTTTTATTTCTCATCAAATTTGTGTGATTTTTATTGTTAAATTTAATACTAATATCATTATCTATATATATCACGGGTTTCATTTATATTTTTTGTTTATTATAGAGAATATTGTCAAATATATTTTTTATTAAAGAATAAAAATAGTGAAATCTAAGGGAATTAAATTCTCCACATACATAACTTGTGTTCCCATTATTTTAATTTTCCCTTTAAAACATATATATATAAGGGTATCTAAATTTAAAAGATTTTCTAGGATGTAATTTCAAGAGATATATAAACCATTCAAAGAAGGGAAAAATATTAAATTCATTTTAATAGTCTTATAATTAATATTATGTGTGTGTGTATATATTGGGGAATGGTGTCTACAATTATTTGGTTAGAAGACCCACAATAAAGAATTTGTTACTAGAGGTTGTTTTTATCATCCATTAATTTTTACAACATCATAAGTTAATATTAAATATTTTTTCCATTCCCCAAATAATTTCTCCTCCTAGTACGGGGAACTAATACATTACTAAAATAACGTTAACATTATATAAAGGAAGGATAATAGTTTTTAAACAATATGAATTCCTATACCGATCAACTTGGAATACGGAAAGCATGCCATATAATTTTTTATTCTTCACTCAATTCATAATGTTATTGATTTAATGATCTTAGGAAACATTATAGATATTCTAGAGTTTTAAGAATCCAATATTTACATTGAATAATCTATACCACATCATTGGGGTAATGTACCTTAATTATAATTACCCACTATGAGAGATGTGTTTTCTTAGTAATTATATTTTTTTCTTAGTTTTGGATGCTGATGACACTTATCATCTTGTTTAGTCTATGGATCAGTGAATTATCATTGATAATAGAAATGTTACCAACACATATAACATTAAATTTTTAATTATTCATTTTGATGAAATCAACTTCCTTAAAATGTGTTACCCAAAATCATCTTATTTATTGAAAATTTTGATTCTCAATAATAACATATTCTATAATTAATGTAGAATCCAATCCCCTTTATGAAACTCCTTTTCCTTCTTCAAATAATTTTTACATATTTTAAGTCAAAAATATTTTATTTAATCATCACCATCAACATATCATTTGTGATAATCCATAATAATCTACATTAGCGTGTTTTGGGAATTTGACTGTGATCACATTGTAAATTATATTATATGATTGATAATTTTTCATACTCTCAAGGTTTTTAAATCTTGTTCCCACTCTAATTTTTGGTTATTTTTGGAATCTCCCTATTATCCCTCACACCAATGGTTTCTTCATGATTTAGTCACTAATTAAACCTAAAGGGATAAAACGAGTCACAAAATATAAAATATACTAGGAAATTATCATAATCATTAATGAAATTTGACCTTAAAATGTATTATTTTTACAGTTTTTATATTGGTCTACAATTCATTTATCTCAATCTATTTCGATCATATTTTAACTATTGATACAATATTATGGGTTTTCTTATAAATCATTGTATAATCCCATATTGTAATATGGAAATTAATCCTTTTTTATTGAGAAAATGATAAACCAAATCATATCCCATAAGATCAGGAATCGAGTGGTATAGTTGGGCCACTCTTTCATACACTAATAAATGACTGTTTTATTAATATAAACAGAAATGTTTTTAGATATTACCTAGTGATATTATATCAAAGATCATATAGTAAAATTTTATATCTATTTGAGGATTAATTATTTATAGAAATTGGTCTAATAATGACTTTTAATATATCTAGATATCATCACATACCGAGATTTATCTATAGGGTTTTTACCCATGTTCTCGGAATTAAATCCACCGTAAAACTAAAATGATATCCAAAAATAATGAAACCCACATTAATATAGAATATAGTTACCCAAAAAATAGGATGTAAATAATCCATTAATATCAGGATTTAAATAATACGTATCAAAAATACTCAAATAACCATGTAATTATGGTTTAGTGTCTTTTAGATTAGCCACATAAACATCTAAATTCACATCTCTTGAAAACACTAATAAATAATAAAACTAATATAGGCTCCATTTATGAAATTCCCCAATTTATACATATGTTCACAAGATGGTGAATTGTAATCATAGGAAATATGGGAACTTAGATGCTTATTAATGGGAAATCATATCATAATCTGCCAAATCATAAACACTATGAATAACATAAAGATTCCATAAATTTATTAATAAAAGACCATAATACAATAATTTACAGTCAAAAAACATTCTACAGTTGCATAGTTTAATAACGAGATCATTAAGGATGTGTTAGAAATTATGATAAGGCTCAAAATAAAATTCATTAATCATAAACATGCATAAATGACCTAAATGTGATCAAAACATTAAAAAATATGGTTTAATCCGGAAAAATTTATTTCATCTGGTAAATAAAATGACTCTTGGTAATTTATAATTTCATAATAATCAAGATAGAAATTTGAAACAATAAAAATTATTGGATTTTGTTTAATAAAACCCACTATCCAAAGGACTATGTGAAGAAAAATCATTCTCTCTAGGCATAAAAATTTTATTAAATTCCTCACATCCAAGACTATTCATACAAAATTATTTTTCCCTTGTATGTTAATCTCAATAGGTATAAGCCTAAAATAATGAATTAGAGGGTGATATAGGACCCCACCCATCATCATTCATATATTTATATGGGAAATAAATATAATGATCATATTATATTAAAGATACTATTAATAAAAATTGGGTTCTTGAACATCCAAAAGTAAGCATTGTAGTTTCCATTATTATCCCATTAAAATAACCTGGGTATTATAAAACATACAAATAAGAATCTATAAATTTTTTAAAAATAATATATATAAATAAAATGGGTTTAAGAAAACATCTACAATGTCAAAAAGTACATGAATAATTAAATCATTTTATATCAAAAAATCGATCACTCAATATAAAAAAAATATAGGGTTATAACTAGAATAAAAATCATGGATAAATAGACAATTTAATGATTGTGACATCAAAATAATTAAATTGTATTTTATAAATAATTTTTTATTCATCACTCTAAAATTCATAGATATGAGTCTCTTTTAAAAAATAATAGTTTTTATCTTAAAGAAATTATGTTAATAGAAAAAATTCCACATAAATCGATGTAGGGAAAAAATTTACATATAAATAAACAAATCAATGTATTTAAACTAGTTGTTGTGATGAACTTAATGTAATGAAAATCATGTTGAATTTATATAAATCAAGTGGATAGTATTGAGTTATGATGTCCTTTAATATTAAACATTACTTACATATATGCTATTTAAAAACTTTTGTTATAAATATCATCATTTAAATTCCAAATTTAAAAAAAATTATTCATATACATTTCCTATTATACTCAATAATAATAATAATTGTCTTCTTGTACCATATTATTGAAATCTATTTTTATTACCATATATTGCTAAAATTGATTTTTTTAAACATGGTTCATAAAATCATTTTTCATCATCATTTTCTCCCAATGATAATCATTTATAAACCAAAAATACATCTAATGTTTATTTTTATAATTACTTATTATATTTTCAATTATATTACATGGTACTTGTACTTGAGTTTGATGACGAAGGAAAAAGAGACGAACTATTATTGGGTTATTTATCGATATCGATGGATTAGATTATACATACTTCTAATTTTTAATGTTATCTAAAAAATCATATTAATTATAATTATTTACTAAATATACATATCATATATATTCATGAAAGATAAAATAAAACCATACATGTGTACATGTGATGTAAATTAAATTATGTTTATTCATGGAGGTGATAGTCCACAACAGGCTAGATTCCCATTTCATTCTATCATAATGGAAAAGGGAATGGTTTTTTACGATAGCACCACCATTATAATATCATAATGATGTAATAATGAAAATAATTTTCTTCATTTTTGAACATTAAATTTAATTTTAGTAAAAAGAAAAGTGCATTATAAAATAGAAAATATAAGGGGAGCTTTGGAATGTATACCTCTCTTCTTATATTACCACCACTGTAGTAGGGATTATACCATTTGGAGGATGATAAATTTTGAAATCAATAACCACAAAAATATTTTAGTGTTCATCTTAGATAGAGTTTGGTATACATTGGGAAGAACATAAAGGATTATTTTTGAAGTGAATTTAAGATAGGTCTTAGGAATTTAAAAGCGGAAAGGGATGTTTTTTCAAATATCTTGAAATTTCCAAAAATGGGAGGAAAATACAAAGTGATATAGAAAATATGATAAATAATATATTGGGGAGATATATGGCTGATTCACACCACAACCTCTCAATTAGAAACATTTTTTAACTTGCTTTAATATATTTTCCCCTTGAATTAATACTTTTTCCTTTCATGTTTTATATAGGTAACTAGTTTTTACATATGATAAATAAATATTTATTCATTATAATATATTTTCCATTATTATATATTTTGGTCCCAATATTTTTTAATTTTTTTCCTATTTAATTTTATTCGATTCATCAAATCAATCAATATTAATTTCAAAATAATATTTTATAATTTATTTTAATATTTTTACATAAAATATTACTTCTGTTCTAAAATAGATAATTTTTGTTATACATAAAAAGTGATATTTTAAATAAATAAAAAATTTATACAAAAAAAATATTATTGTCTGAAATGTTTTTCAGAAGTTTATGGTTATGCTTATATCCAAGTGATGTCATAAAAGCCATGATATTTTAAGAAAAAATATTTCTTCTTATTCAGTTAAATGTAAATATTTATAGAAATGTTAAGAAATTAACATAATATTTTATTGTAATGATTAACCCATAAATAATGCTTACATATTAAAATTAAATTTCATAAAATTTATAATTATAAATTTAAATAATATTAAAAAATATAGAAGACAATATTTCACATTAGAAAATAGTAATTTAAAATGAAAAATAATATTTTTTTATCTGAACAATTAATAATTAATTTATTTAAAATATAATAAACATATAATCAAAATATATATTTTTATTTTTACTATATAAAATTTCCTAAAATAAAACAACATTTTAAAAAATATATATTCTAATGATAAAAATAATTTTATAGTTGGTCATGAAAAAAATTTATATTCATTAGTATTAAAATTATAATTTATTTTCATATTACACATATATATTAATGTGGTTACTACTATTGTAACACCCCTAGTGCTTATGAAGTTTTTTTTAAATAAATTAAATTTATTTTATGGCATGTTTTTCCTGCTACGCCAAATTAAGAATTATTTATATGCAACACCAAGTTATGATTATAAGAAACACACCACTAATATTAAATGAGTGTAAAAACAATGCTACATTTGTATTAGGTTATAGACAATAAATATTTTATTCCATATCTTACATTAAATCCAAGACTAAGTTTTACCGAACGATAGTATAATATTAATATTATTATTTAATATTATAGTTATTACATAGATGTTGTAATTAAAGAAATTAATATGATGAACTAAATTATGAAAATTTGTAGTTTTCAATGATTATCAGTTATTTATTAAGTATAATTAAAATTAAAAAAAATTAAAAAAGGTTTTTTTAAAATAGTTTCTTTTCTGAAATATTGTTTAATCGTTTTTAGTTCTCATTATTTAAAATTAAATATATCTATTTTTAAAAATATATTTTAAAATATAAATTTCATTTTATAAATAAAAATCTCATAATTATCTTGCAATGAGTTTTTCTTACTTTTCCGAGAAGTTCCATGTTTTGATTAATAGGGACAATAAAGAGTTTCAAATGAAAATCGTCCTTTTGATTAAATTATTTATAATTTTATATTATATTTATAATTTATTTCTGTAATTAATTAAATTATCCACATACTAATCCAATTTTAGTCATTTTAATCAATTTCATATTGTAATTTAAAATAAAAACCTTGAAATCTTTTGATTTTTTTTTCTTTGTGTACCCACTTTTTCATCATGTCTACATGATTAATTTTAATTTATTTTTCCAATTCATAAATTTTAATTTGGGAAAAATGGATTTAATAATTGGAATAATTTTTTTTTAATTTCTAATATGGATAAATAATTTATATAAATGTTTTTAGTGATAATAGTTAAAATTAATCATGATGATTAAGAGAAATATGGGTTTACCAATGGACTAAACATTAATATTAAGGGAAAACTTACCTAAAATTTTTAAAATAACCCATTTTATGAAAATATTGTGACTCTTAAAACCATTGTATTGAATCTTATTAGTTTTGGGACACTTTTCCCTTAGAGTGGCCCATATAATAAATTATCTATTGAAAAGGAAAGGTATATACCATTCATCCTTTTAATTTACATAATTCTTTAAAATACGGAAAAACAATATAGTATTGGTTATAAATATTATTTTGAGACATCAATGAATTTTTATCATTATAATATATTTAAAATTTTAAATATGATTTAATTACATTATATTATTAATAATATGACAACAAATAAATTATATAGTTAATAATTAAATAAATATAATGATACAAAAATATCAAAAAGTTAAATAAATTGAATGAATTGTTTCATAAATTGTTTTGGTAGATGATTATACCCAGTTAATTTGTTTTGAAAATAATATATTTTAATTCCATATATATCATAATTTTATTGTGTTCATTTAAATGAATAGTTTTAAAAATTAAAATGACTTAAAATAAATGATATTTTTATAATTAATTTATGATTATAGAAAATACTATCTTTTATCATGTTATTTTTTGATATTAATAAATATCAACTATTTTAAATTCAAGGACACATATTTTCTATTTTAATTACGTTATTTAGCATTAAATATCAATTAATTTGTTAGTATGGTTAATTGTGAGTTAGTTGCACTTCAATTAAAATTTATTTACAAAAAATATGTTATTTTTATGTAATAATTTAGTTGTATTATTTTATAATACATGGGTCTATATTATCTTATATTTATATACTTTATTTAATATTAATGAATAAATTTCATAGGATATGAAATTAGTTTCCTTAATAAAAACCAAAATGATAAATGTTGGGAAACATAGATGTTAAGGAAAAAATTATAAAAATTAACTTATTTAGTGGGTGTTTGATGTGTTTCTGAACCAAATAAAAATTATAATCAATTATTATTCAATTTATTTTTCACATGTGGTAAGGGATACCTCCCAATAATGAATAATTTTGAGTATTTACAAGAATGACACTCCCCATCAACCATAAAAGGGGGCCCCCTCTCACTCTAATTCAGAACTATCAATCCATTTGGCTAGACCAAAAACTACCAAAATCACATAAAAACCTCCCTTTAATTATACTGGGATAATTATTTTGGGATGATTTAAATCCATTTAATGATTAACAATAATACCATAGATAATACCCAAAGAAGAGTAAATGTTTTACTAAAAGGGTTTTCATATTATGTTATTCTCAACCTCCTTCAATTTTATTTAACTATTTTTTATATTATAATATCAATATAACCAATATACATAGAATTTTTAATGAAAATGGTATGACCTACAACCACACACACTTATATCAAATGGGCTATGAAATTATCATTTATGTGCCCAATAGACTACCACCTTACAAACCGATGTCATTAATTTTTCTATTACCATATTTCAATGTTGAAAATAATGATGAATATAATATTTATATATTTATATATGTGATATATATATGATATTTATATTTTTTTTATTATCCTATAATTTATATATCACACACATATGTATGACTTCCAATTTCTGGGAATACAATTTCTTTTTTTGTGTGTGTGGAATATTACTGCCTAGCGAAGTGATTTGACTCAAACATGTTATTGAAGAAATGTATTAAGGATATAAGGCCCCGGTCTTAAATATTAATAATCCAAATTACAGAAAATAATTTTAGTTTCTATCACAATTATGATCTTTTCTAATTTATAGTTTTCAATAATTATTCCATAACTCATATATAAAAAAATTATTAAAGTCAAAATTTAGACTTTTGATCAGAATCTATTTTTCCTCAATTTAAATTCATTCAAAAATAAGGAATATCTTTAGGAAAAACAATTCCAAATATTCAACATTACCTCTTCCAATAAATTAATCATTCTTAAATCCTATGAAAAACATTTAAAAACAAGGGATGAGCATAAAAATATCAACAAGGGATATTAAAAAAGGATATTGTTAGTTTATTAACAAGTATTAAAACTAATGGAAAATAATTTCTAAAAAATCATTAACCCAAATATGGAAATATCATTATTTAATATATATTATTTCTTTTAAATATTGAAAAAGAAATTATTACATGATATCTCATTATAAAACATATAAATTTAATGTAGGTACCTTAGGGGAAATCATTATACTGAACCCTTATAGAATCCTTAGTGATTATAATATCTATAAAACAAACTTCTAATATAATTTTACAGAGAATAAAATCATTACCTAATGTATTATATCACTATCTAGGTAAAAACATTGTTGAAGCTATAATGGGATCACATAAAGAAATCTCAGTCCAAATATCATTTGTAATGTCCCCAAACTACAATAAGAAATAAAAAATTTCAACATTTGAAAAAATATTTTACCCTCATATGAAAGTCACTACTAGATATCAAAATACCATCTTCTAGAAAAATACGATTTTCAACAACAAATAAACATTTATTTTGAAAAATAATTTTTAATAAAAAAATTCCCCCCAAAATGATTATTTTAATTTAATAAAACAAGAAATATTTTAATGTAGTAGAAATATAAAATAACTTCCACAACATCGAAGATGTCATTGTTGTCATGTATGTTAAGAATAAAACATTCCTTTTGTTGATGCCAAAACGTTAATAATAGATAAATAAAATTATTACTTTATGTAAATGCATAAATTTAATTCAGAAATATATATAATATATCCTTTATAACCATTTAATATCCATAAAAATAAATGAGTAATATAATATTCATAATATTGATGTGGATAAAATATTTTGAAACTAAATAATTAATCATTAAAAGTGTGACATACATATTTTAACATCCATATCATAATCCCCATGTATGAATAAAAATTTAAAAACATTTAATAAAAATATAATAAGTAATATAGTAATATATTATGTCAATGGGGATGTACAAATACCTTATAAAAGAGTAATGGTACATATCATCAAGAAATACCACAATGAATGAAGATTGAGAAAGAATTCCTTACATTGAGTATGACTTTTCATTCGTGTCTTTATCTTCCTAAATAATAAAAATATGTTAATAATTTACATTCCTTATACAAATTTTAATGTTTATAAGTTTGTATTTAACTTATTACAGTGTTTTAAAGAACTACCTTAACAACTCATTATATGTCAGGTGTTTTACCCATATTCGGTTTCATCATCAAAAACAACTTTGGCAGGTCAACTAGAGAAAAATGGGTCATTATATAAATAATTAATTAATTATAGTCACGAAAAAATTATCATATTTATTAAAAAATTATACTTTTATAAAACTATAATGTAATATTGTTATCTAAAATGAACTAACATTACAATCATGCTATGGCATCTTGCCTTTTTAATAGATAACTTTTCATTACATTTTACATACAGAGGATATTTAAAGTCTAGTGTCTTGGAAATTAAGAACAATAAAACCTGAATACAACATAAAAAATTCATCTAATCCACTTGTAAGGCTTCATCAAAAGATCATCCTATGTAAAATTAATTCCTTTCATATCCTGGAGACACACATCAAAGGAAAGGGTGATCAGAAGGCCCAGTAAGGGTAAACAAGGGAATTAATTTACTTGTGAAATCAATAAGAACATGAATAACAAAATAAAGATATGAGAAATGGAAGTATAATAATGTCATAATGAAAATAAATTGAAAAATAACTTGAATATGTGGCTGAAATATTTCATTTAGACATTCATGAAGATATCACCAAGGACCATCCCAAAGGTGTCATAAAAATTACCAGGGTTATTCACCAAGGTATCGTGAAACATGTCATCTCTAGAGATTAAATAATTACCCAATGAATTGGAGCGCAATCAGGGTTCACCATTAATATGTATTTAATTACATGTGAGCCACATAGATCACATTCAAACATTTCAAAAATAACCCATGGAGAATAAAAGAAATGGGTTTCATTTCAAAATCGTGATGTTTTAAAATCTCTTTAAAATAAGATCATAATATCATTTATAACCCATGGAAATGGTGTGAGGGTTATATGAATGTCAATTATAGAATAAAATATATCATATTTATATATATATGAACACCCATTGAAATTAAATAGGTCTAGGTATTCACATAAATAAACAAGGGAATTTCTTGAGAGAAAGAGATAGAAAGTTTGAGATGAACTTTCTGCAGCATAACGACTATATAACATGTTTTTAGAAAACATTGAACTGTGAGGGGAAAAGGGTCACCCACTCATAAATAACTCATAATAGAGTATGGGTAATTAATAAGATCATCGTATGGATATTTTAATGACATACCACATGAAAAGAAAACATGAATGAAAAAGAGAAGATGCGATTTCTTTTACAAGAAATTCGAAAGCCTAACAGAGTAACATAAAAATTCAAAAAACAAATTAATGAGATAAGAAATGGTCTCCCATCTTTTGGAAATGAAATGAACATTTATATGAACATATAATAACATAACATCAACATAATGAGATGGAAAATATAAGACACAACATAAAGGAAGTCATGACTTAAAAGAGGAGGGTGAAATAATCCCTTACCTTGAAGAGTAACCTCGAAATCATGATGTTCAAGACCTTGGGAGGCTTGAGGGAACCTTTAGAGGACTCTGTTGGAGGTAAAGAGACCATAAAATCATTGAGGAGGATTTGGAAAAGAAAATAATGATGGAAATTCTTTGTATTTTTCAGAGAAGTGAGGGGACAAAGCATTAATGGCCAAGGGACTCCTCATTTTTTGTATTGGAAAAACCATGGCCTTGCCCATGATATTTTCCCATGGTATTGGCCGCGTGGGACACATCATACCTTATATTACTATTAATAAGTATACCAGAAATATTACATAATTATTACATCTGTAATGACGTCATTAAACACCTGAAACTCAAAACTGTATTTTCACTATTCACTGAAAATTCAACTTTCTAAAAAAATCCAAAAAAATCACCTTAACCAAATATCAATGCTCATAATTTAAAAATGAACACCGTTTTTAAAAATAGTTATCTAAATAATTTTAATTTAATTTTTAATTAAAAACACTATTCACTGAAAATTTTGTTGTTTCAGAAAAATTCCAAAAATTCATCTTAACCAAATATCGATGCTCTGATTTCAAGAATGAAATGCATTTTATGAAAATAGTTTTCTAAATTTTTTCGAAATTAATTTTTAAATAAAAAACAATATTCACTCAAAAAAACTAATACTTAACTAATAATTTATAAAATAGTTATTTACCTATTTTATTGAATCACATTACTTAATAAAGGTAGCTAAATTATATCAATATTTTCTTAAGTGAGGTTACTTAATACAGTTGATCACATTAATAATCATAAGCATAAAATCACTATTCATAATGTACTATTCATAAAAAATTATGTTGATCTTATTAGACTCTATATTTCAAACTAAACACAACTATAGAAGAACATTTTTTTTAAAATAATTAAACATTTTTAATTATTTAATATTTACATAAATATTTTAAAATAGATTTTTTCTAAAATTCATCAATAATATACATCCTATATTTATTTGAACATTTGAAAATTCAAAAACTTCACCATAAGAAGAAATCACAATTTTTATTTAAATAAAAGGATTACATAAGGAAGCAAGGGTCTCGTTACATAGCCCCTTATAACACCAGCATGGGTCCTATGTTTATGGTGTACTAAGGTGATAGAATCTTGGGGCGGCTCAGCCAATATTGCCTGAGTGGTGATTTCTATCAGCTTTAACTTCTCATGAAGGTGATTCCATTCCAGCTTGACACGGTGAAGATCATCTTGGGTATGGTCCAGAGCAAAGCCCAGTGGTGATACCTCCTTCCCAAGTTATGTTATATGGGCCTCCATCAGCCCGAGACAACTGGATAATGCCATCGAATCTTCATTCTATATTAATTAACCAAGATCACTTGTATTTATTGACAATAATCACAACATTTAGTTTCCAACGATCATATTGACTAATGGTCATATAACAATCGAAACCCAACGTTATTATTTTAATTATACTCATTTTATTAAATGAAATAGTTTTGTTGAGTATAAAATAAAATAACACACAATGATAGGAAAAACAATTTATACCAAATTTCAGGTCGTTATTGTAAGAACCCAATTCTTATTCTTGAGGTATGGGTTTCTTCCTTTCTATTTTCCTTTTTATTTTTTGCGAAAATAAGAAAAATGGGGAAAAATAACCTTTTTGTGGGTACACACCTTATGCTATTCCACACAATGTATACTTTGGCTGTCTAAGATGAGTACACATGGCGTGTATCCGTGCTTGGAAAGAATGGCGTAAGAAATGACTACACACCATGTAGTGGGTATTTACACGCTGTGTAGTCAGTCGGAAGACGAATAGTAATGCGGTGAAGGCAGCCGCCAACTGTGCATCAGTACACGCCGTGTACTCATGGATTACACGCATTGTACTCCGGTTGACTGATGAATAGTGCCACGCTGGCGAGAAGCCACCAGAGGAACAATTATAAAATGGGAATTACATGTCGTGTACTCAATAGTACACACAGTGTAGTACTTTTTTCTCTTAAAATGGTAAGTATCCTACCCTGTCCATATAATTGGCTTAAAACCGGAGGAGGGCTTGGAAGAAACAGTCAGAACTTTGGAGATCACCCAAGCGAGCACCGGGAATCCGATTCTTCCACCGTCGAACTCGTTGGAGTCATGCGGGTAAGCCCTTCCTATTCGTAGAACCATTCTTGCCAATTCTTCCTCTAATGGATGTTATTTACATTTGAACATGATTTTCTGTTACCTTAGATCTACGTCGATCTTGGACAATTTGAGGAGCATCGTTCACTTATTTTGATCAGGGGCGATCCAGGTAGGTGTTTTAGTGTTTAAATTCCAACTGTTGGGCATTTGTGTGTACCATTGTGCTACGAACCCATGTTGTGGTTACGGGTGGTTGAGGCCTTGGCTGTTTAAAATACCTATAATTGTATAGGTATTTAATGGTGATTATAAACTGCTGTTTGGGTCTCTGCTTGGATCCAGGACCACCCCAGGGGTGTGTTACTCTGTTTAGCCATTTGGACAGGATACCCAAGGGTATGTCATGTTTATTATGTGGATTAATTTTTTCCTTGAGAGGAATTGTATATAATTTGCATCTTTGTGCTTTGGCATTTGCCCGATTACTTGCGCCTAAGGGAAGTGTTTTACTTTAGCCGGTGGAAATTGTTTTCTTAGCCCGAGGGAAGTGTTTTTTTAGCCTGAGGGAAATACATCTTATTCCTGAGATCAGTAGCTTCCATCCTTGAGGGAAATATTTGGTATTCCTGAGGGAGATATTCCATATGACTGATAGAATTATTAGTTATACCTTAGGGTAAGCCTGAGGGTGTGGTTACATTAGCCTGAGGGAAATGTTCTGATTAGCCTGAGGGCATAGTTCTGAGGAACATTGAATGTTATTAAATTGAATAGCTAAATGAGTATTTAAAATTCATTGAAACTGGTAATGATAGTTACTTTTTAGTGCTTACTAGTTTTCTACATTTACTGTACATTTTTGTTACACAATGTTCACTGATAGTTGGGAACAGGCCTTTGGTGGGTGCCTATTCGGATTTATTTCTCACACTATGTTTGGGTCATGTCATCAGCCCAAACATACTATATTTCTGCAAGTGTGGATAAGGGAAAGGCTCCCTATATAGGTACATAAGTGCTTTTAAGGTGTAGGGGATCATGGGAACGAGCTCAGGCTCGTAATGATGCAGGCTGTTCTGTTTTGATCTTTTGTACCTGTACTTTGCATTGTATCGTATTGTACATCTGTGTAATATGTTTTGGCTGTTTTCATAGAACTAGAGACATGTTTCATAATTATCTATATAACTGTTGGTTATCTTTTAATGTACTTGTTCATTTTAAAGGTGTATGTTTTATTTCATCTGCAGTTGTTTTATGCTTGTATATTCTATTCTGCTGTGCTACCCTTAGAAAAATCAGGGCATAGTTTCCCCACTATCAAACCTGGGCCATCGCTGCTAGTCGGCAGCCTCTAGAGTTTGTGGGAAATGCACTTGTGGTCATGTGACCAAATGGGTTTGGGGCACTCATTGAGCGGCACCCAGATCTGGGATGTTACAAAGTGTTATCAGAGGGGTTCATTTCTTTGACTAACTGTTTGGAGCTTTAGTCAGGGATAGGAAAAAAATAGTAGTTGGTAATAAGCTGTGCCTGGGAGTAGCTATCCCGTGTACATGGAAAAGTCATTTTACCCCATGTTGCAATTTTATTTATTTTGGAATTTACAGTTGATCTGGTTTTCACCATTGGGTGATGCACTTGTAGTGTTCTATTTATATTTTATCCATGGGTTCTATTTAGTTGCAACCCGATGAGATGAGGTTATGCTATCTCATGAATCATTTAGGAACATGCTAGAAATCACAGTTCATGCATTCTCACATTCCATGTAGGTGCATTAGAAATTGCATGATGTTGTGATAGTTATTGTGCTAGGAAAGCATGCTATTGTTCTAGCTTCTTTGATAAATACCTATTATTTGATAGGGTATTGTTGTGTGCGGTATATGATATAATGAACGCCAAACTTTGGTTTTTGGGGAGTATGGGGCCTCATTGACCGGAATTTGGCGGATCATTGACTTGTTACTTGTGTATAACATGTATAAGATTCCAAACTTTGATTCCCAGGGAGTATGGGCCCTCAAAGAATGTAATTTTTCACTTAGGTGTTGTTTCAGTGTTTTCTAGGTTCTAGAGTAGTTTTAGAGACATACTGTCTAGAAAACACAGGATACACGTTGTGTGTTCTTCTGTTCGGGAAGAAATGAAAACGTTTTGAGTACACACCGTGTACCCTCAGTACACGCCGTGTAGTCTCTTCCCATGTCATGAACCATGTTGGAGGGGACACGGGGGAGGGAAAGGCTTGGGAAACACACGCCGTGTACCAGATGTACATGCCGTGTAGTGTTTACCCGGAGTCCACCCGTGTAACTAACAACATGGACGGAGGAGACATGGAGACATACATTCCATGTCCACCTTGGAACATGACGCGTACTCTGACCCAGGTACCTGGCCGTGTCACTAACAACACGGTTCGGTGTGACCTCCTCTTGAACACGTTGTGTACCTTTGGGACAAGCCGTGTAGTCTGGACGAGGGGAAGACTGTGTGGACTTAGCCATGTGGTTGGGTAAATGGGGTGGTGTACACACCGTGTGTGGGTGTAACATGCCGTGTAGTGTGGCCGGGTATACAGGCCATGTCACGAAACACACGAGAAGTTTGAAATTACACCAAATACACCGTGTAGATGTTATACATGCCGTGTAATTTTGTACAAAAGGGAGAAATGTGTCTTAGCCGTGTTGAAGGGATCAGGCAGTGACGTCTGTTTCAAGAACACGTCCTTTAGTATTTATAGACGTCATTTAGTCATGTTTTGTAAATCTTGGAAACTTTCTTTCTATGTATCCTTGTTTTCTGTCTTTGGTAATCTTGATCTAAGGTGTGTATTTGACCTTGTAGAGTCATGTCGCCGAGATTACCACTATTTGTTCTCCAAGAGAGCGAGAAAAATTATACTCTGAAGATGGTAGGCCATGGGTTACCAGTTGATCCTCCAGTAGTTCCAGATGAGGTTCCAGCCATTATACTGGATGCAGGTGTGGAGGCGCAGTTCTTTGAAGGTATCATGTAGTTTATGCAGACCTTCCATGGAGCACCGCAGTCTTCCACATCTATAGTCGAACTGACTCATATATTCCAACAGTAGGATCTGCCTAATTTCTCTGTAGATGACGGACCACAGGCTGTGGAGTCATGGTTGGATTCAATAGAGACTATTTTCGAGCATCTTGAGATGCCTCCTGGGCGGAGGGTCAAGCTCACGACCTATATGTTGCGTTATTCTGCCAGGAGGTGGTGGGATGTTACCACCCAGTCTGAGCATCACCGCAACATGGTGTGGGATGATTTTCAAGAATATTTCTATGATTTCTTATTCCCAAAGATACTGAGGGTAGATAGAGCTCGAGATATCAAGAATATGTAGCAGGGCGATATGTCAGTGATGGATTATTCATCTCGTTTTACTGAGCTTCAGCGTTTTGCACCCATTCTACTGGGTGATGAGACATTGAGGGATAGACGCTTTGAGAATGGTCTTCGATATGAAATCTGAGCACTAGTGAATGTTTTTAGGTTTCGTACTGTACATGCTATTGTGAACCAGGAACTTATTACTGAGAGGAACTTGCGGGAAGCTAGGGGTGTGGGCCAGGGCAGTTCGATACCAGTTTCTGGTACTATTTCTACCAATAAGATGAAGAGACATATGGAGTTCTCACATGGTGACCGTTCCAGCCATAGGAATTCTTTGGGTGGCCCGATAATGTGCTACCAGTGTGGTAGAGAGGTCCACAAGAGACCGCGGTTTTCACGTGACCCAGTGGAGTGCTGAGCTTGCAACAAGATGGGACATCTCCGGCGTTATTGCAGGGCGTTTTCGCAGGTGGCGAGTGATAGGGTTTCTGCACAGAATTTGCATGCGGGAGTAGGACAAGGATCTTCTTACCAGTCGGGAAATAAGAATACGTCAGGGCATGTAGGTCGAGATGTTAGTCGTGGCTATGGTATCCAGACACCAGGATTTTAGAGGCCTCATGGAGGGACAGCTCAGGGCAGCTAGGCTATGTCGCAGGGCCGTGGCACTGGGCAGGCATATGTAGTGCAATAGACCCAACAAGCGCAGGATCACGGACCTTCTACTGTTAGAGGTACTATTCTAGTATCATCTCTTTTATATTCAGTTCTTTTCAATATAGGTGTTACACATAGTTTTATATTTATGCCCGTTTTGGAGAGCCTTGGGCTCTGTGTTTCTTCTTCTTCCGATGTCATGATGCTAAACACTCTGTTGGGAACTAGAATCGCTGGTGTGCATAAATGCAGGGAGTTCCCCCTTGAGATTGGTGGGTGTCACTTTTTATGGTACCTCTATGTCTTTGAGATGATGAACTATGATGCCATTATCGGGATGGACTGGTTGGTTCCCTTTTGAGCCTTCTTGGATTTCTATTGTCGCAAGGTGAGTTTCACGTCACCCACAGGTGGAGAGTTTCTATACAAGGGCGAATGGGATGCCCAGACGAGTTTAGCTAGTCCCGAGCATCGTGGTCAACGTGGTGTGACTGCCCAGATTTTGAGTTTGTACATAGATGATTAGGAGACTTGTCCGAAGGATTTTCCTTTAGTGGTTCATCGTTTCAGGGATGTCTTCCCGGACAACATTTTGGGTCTACCTCTGAAGCTAGAGTTGGATTTACCTATAGAACTTGTGCTATGAGCATCACCAGTGTCCATTCGTCCTTATAGGTTGGATACACTAGAGTTGCAGGAGCTCAAGAGACAGTTAGAGGAGTTACAGGGAAAAGGTTTCATCTGACCTAGTACTTCTCCTTGAGGTTCTCCTGTCATTTTTGAGAAGAAGGAAGATGGTATCCTCATACATTGTGTTGATTATCAAAAGCTGAACCAATTGAATGTTAAGAAATGATATCCCTTACCGAGGATTGATGATCTTTTGGATCAACTTCAAGGGGCATGAGTGTCCTCGAAGATTTACTTAAGATCCGGATATCATCAGTTGCGTGTTAGACCATCTGATATACCTCTGACAACCTTCAGGGGAATGTATGTTCTGTATGAGTACTTGGTTATGCCATTTGGACTCATGAATGTGCCAGTAGTTTTCATGGCTCTGATAAATCTTGTGTTACATCCTTATCTAGATTCTTTGGTGGTAGTCTTCATGGATGAAATCATGGTGTACTCTCACACTCGACACGACCATGATACCTATCTTGAGATCATATTGGTTACACTGAGAGAGCATCAACTATATGCTAAGCTCTCAATGTTTCACTTTTGGATGGACCAGATACACATCCTAGGTCATATCATTTCAGAGGCAGGAGTTGCAGTAGACACAGAGAAGGTGAGAGGAGTAGTTTCATGGGAACATCCTAAGAACGTGTTTGAGATACGGAGTTTCTTAGGTCTGGTGGGTTAATACAGGCAATTCATCCAGGACGTCTCCTGCTTAACAGCGTCGTTGATGGGTTTGACCAAGAAGGGGGTGAAGTTCGTTTGGTCACAAGCATGCGAGACATCCTTTCAAGAGCTGAAGGGAAAGTTGACATCAGCACCAATCCTGATACTTCCAGAGTAGGGGAAGAGCTATATAGTTTACTGTGATGCATAACATATTGGGTTGGGAGCTGTGTTGATGTAGGTTGATTGAGTAGTTGCATATGGGTCTGTGCAGTTGTGGCCACATGAAAGGAATTACCTGACTCATGACCTTGAGTTGGCTGTAGTTGTTCATGTGTTACGCTGTTGGAGACATTATCTCTTAGGAGATAATTTTGTGGTTTTCACCGACCACAAAAGTCTCAAATATATCTTTACTCGGCGTGACTTGAATTTGAGGCAGCTAAGGTGGGTCAAATACCTTCAGTCCTTCGATTTTGAGCTTGCCTATACACCTGGAAAGGGTAATGCAGTTGCTGATGAACGAAGTAGGAAGACTCAGACACAGTCGGTTCATGAGGCCAGTGGTGAATGACAGCTTATGTCTTTGTTCTCTGATATGTATTTGGAGGTGCACGATAGTCAGGGGAAAACCTATCTTTCATCTTTAGCTCTGACTTCTACCCTTCTATATAGAGTGATAATGAGACAGCTATCTGATTCAAAAGGCCTAGTCTTACGGGAGTCGGTGGCCAGTGAGGACCCACCTCCTGGATGGATGATAGGTGATGATGATGTAATGAATTTCCATGGATGAGTGTGGGTTCTAGGGGATATACGCAAGGATGTTATGCGGGATTTTCATGCTTCATCTTGGGAAGTTCATCCCAGCATTACCAAAATATACCGTGACTTGAGACGTCAGTATTGGTGGTCAGGTATAAAGAGAGATGTGGCTAGTTTTGTTACACGATGTTCCACATGTTGGTAGGTGAAGGAAGAGAACCAAGGACCAGCTCGAATGTTATATTAGTTACCCATTATGAAGTGGAAAAGGGATGATGTCCCAATGTATTTTGTGACTGGTTTTCCGAGTTCACCTCGAGGGAATGATTCCGTGTGGGTTTTTGTGGAATGAATCATGAAGGTAGATCACTTTTTTCCAATCAAGGAGACCTTCGGTGTTAAAGAAATTGATAAGTTGTATATCTGACAGATTCTACATCTTCATGGGGTCACTCATTCTATGGTTTCATATAGTTACGCCCGTTTTACATCTCATTTATGGCATAGTTTTTAGAGGGCACTGGGTATACAGGTGCTTCTAAGCACATCTTACCACCCTCAGAATGATGGCTAGACAGAGCGTACGATACATGTGCTAGAAGAAATGTTTCATGCATGTATCCTGAATTTAGGGGGCTCATGGGAGAAGCATATACACCTAGTCGAGTTTTCCTATAATAATTGTTTTCATGCGACTATTGAGAAGGCACCTTATGAGGTTTTATATGTTAGGCCATGCCGATCACCTTTGTGCTGGATGAAGGTAGGTGAAGATACTTTACTGGGACCACGTCTCATGCAGGAGACTTATGAGCAGGTCCAGTTGATACAAAAGAAGATGGATATAGTGCAGTCTGATCTGAAATCTTATGCTGATCACCGCAGATGACAATTAGAGTTTGTGGTCGGGGATCATGTGTTTTTATGTGTTTCACCGATGTTGGGACACAGATAGATTAGGAGATAGGGTAAACATTCGCCAAGGTATGTGGGTGCATTCGAGATTCTGGAGAGGGTTTGGCTAGCTACCTATCAGTTATAGTTATCACTGAGGTACCGGGCTATGCACGTCATCTTCCATGTATCTTAGTTGCACTGTTATCATTTGGACCCATCTCACATCTTTCAGCCTGAGGAGGTTGAGCTTCTTGTCGATGCATCCTTGGAGGAGCATCCGATTCGTATCGTGGATAAGAGCATGAAGGTTATTTGAGGCTAGTCAGTTCCTCTCGTATGGGTGCTATGGCAGCATGGCTAAGTGTAGGATGAAACCTGGGAGTGGGAGACCGAGGTACGTGCTCAGTTTCCAGAGTTGTTCTGAGCATTATTTTCGTCACACTTGTTAGGTAAATTAGGGGACGAATTTCATTAATGGGGAAGTTGGTAACAACTCGGTTCTTATTCATGAGGTATGTGTTTCTTACTTTCTCTTTTCCTTAAGTGTTTTTGAGAAAATATGGAAAATGGGGAAAAATCACCTTTTGTGGGTACACGCCATGTACTATTCCACACACCGTGTACTTTGGCCGTGTGAGAAGAGTACATAATGTGTGTAGCCTTGCTGGCAATGAAAGGTGTAAAAACCAACTACACGCCGTGTAGTGGATAATTACATGTAGTTTAGTCAGTCAAAAGATGAATAGTAATGTGGTGAAGGTAGCTGATAGGTGAGCGTCAGTAAATGCCTTGTACTCATGGATTACATGCTGTGTACTCATGTCGACTGATGAATAGTGCCACGTTGGTGAGAAGCCATAGGAGGAACAATTAAAAAAGTGAAAGTACACGTCGTGTACTCAATAGTACATGCAGTGTAGTCTGTTTTTTGGATTAAAATGTTTAGTAGCCTACCATGTTCACTGAATTGGCTTATAACTGGAGGAGGGCTTGGGAGGGACGGCCGGAGCTTTGGAGATCACCCGAGCGAGCACTAGGAATCTGATTCCACCTCCATCGATCTCGTTGGACTCTTGCGGGTAGGCCCTTCCTTTTCCTGTAACCATTATTTTCAATTCTTCCAATAAGGGAAGTTATTTATGTTTGAATGGGATTTTCTATTACCTCATATCTACATCGTTCTTGGATGATTTGAGGAGTGTTTTTCACCTATATAGATCAGGGGAGATCGAGGTAGGTGGCATGGTGTTAAAATCATCATTTTTGTGCGTTTGTGTGTATCATTGTACTACGAACCCATTTTGGGGTGTCATGTGGCTAAGGCCTTGGATGTTTAAAATTATCTATAATTTTATAGGTATTTAAAGGTGATTATAAACTGTAGTTTGGTATCACTGCTTGGATCCAGGACCACCCCGGGGTTTTGTTCCTCTGTTTAGCTCGTTTTCCAGGATACATGTGGGTATGCCATGTTTATCTTGTGCATTGATTTTTCCTTGAGAGGAAATGTATATAATATGAATGTTTGTACTTTGGGCTTGGCCTGGTTTCTTACTCCTGAAGGCAGTGTTTTACTTTAGCCAGAGGGTGTTGTTTTCTTAGCCCGAGGGCAGTGGTTGTTTAGCCTGAGGGAAATATATCTTATTCCTGAGGGTAGTAGCTTCCGGGACTGAGGGAAATAATCAGTATGCCTGAGGGCGAGAATACATTCACCTAAGGGAAATATTCGTTATACCTGAGGGTATTCCTGAGGGAGTGGTTACATTAGCCAGAGGGAAAGGTTCTAATCAGCCCGAGGGCTTAGTTCTAAGGAACATTGAATGTTATTAAATTGAGCTTCTGAATGAATATTTAAATGGAAATGAAACTATTAATGATTGTTACATTTGAGTGATTACTAGTTTTCTACATTTAATGTACACTGTTGTTGCACAATGTTCACTAAAAGTTGGGCACGAGCCTTTAGTGGGTGCCTACTGGGATTTATTTCTCACACCCTGTTTGGGTCATGTCTTCATCCCAAATGTAATATATTTCTGCAGTGTGGATAAGGGCAAGGCTCCCTATACAGGTACTTGAGTGTTGCTGAGGTGTAGGGGAGCATGGGGTCGAGCTTAGCTCGTGATGCTGCTGGCTATTCTGTTTTGTTCTGCTATACCTGTACTTTCAATTGTATCATATTGTACCGATGTGTAACATAATATGGCCGTTTTCATAGAACTAGAGACATGTTTCATCATTATCTATATAATTGTTGGTTATCTTCTACTGTAGTTGTTCATTTTAAATGTGTATGGATTATTTCTTCCACTGTTGTTGTATATTTGTATATTTTATTTCAATGCGCTACACATTGACAAATTAGGGCACAGTTTTCCAACTACTAGACCCAGACCCTCACTGCTAGCCGGTGGCCTCTGGAATTTGGGGAAATACACTTGAGGTTATGTGGCCAACTGGGTTTGGGTCACCCATTAAGTACCACTCGGATCTGGGACGTTATAGTTACCATCTTCCCCCATTATGAAATTGCGTCCTCATAATTTTAAAATAATTCTTCGAAATATCATTGGAAGTCCCACATCAAAAAAAGAGCCAGTAAAACTATTAATTTAAACGAAAGAATGAGAAGTACAAAGGTCACCCGAGTTAACCCATACTAGGATTTCAGGTATCAAAGCATGGATATGGAAAAGAAAAAATGGGTCACGTTCTGATGGAGAGTCATAGAAAACATGATTATGAGAAAATTAACCACAAGAATATCACAAACTTAAGATGTGTTAAATAGTCTTTGATTACCTAGTCGGAAACGTAAACCAAAAAAGATTTTGTTTTATGTTACTTTTTATAATTTTGAGGAATTCATTTACTACATATAATAAAAACAAAAGAAAAAATATATACCTTCATTTAAAGTTTCATCCCATAATAAGTTTCCACCAAGACTAATATTTTCTCCAAGCAATAAGAATTCAAAAATATTTGGTCTCATCGAAAGCACAAGAATCATCATTTAGAGAATCACATATTCCACAAAAGAATAACTATATTTTTCCCTTCTCTTTAGTCATCAACAAAAACTAAAATGGTTAGTACGAGATCATATAATCCCAAAAAACGATAATCCATTATAAAAATAAATATGACTATTAATCACTAAAATTCAACAAAAGTACCCAATGTTCCAGAAAGACCATTCAATTCACAACCATCCTTAAAATTATTCAGAATAATATAAACTAAGATTGGAACCCAAAACTCATAAGGATTTAATCACATAGTCTTCCCCAATAAATCTTAACATTTATCTCCAAATAACATCGACTACTATTAAAGTCTCATAATAAAGTGTAATTCATCTATTTAAATATTCTCTATGATAGGTTCATCATTTTACATAAATAACCCAGATTACCATATGTCCACAATAAGTACATAAATTATTAAAAAAAATTCAACCATTCCTCCACAATTTAAATCCTACAGTATTTTATTTCCCTTAGGAATATATTACTCTAAAATAGAAAACATCATAAAAAATAACCTTTATAATTTAATCACCAATTCATTTTACTATACAAAGGATATTAATTTGATAAAACATAAGTTTCCAAAATCAACTTATTCTTGATCCATAACAATATCTGACGAATCAGTCAGTCCGAAAGTAATAGCAAAAAAATTATAATGCTCATATCTTAATTGGAAGGAAGTTTTTGGAATATCATCATTATTCAACCTCAATTGATGATAACCAGAATTAATGTCAGTATTATAGAAGAATTGAGTGCCACGAAGTTGATCAAATAAGTCATCAATTCTTGGAGGAGAGTATTTTTTATTTACTGTGATCCCATTCAGTTCTCTATAATCAATGCATAGCTGCATCGATCCATCATTATTCTTCACAAAGAGAACCGGTGGTCCCCAAGGACACACACTTGGTTGGATAAACCCATTCTCCAAAAGATCTCTGAGCAGATTCTTTAATTCCTCTAGCTCCAAATTTTCAATACTATAGGGGGTCTTTGACATCAGATGAGATCTTGGTATGCGTTCAATGGAGAACTCAACCTCTCTTTTAAGGGGAGGTCCAGGTAACTCTTCAGGAAATACGTCAACATATTCCTAGACGATGGAGACATTTTCTAAAAGAATAAATACTTCATGAGAAGCTTATTACATTTACGAATCTTTAAACTAAAAAGTATTTTATGTCTTCAAACATCAGGTATAGACAATTACATTTATTTATAATTCTTTTATAATGATTCAAAAAAAGATTGTGATTAACCAAACATATCCCTTGGGAATGTCATAACCAAGAGTGCACCAAGGCCCATTGTCGTCTACCAGATCTCGTTCGAGTCTAGCTCGAAGCAGTGTTTTGGGTTTTACCCCTATGTACATCTATGCCAGATCCACCTCTACCTGCTCGTATCCAGATAGGGATGTATTTCCTTGATAAATCACTTACTCAATACTCACCAAAATACCATGAAGATTTCTTATATTTAAACTTTTTTATAGGGTTCTTTATAAAGTTTTGATATCCTAATTTACATGAATAACTAAACTATCCTTTGATACCAACTAAGACATCCCTCCTTTTTAATACATAACTTTTCCTTACATTTTACATATAGAGGATCTTTAATGTCTAGTGTCTTGGAAATCAGGAACAATAAAACTTGAATAATACATAAAACATTATTCTAATCCACTTGTAAGGATTCATCATAAGATCATCCTAATTACAACTAATGCCTTTCATATCCTGGAGACATACATCAAAGGAAAGGGTGAGCAGAAGTCCCAGTAAGGGTAAACAAGGGAATCCGTGTTCTTGTGAAATCAATAAGAACATGAATAACAACATAAAAATTTGAGCAATGGAAGTATAATAATATCATAATTAAAATAACATGAAACATAACTTGAATATCTGGCTACAACATTTCATTTTGACAATTATGTACATATCACTATGGTACATCCCCAAGGAGTCATAAAAATTACAAATGTTATTCACCAAGGTATCGTGAATCTTGTCATCTCTAGAGATTAAATATTTACCCAATGAATTGGAGTTCTATCAGGGTGAACCCTTCATATGACATTACTTACATGTGATCCACATAGATAATATTCAAACAATTCATAAATAACCCTTAGATAATAAATGAAATGGATTTCATTTCAAAATCGAGACGTTTTAAAAGCTCATAAAAATAAGATCATTATATCATTTATAACCCATGGAAATGGAGTGAGGGTTATATGTATGGTAATTCCAGAATGAAAAATATAATATTTATATATTTATGAACTCCAATAAAAACTAAATAGGTCTAGGTATTCACATAAATAAACAAAGTAATTTCATGAGAGAAAGAGATATAAATTTTGAGACGAAATTTATCAAGTATAACGGCTATATAACATGGCTTTAGAAAACATTGAAAAGAGAGAGGACAGGGGTCACACACTCATAAGTAATTAATAATACCGAATTTTTACTGAATAATTTCATTTTATGGATATTTTAATGACATACCACATGAAAGGGAAACATGAAAGAAAAAAGAAGATGCGATTTCTTTTATATGAAATTCTGCAGCCTAACAACGTCTCATAAAAATTCAGAAAAAAAATTGATGAGAGAAGAAAGGGTCTCTCATCATTTGGAAATGAAATTTTCAGTAATAAGAACATATTATAACATACCCTCAATATAAAGAGATGGAAAATATAAGACACAACATAAAGGAAGTCATGACTTAAAAGGGGAGGGTGAAAGAATCCCTTACATTGAAGAGTAACTTCGAAATCATGAAGGTAGAGACCTTGGGAGTATTGAGGGTACCTTGGGAGGACTCATTGGGTGGTAGGAAGATCAGAACATCATTTAGGAGGACTTGAAAATGAAAATAATGAGGTAAAGGCTTGGTATCTGTTGGAGAAGTGAGGGGACAAAGCATTTATGGCCAAGGGAGACCTCATCGGTGGTATTGGAAAAAAACCATGGGATTTCCCACGGTATTTTCCCATGGTACTACCCAATTAGGACACATCATACCATATATTACTATCAAAAAGTCGACCATAAAGACTACATTGTTATTACATCTTTAATGATGTCATTAAACACCCAAAACTCAAAACTGTATTTTCACTTTTCAATGAAAATTCATCTTTCTCAAAAAAATCCCAAAAATTCACCTTAACCAATTATCGATGCTCTGAATTAAAAAATAGACTCCATTTTATAAATATAATTTTTTATGTATTTTTAATTTAATTTTTAAATGAAATCACTATTCACTCAAAATTCAACTATTATAGAAAAATCCCAAAAATTCACCTTAACCAAATATCGATGCTCTGATTTCAATAATGAACTCCATTTTATGATTATAATTTTCTAAATATTTTTAATTTAATTTTCAAATAAAAATAACTATTCACCCAAAGAAACTAATACTTAACCAATAATTTCTGAAACAGTTAATTATCTATTTTATTGAATCACATTAATTAATCAATGTAGTTATATTTAATTAGTACATTCTTAAGTGAGTTTACATAATCCATTTGATCACATTACTAATCATAAGAGTGATTTCACTATTCATAATTTACTATTCATAAAAAATTATGTTGAACATATTAGACTCTAAATTTCATATTGAACACAACTCTAGAAGACCATTTTTTGAAACTCATTCCGAATTTTGAATTATTTAAAGTTTACATACATATTTTAAAATATTCTTTTTGTAAAATTCATCAATAATATGCATCCTATATTTATCCGGACATTTGAAAATTCACAAACCATTCCATAATAAGAAATCAAAAAATTTATTTAAATCAAAGGATTACATAATGCATCTTAGGTATCGTTATATAGTCCCTTATAACACCAGCACATGACCTATGTGTAATGTGTTCTAAGGTGATAGAATCTTGGGGTGGCTCGACCAATATTTCCTGAGTGGTGATTTCTATCAGCTTGAACTTCTCACGAAGGCGATTCTGTTCCAGCTTATCATGAGGAAGTTTGGCTTAGGTTTGGTCCAGAGCAAAGCCGAAGGGTGCTACCTACTTCCCAAGTTCTGTTATATGGGATTTGATTGGCCCAGGACTAGTAGTTGAGGCTCTCAGATCTTATTTATATATTAATTAACCAAGATCACTTGTATTTATAGACAATAATCGTAACATTTAGTTTCCAATGGTCATATACTAGTCGAAACCCAACAGTCTTATTTTAATTATACTCAATTTATTAAATGAAATATTTTTGTTGAGTATAAAATAAAATTACACACTAAGTTACGAAACAAAATATATTCAAAATTTCTGGTCGTTACACATGATAACAGTAGGTCATATGTATGCCTGACCAATATTCTCAATTTTCTACACTCATTCTGCTAGGAAGGCATGTATAATTTATCTTGAAATATATGTCATTATATTTTAAATTTAAATTTATTTAATTATTTTTACTTATATATAAAATTTTTTTGATGTAAAATTAATCACATCATGATGAGAAAGAATTAGTCCACATGTCCAAGAACGATGTTTTCACTTTTTCAATGTGTGAAAGGGTAAAAAAGAAAATGATATATTATATTTAATGAAATTTAATTATTTCATTAATATCATATGGATGTTTTGTATTTCAAATATTCAAAATTGATCCCAGCCTTAATACAATTCATGCAATGTGCAAACGTATCATATCCCTTTGAGGTGGTACTCCACACATCCAAAAATGATGTTTTTGTATTTACAGAAAATGGGAAAGATGAAGGTATGTTTATATAATAATTAAATAAGTGTTAAAAAATCCTAAATATCATATATAAATACATATCTTATAAAACACTATTTCCATTACAATTACCAACCATGATAGGTTGTAAAGGAAAAATGAATGAAATCATTACAGAGGGTGATAGTTCACCGTACATGAATGATAATTTCTTTAACCAGCTGATAGAAGTGTGTTTAGGTTTATATTAACAACATAAAATCTAAAAGTATAAGTATATTTATTATACTGATATTATTATACATTGTGGAATAATAAATAAATTTAGGGCTTTAGGAAGTAGATGATATAAAAATGCATGTGGATGAATGTTACCACATTTACATGTAACTCCTTTTGGTTTAATCAAAGGACTTATTTTTAAGAATTATTCCCATCGTGAGGCCTCTATGGAGAGGGTATGGACTAATAGTGAATATTTAGTTAGTTTTTGGATGATCCACATGTTTTAAGAGGTGTGATGAAATGGAAAGGGTCAGTATATTTTTATAGTGGAGGGGGAGTGGATTTTTTGTAAATTTTTCTAAAGGGAATTCCACCCACATTTTTCTATGTCATGTTGCTCCAATAATGGTCAAAATTACTAAAATGGTCGGATAAGTTCAAAAAATGATAATATAATTGAATTTTGAAAATTTCATAGGATATTTTGGATATTAACTATATGGTTTAGTACCTTGTTGAACTAATTTTTCTCTAAATAGATGTAATTAATTTTAATTAATTTCATTTAAATTTATGGTGAAAAACTATGATGAACATATTATAAATTATAAATTATTATATTCACAAATATGGAATCCATGTTTAAAAATTAAACTATTTTAAGTTGAATAAATTATTTTTATATTTCATCCCACATATGGGACGAATAAACGGGTTTTTAAGGTAAAAATGTTCAAAAGTTTACATTGTTTTTATATCGAAATTCAATGAGATATTTTATCCAATGAACTAAATTATTTTAAATGGTATAAAAATTTCATAATTATAATTTAAAACTACATATATATATATTATCTCTATAAATAAATTAGAATAAAATGATTTTTTTAACTAAAATTCAATAATAGTAACTACATATCAATATATGAAATTCTCACAAAAATAAAAAAAATAAACGATGAATTTTTTTATTTTTGTTTTAAAAAATTATCTTATTTTTTTAATATAAAAATTATAAAATTTCAAAAACTATATTTTAAATTTGTTTTCCATTAAATTTAGTTAAAACTACCTTTTAAAAATATAGAGTTTTTTACCCTAAAAGTTGGATATATTTTTATTTTAAAACTAAAACATTTATTTAATAAATTTAATAACACTTATAAAACATTGTAAACATAATGCAGATATTCCTATTCATTCTTGTCGATGCAATGACTAGGTGATAAATAGAACTTAAAATAATAATATTAACAATATATTCTTTATCTTTATAACTCAGTTATTCATGCATCATAATATTTAAGAGAAACTCGTTGTAGGGTATCAGGTATGCTATCAAATATAGAATAACTTTTAAGGGAATATTATTATAAAATTCATAATTATGAATAAATATCAAAATACTTATTCAATAATTACGTAGGATTTTACCCCCTTTTCCAATTTCAAAATTGCATGTTATTCACTTATCAAACAATGGTGGATATTTTTCCCTCATATCAATTTCATCATCCCATATTTCCACTAAAATAATACGATTAATCTATAAAACCATAACATGATGAATGAAATTATTATGAAACACTTTATCTCAATGTATAATAACCCAAACAATTTTTTTATCATAAGATATATTCTCTCCCAACTGAACTTCTTTAGGGCACGTAACATGAAATTAATCCAATACAAACTTCCTTAACATTGAAACATGAAATGTGTTGTGTATGTATAATAAAATCAGAGCTAAATCCACTTGGTAATAAATTGATGCAATATTATCCATTATTTCATATGGATTAATAAACAATGGTATCAACATCCACCTTTTACCAAAAAACACCACACTTTTCCAGGGAGAATCTTTTACAAAGAGGTGATCACCTACCTCAAATGAATGATAATTTATCTTGACATCTACATAATTTTTAAGGACGGTTGGTGTTGTTTTAATGTGTTGTAGAATCAAATGAACTATATATATTGTTTCCTCACCTAACTATATTCTTATCAACATCTTTTCTACTATGTCATCCAAAAAGGATGATGTCTGACACCACCGTCTATATAATTTCTTAAATAGTTCCATCATTATATTTGAATGAAATGGTTAATATAAGAAAAATTAGACAAAGATAAATTTTGATCCCAATTTACCAGGTAATCAATTGAGTATGAAATATGTATATCATCAAATTTCTCAATAATGCGCTTAGATTACCCATCAGATTGAGGGTGAAAATATTTACAAATATTTAAATTAGTAGCCAATAAATTTTAAAGTCCATTCCAAAACAAGGATGTGCACCTAGGAATAAGGTATGTTACCTTGGAGAGTGGTAATCCATGTAACCTGATAATATTATTTATATATTTTTTAGAAATATTATCTAGAAACATTTCATCCGGATTGGGTAGGAAATGTGTAGATTATGTTTATCAATGAACAATTACACAAATCACATTAGTACATCGATAGGTCTTCATCAGTCCTACATTGAAATAAATTTATATATTTTTCGATTTAAACTTTGTAATTGGAAGCTATTAAAGATTTATCTTCTGTAACTATCACTATGATTTAACCTATTTACAAATCAAACATTTCATTATAAATTCAAAATTATTTATATTAATTCCATCTCACCAACACTACTCACTAAGGAATATCTGCACTATATTTCTCCCCAAATGGATAGAAACTAGAGAACTATGAGATTGAGTCACAAAGCCTTCCCAAATATATGATTCAAAAGGAAAAAAATAATCTTCTTCCAACTTGTAAAACAAATTGTTCATCAATATTAAAATGTGGAAACACACTTTTATTAATAAATTCTACCTTTTTATGCAATGATTGATCCACCTTCTAATCACTCATAATTATTCCTCAAAATGTCAACTGTATTGATTCATGAAATAGAGTAGTGTATTTTCATTCATCCACAACTTATAAGACAAAATATATTACTCAATGGCCAAAATTTCATGCAACTAATATAACATAGTTAATATAGCATTACATTACCTACGCAATGCATTGACCAACTTTTATTTTTTGATTTTCCAAGATGATCATGAATCAGGAAATCATAATCAGTGATTAGTTCCATCATTCTTATCTGTCTCATTTTCAATTATTTTTTAGTGAATTAATACTAAAATATTTTTTCAAGTGCATATATTTCATACTTTAGTCCATAAAATTGATTCCTCCAAAAAATTTTAAGGAAAAAACAACATTTCAAAATTCCAAATCATGTGTAGTGTAATTTCACTCATAATTTTTCAATAGATGTGAAGAATAAGTAATTACCTGGCCATTTTGCATTACGAAACATCCAATTCCATTCTACAAAGCATCATTGTAAATGAAAAATTTTCACATTCTGGAAGGTAAGGCAAAAACATGATCACTCACCAATCTTTTTTTCTTTTCCTGAAAAGAAATATCATTTTATTCTATATAGATGAACTTAACTCCTTCACAAGTTATCAAATCCATCGGGATAGATAACTAGGAAATTTTTAAACAAACCTTCAGTAATAACCCAGTAATCAATCAACACTATGAATCTTAGAGACATTTTTAACATGAATATTCATCAATAACATTAAATTTAGCAGGATAAAAAATATGAAATCTTTAGAAATAATTTGAACATGGAATGAAATTTTATGCAACCGAAATTCTCTCTTACTAAAAATTATATATTGTTTTTTTCATTTACGTTTTTCCAAAAATTCCTTATATTGATTCCATGCTGCTCATGTATTTTTGAATATACGAAAATATCATATGTAATTCAATATAAAACATGTTTATGAATGGTTTTTTCAATAATAATTCACACTACCTTTGGAAAATATTTTTCAGGTAAAATATTCATAAATTCATCTCATTCAAATGAATAATTTTTTTAAATTTTTTAATATTCTTAACCATTGAAAATAAGTAACCACATTCAACAATAATATAATAAATTGGAAGAGTTGCCTTTTTTGATCCAAACAACCCATGAATTTGAATATCATTTATAGTTATTTTTTCCATTCTTGGCTATAATATGGTCACATGATCATCAAGATGATGGTGGATATTGTCTCATAGTACTATACAATATCAAAATGTTCATTGGTGGTCGATCTGGATGCTATATTACATGAGATCCAACAACATTTATAGAATGTGTCATCTTATGAAACACTAAAAGAAACTGTTCTATTTCCAATCCCACAATCATGAGATGTTGATTCGGAAAGAAACAATCCATTTGGTTCTATCAAACAATAGATTCCCCATTACATCATTGGAATACCATTCTGAAAAACAAACATAAAATGATGAAAATTGGTAATAGTTAAATTCAATATAATTCAACTTTATAATAATGTAAAACCTTTCAATGGAATGAGAGTAATATGACACTAACATCTATAGTTATCTAAACAAACCATTAATACCCACAATAAGGACCCAATATTAAACATCACATAATCATGATTTATGTCAATAATTTTAAATTCATAAAAATTACGGATCCTTTACTTTTTGTAGTTTTAGTGAATTATTCCATAACTCGTACTTAAAATAACATAATATAAAAAGTGAACACTACATATTTGTATCTATTTTTTTGATAATATAAAACCCTTAAAAATAAATAATGATATATTTTTTGTGAACTCTTCATGGAATTCTATTTGAACTATTCAAATTAATATTCTCATCAGTATATCTTGTGGAAAAAAATTAAAAACATAGGATGAGAAAAAATATTGATGAGGGATATGAAAAAAAGAAACCAATATTCAATTGATAAATATTAATAATTAAATTAAAAATCTCAAAAACCTAATATTTTATCCAAAAATGGAAATATAATTCTTTAACAAATATAAATTATTTTTCTATTTAATAACAAAAAACTTCATGAATGCTGATTAAAAACATATACAATTCATATAGGTACCTCGGGACATCATCACATTGAACCCTTACAGAACCCCTACAACATAGAATAAACATAAAACCATAATCAAATATATTAATCTAGATAATATAATAATTAAAAAATTCATTGGGGAAATATTTATCACACCTATAAATTAAGCTATACTAGGATCATCCAGTTCTATTTGGGAGCACCCATAATTTATAATGTCCATGAACCACAACATGAAATAAAAGTTTCTACATTTTAAAATAACTTTAAAATCATGATAAAATCACCTCTAGATATTAAAATACCATTTTACATGAAAAATAGCATTTTCAATACAAAATATAAATTTCTATTGAAAACCCATTTTCATTATAAAAATTCCCCAAAAGTAATTCAGTTTATTTAATAATGCATTAAATCTTTCAAAGAAATCAAAAATATAAAGTAATGTCAACGGTGGTAGAAATTTAATTACTGTTGTGTAGTTTAAGGATATAAAATTCCTTTTTTATTTTATCAAAATATTCCTTATAAAACACTTAATAATATTCCATTATGAATATAATTTAATGGAACATAAAATAGGTATAATATTCCTTTATAAACATTTTATATTCCTGTAAATTAATACGAAATGAAATATCAAGAATATTGACATAGTGAAACGATTTTGAAAATAATCATTTCAACATTCAAGGTGTCCCACACCATACTGAAAATCTAAATCATAACCCCAAGAAATAATATCATTAAAAAAAATAAAAATAACATTAGAATAAGTAAAATATAGATATAGAACGTCAATAGTGATATATATTCACCATATAAAAAAATAAACTTTCATATCATTATGAAATTCCTCAATGAACGGAGATTGAGAATAAATCTCATACCCTGAGTTTGACATATCACATGTGTCTTTATCTTCCGAAAAAATAAAATTCTGTTAAATATTTAAATTCTTTATAAATATTTTCATGTTTATTATTAATTTTATTTTAGTTATTATAATGTTTTATAAAACAACATTAATGTCTAGTGTTTTCATCATATAAAATGTCACAATTATGGAGTCAATAGGTCGTACGTATACATAAGGCAAGGTCCCATTTTTCAATGATCAGTATGAAAATACAGTATATAACATTTATATTTACATAAAGATAATTATATCTTAAATACCATTTTATTTTATCATATATATTTATATATACAATTCTTTATAGGTAAAAGGACTCATATAACATCAAGGAGATAGTAGTCCACACACCCACAAACGATGTTATCACTTTTTAGGTATATAAAAAGATAATAAAGAAAATGATATATTATATTTTTAGAAAGTATATTATGTAATAAATATCATATATATTTAATTTATACCACATATTCATTATTAAATATTCCCTCAATACATTACATTTAATATGTGAATGTATAACATCATTTTAAGGATGTAGTAGTCCACATGTCCACAAACAATGTTATCATATTAAAACAAAATGGAAAGCATGAAAGTATTTGTATATAAAAATTAAAAAAGTATTAATAAATTATAATAACCATATAAATATATATTATATAAAAATATTGTTCCCATCATAATTCATATCCATGAGAGTTGGTAAAAGAAATATGAAATACATCGTTATAGGAGGTGGTAGTTCTCCATACAAGAATTGTAATTTTTCTCCCTATTTGATGGAAGCATGTGTATGTGTAGATCAAACAAATATCATGAAAAAATAAAAGTATATTTTAAATACTTATTTTTTTATACAATAATGTAATAATATATAATAAAGGGATTTGGGATTGATACAATGTTAATAATTTCTGTTGATGAATGTTACATGTACTTTACGTAACTCCATTTGGATTGCTCCAAAAGAATTATTGGATGGATTCATGACCAATTTGAGGCCATAATTATTATGTTTGTTATGTTGAGAGATTATTTTGGATGGGTTTTTATGATAAAAAGGTATTGGGAGGTGTAAAAAAGGAAGGATAAGTTCGTCTTTATAGTAGAGTGAGGGTGAAATACTTGTAAATTTGTGAAAAGAGAATTCCACACATGATTTCCCCATGTTCAATGACTCCTATACTGTAAAATTTTTTTAAAAAGAGACTATATTTTTAAAATCAAAATATAAAATTTCTTTTGGAAAAGTTTCTATGAATTTTTGGCTCGCAAGTTTAATGGTTTGTCTATTGTTATGTTATATTCCTTCTTAATCGCAATAATTTATTTTAATTTCATTCACTATTAATTTGGTAAAAAAATAATATGAAATTATTATAAATAATAAATTATTAGGATAGAAAATATACAATCAATTTTTCTAAGTTAAAATTATAGAATGACTCATAATTATTTTCTATTTAATCACATAGATGTAATGCCAAATCATGATTTCAAAGTAAAAACAATAAAATGTTTTCTAGGTTTTCATATCTAAATTAAATATAAAATTTCATCCAATTACCAATATTTCTTAGAATTATATAATATATAATTATATATAATTTAAAAACAATTAAAAACATAATATAATTTATAATTAAATTGGACAAAAAAGTTGTTTTGAAATAAAATACATTATCATTCATTATACAAAAAGAACAATAATGTTCTTAGCAGAAACACGCAAAGTAAATTGTGAAATTTATATATAAAAATGTCATTTATTTTTTCATATAAATATTTATAAAATTGTAAAAAATAATATTAAAAATGTGTTTTCCATTGAAGGAGGTAAAACAATATTTTAAAAATAGATTATTTTTTTGTTTAAAATTTATTTTCTTGTTTTTATAATACTATTAAATTTATCAGATGATTGTAAAAAAAATTCAAAAAATTTATAAATATAATATAGTTAGTTATATTAGTTACCTCTAAAATGAAGGCTTGGTGATGAAAAAATATAATATTTACAATATATTATTTATCAGTCTAATAATGTCTTGCATAAAACAGAAGATTACAGTGAAACTCACTCTTATATTTTGGGAACATTATCAGAAAAAACATACATTTTAATTTAAAATTACTGTCTCTTTAATAAATATTATTAAATATGGAAAACATTATATGATAATAACATGTATGTTTTAAAGGATTTGTTTAATAAAAATATTATATATATATGTCATAAAAATTATAATGTAATTTTAATATTTATATATATATATTAATTAATTTTCATTCTTTAAATATGATAAGAAAATAGAAATATGTAAAATGCATACGTACGACCTACCTTCTCTATGGAAGGTTTATTTTATTTCCTATCACTAAATATTTATGGAGTTTAGTAAATAAATATCTACAAAATATATATGCTATTTATATCATGGATTACACTCTGGATATTATGAACCCATGATTTATGAAAGAGGACCATAAATTACTAGTCAATACATATACAATAAAAGTTGTTATTGCCCATAAATTATCATTAACATGGAATTTTTAACAAACATGTAATAACATTTCAGAAGAAAATCATATATGAGATGATATATATGAAAGTGGTTTTCGGATAGATTTACAATAAAAATTTATTTATTATGAATAATGTTTGAATGAGTACAAAGAGTGTCAGGTCATAATGTATGTGATTAGGATCTCATATTTTACTTTTGTAAGACTCATGCTATATCCACCACCAATTCCCACTCTGTACGGTATATACACCGCATGAATTTACCTTATGATTCTTCTAATTAAATGTTTTGTATTTACAAAACCTTTTTAGAAATTATATTTCACGGGGTTATATATTCAAATTTACAAATGTTGTAAGATATGTTTTTCTCAATTTTCCATCATTGAGACACCTCTTTCGTTATGAACCAATATTCATTACATGGGGTATAAACTAAACTTTTGACAAGTTATGTCATGAATATAATTATTTTAAATATATATTAAAATTCAATTAATTTTATTATTTCATGGGGATTGTGATTCAATCTTACTATTGTGGTATGATTTTATTGAAACAATTTCATCATTTATTAGTAATATTTTGAAATATTATCACATTGATAAATTATTTTGGTTCATATCTCATGAATTCTAATTAGTTTTATTCTACACTATTTACTATCAATATATTCATATTATGGTCCCATTTGTACACTCTTTGGTACATAATATATTTAATAAAATTCTTTTAACAAAATCTAAAATTATTTGTCTCTTTGGTCGTAAATCTATTTCTCCCAAAACCATATTTCCAAAATATTATTTCAAAACCATTATAATGTTATCCCCTAAGATTTAGAAAACAATTTTATATATTTTCTACCATTATGAAAATTAATAGTAATTTTCTTCAGATTTTATAGTCAACGATCTTTTGACATTAACCGAAAATGTGTAATGAATCCTCGATTCATTATATATATCATATATAGAAATATCTACCATTATGATACCTCAATTATATAATGATTTTAATATATATATAAAATAATATTTTAAAAATAAAATGCTACCATAAATATTTGGGATATAATATTATATTACGTTTATTTCCATAAATGTTATGTTGATTTTTTTTAAAATTAGATTTAATTTATTTTCATTAATTCATTTATAAGATTCAAAGGTGATTCAAAATATAATGAATTCATATATTTTTATGTTTGTAAATTATTTTAAATGGATTTCTATAAATACTATATAAATTTTCAAGGATGTTTTTATAGAAATTTTTTTTCAAATTTTTTTGATGTTCTAAAAATTATTTTTCAAAGAAAAAATAATTTTAAAATACGAAATTTTTTAATGAATTTTAGAATAGTTCATTCTTTGTTTTTAAAGTCCATTTTCAAATAAAAATATTTTAAAAAAGTTTTATGAAATACATTTCAAAATAAAGGTTATTTTTGTTTAAAATATTTCTATGTGATATTTCAATATCCATCTCAATCTAAGATGATGTTGGTTGGTGCTACCTATTCATTAATGGGGATATGACCCAAGAATATCATTCATTTTCCTAGTCTGACTGTTTTTTGTTTTGTTGGAATAATTTTTATGGAATGTTTTTCTCTTCCACAGGTTTTATCATGATAAAGAATTTATGAAAACCCATGTCATTTAACAGGTTAAAATTTGATGAAATGATTATGGAGCATGTCTCTATTCCATATGTTATGATATGATGATATGTTTATGATCCCAATTTCATTTCATGGGTCATCATATGATGAATTTTTATGATATTACAGTACATATATATATACTTTAATCATAGAATAGGTTGAAACTATATTTCTATCTAATTCGTTTGGTAATGATTTGTATACCGCATTAGTTAGACATGGATTAAATAGGGAGATAAACATGTAATATAATGGGAATTTGGACATTATAATAGAATTGGGCTGACCCAATTCCACTACAAGGAACATTTTGTGACTTGGGATGGTGGTATATACCACATAGTAGGTGTATCATCCAAGAAGTTCCCTAATAGGTTTCATCAATGAGACATGACTTATAGTGAATGATATTATAGGATTACGTGTTAGCCACAAATCTATGCCTTATGTGGGTTTTATGGTCTCATGGATCATGTTCATCGACTATCTTAAAATCCGGGTCTTGTGAATTTCATCATCATCCAATGAATAATTATTATGATACATTATATTTACGGTATTGTTTTTAATTGGTTTTCTCGGGTTATCATACCCTTATTTTCACATTATGTTTACACATCTAATTTATTTAACCTTATTAGTTATCTAAGATCACCCCATCTTGTGTGTCTTTTTAATAGTTTATAAATAAAGGTTTTAAGTCAGAGGACTTAAGGGGATGATCATTGTGTTAATCATTGATGATCTTTCACCAAACAAGGATATTATGTTCCGAATTTTCAATGTCCCTAAACTATTATATTTCTAAGGAATGTGTTTATTTTAAGGTAATAAAAAATTACCTAAATTTATTTAATATCCATGTATGTTATGCTCAGGTCTCTATATTATGTACCAAATAAATGGTTTATTCAACAATTGTAAACTTAGATAAGAATACATTGATGAGGTACATAAGTATATTTCACATATATAACTTCGTATGTGTGTATGGATATGTCTAAGGATGATATAAATTATCAAAAAATTTACATTAATTTTTGTAATGGATAGAGTGATTTGATTCATAGAAATACATCCTTATCTAGATAATATAAGGGGATGTATCTTTAGATGAGATATACCTATGGTTTGAAACCCTGAAGACCCCATATCAAGCAAGACTTAATCGAAAACATGTGCGAGACAACCATCATTTATGCACACTTTTTTTACACTATTGGGAAATTTTAATTGAAAATAAAATTAGACTTTATTATTATAATGGATTTAATTAGCTGGTAACTATGAATATCCTTGGAAAATTCTAATATTCAAAATATTTTGGTATGATTTAGAAATTATAATAGTAATTTTAATGATTATTTGGATTTCAATTACTATTATTCATGATGAAACTATTATTTTTTGTTTTATTCATTGTTGTGAACAAGATGAAACTAGAATAAAAATTAATGTGATGGAAATTTTAATGATAAGAAACCAAATGAGATGATTACTTTAGTAAATGATGTTATAATTATTCATAATAAGTTTTCATAAAAAATGATTAAGGATGTCTAAATTAACCAACACTATGACTCTGAAATGATGAGAGGGAAAGAGTACACATATAGTTTAGGTAATATAGATCATGGAGGGAATAAGATTAAATTTTTTACATTTAAAATGTGCGAAGAAACTCCATGTCATGGCCCACCATTTTCAAGACGAGGGAAGGGACAAAAAATTGCCATGCCCTTCCTTATTCATGATGAATGAGATATAATGACCCATGAGTCCTACCTTCAATAGACCCCAATGTTGGGAATAGAATGAAGGGTATATAATCTCACACAAAATGTAAGTAATTACCCTTTTTAATGAAACATAATATTGAGAAAATATGGTAAAAATAGTAAAAATACCAAACATTTATATAATGGAAACAAAAATCCAAACTGTGAATGATTTAATCATAAAATATGACAAAAGTACAACCGAATCACCACATAAATTACCAAAAGAAAGAGACTAAGCATAATCACATCAACTGTCCCAACGCTCGAGCTGGTAATGTTTATTACGGTCCTCGAAGTCTTCTAGGATACCTAAAAATAGATTTACAAACGTATGGTGAGTATACAAGTATACCCACTAGGAAAATAAAAGCTACCAATACATAAGTGGGGGAATATACTAATGATACTATGAGAGAATAGTAGAGCCACATAAGCACCGACCATGGAGTACTAACCCGCCCAAACTCACCATGGAACATTCACCAAAATAATGCATTTATATTATAGTAGTAGTATAAAAACATCGAAATTTGGGTACCCTGCACCACTTTCCCACTGGTTGACTGATTTTTCATAACGTCTAACATCATGAATCTCCCAATCATCCAAAATGCATTCCCACTACCACAAAATTCCCATACACATGGGCCTCAACCCACACACAAAATCATTCCTACAAACACCTTGGCCACAACCACACCACACACCCTACCCGCAGACACTTAGTCCACAACCACCACGACTCTCACCCGAAGACATCTGGCTCTCATCTCGAACACCCTTTGGAAAACAATCCCCCCTGCAAACACCTAGGCCTCTCACCCAAACCACAATATGCCCAATGGATCTTGGTCTATACTAAACCTCATTTCATTACTTCCTTCTCAGATACGCTCGAGGGGAACGAAGAAAAAGAGGTGTGAGGAAGAAATATTAGTAACCATCCATCCATTGTCCCACTGGGATTTTGGAAAAGACGGCCTCCCCCATGATATTAGGGTGTTTTTCCAATGTTTCACAATAAGGGTGGTATGCGTATAGAAAATCACTATAGACTGCAATTTAAAAATATATCCATGTAAACAATCATACAAACCTATGGGTTCAAACAAAAATCCATCCCACAAATAACCACATTTTACTCAACCCATATATAAATAACAACACAAACAACCACAATAAAACACAAGCCTAACCCATTTTATTTATCAAATTTATATTTGTTAATTAAGGTGTTCACTTTAATTTATTCTAGCACTACTCGAGTAACTAACCAAGAAAACATATGAAACAATTTTCATAAGGCTAAAGGCCACTAAAACGTGTCAACGACAATAAGGAAGTAGGGACCAATGTAAGGGAAATCCATGCTAACTCCAATTAATAAAAATAATAGAGAAGAACCTACCATTAGTCCCAGCACACACCCCCATTTTCCTAGGCACATGTTAATCCACTACAAACTATCATTCCTAAATGTTTTCCCGCTCAATAATCAACTCCCAACTAGAACTCAGAGCCCCATTAGACAACAACACCCCACCCCACACACCCATAAACATGAACTCATTACAACATTGTCTTGTTGACCCACTACCCAAATATTTCCCAGATGTAGTCGCATTGCATAAAATGTCCATCCATTCTATAATCAATCAATCTCTCAAACTAAGATTCCATCCAAAATCTTGTATCACCCAATACTCAGTTCCCATAGAAACCACCATTAAACCACAACCCCACTACACACAAAAACAACACCCTATTCACAAAAACAACTCATATATCCACTATTGTACCTATAACCGTGCTCCAAACAGTAGCACCATACAAACCAAAAAAAGTCACAAAAACCACCAGACCACATCACACAACCACAACTCTCAAACATGATGTATTAATGTTTGGAAAAAATATTCATTAAATGCACTTTGATAAACAGCCGTGAACACAGAAGGGATTTCACCTGGGGAATCCATTTCATTTAAACACGTGTACATGATAAATCATATTTGATGTTACTGCCATTTATCAAACAATCAAAACAAAATGAATAACACCACTAGTGTGAAATAAAAGACAAACAATGATCATGATTTTAATAATTCCTTGCTAACATACAATTCAGAACAAGGTTCATTGATAAGATATAATATAGCATATGTAACATCATTAACTACTTACTGATATTTTGTTGATCCTATTATCTAGTTATTTCCATATTCCTTCCCCTCATTTATTACATGTTAATGGGGATGCATTCATCCATTCTTCACAAAGAACCATTACTACACCCAACACACAAGATACACAGATAAATTGTGGTAAATGAATCCCTACTAAAACAACATGCGACCAAACACTTCTTTTTCACCAAAACAGGGGATCACACGAGTAGTAAGAAACTAGATTGAAAATTAAGAAAGAATAGGGCTCTAGAATATGTGCACAACTCATCTAGAGAGTAAGAAATTAGGTACACCAAGATAAAAGAGAATAGATGAACTCATATTTTAGAAAAATACAGATCTTATGTCAATGGAAATAAATGGTTCCAAATTCCATTAACATTTGATCGTGGTCAAGATCATGAGGTTAGAATATCTCAATGTCCACAGAGTATTAAGATGTTAATGAAATACTTAATTTCCCATTGAGACACCATTAAAAATCTCAAAAAAGGCATTAAACTTGGTTTATGTGATATAAAATGAAAGAGGGGTGAAAGTGAAAAAACTAAGGAATCTAGAAATTTTACAAAGGGTGAGACATAGTTTCGTTGTGCCAACATCATGGTGACACCATTTCAATGCCACCATTTCAGTGCACCATTACGGTGCCACCATTTCGATTCCACCATTATAGTATCACCATTTCAGTTTACCACCATTTCTGTGTGCCAATGTTTGAGTGTAGCACCATTTTGGTGTGACACTATTTCAGTGTGACACTATTTCAGTTCCACCATTATCATTCCCCTATTATTATGCCACTACAACATGGACACTATATATATGTGCCCCTATAACGGTGCCACCATCTTGGTGAAACTGTTTGGTGAAACTAGATTTTTGTAAAACTCCCCAAGCGAACTACTGCAACCCATAAGAGGACCACAATAATTGTATTTTCAAAGAGGAATGGACCAGGGAAATCTGGGTCATTATATCAGATACCTCTCAAATATTCTCATCCCTTGGAATTTTAAACCAAACTCAGAAAAACAGGGTTTAAATAACCACCCTGTAAGATACATCTCAATTAGAAACCACCCCATGTTGTTCAAAAACAATAGAGAAAACATCAACATCCAATAACACCTCCTTGACAACTATCACATGAACAACATTACAAAGACTAAGGCTCAACTTCCTAGAAATATGGATTAAATAATTACTTCATCCATTTCATGATACTATTTTCTTTGGGTGGCATTGACTCGGATGAACAGGTTCAGTCACATATTCATTAATGCATATTGATTATAGATTAGGTCCTTCCCTCCCCAGATTTAGGACTTGTCACACAAATCAATGAAATTGAAACAAATCACATCATAACAACTTTTCCAGTAATTACAACCCATGAAATGGATAAATGTATAACATAGATACCAAATGTAGTATAGCTTTGGGGTACTAGCTATAAATCAATGCCTCCCACTCCCATGTAAGATCATTGAAGCCACCATGCCTCCATAAACACGAACCAATGGAATGGTCCATCCAAGAAGGACCTTATACTTATGATCCTTCATTCTTACCGGTCTCTCCACAAACATCACATCTTTTTAAATATCCCACACCACCCAATAAATGATGTGGGAGTCATTGTGTAGATACATACGAAGATGTGAGTCATGGAAGACTTCTTGGAACATTCCCAACCATAGTGGAAATGTGAGTTAATATGCCACCTTTCAAACTCATCCCAACACCTCAAAAGGACCGATGAACCTGGGAGAAAGCTTTCTCCCTCTACCAAGCATCAACTTCCCTCATCGAGGAGAAACCTTCTATAATTCAAGGTCCCCAACCATGAACTCCAAATTCCTCCACCTAAGATCGGTATATGACTTCTCTTACTCTTGTGCTACCACCATCCACTCCAAGACAAGATTCACCATCTCTGTCGTACTCTACACCAATTACATACTAGGAATAGTTACCTCCCTGACATTTTTCTAGCACATGGTTGAATGACACAACCTTCAGTATAGAGCTTTGAATGGATACAAACCAATGGAGGAGTGATACATATTATTGTAGGAAAACTATACCAAGGTACCCAAGACCCACTAAAGTACAAAACACAATCTCGTAACTTTTCCTACAACGTTTGGATAGTCCTATATATCTATCCATCCAGATGACGGTGGATGGAAGTGTAGAGGCGTAACAGATTGCTGAAGGAATGTTGTAATACCCTCTAGAATCGCGATGTAAAACATGTATTCTAATATGAGACAATGGATCTTGGAACTCTAGACAGGTGCACCACCTCATCTAAATACCTCTTTGAGAAGGCATACACTGTGCTCGACAACATGATCTCTAAGAGGTGAGCCAATTTCATTTAACAGTCCACTACTACACAAAGATCATTGCATGATCCTTGTTTCCTAGGTAATTCTATGATGAAATCCATCGAGATGTCATCCTATGTCCCTCAGAAATGACTAAGGGATCAAACATACCAACGGGAACACGGTTCTTATCCTTCACCTAATAACACACTAGGAACCTGGCCAGAAACTCCTCCATGGTCAGCTTTACAATGCGAAACCAAAAATGTTCCCTCAATCCTTGATAAATTTTAGAAACTTCTAGGTGCACCAGTAGGGGAGAGCTATAGAACTCACAGAGAACTCCCACTCCCACTTCCATTGGGAAAAAATCCCCAATAAAAACATATGATTTTGACTATCCTCCAACCATACTATTGAAGCATCACCCCAGACAGCGCGATCAGGCATCACATCAGTTTATGAGTCTCCTGGATGAGACTCCTCCTTCCACACCAGTGGAGACTGCACATTCATCTGAAATAAACATCCTCCATCACTATCCAATCTCGCATCCAGACACAAAGCAGACAACTCCTCAATTTCATTCGAAGAAACTATGGATTCCTATACTACCTCCATGTATGGATTCCTATTAATGGCATCGACCACTACATTCCCCTTTCCTGAGGATTATGAGATATCAACGTCATATTCCTATATAAACTCCATCAACATTTGTTGCCGCAAGATCAGGTCTCTCTAAGAGATGTTATACCTTATGACCTTTTTATCCATGAAGACAAGAAATCCTTCCCAAATGAGGTAATTTTACAAAAAATTCAATGATAATATGACGACGACAAGATCCAGATAATGGGTGGAATAGTTATGTTCATGTAGATGTAACTTCTTATACCCATTAGGGATCACTCCCCACTACTTCAGCATTACACATCCCAAACCATGACCCAAAGCATCCCAGAACACCTTGAACATCACCCCTCCCTCCGGAAACCTATGCACTAGAGAATAGACAGACTTCCCCTTCCAGTAGCTGAATGATTCTTGATAATACACACTCGACATGAAAGCCTACTATATTTTGGTCGAAGATGTCAACAGAGCCACAAATCAAGAGATATCTGGTACAAACCTCTAGTAGTAACCCAATAGACCTAGGAAGCTAGGAACCTCTACCATGTTCATGGGTGATTCCAAAGAAGTAAACACACTTAACTTTGATGGGTCTACTGCCCTTCCTTATTGAGACACCACATGTCTAAGGAGGTTCACCTCTTCCATTTAGAACTTGCACTTGGAGAACATCCCAAAGAGATTAGGGTATCATAGGAGCTCCATGACTGTCCTAAGGTACCTAGCATTATCCTACAATGACATTGATTAACTCAGATTATATTCAATGTAGACAATGATGAAGCGGTACAAGAACTAGTGGAATATAGAGTTCATGAGACCTAAAATCATGGCTGGAACATTTGTGATACTAAATGGTATGACCACGAACTCAATGCCCCTTACCTGAACCTAAAAGCAATCTTCAATATGTCACAAACCTTCACCATCAAATGGTGATATCTAGACCACATATCGATCTTTGAGAATCAACCATCTTTACTCAGCTGATCAAAAATATCTTCTCTTCTTGGGAGAGGATAAAAGTTATTAACCATTATCTGATTCAGTATCTGCTATTCTATTTACAGGATCAGGCCATCATCTTCCTTATTTGAAAAAATGATAGGAGAACCCCATGATGACACACTCTGCTGGATAAAACCCTTTTTCATCTGGTAGTCAACCTGAATACGCAATTCCTGAAACTTATAGGATGTCATCCGATATGGAGACATCGAAATTTGATATACACAAGTTTGCAAGGATATTCTGAACTCAACATCAAATCTAGGGGTAGAGTCACATTATCATTTGGGAATACTTCCATGAAAATCCAAAAAACACTCATAGCATCTCCCATCACAGCTGCCGTCAACCCCACTAACATCATGGTTAACATATAAAGAAGAGGTTCCACATGTTGACTTCCCTTCTAATGACTATGCTCACCAAAAACATTTATACACTGGCCATCCATGTCAAGAAACACAACCCTAATCCAGAATCAATCAACAACATCATGCATAGAAAACAACTAGTTGATGCCAAGGATGACATCATATGACTGCATCTATAGTATAAGATGATCCCCACTGGACTGATGTAGCCCCAACATCAGTCTATATCCTAATAAAATCATTCCAAGCTGGTCTAACCTCTCTCTGGTGTGCTCTACACTAGGGGTACAGAAAGTATCTCACCTTCCACTCCCAAGGAACTCGTTAGACAAGGTGATTCAGCGGAGAGAGAATCTCTAGAATAAAAAAATAGATACAGGAGTACTTAATAAAGTAATCGTACCTCAAACAACCTCTAGTCCCAGTGGAACAACTACCTCAATAGTGTGCAACTCCCCATTCACCACTCCTCAACCCCTATTTTAATGAGAAAATTTATGACTATGCCCTAGTAAAAGTCCCTTAGGAGAACCCTGAGGTCATCCTCCTCCAGCACTGTCTACACATAGTGGAGTAATATCCCACTTCACCTACTTTTGGAAATGATTGACTGTAAACTTATTATGGTAAGGTCGCTGAAAAACCTACCCAACTCCAACATAAAAATCTTGAATTAGGAACTTGAATTGAAGTTGTCCATGGCCAACAAAGACCAATCACCTCATTCTCAACACCATGGATAAATGGTGGGGACTATAATATTGTGACTAGAACTGCTGAGGCCTACTTCTTGCTGGCTGAAACCTGGAATTCATTGACATTGGATACCCACTACTAAATTCCTTATCATTTGAAAAACTTGGATGGGTCCCCTCTTGTATTACACCTTCCTACGAGTGCATCATCTCAATTACTTCAGCCTTATTTTGAACATCTAATTGTGTTGGTAGATTAAATGGAGTGACGTCATACTGAATAGGGGATTGGAGTGTCTCCTCGAAGAATCTCGCTTGTGAATCCTCAATAGGAAAGAGATTTTGAGAAATGAGGATGATATCCATGAACATGATCCCCAGTTTCCTCACTGACATGCTCTCTTACTTGAGGGAGAGCAGCTCCTGCCTCTTCTTGGCATTCTTCATCGAAGAAAGAAAGACATCCCACAAATCCTTCTCAAAGTTAGACCATGAGACATTGGTCTCCTTACTCCCCCTAATGTAAATGCTCCACCACTAACATTGGGTCCTTGCATCAGGATCACTACTAGAGGAACCCATTACTCCCTTGGAGCATAGATCATGTTAAAGGCAATTCTTAGCTCTTCAAGCCATCCCTCCATCTCTAGGTATGAGATGATGTCTCCATACGTTCCCAGGATCTTCCACTGGAAATCACAAAGAGGCTTTTAGATAAATTCATCTTCCTCCTTTCAATAGTCCCTCTGCTGATCAACGAATTCATCATGATGGGCATCAACTTCTCATACTACATGTAGAAAATATTTGGGTGCCACAGCTGAAAAGGTTAATAAAAAAACTCTTAAGCCTAGGTAGTATAAAATTTAATTTTAAAATTTATTTTAACACATTATTTAAATTAAATTCAAAAAACTCACATGAGACATGGTAATAAAAGTCATTATGAAGCATGTTCCTTTCCAAGGGTCTATATCCTATAATCATTTTAGCATTAATTGGTCATTCAGTATGTATAGAGTCCTTGCGTCTGACCATGGGGGGCCCTAAATTCCCATGTCCTATATGGTCTTTTTTGGCCTGTTTCATGCACTAGGGATGACTAAAATCATTACCCATCCAACCCATGTAATCTACACTATGCCTAACCCCAAACTCAGTCATATTCCTCAGCCATCAGCCTATAATACCATTCTGTCATGATATTTATTCTTCACTATGACAGAAGGTAATGTTAAGTGGCACACCCTTCCTTCTTAATGATAAAGGAGGGATAATGACCCCCCAAGTCCCACCTCAATTTGTCCTTAATTGGAAACTAAACCCATGATTATATATTCTCACAAAAAATAGATGGAATTACACTATTCAATGAAACATGATCATGAGATAAGACGGTAAAAATCCAAAACAACACCAAAATTTTTTATAATGGAAACCAAAATCCAACCCCTAAATGATTTAAACATAAACTATTAAAAAAGTGCATCCAAACCACCATAGAAATTAACAAAATAAATAGTCTAAAAAATAACACAACAATTATCCTTATTCCCTAGAAAGTAAAGTCCAACATGGTCATCAAGGTCATCCTGGAAACCTAAATATAGTTTTAAAATAATAGGGTGAGTATAGAAGTATAACCAATAGGAAAACTAATGCTACTTATTCACATGTGGGAGAACATACCAGTGCCCCAATGAGAGAATAGTAGAACCACAAAGAACCTACCAAGGAGTATTAACCAGCATGGAATCACCAAGGAACATGTCACAAATTAATAAAAGTTATGTAAAGTTATTTTATAAGAACATCAACATTAGGGTAACCCACACCACTTCCCCACTCGTAAACCACTCATTCCTAATGACTATCATCTAGATGTTATAACTCCTCCAAAATTTAGTCCCACTGCAACAACCTTCCCTCACACACTTGGGACTCAAACAACATAAAACATATCTCCTATAGACACCTAGGCCACAACCACACCACACACCCCGCCTGTAGACACATGGGCCACCAAAAATACGCCTATCACCCGAAGACACCTGGTCCTCAGCCAAAAGACACATGGGAAAGCAATCCCTTTCCTCAGACACCTAGGGCTCTCACCCACCACAAAATATGCTTGAACGATCTTGGGATATTGTAAACCTCAAGCCAATATAGCCTACTGAGATATGCTGGAGTGGTATGAACCAGAAGAGGTTGCAAGGAAGCAAGTCAGTAATCAACATTTCGTCCTCCCAGTAAGATGTTAGGAATGTCACCTGACCCCATGAAATGTGGGTGTATGAAACATGGTGATCAATAAGGGTGGGCTGCATATAAATAATCACAAGGAACGAAATTTTATACATATAGGTAAGAAAACATTCAACCTAACCTAAAATTAAAAACAAACAAGCATCCCACAAAGAACCAAAATTATTGCTACCCTAGTATGCACAACCACAAAAATATCCCCAAATAAAACACCAGCCTAACCTCATTCATTTAACAACATTCCATTTGTTAATTTAATGGTTCAAATTTATTTATTCCTGAACTACCCGAGAAACTAACAAGAACTACATATGTAAACAATTTTAGAAGGCCAAAGGACACTAAAAACAGCAATGGAAAACAATTCAGTAAGGACCAATTTAAGGAAAATACATTTTACTACCCATTCATAAAAATAATGGGGAAAGAACAACATGTAGTCCCATTTGAGACCCCCTTTTTTCCGAGACACATGTTTAACTACCTCCAACTGTCATTCATCAATGTTATCCCACTCAATCATCCTCTCCCAACAAGAACCGGCAACACCGCTGCACAAAAACACCACATCCAACACACCCATAAACATGATGTCATCGAAAAACTTGTCATGTATCCCTGCTACCCAAATATTTCCCAGATGCAGTCCCACTACCTAAAATGAGAATTCATTCAAAATTTAATCAATCTATCTAAATGAGACTCTGTCACACCCCATGTACCTCCCCATACAAAAATTCAATAGCAACCACCGTTAAAGCACAACCCTACAACACACAAATACCACACCTTTCTCACTAAACAAACTCTGCTGTAAACCCATGTACCCATAATAATGCACCCAATAGATGAAATATATAACCCACACAAAGTCACAAAACCAGATAGAACACAGAATAAAACCACACCTACTAAACATGATGTATTCAAATTTGGTAAACACTATTCTTTAAAGACACAATTATAAACTGGGAGACCACACAAGGGGTTTCATCATGGGGCATCCATTTCATTTAACTAAGTGTACATGATTAAGATGATTTCATGTTTTTACAATTTATCAAAGAATCATAAAAAATAAAAAACACCACTAGTGTAGAAGAAAAAACCACCAATGACCATGATATGTCGAAGGCCTTACAGCCCACACAATTGAACACAAGGTTCATGGATAGCTAGTAAAATATCATATGTAGCATCATTACATCCATTCCACTAGTTCATTAACCCCTATTATATCTTTTTCACTATATTATCATCCCCTAATTTATTACCTTTTAAGGGAAAAAAGTATTGAGTTCTTATTCATGATGAAACATTTCTACACCAACTTTGCATGATACTCAAATAACGAGTGGTAGAAGAATTCTTTTTGAAACTATATGCAACCAAAACTCCTTTTTGCACCAAAATAGGGGACCATGCAAGAAGTAGGACACACCAAGAAAACTTAGTAAGAAAAGTGATCTAGAACACACTCACAACATGAATATAGAGGAAGGATTTAGGCACACTAAGAGAATAGATAAGGGAGGACTGAAGATTTTAGAAATATCTCAATCCTAAAATAATTGAAGAAAATGGTTCCAAAGGGCATTAACCTAAGATTGTGGTCAATATCAAATGGTTTCAATACCACAATGTCCATATACTATTAGTATATTAATGATATACATAATACCCCTTTGAAATTCCCTTAAAATGTATAAAGAAGTATTTAAACTCGATTTATGTCAAATAAATTGTAAAAGTGAAGAAACCAGGAAAAAAACAGAAAAATGGAAATTTTTTAAAAATGGTGAGAAACTATTTCTATGATCCACCGTCTTGATTCCACACTTATGGTTCCACCACTATAGTGCCACCTTTTTAGTGAACAAGAGATTTGGTGCCACTTTTTCGGTGTGCCAAAATTTTGGTGCCACTGTACCAGTTTACAACTACTTCGATGCCACCATTATGTAGTAAAAATTTCATTGACACCATTATGGTGCCACCATTATTTTTCCACCATTTTGTGTTGCACCATTTAAGTGCCACTATTATAGTTCCACTATTTTGGTGTGCCACTATTTCGGTGCCATTGTTATGGTACAATCTTCATGGTGAAACTATATTTTTTTCAAACTCCCAATGCAAACCATAACAAACCCTAAGAACACCACAAGCACATGATTTTCATAAATGAATGGATTGGTGATATCTGGGTCATTTCACTCCCAATTGGATGTAATAATGTAACATGAATCTATTTTGACAATGAAAAATAAGGATACAAAGCAAATAACTAAAATAAAAAAAATGGGGGTTTAAATTAATTCAATGGATGGTAATATTATACTACCAAAGGTATTACCAATGGAATAATGATATAAATATTTAATATATTGGATTGATGAAAAAAAATTTCCACAGGGTAAAGATTGTGAATTATACCATCAAGGTGTTATGAGTTATGTGTATATTTTTAATGATGAAGATACTATAAATAACATGTGAAATGAAGTAATTTTTAAGGAATAAGATGATAAATACTAGTTAATTGTTTTCTATGTAAGTGAGAATAATGAAGTAATTATGTATTGGAATTAAAAGTGTATGTTATGAGAATCATGAAACATATAAGTATTGTTTAGTATATGATTTTCATTTTGAATGTGAATGAACATGTTGAATGATCCTAGTGTATTGGAAAAGTAATTTAATATCAAGGTGATATTTGGATTAATTTAAGATAGCCATTAATTTGTTCTTGAGGGTGAAAAAAAATTAGTATGGATAAACTTATGATTTTATTGGATAATATAAATTTGATATAATTGGTGCCTATAAAATAAATAAGGGATTTATTGAAAATGTGTTTTATTCATTTATTAATGATTTTAAAGTCATTTTTTAATTAATATATTCAAAAAATATTTGTTTTATGCAAGAACATAAAAGAGTGCATGTTTTTAATATGGTATTTTGGTAATTTAGGGTCTTACCAGGTTTCAAGAGATTATCTGATAAACTTATTCACATGTTTGGTAATTGATAATCAAGAGATACATTATGATATATGATTCATTAATATTATGTTGATATGGAGAAATGTAGTCACCTAATTTCTTGAGTTTTGTTTTTTAATCCTTTTAAAAGGGTTATAAGGAAAACCATTTATGAAATTGTTCATGTATAACATTTACTGTGGTTTAGAGGTTATTTTATTATTTTTCTATATGAATATTTATATATATTAGATAACCTATGCGGGATATTTTTATTTTTAATAAAAAAATACATACTAAATGAATTATAATTCTATCTATGGATCTTATGATGTATTTAGGCCTCAGTCAGGGAGAATCCACCTTTATTTGTCAAAGTAAGAGGTGAAGTGTTAATTGGTAAAAGTGAAAACAAATGGTGATATTGTACTAATTTAATGGAATGAAACAAATTATGTATATCTTATCATAAATATTCATCAAAAATTGGGAAATTATTTTGAAAATAAATTTTATCATGCTACATTCATTTACGGTGAATCATATGGTCTCATAAATCATCACTGATTTATAGTATTGTTATTCATAAATATATATTCATCACCAAATTTGTTATGATCAATGATCTATATCACTCTATATAATTATTTATGCTTTTATTACATGACCAAATATCCACATTCTAGTTATGTTCTTCTATGTGGAAACAATGTAATGAGTTACATTGGGTAACTATTTTGTTTTTAGCATTATTTTTCAAAATACGAATTATTATTGAATAATATGATGTGGGTTTTAAATAAAGTAACATTACGAAAATAAAACCATTGATGACCCATAAAAATTTGATGGTGAAATTGAATTCAAGGGCCGTATAATGTAATATATTGTGTTTTTATGAATTCTTTTTTAAAAAAAAATAAAATTATTTTATGGAATGTGTTTCACCTTACACTGTGTTAAGCTTACTTTTTATTTAACAGCACATAAATATTTCGATAAAAGAAAACACTGGTATTATATTATGGAATAAAATACCCTATTTTTTGCTTTTGTTATACATAATAATGAGTTTCTATGATATCTTATAATACAAGCAGGACAAAGTTTTACCTAAGTACTATATACTATTACTATTATTATTTAATATAACACCAATCACATATAAATTGAAATTGAGGGAATGGATACGATTAAAAACAATAATAAAATATTTATTCTTCAAGTTATTATTATTTATATATTTATTTTAATTAAATAAGAGTCTTTTAAATGAAAAGAAATATTTTATCAAAAATAGTAACATTTATAAAAGCCAGTTTAAATAAATTTGGTGCACATAAATTAAAATTAAAATTAATTTTTATTATAAAATTTATTTTAAAAAATAATATTCAATTTTAGATCATAAAATCAAAATAAGTATATGGTGATTTTTTTGTATTCTTATGAGAAGTTTTATTTTTTGATGAATAATGAAAAATGTTGAGTTTTAATTGAAAAAACAATTTTGATTAAATTATTTATAATGTAAAATTGTTTTTCAAATTACATTTAACATAAGATTTGGTGAATTATAAATTTACTAAACTTACAATCGATTTATCCAGCATTAAAAGCCTACTTCCTTATTGATGAATGTAAGATTATTTTGAAAATTAAATTTTAAAACTCTACGATTTTAATTTTGAAATATAGATAACATATTTATAATAATTATAATTATTAATTTATAATAATACCAATTAAATTATTGACCAAAATTATTACTGAAAATAGCAAAAATTAATCATGGTAATTAAGAGAATAAATAGTTTAGCCAACAGATTATCATTAAATGTAAATGTAAAATCACTAAGAAAGTTGTCCAAGTCCCATTTCATGGACATCTATAGTCTTGTAGAAACCTATACTTGAATATTGTATGATTTTGGGACAATAATCCATTAATTTCACTGATATAACAAGTTAGGAATTAGAATAGACAAAAAAATATACATTTCTACCTTTTAAATTCTAAAATACTTTGGTACATGGATAAAACTAAATATGTTAAGTTAAAAATATTTGGAAGTTAAATGAGTTTTTATCTTGATTATTTTCAGAAATTTTTTATTATTGATATAATAACATTAAATTCTCAAGAAACTACAACATAGTAATTATTCAGTTAATAAATAAATAAGTTAAATGATACAAAAACATTATAAGTGATGTAAATTTAATGAATTATTATTTAAAATTATATTTTTAGATGAATATACCATTTTAAAATTTTTTGAAAAGAAAATATTTTACTACTATCATTATGTTGATTTTATTTGAATTTAGTTAAATGAATAATGTCGAAATTCACTTCACTACTATTATATAAAAATTTCCAGGTTATCTAACATTTCTATGAATAATATATCTCATAAATCTGTTTTTTAATATTAATTAATATCAACTATGGTCATTTAATGGGACAATATTTTATTATAAGGACTATATTTCATGTGAATTAGAGAAAAATTATAAGTTGGGTTTGGGTGAACATAGTGTTTTTGCTAGTTACATATTCTTGGGATAAAATTATTTTTCAACACGTATGTGTATTTTAATTTATAATTTACATATTCAATTTTATAATCAAATTGTGTAGATTATATAATAAGTTATTCTCAAATTATTTCTTAACTAATAAATTTCCTACGTTTGAAAAATAATTAACTTAATAAAATTCAAGTTGGTAAAAGTGTGGAAACATATACGATAAGGATCAAAATTAGAAAAATGAAAATAGTTTCCAATGGTGGAGGTGTTTCTAGACAGAATAGACAATTAAATTGATTATTATTTAATAATGGTTCCAATTATGTAGGTTAGACCTCCCAATATTTCATAGTTTTTAATATTTATATGAACACCACTCCTAATCTATAAAATGACACTCACTCCCCCCTTCTTTATACAATGAAATCCATTTCTCCTGAATAACTCTTAAATAAATAATATCCTTACACCCCATAAATCATTCTATATGCTTCATTTTTTTTGAATAAATTAAATCCTTTTAATGTTTTAATGAAAACCAATGGATTTTACCATAAGTCGAAAAAATTATTCCTCTAAAATCATTTTTATTTTATTTCCTTCTCCACCTCCTTCACTGGTTATTTTATCTTGAATAAAAAAAACCTAAGTGTCACATATATACTTATATTCTTTTATTTCATGTCTGTAAACTACAACCATAAAAACATCCATTAAATGGGTTACCAAATCATCTTTTGGTATGTACGACAGACGAATGCATTGCGAATCTATGTCATTCATTTCTTTAATAAACACCTTTCGTGGTCGGGAATAATTTCAGAAATACTATCTATATATGATATACACACATATATATATATATAGTATGGGTGATGTTTCTATGGATCTATAATTTTAATATAACAAAAACCTATATTAAATTCATTTTTTGGGAAGACGATAACATCATTCACGTGTAAGACTGACTATCATCTTACGAAGGGATGTCACCCATTCAAACTATAATCAGAATGTATTAGGGATAGGTTTATTAAAAATATTTTATATATATGACATAATATTTCTATTTTATTTAAAATATATATATATATATATCAATTACATTAATTTCCTTATATATGATAATAAAATGTAAACAACATTTATGCGTATATACAACCCACTGTATCTATGAACTGTTTATTGCGTTTATAATCACAAACTTTTATGGAATACTCTAAATATATATATAATGAATATATATTATTTTCAAGTTATTTTTTTACATTATTTATTTTATGAATCAATTATTTTACGAATATAATAAAAAATTACAACTGAGAACATGTAAAAATTAAGAGGTTATTACTTGAAATGTAATTTTAACATGGAATTGTTAATAAATGGGAAATAATAAATCTAATCAAATTAATAAATAATGTGATTTAGATATAAAGATGGTTAGGTGATAGATTTGTAATAAATTTATAATTATTAATTATTATTTTTGAATGAGTACAACGAGAGTCAAGACTTAATGTGAAGGATTTCTTTCTCATTTTTTACTAATGTGAGACACATTCTATATTCACCAACCATTTCATCTATGTGGTTAATATATTTCTCATGAATTTAAAATATGATTATTATCATTAATTTTTTTTTGTATTTAAATTATTTTGTGGGATATCTATTTCATTGGATCATTGTTTGAATTTTTCCAAAGAGGTAATTGAATTTATCATTCTCAATTTTCCTTCAAGGAGACAGAAGTCGAATAATGAACGTATATTCTTTACGAGGTATTTAATCATTCAATTTGTAAAGTCGTATCATGACTCTAATAAATTTTAATATATTTTAATATTCATTCAATGTTTTTATTTCAGAGGGATTATGATTCAAATTTTCCAATGTTGTATGAGGTTATTGTTATAATCTCATCATCTATTGGGATTGTTTATGATTATGCTTCCATTCATGAAATATGATGACCTATCTCTAAATAATTCTCTTGAATGATATTATCCAATGGTTAGTCATGATATCATTCTGTAATGTTAAATTTGTTTCCACTCATTGGAACAAAATATAATTATGAAATTAATTTATGTAATGAAAACAATATTTATCTCTTCCCTAAGAAATTTAATTTCACCCAAAATCATGATTTCAAACAATAATTCCTATTTTTTTAATACTATCAAGTTATATATAAAATTTATTTTAACCGCTTTTTTAAAATTCTCCAAAATATTATAAAAAGGAATATTATTGACATTTTATGATAATGTTTCCTTTGGATTCTATTTATAATGATGATGGAATCATCAATTTTATATAATGATCATGTGCATAATTCTCCACCATCATATCCATTCTATTTGGGTAAGCCTACAATATAAATATAAATTAATATATTAAAATAAAAATGGATTCTCAAATATTCATTAATTAATTTGTTTTAAATTTATTTTCATTAAAATTAATTTTGAATAGGTTTAATAATGTGTTCTAAATAATTTTAAAATCCTTAATTATATGTTTTAATTATTTTTCCATTGAAAATAATTAAAAAGTTTTTTTAATATTAAATTATTTTAAAAATGGTTTTGAAATCATTCATTTTAATGTTTCAATGTTATTTTCAAATAAATTGTTCTTCAAAACTTTTTTATGTTCCATAAATCTATTTTCAATGAGAAAAGCATATTTTACTAATAAAAGTTTCCAAATGAATTTTTAAAGATTAATTTATATGTATCCAAATACAAGTTTCGAAGAAAAGGATTTTGAAACGGATTTATGAAAGTTATTTTCAAGAAAATGATATTTTAGGTAATAAATGATCCATGGGATCTTTCAGAATAATTATCCGTATTCGATGACATCAGTTGGTGTTATCAGTTTCTTGTTGTGGATATGATCCACGATTATCATTTAAATTATTTCTCAGAATGGTTTGTGTTATTTTGGAATTATGAATATGAATCTTGTTTCAAATAAATTTGTTATTCCATGATAAAAGGATTATGAAAACAAAATCATTTTCATAAGTTATTCTACGGTGAAATGATTATGAAACATATCTCTTTTCTACTGGTTATGTTATGATTACATGTTTAGGATACCAATTTTATTTAATGCATTATGATAAGATTTGTTTTTATGTTCTTGTGATACTGATATGTATAATTTAGTGATGTGATTGTTGGACCATATATCTCTATATAATACATTGGGTAATATTTATATATCTCAATAGATAAACAAGGTTGGAACAAGGAGTGAAACTTCTATAACAAGGGACTTCTTACACTATGATGGGTTTCAAAGTGCACTAATTCTACTATAATGAATGTTCTATGATTTTTGATGGTGGTGTGTCCAGGCCTGTAGGGGAATCCCCCATGAATTTAACTGATCTATTTTATAAATTATTCCAGACATCTAGGGAAATATTTTATATATTAATGTGGTGTCCATATATATATGTCTTATGTCGATGTTATGCCCTCACAATTCATATTATTTAGTAATATTATCATTTATGTCTCATAAAATCCCATTATTTATTTCATGAATCCTTATTATGATCTTTGGTATACATTTTATGATTTTCAAATGATATTATCATGTTATCATATCCTTTTGTTCATGTTATGATAATGTCTCTCCTTTATTTATCATTACTGAGAATTTGAGGTCTCCCTATATTTTGTTTCCTCCAACCATGCAATAAAAATGTTTTTATGTTGTATTGATAAATGGTAAGATATTTTTGGGAAAAATTGAATATCGTCCAAAAAACTATGAGATTATGTTTCATGTTTCAAAAAGAAATAAAATATTATGGTCTACAAGATTATATTTTTTGTAATTTATTGATTATTTTTATTAAAACATTCAATATAGGTGTATGATATGATGGGGTTTCTAAACATATTCATACCCTTAAATTCAATCAATAATTGTTTAATGGTTATATATAATATATAAATCATTAACTAATTTTATTTTGGTTTTTATTTCACTTCAGTATTTTTTATGTTGTAACCTGTCAAATATATTATTTTTTACGAATATTTATATTGAAATGTATGGTCATTACATATAACCTGACCATATATTCCTTATAACATACCATTCCTTATCCCATTTTAAATAATATGAAAATAAACCACATTGAAATCTAATATTCCTTAATAAATATTTATATATTTAACCAAAAATGGTATGTAATAGTAGTTAATAATGTCACACACTAGTAAAAATAAATCAGAATCCAAAAAATTTGATAATCTTAAAAAATTTAATGAATCAATTTGGATTAAATAAATAATCAATTATAATGTTACCAATGTTATCTAACTTAGTTCTCAAAAAATCCATATTCCTTTTAGATCTAGGGGTTATATATTACTGAATCATTTGTTTATTAACTATAACCCAAAATATAGGACAATTGTATAATATAATTTTTAATGTTATTAATAATATAAAATATTTGATTTCAAAACCATTAAATAAAATATAGAATATAATAATACTTGAATATTTATTATTATCCTCATAATAGTTAGAATATATTATAATATCAATGATTATTATAACTATGTAATGATGATTATTAATTGTTTAAATATTTATTTTCTATTATGATACCAATGTCACTACACCAATTTTGACTAGGAAGCTGACCATTTATATTATAATAAAAATATACTATTATTCATTACTATTTATGTATGAACCATTATTATTAAATAATATAGAGTGGTTTACTTATAAATACCATTCTTAGGTTTATTTTCATATAAAATTTCAACAAAATTAAAAAATATGTTATGATAGTATCTAAAATATGATAATGAATACATTAATATACAAATTTCATGAATTATGATACATTATGTTTTAAAATATGAAATTTATGGTTCGTCCCAATACACCCGTAATTTATTCCCTTGGTTAAAAATGGAAGTTTTATATTAGGTATTACTATATTTTTAGTTAATAGGAAAAATATTAGTATAGTTAATTATTTAGAATATGAACTAATGATATCATGTCCTATTGAAGAGTTAAACCATGTGTGTAGTTAGGTGTCATTATAGTGGAATATATGATGAACGATTAGATACACAATCAACCCATTTTCATGAATATTACTTCTATGAGTAAATGTATCATATCATGGATCAACTTATTATCTAGATAAGAATGTAATTTATAGGAGAATAACACAATCTATAATTCACCAAAAATCAGGGATATTATACACTATAAAGACATTTCCCTCACTATGACCATTACCTCAATCTTATACCTTCTTTTTCAATAACATTTTTCTTTAAAAATCAACAAGATATTTAATTTGAATACAACTAAACTTTAGAGTTTTGTTTCCCATATATTTTATGATAATACATAAATGATCAATCCTCAAATTATCATCAAAAAAATATTCTAACATATAATGTTATATGAACTCTTTTATGATACCTACTGAACTACTCCAGACCCCTATTCAATGAGTTGTTTCTAAAAATAACATAAACTATGAACTGGATTTGATATAAAAAATGATAAAATATCACTCATACATAATCTTATTTTTTAATTCCAATGGTCATTTTAGGTTTATTGTTTTAGGGAATCTGTAAAATTATTTATTCTGTAAAAAAAAATCTTTTATATCAAACATACGATTTTCCCACGTCGTAAGAATCTAAAAATATATAATAATACTTTCACATCTTCTATTAATTTTATATTTAAGACAATTTCAGGATATTTCACTCATTTATAAACTTCATATGCTAGTGAAATAGAAACATGAGAATTGGTTAATCTAAGATGATTAATAATGATGAATATAATTCAATAATATTTAAATATCACCAATGATAACTATATGGTCATATGGGTATTATAATGATATGTAACATACTTAAAACTAATAAATCATTGATCAGAAACTATGAGTAAGGGATTACGTCCTAAATGAGGCAAAAAAATAAATCACAATGTTTTTGTAATATTAAACAAAAAAATTATTCCATTGAATCAAAATGTATTCATAATAATAAATGTTAGAATATGAAATTAACATGAGAAAAGGTAAAAGTAATATTTTTGGAGTATTCTACATCACTGATTTCCCATAACAGAGTAGAGAAGGATAGTCCATTAGATTTATGTAACATAGTAGAGAAAGTATCAAAACATGTTTCCCATAGTATAGAAATTATTCAAAAAAAAATTACTATAATTGATTCATGAGATGGAAATCCATAACTAATTCAATGGTTGGTGATACAAGACCCCAACCATCACTAGGAATACATATGTGTTCGACTTGAAATTAATCATTAAATATATTATAAATAACCCATGGTTATATAAATAGGTTTCATTAAACATGTCCTAAATAATTCATGGATTGAATTCTGGTTTCAAACCATTCTAAATTTAATATTACAGTAAAATAATACCATATCATTATAATACAATACCTATAAAATAAGAGTGTATCCAAATTTATTCAGTAACATTGTAAGAAAGTAACCTAAAATTATGATAGAAAGTTATAGGGTATCCACCCCATATAGATAAAAAACAATAAATTTTATCCAATATATTTCCATAATCAATAGACATATATAATCCTAGACAACACCGTTATACAAATGATAAAAAAAATATTTATAGAGAAAAGTCATTGGAGGAAAGTTCATGCATATAAGAGGGGATAATTTGGAAACAAAAATGTATTAATGGATTATATTAATTATATAATTTAATAATACATAACTCCAATAAAGAAATATGGTGTATATTAAAATTTTATTAATTACCACAATCAATATTATTATATTTCAAATTAAAATTACAGAAATGAATAACACTTATATGATGTTTTTGAAAAATCACTTCTAAAGAAAACATATTTCACCATTTAGAAAAATGAATGATAAATTTTATATAACCAAGATATAGTTCATTCCATTTAAAAAGTATAAAAAATCTGATGGAAGGTTTTATATAAAATTATTAAGTAAGTGAAATGATGTGTTTACAGAATAAAAGTTAAAAAATATTCTTTTTATACATTGATGAAATTTAACTCAATAGACAACATTAATTTTTTTGAAACATTTATTTAAATTTATGAATTATAAAATGTCCATAATCATTTATTGATGATTATAAATGGTTATTTTTTTAAACATATAATGAATATTGAAAACAAAAAAGGGAGTTTCCTAACTAATAATTGGTAGGGTCCATTTCTTTATAGGTTTTCGAAAATGATAAAAAATGGAAAATGATATAGTGAGAAGAAAAGTAAATGTCAATAAAGGGCTAGGGGATAATAAAATTATTGGTTATTTAGTTGTAAAAGTTTATATATTCATCATATATATTTTCTTTCAAATGAAACCACTATTAGAAAACGCGATTTGTGAAAAACCCGTCATGCTACTTATAACATAAAAATAGAAACAAATTTTGATGAATATTTTAAAAGGATCATTAAAATATCATAATATTTTAGATATTAAATAAATTCCATTAACCGGGAAATGAGTATATTGCATAAAAAAATAACATGTATTAATATCAAACATGTCTCATCATATTAAATTTGATTTGAAACCCCTTGCAACTATATTATCTATTGTGCTTAATCCCCATGAAATATATTATTTGAAAAGAATAATTAAATACATTGAATAAAGAGATGGTTATCCTGAAAACTATATATTTTTATATAGATTAAAAAATCTTGATAATACATTGTGTATGTAAATAAATATTTATCAAGGGTAAAAATTTGTGACATGAAACTATTATCTTGTTTCCCCTCCTAGAATAGTGAAAACTATATTCCAATATAATAATCATAAATATCACAATAACATATTTACCAAAATAATTAATATCCATTACTCTTATAAACCTAATTTATAATTATTATCTTCAAGTATATTTGTTTATAATTATATGTTTTAAATATCCAGTGTGGTTAATATTGACTGTTTTAAAATAGATTAGTAATGGTGATGTTGTTATTGAATATTATCCCATATATTGTGAATAAAAGTATTAAAATATACATGAATTGATTTTTTATAATTATTTATAATGATATATCCTATTTTTTATGTTTTGTTTGTTATTTTCCTCGGAGAAAAAAATTCAACATACCAATTTTCTTGATTTTCAATTAACGAATTGTAGTATCATATTTAATGTGTTAATTATTAATTTGACCATTTAAAACTCAAAAATAAATAATTATTTTATTCTTAATATAATATATTATTAGTAATAATGTTATAATAAAGGCATCTGTTGTTTTTTAAAAACCTAGTTTATGTACATTGGTAGACGGACCAAAACAAGAACATACGAAAATTCTTGGTTTATTATTACTATGAAGTTTAATTATTTATTGAATAATATAGTTTTTACATTAAAATAAAAAAAATTGATGATTTTTTATTTTTGGATAATTTTTTATGAGTTTTTAGAAAATAATATATAAACCAGATTAAATTTGAGATATTTTACTTGATGGAGGTCGTAATCAACAAGACACACTATTTATCTGTTCATTTAATAACGAGTTATTAAAAAAGGTGTATTATAACTTTTAAAGTAATAATAATTAATATAATATAATATATTTTAAATTTATTTTATTTTTTCTCCCATATAAATATTAAATAATATGGGATGATAAAAATTAAAGTCACCACTTCTTGGAGGTGGGAGTCGAGGAAACCAATGAATTTTAGTATCATTTTTTCATAATAGAAAAGGGTAAATGTGGATAATATTTTTTCTTATTTCATAATAAAATTCAGCATAAAAATAATATTGATATTATTGTATAGGAAATATGAAATTATATTTTGGAAATTATGAAGGAAATAATACTATGTAAGGAATGAAGTGCTCACTCTGATGGCTTGGGTTTTCCCTTATACGACTCTTTATAAATTGGGGAATTAGGATAATTTGTTATAAAAAGAATATTAATTATGTTAAGAAGTGTTATAGAGAAGGATATATGGGAATAATTTGAATTTGAAATAAATTTATTTAATTTTATTGAATATTTGGATATATGTCACATTTATATATGAAAATGATGACATCGTTGTAAGTATTTCTGCAAAATAGAATGTGTTCAAATGTATCAAAGGTTATTAAGACTATAAAATTAACAATAATGGATTTGGGGAATGAGATATGTTTAAAAATACATAAAAATTTAATTTTTAACATGTTTCAACCATGCAATTATGTATTTTATTCATATAATTTTCACTTTTACAATTTTGGGGTTTAAAAAGGTAACTAATTTTAACCTATAAATAAATTATTAATGATAAAAAATAAATTTTTTGATATTAATTAATTTGTGAATACCAATTTAATGAAAATGAATTTTATTATTTAAATTTTTTATGTGTATGAAAATATTAATTTTATCATTTTCATAGGTAATTCATTAAAAAATAATTTTTTAACAAATATAATATATGATTAAAATTTTTGTGTATGATAAAATGATTAATGTTTTTTAAATCCATTATATAAATTGGTTTATTATAATAAAAAATAATATTTATTTAACTTTTAAAGATAGAGAGAACTAAATTCTACAAATATAATATTAAAATAAAATAATATACCATGAATTTTTAAATAGAAAATATTTATTATATTGTTAATCATATGTTTTATAAATTAATAAGAACATTTTTAATGATTTTTACACAATAAAATCATATTTTTGGTGAAATTTCCTTGGAGGTTTTAATTTTTATAATTTATAGTTTACATAGTTATTAATGCATTGTTTATCATAAGTAAAATATTTTTAACTATATAGATAAAAATATGTTATTCTAGAATAATTTTAATAATTAACCATATTTTAATTAATAAATTATTAATTCCAAAATTATGCTATTTTATCAAATTAGAGTTATTAATGTAATTTATTTAATTAGTAAAATTAAAAATAAAAATATATAGGTAATAATTTTTTATTTAAAGAATAAATTTTTAATCATAAAGTTTCATTGATCTTATTTAATATAAATTGTTTAAATATCCGAATGTAGACTTAATACATTGTATATATAACTATTACCTACTATTATAAAATTCTAATATTGATAAATTTAATTTATTAGTGTATGATAACATAAATTTTTTTATTGTTCTTCAAAGGGAATTATTTTTAATAAAAATCTTCCACAAAAAGAAAAAAATTATATAATAATATTAATTTACAATTATATTTTGATATAATAATTAGTATAGCCTTAATGAAATTATCTTATTTCATGGTTTTTTATTCTCAGGTTTTTTTTCAATGTTCAATTTGATACAAACTGTTGATAGTTCTATTAAGTTAACAATTCAAAATCATCAGTCATTATAATGTTTCTTTCCACATAAACTCATTATTTTATTTTTATTCATGTCATAATATGTGGAATCCACCCTCAAACTTTAATTATTTGTATAATCATGATTATATAATACACTCAAAATGAGTACAAAAAACAATCCTTATATTCATAGAATGTTTATCAAGCATTTTTATTGTTATTTTTTATGTTGTTTTAGTACAAGTTTGGTCATTAGGTATTCATCGATGAATCACATTTTATTTCGAACTGAGCTGTATAATATTTATTAGTTGATCTTTTATACCATACCCGATCAGGGCGGTATTAATGGATTAAAAATATTTTAAACATTACCATGATACAATGAAGGATTAAAGTTGAAGGAATTAATCAGGTTAATCAAATTTCAAAAAAAATATTTAATTTTTTTCACTCGAATGAGTTTTAGCCATTTTTTTATTTAGAGTACCAAATTTTTTATTTTTTATTTTATTCAATTTTAATGTAATTTAATATTTTATCTTATTAAATGATCCATGAGAGATCACACAGGGTTAAAACTATACTATTGTTTGTAACTGTCTTGAAAATTATTAGAATTTAATATATCATGATGGTAATCATAAATGAATCACTATGTTGTGGAAGTCTGGAATTAATGAACTGTCCATTGTGTTACGATTTCCAATTCTTATGGTTTTCTTATATTTAGATCCCATATTATTATACCTATGTTATTATTTCATGGATCTTGATTATTGACACACATGACCAATGACTTATGTTATGGCTAGGATATATTGACTAGACCCACTAGGGCTCTCTTGGCTAGAGTTTTACTGATTGTGACAGAACATGACTGTTTCCAACAAATTTAGGATAAGGTATAGTTTCCATGTTGGAAAAAATTGGAAGTGAGAGGACATAAGGTTTGTACCTAAATGCAGATATACAACCAGCTTCATACAACACTATATAGATCTCATAAGAGACTAAAAATTTTATAATGTAAACCATGAATAAATGAAACTATAGGAAAACATAATAATACAACATCATACAATAAACAATATAATGGATAAAGTATATTCCATTACAGAAATGAAATTCAAAATTGAAGAGAACTAATAAAGTGAAATCTATAGAGATCTCAACACACAATATCCAAAACCGAACAATAACATTGTCTTGAAAAACTAGTTTCAACAATTCTCATTTGAATCTTGGTGAGACTAAGTCACTACATATCTTCTTATTTACAATATAAGAAACAATATGTGTTAGAAAATTTCATATAGGGGTTAGTGTATACAAACCCAGAATTATTCATCCAAAAAAATTGGATAATTGTAAATAAAAATAGTCATATCAACCAATAATGAATTAAGTTATAGAAAAAAGACATTAAATTTTAGAAAAAATAAACCCATTAGAAGGGATAATGGGGATATCTATTTTTTAACAAGCTTAGATTGAAGATTCTACCAAAATATCAATAGGTCTAATCTCAATGCCAAACATCCCATGTAACCACATAAGATAAAATTTAGATGGAACACTCCTTGATACCACATATCATTGAGGTGTGAGAAATATATTTTATCATATAATCTTATAATACCTTTCAATGTTGTGTATATATTTCTCTTCAGAATTATGTATCATAGTTGATGGAGCATAACTCCAATGGATGACCCATGCACCAATGGAGTTCATTGATGTGGTTTTCACTCTAAAAATGGTGGACTTACAGTATTTCTAACATAGTGAAGCACTATTTGAAGGTGTAATATGGATATAAGAGACCCAAACCCTAGAGAGATAGAGGGATGTACCATGCCATGTAACACACTCATCGTTAAACCATAACTCTTCCCCTAGACAAGCATCATTACAGAATATCTCCATTAATATAATATGTTATTATATCTTCAATCCCAAAAAAGGTATCTATCGAGTTCCATGTGGAAAAATATTCAGGATAGGTTACCTACTAGGAAAGATCCAAGAATCAAATAAGGAGATACATAAGTTAGAAAATTAAATGGAATTTATATGGTTTGTCGTAATATGGTACACAACATGTCAAATGATTCAAAATTATAGCTATTTTTTCCTCATTATATTTATAATTTTAAATCAATGTACATGACATATACATAGGGATAAAAATTATAAGACACATTCTAGAAACCTATGGGTTTCCTCATTTGACATATCCAAGGTAGCTATGAGAATTTACATTACATGTTGATTACATCATATGATGTGTACAATTACATAAGTTCCTAGGCATGTTTACATGGTACATAGATCAGGAAGATATATACATTTACAATTCTTATTTAATTGGGTATACAATTTGTCTAACCACACAAGGTCATGCGAATATACCTCTAGAATAAGTATTGGTTTCCCATGAAGAAACAAACAACATATGGGCCCAACCAAAAATAACGTGATATTTAACATAGGTATAACCTAAGCCTCTATAAAAACCTAGACTACACAACTTGTACTCATCTATGCTATACTCAATGTAGTTAAAAAATAAACAACTAATTTTCCAACAATGTGACTCCATATCATCCATTTTCATCAACGTATTTCACTATTGTATATCATGATTCTAAAGGAATTAATGTTCATTCATAATTTATGGGAAATAGGTGGATGGTAAATGATAAGGTAGATACCTAATAATTATCACCCATTCCTCCCTTTTCTTAAATGGGGATATGATACCTAGGAAAAAATATATTAAATCCAAATGTTATACCTCAATCCATAATCATTACTATAATCATTTCCCATTTATACAATCACCATGAATCTAGAGGTTTGATCATGGTTGAACTGGAATTTCCATGTTGAATCATCAACACTATAGTCCAATGATTTATAACATTAATTATTTTAATGGTAATGTCCCAAAAAATATGTGATATTAACAATATATGATAAAAACATATCAAATGATCATAAACTGTAGAACCAAGACTATAACAATATTGGATGAAAAAATGATAATTACGATCAAGTATAATAATAAAATTTTGACTCATGTGATTAGGGGATAAATATGGAACAATAATGAAGATTAGAAAATCAATGTTTATAGGGTAAAACAATGGTTACAATTATATAGTAAATATCACTTACTCATGAATTTAGAGATTATTAGTGAAGAACATGTCATCTATAAATGGTGGTGATGATCAATCTATGTTTTCCATTCATGTCATTATTTCCTAGGTTGAAATTATCCAGATTCACCTTCATACATCACCAATTCCAATGCTAACACTCACCTCCTAATATTTATTTTCCCAACATTATGTATCTAAACCATTGAAATTTCATAAATTAATATTTGAATCGATGTAATAAATTTTATATAATTAGTTAAATAAAATAAATTATTTATTTATATAACTTAACTCACTCAACAATGGTTGGATTCAACCAAACCACTGACACCAACACTCATTATATCACACATATGGAATACACTAAATTATATAAAAACAGTGGTTTCAGATTCCTATTCTTTATTCCCAATCAATTGGGAAACCATTAATTCCAAAAAACGGATCATGTGTTATTTAATATATATTAATATTTTTAATAAACTATCTATATGGTCAAAAGACACCAAAACAAGTCTACAAACTTGGTGAAAATATCCCAAGATAGATTTATAAATATTCAAAGGACTTGTATAATGAAATTTGGGTTATTATAATCTTGACTCCATTATATAATATTTTCAAAAAAATTATAATATACACAATATTACGGGAGTATAAATATTTATTATAATTACCAAATTATTTTGACCACTCATACATACTAATATGTTTTCATAGAATATGAACTAAATGAATGGTTGTTTTAAGTGAGATCCACTCTTACTAAACCTTGCATGCCACTGAGTACACTGAGAATATGAATCCAACATCAATTATTATCCCACCATATTCGATAATGTGAAATGGGGCATGCACATAACTACATATCCCAGACACATAGAATATGTGATGCACACATTGCAACTATGGGGGTAAGGATAAAAAATAAGCAACCTCTACGACCCCATATTTAAGCTCATATAACCTGACGAACATTGGGGAAATGATTAATCTCGTACAAAAATTGGAAATCCATATTTTGGTGTGACTCCCAAAAAACTATATCCATGGTAGAAATCCAATGGTCTATTACAATAGTATACCAAATAATGTTTTCAATAGTGAGCTATCCAGAAATTCCCAGAGTTCAACTAAACCCTTATTTGATGTTGTTTTCTACAATTAAATCCCAACAAGAGAGGATCATCCAACCTCATAAAAGAATAGGGGATACCTATAGAGTATTTCATATATTTTCTAATAAGGTTTCATGAGGATAATTGTGTAAAAATGACATTGTAGGTAAACTACACCATTCGAACGTTATCCATATAACTCTGACCCAAAACCAACAGACTAGCCCAAAAAACATTCTCCAAATATTTATGGTCTAAAAAGACTTTGAATCATCATGTGGCTTAAATGTTTTTCTAATATATAACTAGGTCATAAATACCTCCTGATATCCCCTCCACACCTGTGATGTATATTATTCATCATGCTCAAAGGAAACCATTGTGTGTACCGATGATTTCAGATGATGTGTTGATTGAAAAAACACCACAAATGCTTAAATGGAATCTAATATAAAATGTGATGGAAGTGTACTTAATTGGTAATTAATTAAATAATAAACCTGATAACATCATGGAATCTCATGAAATGTGATATAGCTATCATAATATCTACCAATTTTCTACCCACTTCCATTTATAAGCCTCATATAGTTGATTAAAACCCAGAAAAACAAGACATTCATCCATCACCTATTATAAGGTGAGGTATTGAAAATATATAATAAAAACACAATAATCAGTTATATCCTACTCAAACATTAACAAATAGTCCCTATACATTTTCACCAAACTGGGATGTACATCCCTAGATGTACTACAACACCTCTTCATGCAATGTCTCCAAAAACACCACCCATCCTGGGAAAATCATGGTGTGCTACCGTATTGAAAATACATCAGAAGTATCTATATAAAATACATGCTCATACAAAATATCAATGAAAACATATCCTAAAATAGTATCACTCACAATATAATAAATCTTGGGAGTCACTACAATCGACTAAAGATAAGATTTTCCCATTTAAAACACTAACGTCACTTTTAAAAGGGACAACATCTATGCATCCTCTTCAACAAAGTGAGAAAAAAATGACAAAGACTACAGAAATCAATCATTCATGGATGGGTACATAGAAAAAATTTAATCACTCTTTATTTTATCCACATCTACACTACACAAAATGTTGACAGTCTCAAAATAGTGAACCTCAAATATCTATAACTGAAACATCAAGAGCATAACATGAATATGGTTAGACCTAAATAAGTATAGGATGAACATAAAATTAAATTCATTATCCTCCTTCAAAATATAGTAAATTTTAATTTCATTAATGTAGAAATGAATGAATTGGTTTATCTATGGCTTGAAAATCTATATTATATGTGACCTGGATATTGTAAGGTAATTAGTCACACTAAATGGAATAAAAAAATAATTGCTAGTGTTTTTAAAGACATAAAAATGATGTCTTTGAAATATAATCCACATGATTCATTAACATATAGTACCCATACCCAAGATTAATATTAAAAAAATCCCATTTAACTAGTCCAAAAGGATTTCAAACCTTGAAAAGGTTTATATGTACTTGCTCATCACCTTATTTAGTTGATTATGGTCAATAAAGAGCCTCAAGACCATGTATATTCTTTCCATGGAAAAAACTAGATATTCCCTAGGGACCACGATGAATCTTATAAAACCAATCTCTTGATGGTCTTCAATACGTATCCTCAGCTACAATATATTATTAGGGGTAACATCATATTCTAAAAAATATTTTATCGGAGAAAAAATGGTTATGTTGATATTGATTTTGATCTCCCACCTCAATTTTTTTTTCTCTACGACATATTTAGTAAGGATGTTTATATAAAACTCTACTACATCATGAATCTGGTGCCTAAAGAACATGCATTAAAAATTGAGAATCTCTCCTATTTATGGGTGTATTTTTGATGATTTCTTCTTGTGATCCCAACTCACTCATCAAATAATTATCTACTTCCAAAAATATATAATCACAACCCATTAATCTAAGGGAATATATTTGTCTTATAGAGATATTATTTCTGGGAAATGACTATGGAAAACCATACCTTTCCTAGTATGTTGTCCTAATATTTCATCAGGTTGACTAGGAGTTCCCATGAGAAACATTCCCCCACACCAAAAACACTATAAGAAAAATAAACATAAAAAATTAAGAACTCCTCCAACAAAAATTAAAGAAATCAACCTTGAGTGATACTGAATATCCCACATGGCTCTAAATTGCATAAAAATATAACACGTATTTCTGTGCGACTTGTCCCTCTTCTTTACATACATTATGTGAAATTCAACCACATAGTCAAGTTAATAACAAAAATTATAGTGATGTACTAAAAAATTATAGATGAAATAAAATATATGTTGTTATAGAAAATACAACATACTATATCTTGATTCCACTGATTGGATAATATGTTTATCCATATTTCAGCATAGTGGGTTGGCTGATCGTAGGAATAAAGACCTGACCCATTATAGGAATATAAACACCCATGAAAACAATAAATGATATTTTCTTTAAGAAAAATGATATGAGGACCCTCGACTATGACTTTTCCCCCTAGACTCCCTATATGATGTAGATACACTCATCTGATTCTAAGTGTCTGTATGCCTTTAATGTTGAGGCCCTGATGACCGATGCCTAATTTTTGGTGTATACAACTTAGATCTAAAATTTCTACTTCAATAATTTTAATCCAAATGCTATCATTACATGATTATCTCAATATCCAACGCCTAGGAAAGAAACTCTTAAACATAAAATGGTCATCTGGTAGGTGGATTAAATATGCAATTCATATGGTTGAAAACACCACAAATGATAGTGTCTTTTCACTATACTCCTATGTAATGAAACCCCACCAAATTATCACTACTCCATAAAATAGTTTGGATTAATGTGTGTGAATCATCGCATGTGGAATATGAATAAAATATAAAATTTAATCAATAGTCTCTAGCAGAACCTCTTTCGAATGAGTTTTATCTCACCCCAAAATAAATATTGTCTTCATTCATCTCACTCTAGATTTAATATCATTATCGGAACATAGACCTCATGAAAAAATGATACTAATGGGTAATAAAACAAGAGTAATACATCAAACATACCAACTACTAGGGGGACATCTCACTACTAGTTTTTTGGAAACATTAATCACATCAAGACTGGTGAAACAACCTATATAACTGGATCCTAAAGTGGATTCATGATACTATACTATATATCATAGTGACACCACACTAAGTAATCCACACTCAACAAATCATCCTCATGACCTTATTTAAATATAATTTCTATTTTCATCACAGATATCTAGAAAATGTGGGGAAGACGCACCAAAATTATATGTTATATTTTGGGAAGATTACATAAAAAGGATTGAGTACTAAAATATAACATCCTAAATGATTATTGTAACATTAGTATCCATGCGATATGTGCCTTTATATACAGAGTATTCAATAAGGATGCTAGATTCCATGTTATTGAATATATCTACTAATGAAATGTAACTCGATTCCTTTTCCAGTGAGCTAATATCAAGAGATACCAAACATCATTTTCTTATGTTCCAAAACTAAACCTGGGAAAAATTCCAACTCAAATCTCGGTAACAAGTATTAAACTAACTCTGATGCCAATATTTGATGACTTGACCCACTATGGAAATCTTGGTGGGATATATACTGAGTTTGACACCCCTTTTCCCTTCCAACTTTTTAAGGGGTGTGATCAAGAACAGAGTATGAATTACATTTAAATAAGAGGCATTGTTCTATTTTCCTAGATATAATACTTCAAACGTATTTATATAATAGTGTGTAATAATAACAAAATACTGATAAATTTAGTGTGTGAACTATGAATGAGGAAACATCTCTAAAAAAATCAATGTAAAAAACATACAATATATGTAATAATAGGGAAAAATACACCCCAAAAAAAGAAATGTCCCAATATAATAAAACATAAAAATTGAAAAAAAGAGGTACTGGATTAAAATATCTAATAATAACTACCATACACAACCAATTGTTAGGAGTACCACTATGCTCTTCTAAAATAAGGCCCACGAAGGTCACTACAAAAGGATCTATCTAAAATATAAGACACAACCCATTTGGTCAACGAACATGCAAGGGTTAAGATATAAAAATAATTTTAGAAAATACAAAAACATGAAATGGATGAATACAAATAAAGAAATTTAGATCAACTCATAAAAAATTTGGTGATGTAACCCATTATTAGATATGATCAAAATGAAATCCAATATAAGAGGGAATTGGAATATTGATCTCCAAAACCATCTAAGAATAATTTGACTTACCGTAGATCCAAATATCCAATTTTGATTCTAAAATACATATGTAACCATTTAAGATGAAAAGTAAAGGACTTTATCCTTGATACTGTATACCATACTCAAGAGAGCACTTTCTCTAATATATGCATCTCGCGTAGCCTCTAAAAAATAAGTAGGTCTTGAACATCAAATTACATATAACTACTATGGGATTACTAATATAATAGGTGAAATATATTCTTATAAATCACAATGATAAGGAGTTCACTATAAAAATAAAACACATACACCCTCTTTAATATGGGGGAGTACCATATGTACATATATAACAGATATGGGATAGCTGTAATTGGGAGGGAGATAGAGTATTACAAACCTCGATAACACAACAATGGTCACAAAAAATCATTGACACTGGATAATATGTTTTAGAAAAATACCACTAAAATAAATTCATTTCATATCTAATATTAATAAATGATGGAAACTATCTTATTCCACATGATAAACTGCTCAGGATTTGATACTTGCATTCCAAAATCATAGTCCCAATAAATGTGATACATAAGGGAACAGAATTTAAGATAGTATATGGTATGTCCTACATGGGTACATGACTTGTCCAATGAAGTCACTATGAAGTGTTTTATCCTCTCTATAATAAATTTTTAAAGGCATTGTGAATTTCATCTACATTTGGTAACATGAAATTTGTTTGCACCTGGATAGATGGGTGTGTCTTTCCTTGGACACAATAATGTTAGTTTAATGACTCTAGAAGATTCATGGATTAAGTCACATGATGTGTAAATTTACCTTGGAACAAGGGAATGCACATAGGATACATGGTTTCAGTAGTCATGTATATAAACACAATGTGTCTATTACTTAACATGATGTGTTTTAAATCTCATGGACTTGAACATGTGCCTTCAACGCATTTATTGGATACCTGGGTTGGACAACAAGGCATGTGGTACCAATAATATAGTGTGTTATGTTTAACATAGTTAAACCTCTATATTGCATAATAAAAAGTCTATATTTTGTGTTTTCTAATAGGTTACATGACATTTTTTAATAATTTTTAGAAAATAATGTTCCTTTATATAGATTCTAAATCGTTCATTATCACATTATTACATAAATTTTAACTTCATGCAACAAATCATCTTTTCCTCCATTCATTGTTTCCCAGTATTGGGTGGTTGATAAATAGTTATTTGGTTACATAGTTATTTTACAAAAATCCTCCAACTGATAAAAATAATTTCTTGATCATAGTGTTCAAGAATTTGAAATATATTATTTTATCCTTTATAAATCCAGACACCATTTTTTCATTAGTATAATCATAATAAATCTGGACGTTCTTTTCCACTCGAACTAGTCTCAAAATTTTAAATCACTTACCCATGGGTCAATGATGATGAAAAATAAGAATAGAGTTTGTAGTGGAATAAAAAAAGCTAATTATTTTCTTTGATATATGTGAATCCTAGAAAAAATCATAAATTATTGATCCAAAACCATGCTAATAATGAGTACAAAAAACATTGACATGGGTAAAATAAAAATCAAGGATTGTATCATGTGAATAATTGGACATCCCAAAATAATGTAGTAGATGAAAAATATAGGATTATCCAAAAATCCAATGGTAGAAATCAGAACATAATGAGACCTGTATCAGGAAAGGGTTGATCATTAGTGAATAACATTTCATTTATTGATCAAGGAGATTATATGGAAACATTCATATTTTGGAAAATAATTATATGTGATTGCATGATGCAAACCACATTTCACTAATGACAATGGAAATTCCATTGTTCACCTACCCCCACTCAAATATTTAATTATTTTATTGGTAACACTATGATTTTTTTAAAAATACCTAAATAAAGGGTATTATAGTTTCTTTAATTACCCAAATAAATAATTAAATTTCTTAATTTCATAAATTATGACATCAATATAAGGATTTACATGAATTCCCAACACCATCCAACTTTATATTGAGCATAGGGTAAACTACATGTTATTGAAAAGAACTATTGTATAATATTTCTAATATGAGGTATTGATTAATGATAAAACCATTTATACAAAAATTATGTTTCTCCATAATTTAAATAGAAATATTGAAAATATACAATATTAATTTTAGCATCCTGTGACCCCTAAAACATAATTCCAAATCCATGTAAAATCTAGGGATTTACTTATAATTCTTAAAATGAAGATACCAATAAAAAAAGTGTCATTAAAAGAATAATTATTACCTGAAATATGATTATAAAAACCTGGTTATTGGGTGAATGGAATTTATAATCTATGATTATGTATAATTTTTAGGCAATGATACCCTAATTATCTCATGTTGCTAATATATTATAATTGATTTTTATCTTCAATGTTTACCCAGACTAGTAATCTGGGGTCAACCCTCCTAATGTTCCATTTACCTTTTTTATAAAGATGAGTATAAAATAGTATATAAAATAAGGACATGTAGTATGCTATGATTATGATGTAATTTTCACAAATATATGAAGTGGATTTTTTACATTATCTAACATCTAATAAAACTAAATTTTAATAGTTCAGGAAGTTTTTATATTTTTGGGAGATTAGATTATTCAATTATGGAATATATATATATGTATGGGTTTATTCATCCCACTCCATATCAAATTTAACGAGTAAATATAGAATTTTAAAAAATGAACTATGTGTGTGGGTCTTAGGTGATTCACTATTTTCATTTTAGTCCTTATTCCATATAATATATAATGAAAAGTGATTAAAATAAAAAAACGATTGAAAAATATTTGAAAACTAATGACACTTTAATGAGATCTATAAACTAATTTACCCTATCTTATATTAGAAACCACTTGAAGAAATAGTTAATTAAGAAGTCCTTAAAAGCCTGAAATTATAATTTTTCCTACCTCCTTTCATGGACCTTCAAATCCCTCCATATTCAAGAAGGTATCTAAAGAATAATGTTATCTTGATTTAGTTGATCCCCATTGCGAATAATGACAAGATCAATTAGGAACCTAATTATATAATTCTATTCTATGATATTCTAAGATCACTCAATTCAATGGAATGATGTATGGTGTCTCATTTTGAAGCCTAAGGTAATGTATACAATAGTAAACATACCCTGATGTATGCCTCCACCTCCAGCCAATACTATAATGAACTCCCTTCCCTAATTGATATTAATAGATTATGATAAAGGACAGATAAATAAATCATTTTCAACTCATCCCTTAAAGAGTTGGAGAGATCATAAAGAAATTGTTGACCATTATAATATCCTTAACCTTAAACATGGTAGTCACTAATGGAATTATACAACATGGAAATTTCATCTTATTATTCTATAATATATAATCACAAATTCCATTAATTTAATAAATTTTAATTGTATTTACACATGTACATGAACACACATTAGAACTACCTTATCATAGGAACCATACCATTCCAGTTCACTCTATTAGTCACTCGAACCCAATAACCCACTTCCTATTATATGTTTGAGAACATAATACTAATATGTTGACATATATCACTATTATATCAATGTTATAAACAAGAATAATATAAGAATATTTAATTAATTATATAAAACCATTTTTTATTAGTAATCATATTAACATATTATTTATTATATTTAATTATTTTATGAATTCTTCTAAAAAAATAAAAAATTTACGCAAAATGTTATATAAAATATAAAACCATGTGATTATATATTTATTTTGATCAAAATCCATCAAATCCTCATAATAGATAATATTTAATTATACATTAATCCCATAACACCACATAATGATAATCATGAAACCAAAACAATAAAACATGTAATTTCCATCCCACTATATTGGAAAATGAAATTCTACAACATCGGTGTTAGAATTGAATAATAATATCTTTTTCCATACATCTAGACTATATTTTCTCTAATATGAAGAGCTCCAAATATGAAAAAAACAAGGACTCAGATAAAAAAATTATAACCTTACACGACTCATTAGGTGTGATATAGAGTTGTACATTAAACCATTCCTTGATCCTAGTATTAGAGTGGTTTATTGCCATTGTAGATGGATATGATCAAAAACATGATAGAATATTCCCTTTATAATACATCTTTCTTGACAATAAAAAATTTGGAAATTTAATAACAAAAGAATCTATAGAATTGAACCACTGCTGCATGTTATCCCTACAAAACGTATGATACACAATTACAAATAAAACCTTATTTGGTATATAGTAGTTGTCAAAATATTACCCCATACATGGTAGATCAATTTAGTTGATGGAAAATAATAAAACCATAAAGTATTACATGTTATAAAATGACTATAGGGCATTTATTAGTTTCAACTATTTTGAAAACTAGTTTTAATTACATAATAGTCTAAAAAATTATCCTTCCCTTTACTTGGATCCTTTAAATAAATGTATACATATGCATTATGGGTGCCTGTTTAGGGTATAATTATATATAGTAATTTGACACCATTTACACGTCCTTATAATAATTTTGGAACTATATATATATATCCATGCATATTATTAAATATGACTAAAGGTAAATATAGGAAAACCTTTACCTGTTTTAGGCCATCATGTAGAATTATGCATGCATAATTAATGACCATACATTGTTCTATTTTCATTAAAATGAATTAATTGTCCCACAACATGAAATTGTCACTCCAGAAATTATACAGATTACTTGGGAGTTTTTACATTGAAAACTACACACATGAGTTATAATATCACATGCATAATGTGATGTATCATTTCTATATTCCTCATAATCACATTCGAATAGTATGAAACAATGAGAATAGAATAGATAATATAACCAATAACACTATCAGATACAATAACTTTATCTATGTCAGAAACCATTTCTATATATCCTCAATAATAAGTGACCATGACAGGTGTGTATCCTGAAAACCCACTTGCACATGGGAAGAAAAAACATCATCAACTTAAGGCATCATTGATAAGTCTATATTAATATAAAATACTAAAAATTAAAAATAATTTAACCTACACTCAAACCATATATGAACATCCCACACACTCTATATCTTAAATATATACTAAAAACAAATGTCATATACAATTTATTAAAACATACACAAAAATGTTAATACCAAATATTGGAGATTTATTAGAAAATTAATTATCCAAAAATCATGATATTCAATGAAATCTCATAAAAATTCAGTTACATGGTATTGTGTTCTTACAACATGACATCAAGCAATAAAATTCCAATATAAATAACTTAATTCAATATAGATAAAAAACCAATGACCCTATTAAAACCATTTAATTATTTTTTTGACTATATATTTAGATATATTGGATGCTACCCACAATGAAAATTTTGAAAGGGTTAGACTTATGTAAAAATGCACAATGTAAGAAATAATGCTCCAAATGTGACTGAAATAATGATTGGAGGAGCCTTGACAGTGAAAATGTATAAATGAATTTTTTAAATAGTGTTAATGTTGGTGGAGGAGGGATAATATAATTTTTTATTCAAAATATAGAAATTTTATTCGGTGTCCTGTAATCAAGAAGATGAATAAGTACAAATCCTACCTATACTAGGTGATAATTAATCAATCGAAAACCATCTAAAACCCCATCATCTTGTACATGGAGTTGTAAGGGATATAAGGCTCATATAAAATTAACCTAACACTACGTTCCCCCCATAAAAAAATTCATTTTTAGTTCCCTAATTTCATGTATACATTAACTAATATAAATTATAAAATTACAATATCATTTTAACTCATAAATCAAGTTCAATTGCATATAATAAGTCTAAACTGGCCTCTATTCAATATAATTTCTGAATAGTTAAAGTATTTTTTTAATTTAATTTTATGTAATCATATAAAACCCTGATAGAATATTCTTCATGCTTAGTATTTTATTTATATGTGATATTAATTTTCATACATAAGTTTTATTGAAATATATATATATATAAATATGAATATAGTATTTTTATTAAATTTAATTCTTAATTTTTATTATATTTTTCGTATTATTTAATTATTCCAATGTATAAATAAAGCGTTCCAAAACTTTGGTATGATTTTTATGAGTTGGTATTTAATTTTAAAAATGGAAATTATTAACCTTGACAATAGAATATAACCTTGGAATTAATTTCATGCCTTTATCTATTTGAGGAGTATAATTGAGGATATTTTTTTTTGAAAAAACACAATGAACATGAAAATACTCCTGATAGGTTATTAGAAAATGGAGTTAAAGAGGTTTTATAAGTTTATATAATATTATTTTATGATATTGAGATTTTGTTCGTTGTTAGTGATCAATGTTTCTCTATATAACATTATAATTGAAATATAAATTTCATTGAGTGAATTGAGTATTTAAAATGTACTATCCTAATGTTATGTATGTCCTATGATCCATGTGATGTGTGATTAAATAATGAATAATACCACTAATTAGATGGGATTATCTTATATTTTATGTGAGTTTCAAGCTCAATATAGTTTAATATAGGTTAATCGATATGCATGTACATTTATAGTCTTTTATTTCATCTTTTTTGATTTTTTTATATTATATATATATATATATATATTATGTGACCCATATTTCATAGAAAAACCACTCCAAATTATATGGATGGCCATGAGTGCTTTATAATTGTAAAATATTAGAGGATAAGGATTGTAGAGTAACACTAATTATGGGAGAGAAACAATTGAGAGGCACTCTCCCATGTACATGAATATATATGTATTTATATTTATAATAGTAAACTAGAAATGACCATATTTATTAGACATCCAATTTTTTTGATAATAATTAAAAATACCCCCTATAACACCTTCTAGGTCTCTGGTGAATTTTATTGTGCTAACAAATTCCAATTACCTTTATGAAATCGGATAGTTAGAAGAACCAATTAAATAAAACACACTATATGAGTAGAATTTCCCTATATTAAATATTTGAAAAAAATTCTTTATGTTCCAACTAGAAAACTCATCCAATGATGTATTATAAACGATGAAAAACCAATGAAATGATATTTATAGATAGAAAATATATAATTTCTTAAATCGAGTAGTTTCAAAAGTATATAGTAACTCTACAAACATTATAAAGTTGTGAGATCTCATTAAAAACCACTTTAGTGTGTATAGATAGCTATAAATATCCATAATATTTTAACCTTTTTGGGACTTTTGTTGTATGTTTATGGTGTAGAAGCATCTCATATTTTACATCATTGGTTCACAAACCGTATTTAATATATATTAGTGACTACATAAGCATTCCATAATTTGAGAAATATTCTATGAATTTCCAAATATATTCCATTAAATTAATTTTAATGTTCTTAATACTATTTTAAACAAACACCCTATATATAAAGAACACATCTCATATAAGGTACTAGTGTGTCATGTTAATTATAGTTTCATAAAACAACTATGTATCATGAGACTTTGTAATCATAAACCATTTTATTAATTATTCTTGATATTGATTTCGATGAGTGTTATAACACATTTTACAAAATTATCACCAATCAATATTCAAACATGAAAAATCTATATTCGCAACTTGAGTTTAATCTATCTATCATGTTCCCCACTATAATATCAATGGGTTAGGGAGAGTCTATGTAAACCTGACATGTGTCCTTGATTAATCGATGAATATTTATAAAATCCCAATTCATAACACCTTATTAATAATATGTCTGAATTCTATTCAAGAGATACTATTTTTTTAAGCATCATGATACAAATTAAAAAATAGTCACATCACATGACCATAAACTTTGAAACACAACTATTGTGGATTCTCATTTCTATTCAAATATGAAAAATGAAAATATAACCCTGAGGCTTAATCACAACATCAAACCATAATATCACAAATTTAAAGGTTCTACATGAATTTTCACCATCATCGAGTACATAAACCCCCATTCAGTTCCAATATATGTTGTTTCATTATATATAGTGTATTGACTAGTTTAAAAATAGTGAGATTCACAACTAGACTCTAAAATATGAGTATCCCCCCATGACACTAAACCATTAGTGTCCCCACTAGACTAAATATTCTGAGTGTGTGCTGAAGGTTCCCAATTTTTTGCCACACTATGTGATAATAAATCATAATTTTCCACACATATGTCAAAACTGTGAGAATAACCATTAGACTCTGAACCATGGGATACTTGTAACCTATCATTAAACTCTCTGACCCATCCTTCTTGGTCTGTTTAACATAATACATCCACATTTAATTTATGATGATAATTATTTGACTCATCCAACCTTATGAAATGAAAATATGTTTTCCATTGAATATTTATTGACTAATAATTGGATCCATCACCTCACAATACTAAACTAGAATAATATGCATCCATGTTAAAATATAAGAAAGATAAAAGTGGTTACCATATTCTCAACACCCTTACCCCTTTGATAATAAGGTATATATAAATAAATGTAGTAATTTAGGTAATTATATGATATCAATGCTGACGATGTGAATAAATTATATGGAATAATGTTTTCAATATATTAGGGATTCCTAGACATGTAAATAAGATCTCTACTATGATGAGTTTACATAACATACTGTCATTCAAATAAAATTTTCCATCATTGTCATCCTCATGTTGAAAGGAAACCCACCATTTGAATGGGGGAACATGTGGTTTGGATAATGAAAAATCATCAATATATTTAATTTAATAGTTTAAAAATTATAAATAATATAATTCATAATCTCGTATTGAAACCAAATACATTAATGATTACATTATATGTAATATAGGGTATCGCCCACATAAACCATTTATATGGGGTCGTCATATAATTCTGTAGAATTCCAAATACTAGGAAAGCTTGGTGGTGTACACGTTTAGATTATAATAGGAGAAATGGTAGAAGGTATTACCTTAAAGTGTCTAACACTAATAGGTACTCAAGAATTGAGATACTTTAATTTTACAGCATGGAAATAATTGTTTAATCAATAATGGTTTTTGAGAACAATCAACCTCTTTCCATATAGAGAAATTATATTATAGGATAATAAAAAACATATTAAATATGAATCTAAATAATTAATAATCTTATTATAATAGATTGATTGGGATGTCCTTTTTGATTTTTCCCTTTATCAACACCTTGAAAAAATAACTCATCTTGGGTTATCACCAACATATACTGTTATCAAGCTCATGAGGAGTCTATCCTCAGAGTGTGAAGATGTTTTCAACCACAATAATGGATAATAAGAGGAATATCATGGTTTCATTGACCATATAACCAACATAGTTTTAACTAGGAGGGATCCCACCAATTATCATCATCATAATTTCTTGGATACCCTAATCGCATATGAACAAGTTGATGATTATTTCATTATGGACACAATATTCATAGATGAAAAACTCATAGATGGGGGAATCCACTATTCCATGTACACAAATGGAAGCTATGATTTCATCCATCACACCAAGATATTTATTCACCTATGAATAGATATCCCAACTACCCATTATCCAAGCCACCACGTATTAGAAACCCTATCAATCAAGGAATGATACCACACATATCGTTTTATATAAAAAGATCATAAACAGTTTCTATAAAATGATAACTATCAAAATAACATTATAAAATACCTCCCCATTATGTTTTGGTGTTTTTTTGGAATTAATACTTACATTATAATGTATATATAGTTTAAAAAATATCTAAAGAAATGGTATAACTCTTAAATTAATTTTTTCATTTTATTTCAACTTACACCTCATTAAATTATGTCATAATGATGAATAAATAATAAAAGTAATATCTATAGCATAATGATATCTTATTATGAATGTGGTTAATCTTTTATTAATCTTGTGTTACACCAAATGGTTAATGAAAATCTCACTCATCTCTATGTGTGGACTACCACAACTAGTTAGAGATATGATTTATTTTCCATTACCATATTTTTTAATTTTTTATTGTTAAAGATTAAATTTTTTTACATGATATTTATGAAATAATTATTCTTCATTAATTATTATATATATTTTATCTTATCAAATTATTATTTGTTTAGAAACAATAAAGTTTATTTTGTTTACATGTAGATTACCACCTCAACGTACGGTGTGATTCATTTTTTATTTACCAATAAAATGAATTATAATAAAAGTATATTTAATGAATATATTTATATATATAATATTATTTATATGGTGATTATCTTTTATATGTGAACTATAATTTAATTTTTATTAGATCTATCAATAATAAAACAGAAGAATCACAATATGTATAAAAAAAATTCATCTCCAAGAAATAATATAATTCATTTTTCATCACCACAGTAGAAGAATAGATTTAAATGTGTATATAAATATCAAACAATAATATTATTATTTTATTATAATTATTACATTATGGAACAATGGTCATCGTCTTATTAAAATACCTACATAGTTAAAAAGAAAAGAAAAATAGAATAATTGGAATGTGGGTCAGTTATTAAAATAGGGAATTGTTATTAAAAGGCCATAAGATGTTTAATATAAATAATTTATGATATGGTATGTATTTATATTAATCTATAATATATTAATTATATATCTATCTTTATTAAAAATTATTTTTGAATGAATATATAAGAAGTAAATAAATAAAGTAATGCTTTCTATTTCAATCTCAATTTTTGTAGGATTCTCTATATGAAATTCCCATTGAAGAAAAATTTGTAGATCATATACACTAAAACAATTTTTTTATAATAAAATTATTTTTCTTGTAATTTTTATGTAACAGTACCATTTTCATCTCTTTATTTGATAAAAAGGTCAAGAAAATCTTCATAAAGAAAGGTCAACATTATTTTCAAATTGGTCGGTGAATATTTTCATAGATGTAAATTATCTTTCAATTTTTTAATATATTTTTTAGATAATATTGAAATGTTTTTATAATGTAATATTAATTATTATTTAATTAATATTAATATGTTCATATGGAATATTTTGAATGAAAAATCTCCAAACATTCTATTTTATAAATTTTGTCAGATTAGTATAGAAAATTTCCACGTATAAAGTATACTACATGACTTGATATTACAACTTCCATGAATAATAATTTCGTGTAATCTTTATATACAAGATCCTTGTTTATTTTTGAATAAATTTTTATACACATATTCTGATATATTTTGGATTATATATATATAATTTCAAAATGATAAGTGTATCATTTTTGAAATCATTAATGTAAATTTTTAAAGTAATTTATTTTCTATGATATCATAATTTTTTTCATACATATGTCTTATTGGGAATATAATATAATGAAACAAAAAATATAATTTCTTTGGATGGTTTATGATTAATATGTTTAATATTTAAATATATGGAACACATTGTTTATATTTTGGTTGACTAATTTTTGATGAAAACATTCTGAAACCATTTATTCACCATAGGTTATATGATGATGAAACGATGAATTTTTTATGATAATATAAAAATTATATTATTTATATTTATATGATTTTGAGGGACCATTATATCAAATCCATTCATTAGGAGAATATGAATAACTCATGTGATAACTATGCTATTATTTAACATGATTTCATGCTCACAAAAGTATGCATGGAACTGATTTTTTGATCATAAATTTGTCTTTGGAATTTCTTTCATCTCTATGTGTTTATGAATGGTCCTGTTTACATATACAAAAAAATTTTAGGGAACTTATTACATTTTCATCACCCAAATAGTGATCATATTACTATTTGTACATTCTGACAATGTTATAGGCATATAAATATTCCATATTACTCTTTCTATAATATGTTCTCATGGATCATGAATGATTATTGATTATTAAAAAAATTATTATTATTATATTTTATAAAGTCAAGGAATTATTAAATGACCCATGATTAATTTTATTTAATTGATCTAGTACTATTCATTATGTTATGATTTTGATATCTTACCATTATGCTTATATGTGAACATTAATTTATATCCTGTATTTTTACACTTACTGAAAAATTGATATAATTATTTCATATGTTTTCCACCATTGGTTTTTTATTGTATGATCTATATGAAATATTTATTTAAGGGTAATTATATGGAAAAAAATGTTATATTTTTTAAATATGCAGTTTGAATTTAGATTCCATTGTGTCAGGTACTATAAGACACTAAACAATTGTGGTTGTGGATTGTGTATTATTCTGTTATGTTTTAAATATTCCTGAAAAATTATGTAATAATTATTTATATTTAGTTTGGGATTCTTCCTAATGAAAATTAAGAGGATTACCCCAAAAAATAGTTCCATTTTCATGGATGACATTGATAAATATATCACTGCCAAAATCTTCAATTTATTCCAATAAAATAAATGGTTGAACAATATTCACCCATTTATGAATATGAATAAGATAATAAAATCCTATAACATCTTAAAGGATCTCAAATACCAATGCTTGATAGATAAATTCATTATCTAATTAAAAGAGTTATTTATTAATTCAACCAATATAATTCATTATCTTTCATTTATAGTTGCATACACACTATAAAATCATGACTATAAATCTCATAAATAAGAATAGGTAACTGCATTCAAGTATCCCTAGGTAATATAAAATAACCTAGTGATTCCTCCTATAATGAAGAATGCTATATAAATATACTATTTTTCAATACATAAAAAAATTTAGACTTATAATAATGATGGTATATTGATATATATATATTATTTTTAGGTAATATCCCACTAATATCTGTACCATCTCATCAAAATTGAGAGTGTGTTCTATATACATTTTCCCAAAATATTAAACCAAACCACATGATTTTTTCATTTATCTGTACATCTATGATTTTATTCTGATTTTTTCTCTAAAATATATGAATTTAAATCAACCCCAATAAGATAAATTCCATCATTTAATATCCCTTATTTTTTCAAAATGTGATAGATTAGTGGTTTTCAAATGAATTTGGCCTATATATATTTTTTCCAATATGTTAAGAAAGTGCATGACCTAAAAAATTAGGATTATGTGCACCCCGTATTCAGTTATCTAATAATTTAAAATCCCACCCATCATAATGAAATAATTGTTTTTTGATCCCTCGAGTGTTGATATCTCTTTTCTAGTGGTATCCATCTATTCTTTTTGTTAAACCCCTTAACAGATCAACTGGTTCTCTATTGTATAAAAAGTTAAATGATGGTTTAGAGAAAAAAAATTAACATTATATTTATATGATGATAGAAACATATTTTATATAATCTCTTATTGATAAAAACGTTCAACACATTTTTTTATTCTAGAGTGAATGTACTAATTTGTAGAAACATAAGGGTTAGTTGACCTCGATAATCAACCCATTTATGTGTATCCACAATCATAACATGTCGAGAAGATGACTAATATTATGATGTGTATGATCTTGAAATTTTTTAGAGATGTCTAGGGAGTTTTTAAGGAGAACGTATTCCTTGTTATGAATAATGTTATTTGTTTTACATTTGGGAGTTTCTGGGTGAAATTGGAGAATTTTACAAAGAGGATAGGTTGTGCATGGTTGGTGCATTTTTTTGATAAAACTGGGCACCCAACCAAATAATTGGGGTAAGCTAAAAAAGTAAGGATTCACATGGGTGGTGCAAGGTTCATCACACAGTTCTCCCTATTAGTAGAAAACATGACCCCCCTATAATAGGATCATGGTTTGGGGCACAATTTTGAAAAATGGGTGCCGCCAGACTAGAAAATGTGCACATGATATTAATTAACATGAAAATTATATTTTAATTTTACCTATCCCCCATATTATCGCCTAATTTTCCCTAGATTGGATAAAATTTATTCCTCTTGTTTTTTGATCCTCTAGATGATTCCTAGGGGTATCAATCTTCATTATTTTTAATTGAAATCCAAAATTGATGATCTGAACCACTCAGGGTATGTGAATATAATCCCTTGTGGTTTCCTCCCTCATTATCATTAATCTATCGTCCATTGAGAGGATATGTTTTGTCTGTTTATATGGATATATATCTAGGAGTGTTAGATATTTATTGCATTGATCATGGATATTGGATTTGTATTTAGAAATCATTTTTCATCTAGTTCTTGACGTCTATATTTCATATGTTGATTTTCATGGGGTGATGATTTGTAAAAAAAATTGAGGTTGGTGGTATAATTTCACTCCCCATAGTCACTATCCAAATAGTGTGCATGGGTTGTTGGACTTCAATTGTATCATTGATAATAGTATAAATGAATAGGATAAATTAATTGAATAATTATTTTATAAAAACAAGGAATTTGGATTAATTAATTGATTAATGAATTAAAATAACGTTTGATTTTGGAATTGAATGGAATAATATATGTGATAAATTGGAATAAATAATTTTGGAATTAAATATTTGGTTTTTTTGTTTTTTAATTTGATTAAATTGTTGTTGAATTAATTATTTAGAATATTGGGATTCTAAAATTTATTGATTAATTAATTGTTTACTTAACTAATAAGATGTTTATATTCTGTATTATATATTGTTAATTGTTTTTTTATTGAATTATGGAGATATAATGATTGTGGAATTATTGGAATAATTTCTTTTTGAAATAATAATCGAGTCATTGAGATTTCTAAATGAGATTAATTAATTATTCATATAATTATTCAGAATTATTTGGAATATGAAATTGAATAAATCAACTTAATTAATTGTGTATCTAATTAATATATTCATTGATTGTGTAACGTGATTATAATGTTAATGTTTATAAACATTTAATAATTTGATATATTTTATAAATGTTCTTGATTGAGAAGTGAGGTGTAGGACACAAATAGGTTCTATAAATGCCCACATGAGTGTTTGACATGGCATTCTAGATCCAAATGCATGAATAGAAATATATTTATGGGATATAGACTAATGATACAAATGAACATGGGACATGGGATAGGGAATGAAGCTCCAAATACCCACATAGTGCTAGAAATGACATTCTATACCCATGAGATTGGAATTGGACAATGCTTCCATGTTGTTGTGTTATGACTTGAAACGAAATAGAAAATCAAATACCATTTGTTGTAATTTATTTTTAATTTATTATGTGATATAGTTTAGACCCCGACCTAGGATGGAATATGTATTGAGAACATGGTTCTCCACAAGAACCATTGGATATCAGTTTAAATAATGTTTAATTCAATAAACATAATCTATTTACTTTATTTATTATTAATTATTTTAGAAAGTATTCATACTATTATAGATTATATATTATTTTAGTAACCATTGGTGGTGGACTAATGAGTTTTACAAAAACCCAACTATGGCATTCTTATTAGTACACAAATAGATTTGATGATTTCCAGACAACTAATGGGAAAAAGTCATATGTTTGATTATGGAGTTGGAATGGATCATCGTTGAGGTTAACCAATGATATTTGTGACCCTCTTTGGAGTTCTTATATCCTTTATTTATTTTAGGTTCTTTATATTCACACTTTATTAGTACATTGGCATAAAATCTACACTCTTAATTTTTTTATTATATTTTTCTACTTTGTTCAACATGTTATATTAGTTTTTATAGTTATGATTTTATGTTTTTGTTTTTTCCTTTAATTTTAACTTTTATCTACCTTTATATAGAGGTTGTAGCCTCCCATTTATTGATATTAGACCCTCAATACAAGTTAACAACCTCTTGAATACGGGGAAGTTCACTTGAGGTTTTATGACTGATCGTCTCTAGAAAAATGTGACTAGAACTCGGTCTAGGACATTACAAAGTGGTATAAATGGTGGATTCATTTCATTTATTTTCCATTACTATTTAGTAATATTACATTGTATAATATGATGTGTGAGGAACTGGTTAATATCACATTAATGTGAGTATCTAACACATTTATTAGGGCAAAAGACTATTACCCCTGTGAAATTATGGTCATTGATGTGTGTTGTTACAATTGATGTTATTTCACCTCAACTAATTCACTTACTGTGTGATGTAAGTTTTTGTGATATTTTTTTAGAATTTAAAAATATATTTTTATGTAATGGGAGTTGGGTATGCCTAAATCATTCATGGTGCTCAATTATTTTTCGTGACAAGCTTTATTTTAAGCATGCATGGGAAAACAGGTTGTGGGTAAGTGTTAAAAACATGAAATGTTTTCACTTAATAGTGTAACTAAACTAATAATGGTTCATAATATGGAATTTAAAATTATAAATAATCCTTTATATGAATTAATGGTTTTCAGATAAAATAATAGAACAATTAGTATGATTTTACCTTGTTAACTAGTACTTAGATGTTAGATGGTTACGGGTTGTGATAGAACTATTGTTTTGACCATGTGGCTAGGTTTGGGGGAATGAATTCTTATGACCTATTGTGAATACATATTATATTATCTACACTAATGTAGTGTTATCTATCCTAATTTAACTGTTTTAAATTATAGATACATGCCTCCAGGGTGATGCTTGTTGATAGGACAACAGGAGGACATGAAAGCGGGTTCTCCTCTAGTAGAGGATCTTGAGAAACCGATACATCCAAGTGAGGAGGTCAGAGAAATGTTTCATGGAAAGAGTACTCAGATCATGAATTTCAAGAAAAGAGTACAAGAGAGTGTTTTGAAAAATGTTTGATATGACACGGGAGTTCCTGTAGTAGAACCATCCAACATTTATAAGAAATGAAAGAACATATCCATATATGTTCTGGAATGAGTCTACCTAGACCATACATGCCCACGTAGAGAATCCTACCTAGAAAAATATCCTAGATGATATATTATATGTTACATGGTAATGATAAGAGATGTTCAGACATCAATACTCAATACGGATAAATAGATAATATGTAGTGTATGGGATTTTTGGAGAAGTTGTTGGGGAAATTTTATCCTGAGATGCTTCGGAATGAGAGAGAATATGATTTCATGTGGTTGACTTAGAGGAGTATAACCATGATGGACTATGATATAATCTTTATTGATTTTATGTACCTTGTACCAATATTTTCATGAGATGATGATAATTAAGAAAAATAGTTTTTAGATTCGATTAAATGTGAATTTATATCCTAGGTAAATATATTCAAATTTAATAAGTTTTTAGAGGTGTTGTATAAGGCTCCAACTTCTGGTGGGAACCTAAAAGAGACTTTCATTGGTAGAAAGATGGATTCCATAGGATGCTTAAGAGGTACTTATTTCTAGGTAATGAATCATCATTTTGAGATGTTTTACTAGTGTTATTGTATTAAGAGTGTCTAGAGAGAAGGGTAAGTTACACATGATATTACCCTATATATTTTCCACTATTTTGGTTGGTCATTACCCTATCATAGAAATTTCCCTCTACAACTAGTAGAGTGTTAGTCTTGCAGTAGGATATGACATCAGAGAATTTTTTTCAAGAACCCTTGATAAATTTTTAATGGAGGAGAAGTTATAGTTAACATGAGTATGGGTAGTGGTTTATCTATATCATTCTGGTATCAATGTTATAGTTCAACAAGATTTGGTGGTACATGAAAAGGAAATGGTAATTATGGGAAATAGTGAATGTATCGACATAGTAGTGATGGTAAGGGGAATCAGACATTATTATAGGGAAGACTGGCATGATAATTGCTTGTATTTCATCATACTATTTTAACTAGTGGGGGTAGAAAATTGAATTTTATAGGTATTATTATTTTACATTCTACATTATCATGTGTCTTTTTTTGATACTGGTGTCTCTAATGTTTTATATCTTCACATCAAGTAAATGGTTTGAGCTGAGTAGTGGAGTGTATGAGGGGAGTTATGATGAAAGATACCCCTTTGGGAGTATGGATGAGGGACATCTTTTTAAGAAAGGGGCACTCTCTCATGATTGGGAATTATCATTTTCATTGATATCATTATATTCTTGATATGTTAGGCAATTACCTAATTTTGGTATATACAAGGTTGTTGCATATTGGACCCAAAGATACTACTAATACATGATATTGACTTTTATGTATCCTAATGGTGAAATATACGTTCACTGTGGAGAGTGGGCTATGAAGGTGGGTTATGTGGTTCCAATTCATTAGAAAATGTGTGATAATATATCCATTGTTTCTAATATTTTAATTGATGATTAATGTCTAATGAATGATGTCATTACAACTGTAGTTGACGAGTTTTAGGATGTGTTTCAATATGATTTATTAGGTTATCCACCTAAGAGAGAAGTGGAATTTTTTATTGAGCTCATGCAAGGTGCTAATATTTTTTCAATTCTAGTGTATATAATGGAACCAAAAGAGATTCATGAGCTCAAGACTTTGATAAAAGAGTTGGAGGCTAAGGGATATATCCATATTAGTATATCACCTTGGGGTTATCTAATTTTTTTCTAAGATTGAGGATGAGACTATATGATTTTATGTTGAATACCAAATGATGAACCATGTGACTGTGAGAAAATTATATCAGCTGCCATGTATTGATGGTATTTTTGAACAGTTAGTGGATATTGTGTTTTTTAAATGATAAACATTAGATCAAGGAAACAGTACTTGAGAGTTTTACAATCTCATAAATCTAGGGCTGCATTATAAAGATTTTATAGCTTATATTTGTTTTTCATAGTATTTTGTTATTAAAAAAGAACTAGTAGTGTTTAGAGACATTATGAATATAATCATCCATTCATACCTAGAGCAGTTAGTTGAAGAGTTTGTGAATGATATTTTGTTATACTATATGAATTATGAGATCATTCCAATCATCTTGATATCCTCTAGAGTACATTTAGAGAGCATTAGCTATATGCTAAGGTATCTAATGGAGAGTTATGGATTTATCATGAACACTTCTTGGGTAACATAATCTCTGAGGATGTTGTGTTAGTGGGATTGGAGAATTTTCAAGAATTAGTTTATTAGGATCATCCCAAATACATATTTGATATCCATAGCATTATAGGGATTGGGAAAAACTATTAAAGAATCATAATGGAAGTTTCCAATTAACATCATAAATTTCAGGATTAACTAACATATTGATAATTATAGAATGTTCTAGGGAATGTGATAATGCCTTCAACGAGTTGACGAAGATCTTCAAAAAAACCATTCTTGACCCTACATGAGTTTGGTAAAATGTATCTGTTTTTTTTTTGTTGCTTCTGGAATTGGGCACGAATCAGTGTTGATGATGTGAGATCCAGTTATGGTTCATTGGTCTATTCAGTTGAGGGCACATGAAAAAAATTTATTTATTCATGAAATCGAATTTTATGAATTACTCTATTCCATGATGTTCTAGATGCATTATCTTTTTGATGAGAAAATTACATTATACAAAGATTATTTGATATTAATGTATGTATTTATAAAAGTGATATAAATCCAATGTAAAGTACTTGAGATGAGTGTATTCAGTCATATCAAATTTAGCTAGAATATACACCCAGGAAGTGAAATAGTTTTGATGGTGCATTATGTAGAAAAAATCATACTCAATATGTTTAAGAATATCTTGAGGATTAGATGTTGATAAACATAATGAATGAGATTCATGTTGTGGAGAAAGAGAGTTGAAATATGATTACACTCATTTCAATTTCAATGGATTGTACACTTTAGAGTAAGATCATGGATATGTAGTATGAGCATTTGAAATGATTGGACTTGAGTGAAAGCCTTGAAGGTGGGGATTCACCATCTGAGTGGAATATATATTTGGATGATATCATCTATTATAATAATCAGTTTGATGTTCCCATATTTAAAAAGGATGATATGATATGATAATTTAATGCATCTATGTGGTAAATGATTTTAGGTGTAAGAAAATGTACCAAGACCTATGATCATATTATTGGTGGATAAGAAATAAAAATAATATGTCACAGTTCTTCAATGAATTATACACCAATAAATAGGTTAAGGCTAAGTGTCAAAGACCTGGTGGTTTACTACAGTGACTTCCCATTCTGGAATTGATGTAGGACACCATTACAATTGATATAGTGGGGTTTATAGACGATTTCTTAGAAGAATTATTCCATATTGGTGGTCATGGACTGTTTGACAAATGTAGAATATTTTATTCCAATATGGGATACCTTCTCAGTGGAGTAGTTATGATATTTTTATATTCATGAAATAGTCCATCGGCATGGGGGTCCAAATACTACTATTTGAAATGGTGACTCTTATTTTCATTATTCTTACTGAAAATCTTATAGCGGGGACTTGGTAAAATGGTTTTACAGAGTACAGTATTCCACCCATTGATTGATGTATGGTTTAGTGTATGATATAGGTTCTAGATGATTTTCACTAGGCATGTGTCATACTCATTGATGGTTATTGGAAGAAGAACCTATATTTATTGGTGTTATCTTATAACAATAATTATCAAGATAAAATTTAGCTGGGAACATATAAAAACCACATAGTAGGCAATGTTGAACACCTCTATGCCAGATTGTGGTAGGCGAGCCAGAGATTTTGGGACCGAGTCTCATGAAGGATACATTTGAGAAGGTTTATTTGATTCAACTTTTTTGGTGGATATAGCTCATAATAGGAGAAAGACGTATATTTTTTGTTTGATGATGACCCATATAGTTTCCATAGGGTGATCATGTACTCCAAAAGGTATCTCCTTGGTAGCATCACTATAGAATATAGAGACATGATATGTTGGCACCCATGGTTTTTGGACAATATGAGGTTATATAGAGAATAAGGCTAGTGTAATATGGATCAACACTTCCATAAAAATACAGTGATATGCATGAATCGTATAATGTCAAAAAATAGGCAGTATCAGGAAAACACTTCTCATGTGAATAATGTGGACGATTTTGATCTTGAGATAGATGCATCAAGGGGAAGAATCTGATATGTTTGTGGGATTGTAATGATAAAGACTTGTATGGAAATACCATGAAATTAGATTGTGTAATGTGTAAACATGACCATATTTAGGATGAATCATTGGAAAGATAATAAGATATGTAGGTTCAGTGGGAAATCTTTTTACCTCAGGATCTTAGAGATTCGATAGAGTATATATAAATGATGAGATATTATTATGTGGAAAGAATTTAATATCGAAACCATTTTTTGAGATGTTATTGGATTCTTTTAGGAAATCTATTTAAATTTTTATTAGTTTTTTTGGGTTTTTAAATTGGGGACTTTTGGGGTGAAATTTCAGAATTTTAGAAGGAGGGGCTATGCATGGTTGACACAACATTTTCCAAAACTATACAACTATCCTAGAATACTATGTGACACCAAAAAAGCGGATTCAAAAATCTGAATATCAATTTGTCAAAATATTCCCTATTATGAGAAAATATGAACTACACCTAGAAGAGATGTACAATTATGGTGCACGGATTGTCACACCACGTTCCACAATATAAAAAACCTTTAACACATTTATTATTGACCCAAAAATACGATTTATATTTCCCCAAACCCCATATTAACCCATAATATTCCTTATCTCAGACTTAATTGATTCCTCAAATTTTTGTAGGAACTTAGATGCATTCCTAGGGCCCTAAAACTTTGTTCTTCATGATTCCCATCCCAGATCAAAGACATAAACCTCTACATGCAGGTGAAATTAATCCCATTAGGTCTCTAAAATAGTTACCATTATTCTCTCATCCATTGTGGGAAAAACTATCTAGTGTTTTAGTGAATTATGATCCAGGTATGATAGAACATGATATATCTAAATATGGATCATGGATTCCAATCTAGATCTCCTTCTTCATCGCAGTATTGATGGTAACATTTCCAATTGGGGATTCCTGTTTATCGATCACTCATCAACAAATTAATGTATTTTGTCAAATTTTAATTCACATACTCATGATTCCAATTATGGGTATATTTTGTATGATTTCAATGACCTTGTTGATAATAGAATAATTAAATTAGATAAATTTATTGACAAAATAATTTATGAAAATTTTGAATTTTGATTGATTTGTTGGAAAATTAATTAATAGAATGTGTTAATGTGGAACTAAAGGGGATACTAGATTTTTTGAATTGGAATAATTAATTAATTAAATAATTATTATGTTTTTTGGTTATTTAATTAGAATAATATGTTGTTGAATTAATTATTTTGAATTTTTAGATTGAAAAAATGTTTGAGTAATTATTTTTTTGTATAAATTAATGATATTTTAAGATTGTGAAATTCATTTGGTTAATTTATTTTTGAATAAATTAATGAGATATCAAGATTCTGGAATTATTGGAATGATTACTTAGTGAATTAATTATTAAATTATTGATATTGTTAAATTGGTTTAATTAATTATTAGATTAATTTTTGAGAATTGTTATGATTACGAAGTTGTTCTAATTTGGTTATATAATTTTTGAATTAATTATCGGATGTTTTGATTGTGTAATGTGATTAGAAGGTTAATATTGATTAACCCCAGATGACGTGATATATGTGATACAGTTGTTTGATTGAGAAATGGGGTGTTAGACACATACTAACACTCTAAATACCTGTGGGGGTGTGCTAGACATGGTGTTGAGGACCCAAATTCTTGGATGTGATTTTTTTTTGGGACTTGGTGTGATAATCCAAATACACATGGGGTGGGGGAAAAGGATTGATTCTCCAAATACCAATTCAATTATTGACATTATGTTCTACTCCAATGATATTGGAATTAGAATATTGTTCTTAGAGTTTGTTTAATGAATTCAAATGAAATGGGTAGTAAAATACCATTTGTTATAATGAATTGAAAATTGAATATGTGATATAGTTCAGAATTTAGTATCAGCCTATGAAGCTATTGAGATTTTGGTTTTCCACAAGAACTTTTGGATATGTTTTTAAGCAAAAACAATTTAAAAAACATAAAAAATTAACATTATTACTCATGTATTCTTTGTAAAACTGCATAACCTAGTACACACTATATATTATTTTAGACAACGTCAATCGTGGCCTACTGAGTTTGATTGACACCCAACTCATCTTTCCCGAATGATAATGTAATAGATTTTAATTTTAATGACATGTCACATGGAAAGTCCCTATGTTTTATGGATGAGATTGGATGGAGCATGGATGAGTGAGATTATTTATTTTGGGTATTTCATATTGATGAATGAATCATACTTGGCATGACATATCTAATTTTTAGTTTTTTATTTTATTTTTTTACATTTTTTCATCATGTGATATTGGTTAATTCAGAAATGATAATATATTTGGGTTATAGTTTTTAATTTCCATTATTGTGATACTTTAATAACGATGGAATAATATCCCCATTATTGATATTAGACCCTCTCTAATAGTAGGTATCCTCTAGTTTATGTGGAGGCATGGATGAGGTCATGTGACTAACCAACTCAGGAGATCACTTGGTGGAACCTAAGTCAAGACATTACATGATATTTTATCATTAATTATCATTACATTTGAATTACCACTCATAATGATTTTATTGGACATGCAAGTATATATTTCATTTTTGTGAATCCAAACGCAAAAGTGTTTCCCCATGATGTTATGTTTCCCAATAAGGACAACCTATTAATCCATGGATTATTCCTATTATTATAAATTTATTTTCATGATAAATTTGAAATTATATTTTGGAAGTGGATAAAACATATAAAATCTATATTAACGTCCATAATGTAATCATTTTCACTCCCAAAAAAACCTTATGACATATTCATTCACCCTATACCTGGGGATCGACAATAATAGGGCTAAATATCATAACATCATTACAATTATCAATTTATCCATTTAGATCTAGTTATCATAACTATGGAAAAACAATTAATCCAAGCTCTACATCATGAAAAAATTTATCCTTGCACCATGAAAGAGGAGGAGCTCATCCCTTTTTTCGAGCACACCTGTGAGTTGATGGTCCAATGTCTATTGAAAATATAGGTGTATCATACCTCATGGAAACATGTTGAATTATATATTGTATGGATAATATGTTTTTATCCCATACATACTCAGAAAAGAAATACACAATTACAATTATAGAGTGTCATACACTAAAATACATTACCATACTTGAAATAGAAGAATAATAGGTGAACTAAATTAGCATAATTTCTTTACATTTAAGTCATTCAAATTAGATTTTGATAAAATAGGTATCTAATTATATGAACACTCTCATTGAGTACCTAAAATATGTGATACCTAATTACTAAATTGAATATATCACGATACATAAAGTTTGTTTTAATATGTGATGAATCCAGTATAAAAATGACTTCTATAATTACATTTTTAGGGGTTTCCAAATTTCTATCACCACGAAAAATTATTTTCCTAATATATTATATGATATTCTTTTCAGATCACGTATATCTAGTTTGAAAGGATTGAATCTCACTAAAAAAATATAAATGTGGGAAACTCCCATACCAATGATTCTTTATTTCCCCATATTTACAGTGATAAGTCACACATGGAACATCTATACTAAACAACATGAATCATCCTCCAATATTGGTCCACAAAAAATATATTCTTCTTATTTTAAAATTTTTAGAATTAATTTCATTGGTACCTATAAATTTATGATATGTAGCTAATTTATTTTCATTATTATTACAAATGTTTTTTGAAATGATACAGAGAAATTAAATTTAATGAGATCAATGAGTGGTTAAAAATTGAATTCCAGAAGTCTTAAAACATAATGACTTCGCCTGGTGGAATTTTTAATTCCTATTGGCTACCAAATAAATTAAAGTTATTTTATTATCAATAAATTACTAAATAATATATTCTAAAATACTGGAGTATAATGTCAACACCATAATGAAACATTGTACTTCCTAAGGGTTTTATATCTACATTGTTAATTGATATATATTAGTAAGATATAGATAATTTTTAATTTAATATTAAATATTTATGAAGGAAATAAGTATCTTATATAGGCCCTTGGGATTAATTTAAATGGAAGAAATATATTTTTTTCCACTCCCACTAACAGTCTAGTAGTTTATATTTGTTTCAAAGACATTATAACTTCACCAATAGCTTCTTGTCTTGATAATTGTTTCTACCCTTGACAAAATAATCACTGGTTTATAGATGTTTAAAAACCACGATGTAATAATTTTTATATTCAAAAAAATGGAAACATATATGCTATAAAAAATATTAGAATTCACTTAACTAATTTATGGTTCCTTCCTCCAAACCTATCTTGGATATTGTATTGCAATGTAATATAATGAAATTAGGTATTAAAAACATTTCCTATGATATATGAAATGATATTTGTGAGATTAGTAATGATTTTTGTGTAATTTTGTTTAATATTAATACCATAACACTTAAGGGGATAAACAACAATTGAATAATAAAAACTCCAACAGACATGGGAAATTCATATTACATATTCAACTCATGCAAGATTGATGAAATTGAATTTGTATATAAATTAAAAAAAATTTAATTTCAATTAATTTTAGAGATTTTGAATGAAAATGAAATTTAAATCATGGAATAATAAAGGAATAGTATTAATGGATCATGATTAAATAAAAAGAAAATATATAGATCTCCTCTCACATTCTCTCTAAAGCTTGATAATTATATGACCATAGATATCATGGTAGAGTGGATCAAATCATGAGATGAACCATCCTAACTTTAATGAAAATAATCCATTTTATTATCCCTATCTAGGAATGTCAAATGAGGAATCATGTATCATGAATTCATAGCTATGTGAACCCAATTAAAACATTTAATCCCCAAGAACAATGATATTAAATCCTAATAAATAAACTATAAATAATTCTTCTATCATTGACCCAATACATGTTCCAATATGAAAGGTGAAATTCTATAGTTATGACAGTTTAGAAATTACCTAACATATATAGAATCATTATATCATAGTGACTATAATATAATCTATTTAATGACATCTAATGAGCTACCCCTTGTGAATTTATAAGGAATGATATTCATTAATTCCCTTCTATCATTAAGGTGTATTATAAATCATCATAAATATTTAAACATGAGGGATCCACATACATTATCATGTAGTCCAAATTATTCATAAACATGAAACCCTTGGAATTTTTTTTTTAAAATTTAAAATTATAAGGTATTGGTTTAAAAAAGTATCACTACATGAAATAAATTCCCTAAATTATATTTTGGTACACTATATCATTGCTATATTTGATATGATTTAAACACTCTTTATGCATCACATTTCCAAATTTCTATTTATATCATAATTAAATAATTTATTATAAAAACATACTATATATTACATATCTAAAAAGTATCATTTATAAGCATTATTCCATTTATTTTATATGTCATATAATAAAACATCTAAAATCCCCATAATTATTTAAAACTTCCAACTGAAATATCCATTAGTAGCCTTTTATAATATCATAAAATATATATGTTTTGAAATTGTGGTGGGAGAAAAAAAAGATGAAAATGATGATGAAGATATAAATATATATATATATATATATATCTATATGCTATCAAATTCATCCATATATGAATAATTTCTATCATCAAGATAAAAGTAACCAAAAAATATTATACTAAAAATCCAACAACCAATAAAACATAAACATAACAATAATGTCTATAAAATAGAGTATTAAGTAAAACTCATAAAGAATATATTTTATTTATCCTTAGTATTCAATAAATATTCATATTTAAAATAAAAATTTAATTCATCATTCTAAAATTAATTATCAATATATCTTTAGAAATCAATTCTCATGTTAAAATGAATATTTTCCAAAATAACCACACTCTACTCTAATGGAAAATTAATCATAAGTTATTTTATATCCTACAACAATACACTGTATCCATTTTCATTCAAACCATATTAGTTTTCACATATAACTAAAAAAATCTTGATAACAGTTATTAATTATCAAATAAATTTATACCGAATGATTGTTTTGTAATGATATGGAATATTAAATTAACTAGGAAGAAATGGAGGAAAATTTAAATGAATAAAATTAATGATATTCAATATAAATAACAATTAAAACTAATTCACCGTGCTCTAATCCATACAATTTATTCATCTCTACCCACATTACCTTGAAAAATTATGACCAAAATCTAAATATTAATAGTTTTCATGATATCATAACATCGATAGTCAAACTATTTTTTCAGCTCAATCCTTACCCTCAGTATCCCGACAATAATAATTATAACATTTAACCTAATAAGGGTGAATGGATGGCTAGTAACATGTCAACCCATGGTATCCCATTTACACAAGTGTTCATTCATTGATATTTTCCCCAAATATAGAAGAGTAAATATATCATATTTACACATAATTTATACACATATCCCCAAAATAATAATAAAAAAATTAACTTTTTCAAATCAACACATTAATTTTATTGTTATATATAATTACCCGACTAAATCATTATGATTTAATAAATAATCACAAATTTGTGTCAAATAATTATTTGTATGAAAGAGAATCAGGGTTAAAGTGGGGATTCCTAAAAGATAATTCATGGATTATATAGGAAATACAAATGAAAATATATTGGATGGGTTTGTTGATCAAACAAATTTAAAATACAATAATTCATGGAAAAATAAAATTTATTTTTTTCTATGTCATCATGATTTAATGAAAATTGAGTTCAATTTCAAATAGTTTTACGTATCCAATGGTCACTGAAGGATTAGAGTGCCTAAATTATTATAATGGAATTGATATATAAAACATATTGATAAGATAATTTCTTTCTGTCAATAGTACATGAATATGTGTTTCAAACATCCATGGAAAAAATAGGCTATTATGAATGAGATTATTGTCATGAGGCCTCCAAAATGGATTCCAAATATATTTATGGAATATATGTGGAGTGTGAAATCATATCAATACAATGGTTATTGGATGATCCCATGATCGAGATAAATATACAACCAAATGAGTAAATATATTATTGATAGAAACCACTTCCATAATGTTAATAGGGAAGCCCTTCCCTTTTTATGGGAATTAATTTCAAATTCATATAGTTACTCTCATATAGTATAGGAGTATAGGATATATGAAATCCATTCATATTTATTTGAAGGAATCACGAGGTCTCATGTGGTGGTGGGAGATTGATTGAATGTAAATATATAGTTTTTTTCTCAATAATAGAGGCATGTTGTGTTATAGGATAAAATAGTACTTGTGGTGTAAGGAACATGATAAAATGAAACATTCTAAATATCGAAACAAATATAGGGGAATATAGGTTATATTGATACTCCTCCCCAAGAGTAGAAGAGTATTAATGTGGTTTAGATGTTGAAATGTATACCTTTCATCATGTTTGTGTAGGGGATGCTATTTAGTATGAGGAAGCCTTATAATTTCTTCATGTGGCCTCATTTACATCATAATTCTATAAATACATCTCATCCAATAATATAAATATCCTAAATAATATCCCTAACATGATATGTAATATAAGATTATAAACATTAACTATCCCTAAATATTATATGGGTTAAGAGGTTTTAAACACCTTCAGTTGTCAAGATAAAAATGTAATAAATTTACCCCTATGAGTATCCCCTATGATATAATCACTAAATGATAAATTTATATCGAAAATTATTTATACAATTTCATGGTCTAACCCCATCAAGAAATAATATAAAAGGCTATAAAACTCAATCTAGCTCAATTTACTCGGTAAGTCTACTCATCAAGACCATAGGTGTGTAATATCAATATGTGTAAACTTTTAGAAAGAATTCATATGTTTAGTGATTTTTATCATGGGTTAAAACTTAATTTTTGGTTCATGAGTCATGGGGTTTTACTTATAAAGTTCCATGGGGTTTTTTATCACAATCATGCCATTAATATACTCTAGGTTCAACAGAATCATTTTTTAAAAATCCCAATCCCATAAATAAGTTATATAATATATGTTTTTAAAACAAATTGTCTATATGAAAAAAAATATATAAATGTCAACTCAAAAGCATATAATAACCCAAATATTTAACTCTTGATTTTCCTCTAATTCCTATAGCATTTTATATAACTACATACATTTAGAGCTTCTATAACCTCTTCATGTATGTTTATCTATTACATAATATTCCAGTCTAATGATGTGTTTCATCATTCCAGCATCCTCAATATTTTTTCCAACCACTCCGAGTTTTTGGATTTATAAAATAGAAATACGTGATAGATATATGGCTATTATAAATCAACCTTTTTGAAGACTAGGAAGAATAAATGTTTGTGTGGGAGAACAAGAATGAGGAGGTCCATGACTGGGGGAGGGTTTGGCTGAAGGTGTAGGATCAAATAAATATTATTTCATGGTCATTATATATTAGAAATATACTATATGATCTAGTTTTACTTTAACTATGTATTTTTGTCTAAAATTATTGGCATGGACTATGTGTAATAAAGTAATAGAAAAAATATAGTATTTGAGGTTTTAAAAGGGGCTGAATGGGTCAGATGGAACATATGGTTTTGTTTAAGGAGTGGGGTTGGTGGAAATAGTTGTTATTGGCTTGATGAATATGGTAGGGGAGGTGAGTAGAATTTGAAATAACCCAAAAATGTTCTTGAATTATTATATTAATATTACAGGAAGATAAACTATTGATGGTTACAAGAGAGGTTAGGTCTCTAAATATAAAACATTAAGGAATATTTTTCATTATTAAAAATTCCACGGTAAACACTGAGAATATTTATAGTGATAAAATAGGTCACAAAATGCCATTATTTGGAGAAGGTAATGTTATAAAATTTAGGAGTATATATTCTATATGAAAGGACATAATGGAAATTGAATATGATATCATTCCAAAGAAAAAATGTTAGTTAACCAACTTAAATATAACATATTTTACTAAAATGGATGATTTAATCTTGAGTTTCACAATATATTTTACCATAAAATTGAGAAGGCATGATGTAACTATTCCAAACCATAACTAAAACTACTATTTTCTTTATTTCATGTGTCATTGAGTTTTTTTGTGATTCCAACCATGTGAATGTTATGGTTTTACCTTTAATATCAATTTGTTTATCTAGATGTGGAGAAAGTCAGTGCACTATGATTAAAATGTTCCATGTTTCTATCTTTTCATGAACCAAACATTCATTACATATTATACCATTTTTACAGAAAACTCTACTATGTAATTATTATAGTGGTTCATGGTTATAGTAGATAAGTAGGGTAGTGTATCTAGAGACTCTACCCATAAAACGTAATATCCCAATATTAATGTCTTAAAACAAAAATATGATAATGCTTCATGTATTCCTTTAAGATAGGGTTCATTTAACCTATTGATCATGAAATACACTTTATAACTAAAACTGAATATAAAATATTGAATTCATTTCTGGTATAATGGTTACTAAGTACATATCTTGATAATATATGTTTACCTTGAATGAGGGATAATTTCACTATTTAATCTCAATTGTTTTATGTGGAAAAGTAGTTAACACCAAGAATATTAGCTACCATCATGACAATTATTTCCCTTGAAGCAATTTCAATAGTGGGTTAAAATAATTAATGTCTCTCTAAGTTGAAATGTTCATCAAAAACCCCCATTACAGTCCTTTTTTCTTATCATTTACAATTTTTTCATTTATATTAAATTCAATTCTAAATTATTATAAATCATAAAATAGTAAAAATCATTAAATTCTATATTATTTGACATCCATATCAATTTAACATATATCTGAATTTTATTGGTTCTCATTATACCCCATGATATCATGTGATATAAGATATATTATTCTAATTGGTGTTACAATATTATTATTTTTGAATGTTTTTCATTAATCCCATATGATATATCTATATTCATTCTAGAATCATTTCATATCTAGAACAATGTGTTCCAAAAATTTATTTTAGTTCCTTGTTGGAAATATTTCTTTCCATGATTTTGGTTAATGATAAGGGGTTATAATAATATACCAGAATATATAGTATTCTATAATTGCTGTCAATAATTATTTAAGTAAATATGGGTCTTATTTAAAATGTAATAACAATGGGATCATAATCCATGAAAATATGTTATATTTTTTTCTCAAAAAATTTTTCCAACATCGCATGTATTTTTTCAAGTACCCTCATCCACCCCCTTTTCAAACATAGTCAACACATAATATAATGATAGTTCTATATAAACATATTTATAAAGGACCTATGGAATAAATATCTCACCACTCAAATACTTCAGCATCAATTAAAGGGTTTATTATTAATTAATTTATTTTTCCAATATTCTCTATTTTTATCTTCAATAATAACATGTTATGAATTTTATGGAATCATACTAAACAACAAACCCATTAATTATTGTTTTTCAAAATTTTATATATTTTTATGTATTAACAAAATTGACCTACATGGGAAATGAAATAAATTAACTGTAATATAATTTTTATCTTATATCAATGTACACATTTCCACTAGTTTCCATCATTAAATTAGTCATGTAAAAAATAATCATTGAAATGATGAGTTTCATTATCCAAATGAATCCTTATCTTCTGGAATAAAAAGTATAGATAATGTGTAAATTTTTACAAAAAATATTCTTTTTTCAGGATAGCATGAAAAAAAATTAAGATGAAGTTAGAAAATATTTTTAGGTGATAACTCATCAGTGATTTCAATCAATTCCTCTAATTCCATTGGTGGTATCTAATGAACTAAAAATTGATATTTGATCACATTATTTCAACACTTCATATATTTTATCATGATATTAAAATCATAGAACTAAAAGGTTCAATGAATCATATTTATCTTTATACCATTCATGTCAAAATGATCCCTGATTTTTCATAATCATTAAAGCATATCACCATAGAGAGACAAGATTAGATATGAAGTTATAAAAATAAATTTTTTTTATTATACTTTCATTACCCATATTGTAGTTATTAATCAATTTATAATTTATTTTAATGTTTTCATTGTAGGTTGTTTGAATAATTCAAACTACCTAATATCCATGAATATCTCCCAAATGGATGTATCATGTGTCACAATATATATCATAATCATTTTCCAAATAAAGGGTAACCATAATTGGGTTGACCACTACATACCTTTCTAATAGAGTGATTTATTCTTTAAATGAATAATCCATGTGAAATTGAATATCCTTTACACAAAAGAGAAGTGTGGCAGAGTCATAAAAAAGTAATCCTTAAAAAATAAGTGGTATAATATAATATATCCTAAAATGATTCTAATCCTAGTATCTATGGTAAACTCAATAAACTAATATATTAATAAAAACAATATGAGATGAAATTCAATATTTTTTTTTATATTTTATATTTAAATATATTATTTCACTATGACATTAATTTTTTTCCTTTTTATCACCAAGAAAATTTCTAAAATTCTCTTAAGTGATGTGTCTAAATTACTCAAGAACACCTCAAATGATCATTAATAAACTGAACTTCCATCCATGAATATGTTTAGAAATTATTTCACTATAATTTTAAACAATTTTTAAAAAATACATGAAATATGAAATGCTCAAAACTATACCAACTAACTTGTTATTATTCGAAAACATACAATTTTTTGTCACGACCCATCCCCCGGGGCCCATGCCATGACTACCCCAAGCCCACCTTCCATAGGCAAGGGGCTGGAAACTAGCACCAAAGGCGTAAATCCCTAAAACTGGGAAGGAATTTACATTATAAAGTGTAAAAAAACATAACAGAGTACGGGCAAGAAGTAAATCACTAAGCCAAAATGTATACAATGGAGTACTGAAAAGTAAAAGGGGATGGAAATTCAAGCCCAACAGGAAATTAACTGAAAAACAAGTACAACGGAAGAAACCTAAAGCAGCTACTAGGTCGTCCTCAGGGGATTCCTACCTGAAGGGTAGGTACAGATATCCTCTTCAGCACTCCATGACCATAAGTCTCCTCTATGACCCGAATTGTCATAAAGTCCACCACCAGGTACCTTACAGTCCATCTACTCTAATCCTCAGTCATTGTTGTTCGTCATATGCAACCAACACAATAAGGTGCGGGCATAGCCAGTGCAGGGGGGAGTATAACAATAGTTAGTAGGGACCCCGAGACCCTCAAGGTCTCAAAAAGTACAAATAAGATAAATCATAATGTATGAAATCAAAAGATAAACCCACCTAGTTATATGCATATACATATACATAAGTTATCAAGTAATCCATCTCAATCATGAGGTAAACACAAAAATTTACTGACTTAGCTCAATCCAGGATTTTTATTATCGAGACAACAACTATTGGGGAATTCCTGCTCCATCAAGTATAGTGGGCCTACCGCGTCACACAGAGGAACTTCCCACTAACCTTGTACGGCTGAGGTACTCCTCCTGTCGAGTACCGTGGGTCTCCTATGCTCAAACAGAGGTGCTCCCCACCGTGGGTCTATCATGCTCACACAAAGGTGCTCTCCCTTGTAGCCTGCTGAGGTACTCCTCCTGTTGAGTATTGTGGGTCTGTCGTGCTGAGATAGAGGTGCTCCCCACCATGGGTCTACCGCGAACCCAAGGCGATCCCCACTGGGATAGTGGAAACACTCCAAGTTGAGTCGGTCAATAGTCGTCAGGTCTTAGCCAGCTACTAGGTCTCCACACTACGCACGCTCATCTCAGGGAGGATTCGATCCACGAGCTACTGGTCGATGCTCAAACTACCAAAAAGTACCCCAAAAAAGTATCTCAAAGTTACACCACGTCATATGGTTCTCAACTCAACAGACAACACGTCAATCGGATACCCGTTCTGTGAGTTATTAGTCGTTTAGTCTCGGGGGCCCAGTTGGATTCGTGTACCATTCATCCTAACCATATCTCAACATTACCCCAAACTCTAGTGGAGTATACTCAAAGGGATCATTACGCTCCATGAAAACCAGTGCCGCTGATGGTTCGTCAAACGGTCGTCCGGTACCAAATATATGGCCAAGAGTAAGTAAAGGGTTGTGGTGGGCCCGGGTCCGGTCTGACCTGGTCAGACTGACCCGGTCTGGGTCGACCCGGTGAGACCTGTTGGGCTTGGCCTAACAAATTGGGTGGGCTAGCCTGTTATATTCAGCCTGACGCATAGGGCCCAGCCCAGCATGCCCCGAGGGCAGTTCAACCCAGGATCGGGGCTGGTTCTACCCGGAGCGTCGCGACGGAGCGGTCCAGCGCAGCTCGGCCTAGAGGTCACGATCGGGCCGGTTCAGCCAGGGCGCCACGAGGGGGCTGAGACACCGAGTCATCCGGGAGGCTGCGAGGCGGTCGAGACACTCGCTCGGCCGGGTGGCCTTGAGTGGGAACAGCTTGGGCCAGCGTGGGCCGGCGACCGGGAGGCAGCCCAGCAAGCCAATTCTACATGGCTCAGGCCAGTGTGGGCCAGTGGTTTTTGGTCGTTAGCACCAGATTTCCATGGGGGGAGGCACGGTTCATGGATTCCGTGGGTAGAACGACCTTTTTCATCGCCGACTTCGTCATTATGTCACCTCATCTCCAAGCCAAAGTTCATCAAAAATAGGATCGGCGGAGGGGCTAGTCCATGTTGATTTGGCCCGCACCCTCTGTGTTTAGGGTGGTATCAATTGGTTCATCAAATATGTATGATGAATAACAATTATTTTACAATCTCCGTATCGATTCCTTTCTAACCGAATATGAGAAATGAAAAGCGATAATACACAAATAAAACACCCTGCCAATGATTGTCGGTCGTCAACGTTGATGTCGCGGGAAGATGATGAAGGAGTTAGTCATTTGTTGCATCTTCTTCATCCTTCCAATACTAGGTTTTGTCAACAATGGAGCATGCTCCACGTCGTTAGGTGACCGAGGAAGAAGTCAAAGAAGGATCGTCACCAGAATTCTTCATTGGAAGAACACATTCTTCGTTCTTCTTTCTTCATTGGGATAATTCTAATCCTCCCAAGCTCTCATCTTCCCAAACATCCACCCAAATGCCAATGTTGTGCCAAATAATAGATTAGAGTATCTATTAATTCATTGGAAAGAATTCAAAAAGAATGAATTAATCACATGTTTCCACTTAACTAATGTGAAATGTTGGCACAAATTAATTATGGGAGTTGGAAAAATTGACTTGAAGGGAAGGTCAAGAGGCTCTCCTTAATTAATGAGGGAGAGTTGAAAGGTTTAAATCTCTTCCATAAATAGGGGGCTAAGCCACATGTAGTCCCCACATCATAACCTCTCACAGGAGGTTATGTTTGGGTGGGCACCACCACCATAACCTCTCTTGGGAGGTTAAGGTGTGGTTGTCCCACCTCCATCTTCCATGTGGAGGATTTAACCACCAAACAACCACATGGTGGCTCAAATAAATTAAATTTAATCTCAATTTATTTTATTACATTCCACGAAAAACCCAAAAAATTTCTTCTATTCTCGACTCACGGTCATCGATGTGAAAGTCTTATTAAGAGAATAACGATTCTACGAATTAAACGGTGCCCTCAGATTTCAGTTCTAAGAACCGGTTGAAAAGATATAAAATCCTACCTGTACTTTTACTAAACGTACCAGAAAAAAACTTCATAAATTGATTTTGGGAACACCGGGACTTGGACTCACGCACCGTCAGTTTTTGAGGATTCGTAAAATTAAAATATATTTAATAAAAAAATTTCCACGGAAATTCCGGGTCATTATATTCTCCCCACCTCAGTGATTTATGTCCCCGAAAGCTACAACTCGAATTAAGGGAATGAGTGGGGGTACTGAGCACACATATGAGCCTCCCACTCCCATGTGCTCTCCTGGAGGTTCCCGTGCTGTTAGTGAACGCACACCAGAGGTATCAACTGTCCACATAGGATCTGATCCTATTGATCCTCAATCTCCCTTGGAACCTCCATAAAAGTCGCCCCATCATAGACGTCCAGCTCTACATGGTTGATGATGTGAGAAGGGTCGTGCATGTATCTCCTCAACTGAGATACGTGGAAGACTTCATGCACCCAATGCAACTGGGATGGAAGAGCTAAGCGGTAAGGTGCCTCAACAACTCTACTAAGGACCTAAAAAGGTCCGATGAATCTTAGAGATAACTTTCCTCCATGGCCAAATATCCATAGACCTCGTCGAGGTGAGACCCGTATAATGACGTTGTCTCCATCTGTGAAATCAATAGGTCTTCGTAACCTAACATCATACGACTTCTTCCTGCTCTGTGCAAGCTTCACCCGCCCTTGGATGATCTGCACCTTCTCTGTGGTAGCTCATACCATCTCTGGTCCCACTAGTACTGACTCCCCAGGGTCTATCCAACACAAGAGTGATCTACAAGGTCGCCCATATAACACCTCAAAAGGTGTAATCCCTATGGTGGATTGATAGTTTCTATTGTATGTAAAATACACCAAAGTTAATTGATCCTCCCAACTATGAATGAATTTGAGGAAACAAGCAAACAACATGTCCTAGAGGGTCTTAATGGTCTGCTCAGTCTGACCATCAATCTGATGATGGAAGGTGGTGCTCAAACGAAGCTGCATCCCGAAAGACTCCTACAAACCTTTCCATATCCAGGAAGTAAACCATGTGTCACGATTGGAGATAATAGATAAATGTACTCCATGTATCCACATAATCTCCTACACATAGAGTTTTCCCAAGATCTATACTAAACCTTCCTCTCCGATCGGTAGGAAGTGGGCCGACTTGGTGAGTCGGTCAACGATCACCCAAATCAAGTCATGAACCTAGATGTATGTGGATGTCCTGTCACAAAGTCCATGGATATGCCATCCCACTTCCACTCTGGGACCTCTAAAGGCTGAACCAAGCCTGCTGGTACCTGGTGATCCACCTTCACGTGTTGAAAAGTGATGCATCGAGAGACAAACTCTGCTACTGCCTTCTTCATACCTGGCCACTAGTGCTTTCGTCGAAGGTCATGTTATATCTTTGCCACTCCTGGTTGTACCGCTAGAGAGGATGTGTGTAAATATTTCAACACATACTCCTGAAGTGACACTGGAACCATAATATGTCCTCTAAAGTGGATAACATGCTCCCCACCTTCAGAAAATCCATCAGGTGCCTGTCCTGTGGATATCTGAGAATGTCGTGTCTCACAATCAGAATCTCCATGTTGTGCCTCCCTGACCCACTGAAGAGGTGGGGGTGACTATAAGAGGCTAAAGAAAGGCCGATCCATCTCTATCCACAATGGATATTAGTAGAGCATCCAGCTACTCTGTCACCTCGCCTAGTAGCTGTATAACAGATCTCCTACTAAGTGCATTCGCTACAACGTTTTCATTTCAAAGAGTATAGCCTATCTCGAAGTCATTGTCCTAGAGGAACTCAATCCATCACCGCTATCTCAGGTTTAGGTCCTTCTTAGAGAAGATATACCTAAGACACTTATGATAATAGTACACGGTAAAATGCTCTCCCATCAGATAGAGTCGCCACATCTTCAAGGAGAATACCAATGATGCTAACTCCAGGTCATGGGTGGAATAGTTCTGCATGTTCTATCATAGCTACAGAGAACCATTCATGATCACTGATCGCCCTTGCATCAGGACACACCCGATTCTGGTCCCTGATGTGCCGCAGTAGACTAAGTACCCTACGCCTTCCTCTGGAGGCCTCAATATGCGGGCACTAGTTATCCTCTACCTCATCTCCTAAAAGCTCAGCTAGCATCTCCTCAACCACATGAAGGTTTCCTCTTCTTTGTCAAGGATGATAGTGTTGTTGCAACTCAGGAGAAGTATGGAATGAAACTCTGGTAGTACCCAGCTAAACCCAGGAATCTCTATACCTTCGTCACACACTTGGGTGGATCCCAAGAAAGTACCTCCTCAATCTTTGATGGATCCACTACAAATACAGCCTTCGAGATGACATGTCCCAAAAAGTGAACCTATCATATCCAAAACTAGAATTTCGAGAGCTTACCATAAATCCAATTCTCTCATAGTGTGTCCAGTACTACCTGAAAATGGTCATAATTCTCCTCCTCAGTAGTTGGGTAGATAATAATGTCATCAATGAAGACTACAACAAACCAATCGAGGTATGGCTGGAAAATCATGTTCATGAGTCCAATGAATATAGGTGGAGAATTGGTTAGGCCGAATGGCATACCCAAGAATTCGTAGTGGTCTTACCTTCATCTAAAGAACATCTTCTACACATCCTCATCTCAGACTCTGAGCTTCAGATAGCCTAATTTGAGGTCTATCTTCGACAACCACTGTGCTCCCTTCAGCTGATCAAAGAGGTCTTCAATCCTCAAGAGTGGGTACTTCTTCTTAATTGTCACCTAGTTTAGGCAATGGTAGTCGACACAAATCCTCATGCTCCCCTATGCTTTCATGGAGAATTGAATCAGGGATGCCTAGGGAGAAACACTGCGTTGGATGAATCCCTTCCCCTACAAGTCCTCTTGTCGTACCCGCATCTCGAGAGGATCACTGGAGCCATCTGATATGCTACTGTAGATGTCAGTACCATCCCAAGGTACAGGTCAATATAAAATTCCTCCTCTATACGAGTAGGTAGACCTGGAAAATCATCAGGAAAAACATCTTTATACTGGTCCCCCACAACAAGATAGCTCAGACTCTCCACATCAACTACTCTGAGGGTAAGACAGGCCAACTGATTGGTGATTGGATGCACCCTCCTCGGAGTAAGTCTTTCATGTGCTGCAAAGGCTCCTTTCTCACTAGTGAAGGTTAACCTGGTCCCATCATTGCGTAAACACCACTCTTTGCGCCTAATATATTCAATCTGAGCATGGACTATAGATAACCAGTCCATACCAATGATGACGTAATAATGCCTTGACACAGCTACTAAGATATCACATCCGAAGCTCACGCCTTATAGAGTAAGCTCACACTCCCGGCACTAGTGTGTAATCAACGATTCTGTTCCCATAGGAATCTCTATCCGTAAGGATCAAGCCAATGACAAAATGAGAATCTTAGAGCTCCAAACGAGGGTAGTTGAAATGAAAGAGTTACTGGCATGTATATCAATAAGTACTGCAGCTAAGGTGGAGTAGATACAGATCATATCTTGAATCATCTCTAGAGAACCATGGTCATATGCTTCAGCTGCCTGAAGCCGATCTCTCACATGTCCACCTTCTCCCTACGGTTGGGGTGGACCTCTAGTGGTGGTGGGGGTAACACCTCAAAATGTCACTCACCGACATCTCCTCAACCAGCTCCTCTACCATGTCTGATTGCTCCCTACGGACCACCTCGATCGAATCCATATCTCTATCAGGGAGGTCCTTTGACTGTCTGTTGATCATTCGAATGGAGGGTCTGACGATCACGAGCCATGTGACCATGCCCGCTGCATGAGTAACACTACCCACTTCTGGAATGTGTTTCTCTACCTCGAGGGCCCCGTACAACCGATCATGTGTCATGTGGTTGTCCACCCATGGGTATGGTCCTCTTAGAAATCTATGACATCTGTCTACTGTCAGCTGTAGAAGACTCCAATGCATGTCGACTAGTGGTGGGTCTCACTACTGGAGACTGCTCAGCATGGAAACTCTGCACTAAAAGGGCACACTCTAACACCCCCACCTACGTCGGGATGCTGAGGGAGATCATCAATGCCCTGATCTCTTTCCTGAGCCCCTACTCAAAGGACAGAGCTCTGAATAATGGGTTCTGCACCATATCTATGGAGTAGCATGAGAGGTTGGTGAACCTCGTCGAGTAGTGTGCCACCATCATGATTCCCTTCTATATATGAAGTATCTCATGTATCCGCACTGCACGTAGGGTACCTATAAAAAACTCTGCCTGAAATAGGCTCTCAATGTCTACCTAGAGAAGTGTCATCTCGTCATGAACCTAGGGCATAAAGCTCCGCCATATGCCCGCTGCTACTTATAAAAGGTTGTCAGCAAGAATCATCACGATGTCAGCTCGTGTCTATACCAGATTAAAGACTCTCACCATAGCCTCCAGCCAATCCTTAGCTGGTTGTGGGTCTGTCACTCCCCTGAACCTAGGTAGCCTCTGGTTTTGGAACTCATGCAACGCGCTCAAGCAGTGTACATCATCTTCTATTGGGGCTACTAGTATCGGTGGCCCAATGGGGTGTGGTACCGCTGGTGCCTCCGCTGGAAAAGGGCCCTGCACCGAGGGCTCGTTGCCCAGTGGGCTATCCATGTGTACAACTCTCAGGGCTATATCTAGTCGTATATGGAGAGGCATCATGAAGGAAAAAAATGTGACACAGTCAAAAGATTATACCTGGTGAGCTGACCTGGTTGATCTGAAAGAAAGAAAAATTTTAAAAATACACAAGAAATTAGTGTTTTCATGCTCTGAGTCAGAAGTCAGTAGTTAGGGTCCTAGTGTATGGATACATTATCCACTACACCAACACTAGACTCCCTGAATTGAAAACCACACGCAGTACCCATAACACAATTTCCTCACAGAAAAGAAAGATCATAGTCCTATGTTTTCCAGTAGAACCGACTCCTATGATACCAATTTTTCATGACCCGTCCCATGGGGCCTGTGCCATGACTACCCCATGCCCACCTTCAATAGGCCAGGGGCAGGCAACTAGCACCAAAGTCGTAAATCCATAAAACTGGGAAATCATTGCCTTTATAAACTCTAAACACAAACAACAGAGTACGAGTATGAAGTGAACACTAAGAAAAACTATATGCAAATGAGTGATGAAAAGTAAAAGGGGTTGAAAATACAAGTCCAATAGGAAAGTACAAGTACAACTGAAAAATAAGTACAACTGTAGAAAAGTAAAGCAGCTACTGGGTCCTCCTCTATGGATTTATATCTAAAGGGTAGGTACATATAACCTCCTCAGCACTCCACATATGTCAGTCTCCTCCATATACCGACTCATCGTATGGTTTAACTCTGGATACCATCTAGTCCAGATACTCTGATCATCAGTCAGCACTTTCCGTCATATACAACCAACAAAATGATTCGTTGGAATATCCCATGCAACGATGAGTATAACGATACTCAGTAGGGACCCCGAGACCCTCAAGGTATCACATAATCTAACAAGGATAAATCAAAAAGTATGAAATCAATAGATAACCCCAATTAGGTATATTACCATACATATACCTATGTTATCAAGTAATCCATCTCAATCATGAGGTAAACACAAGAAGTTAATGACTAAGCTAAATCCAAGATTTTTATGATCAAAACGACGGCTGCTGGAGAACTCCTGCTCAATTGAGTACAATGGTTCTTCTGCGTCACACAGAAGAACTTCCCACTATCCTTGGACTAGTGAGGTACTCCTCATGTCAATTACCATGTTTCTATCATGCTCACAGAGAGGCGCTCCCCACCGTGGGTCTGCTGCACTCACACAGAGGCACTCCCCCTTGTAGCCTGCTGAGTTACTCCTCTGGTCGAGTACCGTGGGTTTACCACACTCACAATGAGGCTCTCCCTACCGTGGGTCTTCCATGACACCAAGTCCCTCCCCATTAGGCTATTGGAAACCCCTCGAGTCGAATCGGTCAGTAGTCAAAAGGTCTTAGCCAGGTACTAGGTCCCCATACTATGCAAGCTTGTCTCTGGGAGGATCCACTCCAAGAGCTATTGATCGATGATCCAACTCCACAAAGTACCATGAGTATGTATCTCAAAGGTCCACCACATCATAAGGGTCTCAACTCAATAGTCGGTGCATTAATCGGATGACCGGTCTGTGAGTTATTAGCCTTTTAGTCCCATGGGCCATGTTGGATTTGTGTACGATCCATCCTGACTGTATCTCAGCATTACCCTGAACTCCAGTCGCATATTTTCCAAGCGACAATTGTGATCCAAGAAAACTAGCACCACTGACGGTTTGTCAAATGGTATTCCGGTGCCAATGATATGGCCAAAAGAATGTAAAGGGTCATGGGGGGCACGAGTCCAGTCCGACCAGGCCCTACCGAGTCCGGGATGACCCGGTTAAGGTCGACCTGGGCGGACCTATTGGGACTGGCCATGCTCATTGGGCAGGCCAGTCTATTAGGTTTTGCCTGGCCCATTGGGCCCATCCCAGCGGGCCAGGATGGCGGTTTTGCTCGAGCTCTAGGCCGGTTCATCCCAGAGCATCGCAAGGGCGCAGACCGGTGTGGCCTGAACAAGAGGGCGTGACCAGGCCTGTTCACCTAGGGGTACCGCGAGGGGGCTGGGACATCGGCTTGGACGAGAGGCCGTGTTGTGGCCAGGAAATCGGCTCAGCCATTGATCCGTGAGGGGCCTGTCTCTTTGAGGCGTGTAGGGCGCATGCTGGTTAGCAGGTCGGTCAGCAGCGTTCGGCTGGGCAGGCGCGTCCTGAAGGCCTGGCAGCCGGAAGGTGGTGATCGGCTAGGTACGCCGTGGCCAGAAGGGCCTGTGGTTGGGTAGGCCAGTTATGTGCAGCTCGGGTCGGCGCGTAATGAAGGTGTTTGGCAGGGCAGGGCGCGCCCAGGTGGGCCGGTGGCCGGGAGCCAGCCACATAGGCCTCTTCGGTGCGGCTCTAGCTGGTGCAGGACGACGGTGTTCAGCCAGGAACACGAGAGCGCCATGATGGTGGCATAGTTCATAGAGTTCGTGGGGTAGTGCGACCTTTGTCATTGCCACCTTCTTCGTTCTGTCACCTCATCGCCATGCCGAAGTTCATCATAAACAGGATCGACTGAGTGGTCGAGCCAGGTTTGTATGGCCCACACCCTCCACATTTAGGGTGGTATCAATTTTTTCTTCAAAGAAGTACGATGAACAAAAATTATTTTACAATCTCCACATCGATTCTTTTCCAACTGAATATGAGAAAATAGAATGGATAATACACAAATAAAAACCCATACCTTTGATTTTTAGTCGTCGATGTTGAAGTCGCAGGAAGAAGACGAAGGAGTTCGTCATTCATTCTGTCTGTCGCATGTTTCCAATCCCATGTTGCATCAGCTGTGGAAGATGCTCCACGTTGATATGTGTCCGGGGAAGATTTCGAAGAAGGATTGTCCCCGACGTTCTTTTTTTGAAGAATGCGTTCTTAATTCATCATTCTTCATTGGGAAAATTATAATCCTTCCAAGATCTCCTCTTCCCAAACATCCATCCAAATTCCAAAGCTGTGCCAAATAATAGATTAGAGTATCTATTAATTCGTTGGAAAGAATAAAAAATAATGAATTATTTACTTGGCTCCACATAATTAATTTGAAGGGTTGACACAAATTAATTAGGGGAGTTGGTACAATTGAATTAAATGGAATGTTGAGAGGCTCTCCTTCATTAATGAGAGAGAGTTGTGAGGCTCTACTCTCTTCCATCAATAGGGGGTTAAGACCTGTCTGGTCCCCACATCGTAACATCTCGTGGGAGGTTATATTTGGGTGGGACCCACCACCCTAACCTCTCTTTGAATGATAATGTGTGGTGGTCCCACCTCCAACTTCCATGAGGAGGTTTTATCCACCAAACACCCATGTAGAGTCTCAAATAAAATAAAGTGAATCTCACTTTGATTTATTACATTCCACAAAAAACCCAAAAACTATCTTCTATTATTGACTCACTACCATCAAAGTGAAAGTATTCTTAATCAAATATCGTCACTACGAGTACAACAGTGCCCTCATATTGTAGTTCCGAGCACCAGTTCAAAAGTTATAAAATCCCTCTTGTACGTTTACTGAACATACCCATAAAAAACATTAGAAATTGATTCCAGGAACACCCGGCCTCAGAATCACGCACCGTTAGTTTTTGCGGTCTCCTAAAATTCCCATGTATTTAAGAAAAAAATTTCCATGGAAATTACCAGTCCTTACATTTTGGAATGTAAAATGATATCATTTCATAATCAGTTGGCCCAACGGTGTTATGCTATGACTTGTGCATCAATCTAAAAATTAGTATAACTCATTCCTAGCCAACCCTCCATATATCCGATCCATCAAAAACATGGAAATAATGTCTTTATTATAACTATATTCAATGTCATGAAGTCCAAAAAACCCATAGCTTACAATATTCACATACAGAATGAGTTCATTATCATATGTTCCTATAATAGTTAGGCCCCTTGTATTAGAAAAAAAAATTAGGTTAAATTATTCATGATCTGATATTAAAAATTAATATATTCATCAAATAGTTTAAGAATATCATTTTAAAAAATTGTTTTATTGTGGTTTGGGATTAATTTGTGGTTGATTACTCAGTATCACAATTAATTCCAAAAGACACATTGTCGGTAAAAATTTATGGACAATTCCATTGATAATTGAAATCACCCAAATTTTACCACATCCCAACCTTTTTTATCATATTATACATTAATCTTATTCTTGGTTAGTCAATTTTATTGTAATGATTACTAGAAATGTATCTTTATTTCAAAAAAAGATAATACATTAATGTATGAGGTGTAGTGACACTAACATTTATGAAAAAAGTTCCCTTTTATTTATTGTATTATGAATATTGGAAAAACATGCACTTTTTTATAATTATTATTAGTTTTAAAAGACAGTTAATTATCCTTTTATTTGATAATATAGTCGTTGAACATTGATCACACATATGATATAAATAAAAGGTCTTAACAAATCATTTTGACATTGAAAAAGGAGAAGATGGCCTCACCAAGTAGATGCAGGGAATACGAACCTCATTTTTTGGAGATGAAAAAGGATATAGCATCACTGGTCATCAATCTTGACTAATCCCAAGATGAGATTTAACTCATTTAGCATGAAAACAATCTGTTACAGGAGAAGTTCAAGTTAATAGAGATTACCTCTTGAGAGATGTTATCTGAGTTGCCCAAGATTTTTTAACCATGACACACCTTACATTAAGGTATAATGTGGGTTTTATAAGGGGTTATGTAATAAGGTCTCAATAACATATTCTATAATCCTCTTTTTTTAAATAATATTCTTATTCCCTCAATTCCTTTATGAAAACAGTCTTTCCTAAAAAAATGATGAATTTGAGAAATTTACATTTCAGGTAAAAAAATAGTGCTATCTGGAAATCTATAAACAATTATATAAAACTATGGTTTTAATTAATAAATTTATTAAATAACGTATGATTATATTAATTCCTTGTCCAGAAATTATTATTTAATCACTTTGATATGAATTATATTTTTATATGAAAAAATAAAATTTGTAGTAATGAATTTATTTTGAGAAATTAATAAACTGTTGAAATAAAAAATATTTTAATAAAATATTATTATAAAATTAATTTTACTAGGAATAAATTACTATATAATTTTAGGATGCCAAATGTAATTTTTATTAACATTAAATGTTTTTCACAAAACTAATCAATTTTCAATAAATGTCAATTTTTATTTTAAAATTTAAAGTTCATATATTCATAAAATTATTTAGATAAAATGAATATTATATTTGGAATCAGGGAATCGAAATTATAAAATGGATATTTTTTCATAATTTTAAGATATAGCCTAATTATTGGGTAATAATTAAATAATATATTAATATACAGTGGATTTTATGACTTCATAACGACCACATAGTGATGTAATAAATAATATAAAAGGTATCTATGACTGAATATTTTTTTCAAAATTAATATAATGTGATTTTTGATTTAGTGGACTTATTTTATAATTCCGTAGTGAATCCTTCAAAATGAATAATATATTTTATGATTTTAAATTAATTTTCTTGAGGGTGTGACTCACCTACACATAATCAAGGTTAATATTTTAATGTCTTCACACCTTGGCCTTATAAAATAATTTTTCCACTCCCCTTGGCTAGAAACCAATGAAAAAACCATGGGTTGGTTGTGGTTTTCATTATTTTAGTGTGTAGTGTCCAAAATCAAAATAATAGAGAATTCCTCCTTCTTTCCAATATAAACCCACCAAATCTCCAATTCCCCTTCACTAAAACATTTGGATGCTCATCCTCACTCTTCTCTTCTCTTTGTAAAGTCCTCCCATGGTATGCCCATGTTCCCAAGAAGCCTCTCCCTAGCCATTAGGATCACACATTCATGTAAGGGATCCTTACATTCATTCCTTTAACATTTTTCCCATGTTTCCTTTTATTGTAATATCCTTTTTAGTTTTCAATTAGAAATGTTGGGTTATGTTTAGAAACTCCTGAAATACTTCCCTTATTATGTTTTAGTGATGGGATACAACTTTCACTCTCATTAATTCCTCTGATGTACACCCATTTCCATGCCAAAATTTCGTATGGGGTTTCTCTCTCCTCATATCCATTCAAGATTTTCCCTTATATTATGCATGTAAAATTACATTACATTTTTTGGGATATTTTTCTATAGGATACCCTTACTGACCATTTCATGCCTAAATGATTATATACCCCTTTCTCTCCCATCATATAATTCTATGAATCCCCATGTGATGTCGTTATGCTTCCTAAATTGCACCATAATTTTCCATGCCAAAATCATCTTGTTGTGAATACCATTAACATTTCTCTATCAAGTATATTCAACATTATGCACATATACTTATTAACTACCAACATTCATATATTTATTCCACATTCCTTTATTGTGGAATAAATTATTATGTTGAAAGAATCTATGTTATATGATCTATGTGGGACACCTAAGCATGAGATTAAAAAGTTCAATGAATTGTGCGCCCTGATAGTGATCCAATGAATTGGGTAATGTTTAGTATCATGATATATCATGTTGAGACAAAGGATTACCTGATTAATTTATAAGTATTTTTCAATCATGTTTAAGTAGTGGTTTACCTGATTCCATTTTGATAATGATGCAATGATTTATGTTATTACAACATTACCATGTTATAATAATCAATGTATTTCATTTCATTATGTTCATGTTTCTTTTGTGATCCATTGATATTTCTATTGAATAAAATGAATTTTTTTCATCCTGTTATGCATTTTTTACCCCCTTACTGTACTTTATAGCTCACCATTTTCTAATGTATGTCCTCAGGTAATCCCATGAAATGAAAATTACGAAGGAATTTTTTGGTCATGTAAAAGAAGTTTTCAATAAATATGTTGTATATTTCAGCTTTAGTAGTCATGTAATGAACCTAATCCCCAAAGACAATAGACATATCGATCATCTAGGTTGTATTATGTGTGATTTTATGTAATAAAGCATGATTAAATTTTTATTAAAGACTAGGGTTGTTACAGTTGGTATCAAATGATAGGTTTTTATATTTTGGGATTATGATTAGACAACCCCAGTGAAATCCTTACAAATGATAGTAAGTATAAGAAAATAATACCTAAATTTTTTTGAGTATATATTTAGTGGTTTATAAATAATATACATCCTTTTCTTGATACAAACAGGTAGAGGTGGATATTCGAACGGTTTATCTAGGGGTAAACCCTGAAAACACCACTTTGAGATAGACTCAGATGAGAACTTGTGCCCAACAATAGGACCTGTTACAATCTTGGCTCAACACTCCCCTAAGATATGGTTTAGAAAATTCACAATATTAGTAGACCCATTATTAAAGGAACAGGAAAATACAATAAAAATATACGTTAGGAAATATTTTATGGATAATTTAGATTGACACATAGAAATTTATAATTTAGTGATATAAATGTAATTTATAAGTTATCACTTTTTCTTAATTGGATTCCCATTTTTTTTATTAGTTTGAAATAAATACCCCTAATTTTCCATTTATTCTATCCAATGGATTATAGTTGAAGGAATCGAGTTAAAAACCGATGTGAAGATCAAAGTGATGATTGTTCTAATGAGATGCTCAATCTAATGGGAATGGGAATCAAAAACTATTTCCAGATAATCTCTTAGTTAACTCATGTTTTGAATACAACCATGGGTCAAGAGGAATGTCCACCCCAATATGAAAGAACAAGCCTCAATTGAGAGCATCATGAGAAAAAGGCCACTTACATACAATGGATTATACGATCCCTCAATCAAACAACAATGGATCAACTAAATTTAAAATATCTTCTTTATCATTCAATGTTCTCAAAAGGGGAGGGTCTTTTGGAAACCTTATTTTATAGATGGAGAAACTGATCAATGGTGGACATTGATCAAAAATATAAAGCCTATAGAAGGGATCAAGGAGATGTAATTGAAGGATTTGAAGAAAATGTTTTTTGATAAATATTTTCCCCGCACCCTCGGTTATAAAATGAAAAAATATTTTCTTCAACTCAAGGAAAAGGAAGATGATTATATTGAGGTGTGTAAGGAAAACATCATCAGACTAGTGGGATACTCCACTAGTTTTGTCGTTAATGCTAATGTGATGTTGACTGCTTCTTAGGGGGGGTTAAAACCAAGCTACATAATTCCATGCAGATTCACGACATTGATAGCTATAATAAGATAGTATAATGTGCCCTCAAAGTTGAGATGGGGATAAGAAAATCTTAAGGGTGTCATGGGGATAAGAAGTCAAAAATGGAATTTAATTTTGGTAGTCCGATGGATAAATCTAATAGTGCATAGAAATTCCAACATCCCACATTCCAATGTTATGGAAGGAAGAACCTTGGTAATTTCTTAAAGGGGATGAGGAAATGCGTTATGTGCAGTACGGAAGGGCACCGAGCCAGTGATTTCATCCTAGGTGGTGATGATGTCCATATAATGATTCTACCACCCTTATAAAAATAAAATATCTACTCTAGCTACCAATGTAACAAAGGGGCCCTAAATATTTTGTTTTAACATAAAAATTTCTAGAAGCATAATCATGGAATATACCAACTAAATTTGGAAGTATTGAGCTAGAGCATGGAGGATATTAGAGTCCACACCACTACTATCATGGGTAAATATTCAATGGTAGAGATTTCAAAACCAGTTTTAGAGGCCAACCATTAGGGTGTGGATTATTAGGCTCTTCATATAACTCCATACCTTATGAAGAATTCTGCAATTGTCCATGGAGGAATCTAAGCCAGAGTCATCGATGTCCCTAGGTAGCATACAATATTTAAAAGTGAAGACCACCAAGGAATAGGTGGTCATATCATCCATCACCATGATATTTAATTTGATGAAATGCATTTACTGGGGAAATAGATCATCTACATCCCCCTTATTGAGAAGGAGTAGAAGCTTACTCATGAAGCTCCTCTGAGGTGGACGAAACCATTTCGGATTCCTCAACAACCTCTATTGGAAGCACAATACCATATATCTTCATTGAATCCACAAAAATAGTAAATCCCGCAGATGAAAATTCTAGTATAGGATCTTCCATGAAATCCCTATCATTCACCTCACACACAGGCATGAGTTTTAACTCCTCTATTGAGCACTCAGGTCAAACAGTAGCTTTCAGGGGTGTCTCTATGGATGGATTATACACTGTGACCCCATCATCTATCCTAGTCAAATGAACTGTCTATACCCCCTCTATCAGGGGAGTGACATTATTATTCCCTTTTGTTGGAACCTCCATATTTTTTCTGACATTCATGGCCATGCCATCTACTCCCACCGAGTGTGCATCACTCACTAACACTGCCTCAGTATTTGGAACAGCTAAAATAGAAATTGGCACTCAAATATATGTTCTAAACAAGGTGTTACGTATAATTTAATCATGGGGATCAAATAAGTAGAATGGAAATGTAGGAATGAAAAAGAGGTTAAAAATAAGAAAAATAGTATTATATGAGTAATATAGAGATGTGAGAAGCACCAATTGGTTCTCGGGTAATATCCATGGTGACATGATACACCATGATATCACCAGTGGTACATAGGCCGACGGATGGTTACTCCTATTCATGTTATCAAAGAGGGGACCTACTCCCACCCCTTCAATAGATGAATATTGCTCACACTCTTGCTGATGTTATCTATGAACCTCCCCTTCCTCCATGATTTATTATTCATACACAATAGTAAAAAGAGTAGTGGTGTATTCTTAAAGGATTGACAGTGTATGAGACATAAATTATTGGAATATTTACCCAGTCGACATGAAGTCCCTCTTTCATGGGATATTCCTAGAAGGTGTTTTATCCCCATAACTAGTCGAAATCCTCTTATAGAGGAATGTGGGTGGCTAAATCATTGGCTGAATTATCCACGGATGAGCGCATTCCCTCAATTCCATTCACATAACTAGACTGTGGATATACAATACCATGAGAGGGGACCAAATCTCCCAGTTCTATTACATAGTTCATCCCCACATCTTATAGGACACAATAAATATCATTGGCATTCCCCAACCTAATTAAAAATATCCCACCACTATTTTTGTTCTTCCTCATCCATTATAGGTTGTTTATTTTTTTAATATACCTCAGACCTACCAAGAATTGATTAAAAATAGCGTCTTTAGAGATATCTGGGTGGTTTAGGTGCTTTCGTAGACACTAGGTTAACACTCTCTGAAATACCATAAAGGTTTCAACATCTTCATGTGGTTTAATTCCTATGATAGTCAGGTTTTCTTCTACTCCTCTCCTTGTAATTTGTACTTGTATCATGGTGAGGATTTCCAACTCTACATATTCATTCCTACCCACAGGGATAACAATGCCTCTATTGTGTACATTTCCACCCACTCACCTTCTTCCCCATTAATGTGGGTAATCTTCTTCCCTGGACCATACATTTAACTACTTCAATATCTCCCTAGATAATACACCCACATTTTTTAGTTTATAATCATTTGTGATCCCATAATAGGTTGTAGGTAGTGAATGTAAATTCCCCCCATTCCCATATTCATGTGTAAACATGTGTTAGATTTGTTGATGGTTTGAAGGTTCACAATCATTGAGAATATGTGTTCACCCCTTTTTGGATAATCAAATGAGGCATCAATATTTCTTCATGAAGTTTTTTTCGGTGTATTTATCAAAAAATATAGTATAGTCCAACCTCCCCACCATTACCTTACATTAAAAGGACAATAGGTACAATTTTTTGGTTAGTTGTAATTGTTCCATAATTTGTAACCATCTATTGGAGAGGGTAAAAATAGATGTAATATAGAGTGATCCACCAAACATATCCTGAATAATGCCTCCAAAAACATTGAATTTAGTGGATGACACCTGCAATGTTCTGGATTGATGGATATATGTTCATTCTGGGATGAGAAATGGGGTTCAAATATTCATATCTTTCCATGTGTGTACTGACCCAACCATATAGGAAGTCGAAGGGATATCACTAACGGAGAGGATTCCTCCAATGAATGATATGGTGGAGAAACATGTACCACATTTCATGTATCAGGATAACTATGATACTTCAATACCCCATACCCAAAATAGATCTTCTGATGAAGGTTCCTAGTCACACCACCATGCGTGCATCCCTCACCAAGATCATTGAATTGTTTATCATCCCATCAATGAACCTGACCATGCTTACCACTGTATCCCAATAACTTCCACTATCTCAAAACTAGAATCATCTAGTAAGAATTGTACTTTTCCTATTAAAATTTCCAATGGCTTGTAAACGACCGCGCTTATATCATGTCCAATGGATTTTTGGAAGTGTAATCTATACAATACTTAAATTTGATTCTTCCCATTCATAGATTGTTCTCGTATTCCCATTGAACAAAAATCATATATTCCTTTACATGTATGGAACCATTATCTATAGGGAGGAATTAATCATACATTATTCTCGTATTGGGATCCTATCTATCTTTTAAAGATCCCCCTGGATGATTTCAACCTCCCTATGATACATATATAATTTTTTCCCCAATGACATTTTTTGGTAGAAATGTTATGATATTTAAGTGGTGGTAGAACAGGAACTGTGAGGACCTCATTTATTAATAATTATTAGGATTCTTCATCATTTCCTATAAATTAGTTCCTGAATCGCAAAAATAATTCCTCTGGGCCCATTTATAAATGAAGCTTCCACCCTAACATACATCCCATTTTTCTTCCCAATCCCTGAGTGACTGACCAATGAAAACTTTGATATTTGTTGTATATAGCAAGATGAAACACCGTTACTTCCAAAAACACCACCATTGACATTGTTTAGATTCTTCCACAGAGTTTGTGACACAATATACACATGATCCATTAAGATGTGTCCTCTGTAATCCCTATTCCCTTTGTATATTCTATGCGACATTCTGGAAATGAATGTGGGCTTGTATCTACAAACATCAAGTATGAATACATTTTCCCTCATCCTAAATCCATACTAAGGATGCCTCTTGCAAGGTAGGCATTCCTACTTATCCAATGATAGAAGTTCATTGATTTTTCAAAAATATAATTCTCTCTAGATGCTGTAACCAATCATTATATTCCTAAATATTTCCTCTATATTTGGAGAAAAAACATCAAATAATTCAAGGACCATATTTTCAATGACATAAGAGTTTTGGATGATATGCTCATAAAGGTCTTCATGTGATGGTCAGACCCACAGAGTTGTTCCGATGATGGTTGGATCCCAAAATAATATTCCTACAAGAAAGTGTTTGGAGTGTTTTAGGTTCAAGAGTTATGATGATTAAATAAAAAAATATCAGGATCATATATAGACTTTTAAATAGAGATATCTAGACATTATTTTCATAAAAAACTTGTGGTCCCCCTTAGAGAACTCTACCCCAATTTTTAGGTGTATTATCACGCAATATTCAGGAATGAACATCATGAGAGGGTAAGTAATCACAAAATTTTACCATTTTTCCCATGGATTATGACCCCCAATTCCCTCATTGTATCCAATTATGAGGTGTGGGTAATTTTGACACTGAAATATATATGTCATGGGATAGTTTAAGGAAGGAGCTTCTAGTTAATAATGTATTCCGGAAATAGAAACTAAACACTTACCTTAAGGGATAGATTTTTCAAATTTCCCCACATTCATGAATAACACCAAATCGCATAAGTCCCAACAAAAAATAGTTTTGATTTTATCATCCACACCACGTATACCTGGATTTGTTGATAGTTTGTATCATAAATGTAGTATGCTACATAAAGGATTGATAGAAAACTTCTCACACCATAAATCGAGTTTGAGGAATCTATTCCATTTTTTATGCTTAGTATGTTTCATAAAATGGCCCATCATTCAATAAAATACTTCCAACGCCTTTATTAGTCCAATTAATACCACATTATGTCTTTCATTTTAGGGGATGTTCCCTTTCAGATTTGGAGATATTCTATCTACTCATGATACACTGATGTTCTGAAAATTAACGGAGAGGTGGTACCCCCAAGGTGACCTTACTTCATGAAACTACCACAAATTGGGATTTTAAAATGATACCAATGGAAGAGATTTATTACATAATTTTTCATGTAATTTTTGGAAGAAGAATTTATATAATATCTCTTTATGGTTTCATGGTACAATGATCTTTTAAGAGGCCAACCCAATGTGAACCATAACTTTACCCTTAGTTAGGGGAACCCTATTTCACAAAGTATACTCCTATGTGAGAGAAATGTGTTCGAGGTATCTCTAACCATCATCAATCCCCAGCTCTCAGCCTCTAAATTGTTCCTCACATATTATAATCCCTTTTCACAAAATATGCATTCCCAGACCCCCATTCCGTTACTGAACCAGATCAAGCACACACAAAATCCAAGTGTGACTGCAAACACACACTCTTATGACTTCCCACTGTGATCTTAGTGAATAATTGGTCAATATCACCAACACACCTCCTAAGCATAGTTATGATAATTCATATCACTCCAAATCATATGTACCCTTATGTTGGTCCTCCTGATTAGAAGTCCTCCATGGTAGTTCCTACTTTGTTTCCCACTCATAGGCACATGAGCGATGGTCACATAATAAATAGAGGTGGTTTAATCAATTGAAATTATCCACCTATATAGGAAGGGAATCCTTATGAAGAATCTTCTACCTGCCTTGAAACATTCTACCTCAAGAAACGAGTCCCACCACATCTAAGGTGTATGATTTAAAAAAACATATATCAACGCCCTTTCTATACAATGATATACTATATGAAAACATCACCATCTGAAGACCAAAAATAGTATTATTCCCTATTAGGATGAAAATGAGATTCCTCATGTATTATTAACATGGTATGGATCCAAACATCTTACCTTGTGTGATAAATATTTTATTCTCCATATACGATCTGCATGGGATGCCACCATCTCCTCCAAAATAAGACGAACATCCATATATGGATCTTTCATGTGTAACATCTATAATATTCCTCACTGACCAGTTATGAAATTCCATCCTATGTAAGTAACACTAGTTCCTTGGAATCATTCATGTGTATTCTATACACCATCCTTCCCAATCAATATATGAAGTTACCCATCTGGGAAACTACAACTCATAATCCCCACACAATTCTCTAAAGAGTGATCACACTGTAATGGGACACTCACCTGTGTAATCCCAAATCACATCATCAATTATAATTTTTGATTCCAAGTAGATTTAAAATATATTCCCCAAAATATCCCTCATTGATGCTCTATCCTTCATACAAGTTTCCATACCACACGATATTATACTACATAGACCATTCTTTGCACACAACCTTAAAAGGTGGATTCAAACTATATGGATTATGATCTATTTTTGACAAACAGGTTATTTATTACACCTCCCTAATTTTCAATCCAAAAATACATCAATGCAATAGTGAAATTATCCCCATCAGGGGGATATGATTCATCAATCAAGAGATAATTCTCCCCTCCTAGTCACACACCAAAGTTTCATTTCAATAGGACACCACAATCCATTTGAAAAATACGTTTATCATGTGACCCAATATATCTATGTAAGAAAGTCTAATCCATCTCTTCCAGACTTGATGCTTTCCCCTCTATCAGTCTCAATAAGATGATCTGATCTATATCAACATGATGTTAATCTTGTGACTCAATCCATCTCAGCATGCCATCCATGTCCATCACCACAACACATTGTACCCATAACATGATATTCCCCCATAAAACATAAACCCATTTACCATTTACAAAATATGTTAATCATGTTCACCGATCCATAATTCCAATCACTTGGAACAAATATGTGTTTCCTATGATAAAAATAGTCAGATGATTTAGGCCTCTAGAATCAATTACCTCGTGATCGACATGGGATCCCTCAAGTTCTGTGCATGAGGTGACTCACAGAATAGAATCTCTTTTAAATAAGAAGACAATATAGAATCTAATTATAAAAAATGTATAGATAAGATCAAAGATACCAAATGTAAAAACTATGATGACCAATGGATTTAGACCATTCAATATAAAATCATAATAATTAATTGGTTCCACCCAGCAGATTATAGTGAGGACAAGTTCTGAGGATAAAAAATAATCTTTTAGGGAGACCTTGAATATGATACTGTCTCTATAACGGAATTTGTAGGGGGAGGAGATGATATCCCATTAACATTTTTTATAATGGAGTAGATATCACTGATAAAAGTGTTAAAATCCTCCCACATTATGAATGTGGGAATATGGTGCAATAGAGAATAACATGGGATGTTTCGACACCTCAGTGATTTCATTAGAATAACCATCATTGTAAATATAACATTCGAATCCCAAGATGAAATGATAAATTTTGTAAATCTATTATCCTCATTATCCATCAGATATAATTTATATTGCACAATCTCATAAGTTTCAATATGATAAGATATAATGGAAATTGGAATCATATAATTGAGTATGTCAATCTTAAACCTGGCCTATCTCTATGGGGGTGAACCATAAGATGATTTAAAAATACCATAATGTGTGCACACATAACTATAGAAAGTAGACTACTAGAAACAAGATAAATCATATCAAGAATCATGTCCAACAACTACTAAGAAATCACCCCTATATATTGAACAACATGTCCCACCCTTTTTGATCTAGATTCTCACTCACCGTGAATGACATGAGTTGCCCGAGAAGATTATAAAAACTGAACTCATTTATGATAACTATTTTTCCAAGCTATAACACTGAGAATCCACTAGAAGATAATACATAGGTTGAGGATTCCATTATTAATAAATATAAAATTCTATACCACTTAAGCATCAGTTATCATCCCCAAACACATCAAACATTTGAATCCTTGTTTATGCATTCTTCGTAAATTCATAGAAAGGTCTAATAAAATTGGAATAATCTTCATATGCATGAAAAAAATTTCAACTTATGTGGATTATATAAATGATTTGGAATCATATATTTCATTTAAATGAACTATTATAGAGTATGAAATAAATATTGTACCTCTAATTGTAGCCGACCCTAATTCATTTTCAAATGGATCATACTCTACAATATAAATACATCAAGTCTCATATCCTTCCTAATCTTTTTTAGTCAAATGAAGATCAATATTGGCTAGAGGATAATAACCACCACTCTAGAAATAATTAGAATGAACCATTGTATCTATGGTGAGAGTGGATCCATCCATACGTTCTTGGGACATATATCCACAAAAACTTCTCAGATGGATAGATTTTACAAAGAGATGAATGGTTTTGGGAACCTAAAAAAAATTAGTTTTGGAATGGATTGTTCATCCAAATAAATTGACAATAACCTACATGATTTTTTATGGAGACCTTGAAACTATTCCAAATGAAAACTACCTATATTTGTAATGCCTTTTTGGTAGGAAGACACACCTTGATCAACAAATGCACCAATTGATGATACACTAAAAAACGTTTTTGAAAAAATATAATTCTACTCCATAGATTCATTATTAACCACCATAATAAAAGATAAAAGGAACCTAAAAAAGAAATATTTACTAATTATCATCCCTTAACCCCATTCCGATCATCTGAGAATTAAAGTAATCATTGGTGAAAATATTTAGTTCCATGTGAACTAACTCTGCAAAGGAGTTGGAATACCCTCAAAATGATATATTTACAATATTATAAGGTTAGATGCACATAGGTCATTATAAGAAATAATTTAACATGATAAAACTTTTGTAAGAGGATGTTTTTTTGTGGTGTACTAGGATATACCATTTGGTAAATAAGTTTTCAAAATAATTTCCCACCATCTCCTTCATAGTACTTCATGAATGTGTTTCGTAAATCCTAGAGTAGAGTCCCCAGGAGTGTTAAAAGAGTTTAATATTCTCTCAATCATCTCTAGTAGATAATAAAATTTGAATGTTACTTATTAACCATAGATTATGGGTGGATTAATCATGTTAAAAAATCAGCCATTATCCACCATCTATTTTGGGATTCCAATACATGCTTTGATAGGTGTCTTAATAGAAGAGATTACATCTTCAATTAATAAAGTTTCCATTAAAGGATTCACCTACAGAACATGTATCACAACATCCAAAATATAATTTAAAAGAAATATTCAATGATATATAGTATATATAACCTAATAAAATAGCTAATCAACTCAAGATAAAATTATATAATCACTGTAACGTCCTTAAGAATAAATATTAATTCCTTAATACAAAAAAAATTATGGGATTAAAAAGTATTTTAATGAATTTAAAAATGTATGGAATATAAATTCTTCATTTAAATAAGAACCATGTCTTGTTCATTAAAATAATCTCAAAAACCAATTCACAAACATGGAAAAAATTCCATGTCCCACATGTTAACACAATTTTTCTAAATGAAGTAAACTCCATATAAGCCCTCTCGAACATACTATATGAACAAAAAATGCCCAAAATCCAACCATTCAATGACACTGAACCCATAAAAAATTACTGTTGCAAAATTTAATTTTATATATTCTATCTTATATAGTTCTATAATGAACTAACAATAGTCAATTATAAATTACTCTGAAAAGGGTCCTCTATGTGTTGATGAGTAAAACATGATGGAATGTATCATATATAATTGATTATCAAACATATAAGAACATTTAATAAAAGAATAAAAATTAATGATAAATAAAAAATACAATATAAACTATTTAAACTCGAAATATATAACCATGAAATATGAATAAGTCTCTATGTGAATAACCATCACCTCCAGAGCATCCATCTATGAAGATGACAAAAACAAGAGAAAATGGAATGATACAAAATTACCTTCCCTTTACATGAATCCTATAGACAAATATATAAAATATCACAATCGAAGAAGAAGTGTGTGATCACAAAGGTAATAATATTCCACTAAATATTATTTACAAGTTATAATCTTATTATTGAATTAGATCCAACTTTAAAAACCCCAATTTTCGATGAACGTTGATAAAAATATATATTTTGTGAAAAATGACCATGGGTTTTTTTAAAATCATACCATATTTAGAAAATCATCATATATTTCATGTATTAATTTATATAGGTAATAATAGGTAAAAGGAAACAATCCATGTATATAACACAATACATTCATGTGAAAAAATAATCATGAAGATTCCATATTGTGATTATCCAATCTTAAATGAAAAAGAACACAATTTTGGGATCCCTGATATGGGGATATATAATAGACAAAAAGGAAAATACCCAACTCAACGATTTGGTGGATCCAACTGATATAAAATCTTATTTAATTACAAACACTAAGTTGACCCCTATCCTCTTGTGTAATTATACACAATAAGTTACATCTTTATTTCCCAATGCACCAATTGTTAAAAAAATTATATTGTTGTAAAATAAATTTATAAATAATATCACACTTTAAAAATATATATAATTTTGAATATCTATTTCTTTGCATGAAACACTTTTTTTGATCAAAAACCACCATTTAGTCATTTCATCAATCACTTTGTGAGCACAAGTAATTTTTTCAAATTTAACCCAATATAATATCAATTATTTACAATAAAAACACTATAATAAAAAATAATTCAATTTCATGTAATAATCCAATTTAATATGAAGATCTTAGTGAAATTCCATATTAATAACTTTTGTAAGGATATAACTAAAAAATAGAGGAAATGTAATTTCCCCTAAAAAAATAAACCGGGGAAGAGTATATTGAGTGGTCATGAAAAATATTCATATTATATAACCTAAATACATTCTCAGAACCTCTAGATTAGAAATCCATAGTCCAATTGGAATGAAATTTTGATAAGTGATGAAAATATATACTGATAATCTATAATGAAGAGAGGTATCATGATAATAAACAAATCATACCTTGATGATATCAATCAACAATGATATGATTATTCTAAAAATATACTGTATGAAGACACTACAGTAATATATAATTGTTATGTAGATCCAATAGTGTATTAGAATGAGCATAAGAATAAAGAATATCATGGAATGATTGGTAATTTAAAAATTATTAATGGATCGTAAGGCCACACACAGTTAGTCATCATAGTTAGTTTAAATGTGTGGGAATAATTCTTGGATACTAATTTTTCATATAAAATATACATGGTCTTTTAGAGAATATCTCCTGGATTTGGAAAACCAGTATAAAATTTTGTGACACCCCTGGAGAATAATACAGTCTACAAATTTTCTATTTTTTGAGTAATGACGTTATTTTATCCATCCTCAAACATTGAAAAAAATATTTTATAATATGAAATATCTATACCACATGGTCATCCATATCCATATCCAACTATGAAACTAGATATCTTGTCCAGTAAGTCATTATTTTTACCCACATTCCCTAAAATCCTCTAGAATGAAATAACATAAAAACAAATATTAAATTAAATTATACATGTGATAATGTTAGAATTACATTATTAATAAACTTGTTTATATAACAATGAATATAATTATTTATAATAAGTTATAATTATATATATGAACATATAATAAAAATAAACGTTTTTTATAAGATAACTAATAATAATGAAAAATGTATCATAACTCAATGGAAAATAATGAAACAATTCACATAAGACATGGACCCTTTATAACAACAATCATGAGCAATGTGAAAACATTCATTGAATGGGAATTAATTCAAATAATTTGTAATAACAAGAAAAACATGTTGGTATTTTAGAACATCCTAATCATATAAATATTATAAAAACACATTGTGAATGAATGACCTAACTAATAAATCCCAATAGTATCTTAGGAGAAATTTATAACTAGTTAACTCTATCCATTTACCTAATGCATTGGGGATCCTTATCAGACTCAACCATAATCAATAGCTATTTAATTCTAAAAAATCATTATATTCTATATTAAAATCACCCATCATAATGATCTATATCACTATTAGTATTCATCATAAAAAATTTCAATGTCTCATAAAATTAGAAAAAAATGAGATCAATAATTTTTCAACATGAACATTATTAAAATTATTTCATAGATTGATTTACCTATGGAAAGGAAATGAGTTCCATGAAAATAATGTTAAAAAAATAATATATAATACATCTATTAAAATAATAAATATATTTCCATTGAAACACATCCCTATTAGAGCACATTTGTTATTTAGAATATCTGTCATTGTTGAATATTAAATCAATAAAAATATCATTAAAAAAATTTCTCTTGATAAAACCCTTTCAACATCAAAAATAAAATTATAAAATCAATAAATTTACAACTACATTGAAAATAATATTCATTGAAAAAACCACACAATCCTATAAATGAACTTAATTTTCCTGATAGTTTGAAAATATATTTAGTTTTTAAATTTGGGAAATAATCATCCATATAAAACTATTATAAAAAGTGTCAAAAGTGACCCATGAAAATAATATACTGAAAAATAATTTATTGTAATTTAGATGAATGTCATTGATCATGTAAAATTAATTTTTCATATTATTATTTCTAATAATATATATTATTTTAAATACATTTAGAAAACATGGTTATGTATAAAATAGATTCACAATTTAAATTAATATAAAAAATTATTGTATCTTCTAAAAAAATTATCCATGTAAATTAAATCACTAGCAGAGTAAGTACAAAACAAGAATTTAAACCACATTCATTAAAATTGCTAAAAAATCATATTTGGTTGAATAAAATAATATCAAATTATTTCCCCCAATAGAATATTGAACATAAAAATTGTTGGAATGAAATGAGGATGTCAGATAATACCGTTACTAGTTTAGTGACATTCAAATAAAATGAATATGAAAGAAATAGTAGAATATGAATATATAAATCCATTATTTTGGATGAATTATTATTTCAAAAATAATTGAGAAGAAATTAAGTACCCTTTTTAAAGAAATAATGGTTTACCACATGAATCATGACTCAAGGAAATGATATTGAGACAAAGCTAAATATTTAAAAGATCATAACATTTAATTGAGAATTAATTAACGGAGATACTAGGTATAAAAAATATAAATCCAGAAAATAAGTGTAATTATAAAAATTATGAAAACTTTCACGCATCAAAAATAATATTGACATATTATTATCAATTAATAATTTGTATAACCAAATGAATTGAAAATTAATTAAAAATGAATTATCAAATGGTTATATTCTTGTAAATTAAATTTTGATGATATAATTTGGAACGTAAAATAAAATTCAAGTAAATATTATATATTCAAGTCATAAAATGTAAAAGTGTTATTTTTTACATTATAAAATAGATGTTTGTCGAATAATATTATGAAATTATAAATTGATGGGAAATTGAGATGAAATCCCTTCACTTCATATATAAGCATCCAATGTATGTATGCTAACTATTAATTAACAATATTATATCAATTATATTTGTTCTAATTAAACTTTTCATAGTTCAATTCCCTATTCCTAATCCATTTATTTAAATTAATTTAATATTGTTTTTAACTAATATTTAGTTAAGTAAACATCTATTGTTTTCAAGAATAGATTTTTATAACATTAAAATGAATTTGGTCTAACTGTTGAGGTAAAATGGATATTTGTTACATTCTATGAAGAATAATAATACTAACTACTAAATATTCTGAATAAGTTTCAAACTAACCATGAAATATTGCCTTAAAAAATCAATTACAATATAATCAGGGAGATGGTATGTCATACCTACACATGAGTAATGTATCCATTATTTATCAAATATAAGGGAAGGAAATTTGGGTTTAATATTTAAATATATAAAGATTATTATATCATATATTTGATATATTATATTTAAATACAATATATATATCATTCATGTTATCAGGTGATTAAAAATTAATCACCAAACATTGTGGGGGTTGTAATACACACGTATACATTAAAAATTATTTTATTTTTCAATGGGTGGAAAGGTAATACAATTGATGATATAATAACATATCCAAATGAAATTTTTTTCACTTATATAAAATATTTAAATCAAATCCTTTATTATCTCTAAGAGTGATAGATGGTGATGGAAAAAGAATTACATCTATTCACTAGGTGGTAATCTATTGTAGACATGAAATGTGCTTTCATTTTCCATTTAATAGAATAAGAGATTGATACATTTCATTAAATTAACATGAAAACATATTTATTTATATAATATATGTATTATATTATTTCATCTTCGTTGATGAATATTTTCATGAGACAAAAGCTAAATTAAAATAAAACTACATGGTTATGAACTGGATCACATATTTAGGAAAAATCAATATGTTTAAACCAAAACCCATTATAATATGGTTTTATAATCAAAAAATTTACCAAGAAATTGATAGGTTTTTATGGAATGGATATTTGAAGGCATTAGTGTGACTATTTTTCCAAAATGGTATAATTACGAGTGAGAAAAAGGTTACATTCTATATGTGAGGAAAATGACACATATATTAATTGTTAAATTATTATAATATATAAATATATCATAATTATTTCAAATGGAACCATGTAACCCCAAATTTTCAAATATAAATTTATATAGTAAAAATAAACTCATCTAATCACACTTATACATGTTTTGGACACATTTTAATCCATATATCCTTGTTAAATAACATATATGTAATTTTTTTCATTAACTGTTATAACAAATGTTTTTACTATGATAACATAATAATATGATCAAAAATAAAATATTCTTTATAAAAATATTTATACAATATGATAAAAAAAATTAATCCATTTTTGTAATTAATTATATACCGAGGGTGAAATTACTTTTACTATATCAATAAAAATCACATGACAACCATTCTTAGATATATATTTAAAATAATTAAAATAAAATTTAAAATTAAATAAGGAATCAATTAAGTTAAATTTTTTGATTATCTAAAAATTATATTAACTATAAATTTACAGTTACAAAAAATAGAAATTATTCTTCCAAAAATTCCATTAATTACAGTGGACTATAAATTGATTTTAATATAAATTTAAAATTAATTATATATATAAAAGACAGTGATGTATTTCTAAGTAGAAAATAAAATTTTAAAATACATTATTTATCAATACAAAAATATTTTTTTAACAAAACTTATAAAATATGTTGAAAGAAAATTTATAGATATTTCTTAGATTTACCCAAAAGTATTAATCTGGTTTAACAACATTTATTTTTACTACGGTTAAAAACATTCACTTAGATACTATTCATGTTAATACAAAATTATGTTGAAAATATTACCTAATATTATTTATGCTGATTCCAAATACGGAAACCGTTTTATCAAATTATATTCTCAGAAGTTGTAGAATTTAATATTAAATTAATCCTATAAAACATAACAGAAAATAGATGTTTGAAAATTATATCTTCTTAAGTATAAAATGAATTTATATAGATTTTACTAAATAAAATTGATTCCATGGATTATAATTTTTATATTAATAATTCAATATAACAAATAAAAAATGAAAACGATTTAAAAAATGAATCTTTTTGAATGATATAAATAATATTTAATTATTAATTAAAAATATATAGTTTTGTTTACTATTCATAGAATTAAAATCCTATCCTAAAAATAATAAAAAATTGATCCTATGTAAATTATGATATGAGAGTTTTAACAAAATAACATTTTTATTGAATAATTTTTCTTATTGTTTTATAAAGTAAAAACAATGACCTCTCACTGAAAAAAATAAATCCAATGTTTGATAAAAATGTATTTTTGAAGAATAAAATGAATTTTCTAAAACATGAGTTCATATTTACTAATTATTTGCTAACAAATTTAATTTTGTTTTCACCGTTAAAAACATCTAATAATTCTTTTACTTCTATTTATAGCTCCCAATTCAATGACGAATTTATAACAATCATATATAAATAATCATATTTCTTGGTTCCTTTGAGTATATTATTTTTTTCTTATAATTTATCCAACATACGGTGATTTTATATTATTATAGTATAACCCATTTTTCCAAGATGATGATACTTCTACCAACTAGAGTTGTTTTTTTCTTTATTATCTCTCCCATAAACCCATATAGTCCTTATTGTATTTACATTACAATGACCAAATATGTATATATATATATCCTAAATGAACTATGTTTTGCTCAATTCATGCTGATAATATTCATTGTAATGTCCAGATATATTATATCAGGTTCAGAAATTAATCCCATATCATCCATCAAACACATGTAACCTATATTAAGGGTCTATAACATATTGTAACATGACCTCTTGCATATCTTGTCATAAGAAATGGGATGATGAATAGAAAATAGGTTCTGAGTCCATTGGAGGGAAGGGTATACCCTCTGTATCAATCCTCTCAAAAGTATTAATATATTAAAATACATAATAATAATAGATTTAAGATTTATACAATTGAACCATTAGAGGTACTAGTTGTTACATTGGTATCAATAGAGGAACCTATTTGGATGTGTTGTGTAACTTCATATGATTAGATATATGGTCTACAATGAGAATGTTATGATCTGAAAGGGGAGGGTCAAATAAAACACCATATAAGAAAAAGGGTTAAAATTCATTATTACAAGAAACATGTCATGAAGGTTTTTGTTTATTTAGAATATCATACATGATAATAACTATAGAGTTAATGAATAATGTATGGTAATTGTGATTAGGTTGGGTGACCATTTAGGAGGTTTCCAAGGGTGTGTGTGAGGTAGCAATGAAACAGAATGGAAATATTTTGTTTTGTTTAGTGGGGATAATAAATTTTTTGATAAACCATTCGGTCATGTTGGTGGGACTAAGGGAGGGGATAACAAATTCCATCATGGAAAATGGCATGAATTTAGTGATAAGTTATTACAACACCTATTCCTTCTTATTTATATGTATCACTCTATTATTAGTTTTTTAATACCTATCACTTAATGTTGTTTTTAACAATAGATGAGGTCTGATTTCATTAAATTTAATATTGGAACAACTCATTTGGTATGAGCTTTATGAACCTAGAATAGTATGACCTAAATTTATTCATGCATCTTGAACATAAACTACTTGATTTCATACATGAGGATTTTTTTATTAGCATCATAATCTCAATTAACATTGGATATACATTTATACTAATGTTAAATTGACTACCTCATCCTTTATTTGAATAAATATGACCTTAAATCCCAATAATATAGGGTTTCAGTTCATTGAACATAAACAATGAATAGTCTCCCATACCTTAAAATATATTTTTCTATAAACTGATCAGTAATTTGGACTTTTTTATAAGATCAAAAAAACTGTATACATTAGGACAACATTGGAAACCTCCTTAGAGAATTATAGTTACAATTAAAATGGAATAAATAATATTTGACTGCATTCCAACCATATATTTTTTTTATTCCATAACGATTTTATCAATTCATGAATGCATAAAATTATACTTTTGGAACTCTTGTTGAATATATTTTTTTATTTCTAAAACACATTGTATTCCCCCAAAATATGAATTTTGAATTAATCGTTTATTTCTAAACTAATTCATTAAAGTATTTTTTGATGGTCCAGGGGCCCTAGTCTAATCATAACCTCATATAGAGGGAACACGTCTAGGTGGAAACATTCATTGTAAGAACATGTTTCAACTCCACTATTTAATAGTTTCCTCATGGTTATCCTATAAATATCATCCAATTTACATTTTTTCAGATTTATATGGTTAAAAATTGTTCCATTTATTATATATAAATTTTCAAAAGTGGAATTTTATTGCTCTTGGGGTTGTAACTCCATTCATAATGATACATTGGTAGGGTGAAATGATTGTTTGATTCTCATCTAGCCCAATTACAATTTTTTCATAGGATTATTTTTTCTGTTTTAAGGGAAATTATGACCACAAAACTTGATCCTTATTATGGACTCCTATTTAATATTAAAAATCATTTATAATATATTTATTAACACACATAGTGTGAATCAAAGGTTTTTTAGTGATTTAGTCGATTGTTTTATTAATATAATTTGGATAAAGTAGTACTTTAATATAAAAAGATTACCCAGGTACAATTGTTTTACATCAGAAATGTATGAATTGTAATTTTCATGTATTAGAATTTCCATAAAAATATATAACGTATGGTACAGCTGGATCAATTAACTTATCATGAATTTTCAGCATATTCGAGGATGATTTACTATCCCTCAATAAAATTTTCATCCCATAAATCTCCACCTCTCACTAATGATAGATTTTTTATTCCTATAATTTTATTTTTTCCCCTTATTGCACCCATAACTCTTCGACACGAACCTTAATTTTTTTCTATCAAAACCATAAAAAATTCTATAATATTTTTTAGGTGTAAAAACATTACATACCACATGATGTTCATGATTTTTAGTAGAAAATTCTCTTCCTCCTAATAAAAATCCATATAATAAATTTCACATTGAAATTTTATAATATGTAGACCAAACAATTACATAATTGATTAGATCGACAATTAATCTACTTTATCCTACTCAATTATAAATTTATGGGTCATGGTATTTAGTGAACAATAATATTCTCCACTGTCCACTACATTACATATCCAATGGAATTAAGTTCTCATCTAAATACCCATCTGACCAGACACTCAATGAGTGAATAATCCCTAGTTTTTTTCACTATATTACATTATTTTCATCGTCCATGTATAAACATGAGTTATCATCATATCCTCATTTAAATTTATAATCATTAGGCTATAGATAGATTTGTGATATATAATCAACTACATGATCCATTTTAATGGGTAATATTGAATTTGGATGATTCTGCTTAGTTGTATTCATATGTGATGATTTACCCACCCTGATAACGGAAGGGTCTTTATAGGTTAATAATAACTTATTATAACATTACTCAATAGTAATTATGGTATATTTCAAATGAAGATTTGTTGTAATAAGTGGTTCTTACTCTACCTCATCACCCTTCAGGTTGGTTCTAGACTTCTCTTAAGAAATATGGATCTTCAACTCCTTATACCCCATGTGGATAAACATTGACAGAATATGTTAGGAATTATGTCATAACCTGGGTAAAATAATAATCAATAATTATATAATAAAAACACACATAATTTTAGATTTGTTGTGATATCATATTTAGGTTCCACTAGAAAGAAATTGATCCCATATTCCTAACCCATGTCGTATTTAACACCATCAAGACGATTAAGGATATTAGAAATTGTGATACAATCTAAAATAATGGACAATAAAAAATTAGTAGGAATCCATGATTCTATAAATACCCAAATATTTTATATAGTTTATATCATTGATATCAACAAATTTAATCTGATAAATGAAGACATATATAATAAAGTGGTGAGAAATAATAAATCATAATGGAATTTATATTGAAAATCATATGGAATTTATTACATGTTTTTAAATAGTATTTTCATTATATCATTAGTGGGAAAAATTATAAGAACATGAAAACTAAATCTTGATGTTGGTTTACAACTAATAGGAAAAATCCAAATGTATAAGCAACATAAAACATGGCATTATAAGAATATGAAATGGTTAATGGTTATGAAATCTCATCATAGTGTTCACTTGATAATCTCATTCACCATATAAGACATATCCTGAGGAAAAACGGTACCCAACACAATGGAGTTCTATATAATTTCAATCCCACCGACTCCCTTTGTATCATTGACATACATAAGTGTTCCACATCAATCATTCAAATTAAGAATGTGATTTATCAATTTTATTCCCATGATAATGGATTTTTGATTATAGAAATGGATGTACCCAATCACTAAAGGATATGTAAATCTTTTTGAATACATTTTGTTGGAACTTGGGATGGGTATTCACTACACAAATGTTTTCATAGCAATTCATTGGGATAATTTTATGTGTGCAATGAGTTTAAATAAATATTCATGGAAGCGATTAATGAGTGTAATTGTGGTCACTAATTGAATTGAAATCATATTCTAAGTACTTGGGATATGTAAAAAAAATCCAAACATTGATAATTTAGTATAAAAATGAATAATATATTGATGATTCTTGAGTAAATAGGAGAGGGAGTCGATACCTTAACATGAGAGGGCACTTATAGAATAATGGTTAGAGCATAATAAGAATATAAGAACACCATGGGATGGATTAAGAGAAATATTATAAGACTAAATTCATGGTCTATATTTTTTGATTGAATATGAGTAGGATTATGGTATTGTTTTTAGAGAAAACAAGATAATATTTCATTATTGGTTACCAAAAATAGTTTTGGAGCCCTATATGATTAACTAATCAGAACCAAAAAAAAATCAAATGCTTTTCCAAAAAGATTATCAAAATGTAATATATTAAATTATTTTATAATTATATATACCAAACTCCTTAACATAATACAATTTTTGATGGTTATTTGATTTTTTTTTTGAATAATTTATTTTTAATCAAAATTAAATAATATTGTTTTTAGGGATTCATTAAGGGTTTATAAAATTAAATAAAAAAATTAAAATCCATATTTTACACAAAAAAATAATTTTGTACATGGTTATTTATTAAATTTATTATATAATCTATTTTGGAATTTTATAATGTCATAATACATGTAGTATAATTATACTATATTCATTTATTCCCAAAGAAATAGGCTACATCCGAAATTGGTAGTAAATTAACCATTTGAGAATTTTGAAATGATTATTTAAAAAATAATATTTATGTTATCATAATAATCAATTATTTATTATAAATTAAAATTATAAATTAAATAACACCGTTTATTGAAACAGAAATTTTTTTTATAATAATTTATTTCAAACCCTTATAAAAATTGCACAAGAATTAGTAAATATAAATTATGATTCATTTATAATATATATTATTTAAAAATAATATTTTTTTGAAATATATTTTGTTTCATACATTATTTAATTTGAAAAAATCGTTTACTGATTGAAATTGTATATTTCCAAATCCCTATAACTTGTCTTTAATCCTATACAAATCAAGTTTTAATCCAACAATATTATTTTCTCATTATAATCTAAATAAATAAATATAATAATTTTTTCATAATAATAATTTAAAAATTAATTTTGTTAGGTGCTATATATAATTCCATTCTCTAATGTAGTAAATTCCCAAATGGTAAGGTATGTGATGGTCATATTTTCATTGGTTCATTTATCAAACTGAGTTTCGATCGTGATCTCAATTAGAATAAAACATTCCAATAAAATTTCGTTCATGTGATCTATTAGTTTAATATAGGTTTGATATTTTTTATTTTTAAATACAATGGATTATATCTCTCATTAATGACATGATAAATGGTCCGTATATGGTACATTCATACCAGTCAAGGACATCGCTTCCTCTTTACTTGTCAAATAGATTAATCATAACACGATTTAATATAATCCTAAGATCATTTTATAATAGATATACTATAAATGATTAGGATGACTAATGGCCTTTTAGATTAAATAGTACATGACTTATGACAATATATAATAACTATTTAAAATCTTTTATTTTAAAAAAAATCAATTCTTACTAAGGAATTTACACGTTTAAAAATGTATTTTTCATTTTTAATTGTTAACATCATTACAATATCACATTTTGGAAATTTTAACATATAAGTTGAATTCCTACACTAATATAAAGGAAGATACTTCTATATAATCTCCACTTTTATTTACCTAGTCATTAATAAAACTTGCAGTTCCACCACAACTCTTTGAATTAGAGATTTTTCATGTTTTATAGAAACTTTTTTTAATGATCTATGATTTTAAATAGTTGTTACTCATATAAAATATTATTTTCCAACAGAAAAACATAAATATTTAGTACATCTAAGGAGTCTTGTGTGTAATTCCCCAATAAGGATACATGGAACATATCTTGTACTTGGGATATTCTAGGTGGGAGTCCTAGTCGATAGGCCACCAATCTGATGTGATCAATTAACCTAAAGTGTCCAATGGATATTTCAGTATAATTTCCCTTATTTCCAAACAACATGAAATTATTTCAAGGTGATATAAGAAGTAACAACTTTTCCCGAACCTCATACTCACATCCTCATCGATGATTATTAGCATATCATCTCAGTCCATATGTTATGGATTTTTTATGACACTAAATGGTTTGAACCTTAAATTTGATCTCATGGATAAGATCGGGTCCTATCAGCTTACACTCTACTAATTAATCCTAATATGTTCTATTCTAACACTTTCTCCCATACATAGGCTCATAAATGTTTCATATTAAGGCTGTAATGGAAACTATTGGTAACTAATAAATACAATTGGGGAAGGTGTTGATCCTAAAAGGATTTGAAATTTATTGAACATGATCTCAAAATATTCTATATATTGTCAATGGTTCATTCATATTTTCCATCCATACAAGGGTTACATATAGTATATAATATTAGTTCTTTATCCATTTCATGTTGAAGGATTCTCAGAATAATCAATATAAACATCAGAAGTTGATATTCTACAATAGAGAGGAGATAATCATACAATCTTACCAATCCAATTATTTAAATAATGGTTTGTTTATGAAGGGGGAAATATTCCTTAATAAAAATTGAATTATCATACAGGGCATGGTGAATTGTTAACACCTTGATAGATTAATTTAATCTAGAGTCTCTAGGTATCCCTTTTATGAATTCCTTGGTTATTTGTTCCCATTTCCACACGAGTATGTGAAATTCCTACTTTATACATTCACACTTATATCATTGATCCTTAACATATTATAATAATCTAAATCAAGAAAAAAAATTATTATATCCAATTTAATTATTATCTATTAATAATTTTTTATTCAAATCACTATACATATTAATTCTCTTTAGATGATTAGATAAAGATGTGCTATGTGCATCATCTAGAATATTTCTCTTCAGCTACGGTTTTTATGGGACACATGTATAGGTTACAATGCTTAGAACTCTGTCATTAATAATTTTTTCTCTAGAATATTTTCTATGTTTTTTCTATATTAAATAATCATCCTTATGAGACACATAAATCGAATGATGAATATATGGATAATCAATAAGTTAATAAAGGTAATATGAATATCCATTTGTAATGTCCAAGTTAATCCCCTATATATCCATGAAGATCAGAGCCATTAAAATTCAAATTAGGGATAGGGTTGTCAGATCCATTCTACTAAGATCAGTTTCCACATTTTCATCTTCCTAGGATTATAGCAAATTTAAAAAACCATATCCATTGATTATATCGAACTACCTTTATTTTAGAATATAAAACTCCTTTTGTGTGAATATATACTTGATGCCTTGATTATATTTATATATTTTATAATTCTACCTAAAACCATTATTCAAAACCTAGGGAATGGAATTATATTAATGGGGTGATCCAATATTCTCAGTAAGGGTAAATAACGGAGATGTGTATGCATAACATGAACAAAGGGTATAGAACATGAGCATAACATTTGAATATCATACCATACATATAAGAGATCATAATAATCATTGAATGTTCAAATTACATTGATCAAAAGAGAAATAAGAACACATGTTATGAAATAATAATAGAGGTATAAGGTATGAAATTTTGGAATTAAAAAATCATATAATATGATTTCTATATTTTCTAAGGTAATGCTACAATGACCATTTCATAAGTATGGGTTTACCCCCATACCATCATGTTAGTCATGGATCACTCCCTGTTCCATTATAATAGCATGAGTTCAATCATCATAACATCATGATAGTCAGGTTTCACATTTTTGGACATATTAGTAGTCAAGTTTAACACTGAATACCATTTTAGTCTATTAGATTAGATATAAATATTTACCCAATGAATTTGAGGTATATATAGGTCCAAAAAATATCGTAATTAAATTATACATACATGTTCTAAAATATGATAAAAAACAAATGATATCCCATGAAATCAAATGGGTAAAATAAATATCTTAAAATATCATATCTTATGGAAAGAGATATATGTTTCATTATAATTTCATATAAATCATAACTGATGAATGTGAAATGTATTCTATAAACATATTACCCATGACAGAGAAACATATATCATTAACATAAAACATATTAAAGGGAGATAGGTTTCTAAATGATGATGACATTAAGAATAACCCATTCATAGAAATAATATGAATGGAAACATTAAATCATTTCCTTGAAGGTTTTGAGTAACATAAAAAAATATATATTTGATGAAAAATAAATTTTAAATATAATTCAAAAATGATTCTTGCGACAAATATACATTCTTCATTCAAGAATTAAATATAATAAATAAATCCTTTCGAAAAAACGATTTTCTTACAAAATACCTTGAGAATTTATAAAGATTTATTGAGATTATTTTGAAATATTTTTTCCTTAAAAATATAAAATATAAGCTTCAATATATTTATAAAAAAATCATTGAAAACCCCTTGTAAATTTCTAAATAAATCTTGAGAATTTTCTGAGATAAATTTCGTTTAAAATACACTGGAATGTTATATATAATTCCTCAAAATGTTTTGAAACCCATTTTACATGAGAATAAATGAAATAAAATTTATTTTTTAAAAACCAATTCATTGAAAATTATTTGAAAACATATAAAGAAATCTAGAGAATGTTTTTAGAAACATTTCATTGTAAAAAAACATCTAAATATAATATTTTTTTTAAAAAAAATAACACCCTTCTGCTTGAAAATTATCTTCAAATATCATTTGAAACCATTTTTAAAAACATATTTTAAGACATAGTTTTTAAAGAGAACATATTGCCTACTAATGAGAGAGATACGGTAAGAATTTTCATGAAAACATATCTTAATAATACTAAGTACCAAAGAGTGTTAAAATGGGACTCATATATGTATATATGATGACTAAATATGGGATACATAATCTCATTAGTTTTCTTGAGATGTGGATCATAATATTTCATCAAATGAATAATAATAATAATAAACTATCTCAAAAAGAGATGAGATTGTTTTAATAAACTCTTATCACTTGGTTACCTAGGATCTTATTCTTCATGTAAGAAAATGAATGTATCTTAAGAAAGAAATATTAGTAATTTAAAGAGATTCATGAAATAACATTTAAATTATATGTTTATACAATTTTTTTTAAGAACACATGTGTATGATAAAACATGTCTTTCAAGAAGGAAAATAGAGACAAAACTACATTACCAATTTGGTATCATTTGAAACATTAAACCCCCTGTAAAAAATCACAGAATGAATAACTAAATAAAAATAAATTTAATAATAAAATAAATATAATATATTAACGGTGGGTACATATACCGCAGAAAATAAATGGTGGTGATTAATGAATGTGTCTAATTGAAATAAAAAGTGATATGAAATTCCATTACCTTATAACATGACTCTTATCATACTAGTACAAACATCTTGAATAAAAAAATATATATTATAAATATATCACAGAACCATATTATTAATTATAATACCATATATTTTTGGATTATGGATTTATTTTATCTCCATGTAAACAATTCTATGTTATGGTTTCCATTCGAGAAATATCCACTTGGTTTTTTGCATGTGTCTAATTTGTAATATATTTGGTCCTTATATTTAAACAAATATTTAAATAATGTAAATCATGATTTAAATATAATTTACATTCATTATATCTGATTTATATTAATCTATAAAATATAAATGAATGGAATGGAATTCACCATTAATGGAGATGGTAATTCGTATAAACGGAGAAACGCTATTTTCATTTAATTGTCATGTTGAAAGAAATAATGTAATACAAATTTATGTGTATATATTTATATATATAAAATAATTATATTACATTTATTATATCATATATATCATATATATTTATGAAACCCAATCTTAATACATTCCATGTTGTGTATGAATGAATCAGATTGCTTTGAGGTGGCAGTAGTCCACAATTCCTCAAATAAAATTATCGTATTAACAAATAATTTAATGTAAAAAGAGATGTAAATGGTAAAATGAAGTAAAATAAAAAAAAATAAATATAATATGTTATATATTTAAATAGATTTTTCGAGATAATGTACACCATTATTTTCATTAAATGAAAATGAACAATCATAATTTTGTGAGGCAATTGTACAATACAAACATAAACAGTATGTTCATTACCCATTAGTTGTAGGTGTGTGTATGTGTTGGATGAATACTTATAATAAAAACATTCTAGTATATTTAGGATAATTTTTTTATTATACAATAATTTATTAAAGAGAGTGGATGGGTGGGGAATGAAAATAAAAGAAAGGAGCTTGAGAGAAGATGTTACCTCTTTATTTGGTAACTATTTTTTGTATGAAAAATAAGTTTCCTTGGATTTCTTAATGTCTAAATGGAGGATTGAGGGATGGATGGATGGATTTTTATAGACTATATTGGCCACAGTTTGATGATCCAATGTGGATTCAGTGGTTTGGGGAATGGGTAGAGTGCTTTCCTATTAATACTAGAGGGGAGTTGTACTCTTGTAAATAAAGAAGATATTCAATAATTGGCGATAACCATTACTTAATGTCCCTAATAATTTGAATGATAATGTATTAAAGTGAATTAATTGACAAAATAAATCTAAACTGGCCAAAAATATGTTGAATTCAATTTTTTGGTTCCTAAACTTCTTGGATTTCCCAATTTTATTATTTTTGATTTTAATGAGGCATCTGGTATTATAACATATGTAAGTTACCCACTAAGAATAAAATAAATTTATATGTATTATATAATATAGAGATACTGATTTATATAAATAATATCTCACTTCCAAAACCCAAAAACTCATGTTTTTTTAAAATTAATTTTTTAAACAACCACATGTGACGCGCACAACACTATTTAATCTACACTGTGCGAACTAGTGGTTTTATAATCTGTGGGCCAGTATGCTAACTAAAAATGATAAACATTTCCATTAATATAATTTATTCAATATTTTTTATCCCTTAAAAATCACTTGGCATTATTCAATATTTTATTAAATTTATATCATTTAATAAAATATCATTTATTATAAAATAACAATGATGTCAATGTTTACATTATTTATTTAATTTTTATTTTATAATATTTGAATAATATCGAAATTTAAATAAATTAATTTTAAAGAAGTATAAAAAGATATATTAATCCTTCCAATATAAATATATGAAATAATTCAATCAATCCAATTCACATTTAATATTTATAATATAATTTATTATAGTTAATTATTAACTATATAACCACTATGATGGAATTTTATAATTATTTTATGTCATTAAAATATATCTAAAAATTATTTATATATTTTAATGAAAACAATAATCCATTTAATTTTGAAAATGGTTTTTATAGTCGAAAATATGAAATTTTTTCATATCTCAATGTTTTATAAATGTTAAAGGTAAGAAAAATGGCATTATTTTCATTTTTTCATAAACATTTATATGATGAAATGACATTTAATAATATGAAAATAACCCATTAAAGAGTAATTAGTAGGGTATATGGTCTAATAATTTCCGTAAAATGGATTTTGCATAAGTATCAATGTCATTTGTGTCTTTAGGATCATGGGTTAATCCATAATTAATATCATTTTTACCTTACTTACTATGATTATTTTTTATCATATTCACCAATATTTTTGATAAAAAAAGAAGTGGATAGTATTAGAGTAACAATATAATACTTATTAAAACCAATAATTGTTTTTAAAAAAAATTTAAATAATAGAATTTCCAAAATTATGATTAATGCTAGTCCCGTAGAAGTGGGAATAAAGTTGGTTTTTAAGTAAAAAAATTCAAAAGTTAAAATAAATTATATCAAATTTTAACATAAAAATTACTCTAAATAACTAAATTGTATTAATATATTCATAATTGATCAATTTTGACTTTAAAACCCATTTTAAAGTATAATTTAATAGAAATCAATATTTATACGAAAAAGCTGTTTTAACTAAATTGCATTAATTTTAAATATTCTCCAGAAAAATTATGTTTATCAAAAAAATAACAAACATTTACCCAAATATTATTTCAACATTTTTAATTATAATATAATTTTAATTTTATCAAATTCATTTTCTATTAGTGTCTAAAATTTATTTTACTATTATTTAACGAAGTGCATAAAAATGTATCTTTAAGAAAATATTATTTTAAAACATATAATGAAATTACAGAAAATTTATATATTTCATATATATATATATATATTTTATTTTGTTAATATATTATAAATAATATATGAAGATTATTTATTACATTTTATATAAATATTTTTAATTTCTCAGTTATAATTATAGAATTTAAATAATTTTAACAAAAAAATATTGTTTTCTAGTAACTCAATGTTGAATATAACACACACCAAATTAGTGTTTCTTGTTGCACATGGCCAGTACATTCCATATAAAAGTTATATTTTATATAGAGAAATGAAATACATCAATAAAAACTAATTAATTTGATAAAAATATTAAAATCACAAAATATCATGGTGTTACATTCTACACCCCCTTAAAATATATTTTTCCCTAGAAATTCATTTGTGTTATCAGGGGTACAATACTTGAATGTTTCATTCATATAAAACCACATTGTAAAAAATAAATACTAAAAAATTCATTAAAAATGTAATGTTGGAACCATAAGGGTTACCCAATGAAACTCATAATGAGAACCCCGTAAATGAGAATATAGGTGGGAAGTGAAGACCATTATATGGAAGATAAATCTTACCAACATGTTATAATGGAGAGGGATTGGGAACAAGGTCAAGAGAAAGATAATAATCAGAAAGAGATAAATGTGTGATGACCTAAAGACCATATGATGTATCTCAATAAATGTTACTAGGATAAAATTATATTTATATACTATCTTCCTAAAGTGGAATAATTTTCATCAAAAGATACACTTGCATGATTTTTGGACAATGTCACCCTTTTTTCGTTGATCCACCTCTCCACATTCAATAAAATGGTAGGTGAATTGGTCATTCTTAAAGTACTAATAGATCATGAGTCCCATTATATTTAATCCTATCAGATAACATCAATAAAAATTAGTTTGAACAAGCTATCCAATGTGAATAGATCCATATATGGAGAGAAAACAATTTAATATTGTCGGCTTCATCTGAAATTTAAAATAAAACTACCATAAATAGTTAACCTTATGACCCTTTTGAAGAATGAAAATTCCAATATTAGGAATTAATCTCATGAAATTGAATTAAAATTTATCCTGCATATATCATAATGTAGTATATGGTAATTACATGTCACGACCCGTCCTCGGGGCCCGTGCCGTGACTACCCCAAGCCCGCCTTCCATAGGCCAGGGGCTGGCGACTAGCACCAAAGGCGTAAAATCCCGTTAACTGGGAAGGCATTGCCTTTATAAAAGAAAACAAGCACCACAGAGTACAAGCGGAAGTAAAACACTAAGTACAAAAGGAGAGCTGAAAAGTAAAAGGGGCCGGAAATACAAGCCCAACAGTAAAGTACAACTCGAAAGGGAAAACAGCGACTGAAAAGTAAAGCTGCTACGTTGAGATGTCCACTGGAAATCCCACCTGAAGGGTGGGTACAGATAGCTCCTCTGCTCCTCGGGTCCCGCCATCCGCTCCGAGTATGTTCCGCCCAGTGGTCCTCCTCCGGTTACCGCCTCGTCGTATAGTCCACCTCCAGGTACCGTCCAGCCTCGAACCTTCGGCTTCTGTTAGCACTGTCCGTCGTCTGCAACCAACACAACGAGGTGCGGGCATAGCCCGTGCAGGGGTGAGTATAACGATACTCAGTAGGGACCCCGAGACCCTCAAGGTCTCACTAAAACCAACAAGGATAAACACAAGAAGATCTCAACAGATAAACTCTACTTAGGTATATGCCCATACATATACCTAAGTTATCAAGTAACCCATCTCAATCATGAGGAAACACAAGGATTGTGAAAACGACGGATAACCACTACTCGGGTATATGCCCATACATATACCAAAGTTAGCAAGTGACCCATCTCAATCATGAGGTAAACACAAGGTCAAAAGACTCAGCTCAAACCAGGATTTTCATTATCGAAACCGTAACTGCTGAAGAGCTCCGTCTCTAGAGTGTACAGTGGTCCTGTCACGACTCCGAGGCTACCGCTCACTAACCTAGGACTGCTGAAGTACTCCTCCTGTCGAGTACTGCGGGTCTGCTGCCAACTACCAGGCGCTCCGTCCGCTGAGGGTCTGCTGCCAAATACCGGGCGCTACCCAGATAGCCTACTGAGGTACTCCTCCTGTCGAGTACCGCGGGTCTGCTGCCAACTACCAGGCGCTCCGTCCGCCGTGGGTCTGCCGCCAAGTACCGGGCGCTCCGTCCACTGGGCTAGTCGACTCACTCCATGTCGAGTCGGTCAAGCAGTCGTCAGGTCTCAGCCGGCTACACGGTCTCCGTACTCTGCACGCTCGTCTCCGGGAGGGTCCGCTCCACGAGCTACTGGTCGATACTCCAAGTATCACAAAGTCCCACGAAGAAGTGCCTCAAAGGTCCGTCTCGTCACAGGGGTCTCAACGCAACAGACGGCGCGTCGATCGGACGCCCGGTCTGTGAGATAATAGTCTTTTCGTCCCAGGGGCCCGGTTGGTTTCGAGTGCGAACCAAATCCCGGCCGTATCTCAACTGTACCCCGAACTCCCATAGGGTAAACTCAAAGGGACCGTTACTCAACGTAACCACCAACGCCGCTGACGGCTCGTCAAGCGGACGTCCTGTCTGAAAGATATCAGCTTTCCCGTTCCAGGGGCCCGGTTGGATTTCGGGAACAATCCAACCCGGCCATACTCCGACTGCATCCAAAACTCGGGCGGAGTATGTCAAAAGTTCCGTCTCATCAAGAGGAAGTCAACGAAACAGACGGCGCGTCAATCGGACGCCCGGTCTGTGAGTTATTGGCATTTTCGTCTCCGGGGCCCGGTTGGTTTTTAAGGAAAAACCAACCCGACCGTACTCCACCTGCGTCCAAACCTCGGGCGGAGTATGCCAAAAGATCCGATTTACTAAGAGGAACACGACGCGACTGACGGCGCGTCAATCGGACGTTCGTGGCTCAAGATATGAGCGTTTCCGCTCCGAAGGCCCGGTTGGTTTCGTGAACGAACCAACCCGGCCGAACTCAATGTAACCCGAAACCTTGAGTGCGATATACCGAAACGACCGTCTCGATCCAAGGATCGCGTTGCCGCAGACGGTTCGTCATTCGGAGGTCCGAGGCTCAAGTTATGAGCCAAAAACCGAATCTGGTTCGAAACGGGGGGGTCCGGGTCCGGGCCGACCCGGCCCGACCCCCCCCCCCTGGGCGGCGTGGCGGCCGGCGGCGGCGGCCGGTGGCGGCGGACGGCGGCGGCGCGGTGGCCGACGGCGGCGCGCGGCGGCGGCGGGCGGCAGCGCGACGGACCGCGGCGGGCCGCGCTGGCGGCGGCGGCGGGCCGCGCTGGCGGCGGCAGCGGGTGCCGCACGGGGTGCCGCACGCGGGGGGTTAAACCCCCGCTTCTTCAAGGTGGCGGCGCGGCTATGCCGCGCCGATTTTTATTAAACCGCCCCCCTCACATGAGGGGGGCCTGCTTGAGCGGATCCGAGGGGGCAGCCGGCCCCCTCCCTTTAAATTAAAACCGCCCCCCTCTTTAAGAGGGGGGTTTTGCCAGATGGCCGGGGAATTAATTCCCCGGTTCCGGCCGGCCAGCCGGCCGGCCGGTTTTCTCCAACGGGACTGGAAAATCCGGTCCCCTCTTCGGCTTCCGACGCCGGCGGCCCGGCCGCCGGTCTTATCTTCCGCCGCGGCCCGGAACCGGCCGCGGTCTCTTCGTCCCGCCGCGGCCCGGAACCGGCCGCGGCGTTCGTCGTCCGGCGCGGTGCGTCGGCACCGCGCCCCTTCGCCGTGCTTCGATTCTTTTCAACGCGGCGCGACGGCGTCGCGTTCTTGAAGATTTTCCCTCGGCGTGGCGCGACGGCGCCACGTAAATTAATTGTACGATCATCCGCGTGGTGCGACGGCACCACGCTACTTGCTTCCACCCGCATGAATAAACATGAACGTTGGAGGGGGGTTCGGCCGTGTTCGTGCGGTCCGGCCCCCTCACGTTAAATTAATAACGCAACTTAAACAATCAAGCATCAAGTTAGACATGCGAGATCCACGTTCAAGGAAAAAGAATAAAGAAATATTGAACCAACAACCCCTACCTCGGTATAAGATTCAAGGTTCGGCTACGCTCCGCGGAAGACGGCGTCGCGGAGGTCGGGCGTCGCGGTCGTCGTTCGTCAAATCCGTTGACGAAGTGCTATGCCCGAAGAGACACGACGATGGCGGATCTTCGTTTGCCGACGAAGGTTGTCCGAAGAAGAGATGGTGTCCCCTTCGTTGTCACGGTGAACGAAGAAAGGAGTTGCGGCGTTCTTCGTCGGAAAAGAGAGCGTTCCTCGTCAAGTCTTGAGGAAAGTCAAATTAAAAAGGAAACAACGAACTCAAGAACCCTTACCTCGATAGTCGCACGTTGACGGAGTCGTGGAATATCGGTGTCGATTCCTTTGACGTCGGAGGAAGAGTCGTTGTCGAAGGCGTTCGTCGCGGAAAACCGTCGCGGAAGGGATGACGAGGAAGAAGAACGTCGCGTCGCGGATACGGCGTCGCGGATGGATCGTGTTCTTCGGCGGAGAAGTTCTTCGTTGAAGAACGACGTTCTTCGCGTTCTTCGTTGAGGTTGAAGAAGAAGAAGAGGAGCTCTCCACCTCTCAAGAAGACAAACGATCAACCCAAAATAAAATAAGATAACATCTTATTTTATTATTACAAAACATAAAAGAATTTCAAAAGTTTGAAATTCAAAAGAGATAACTCCACATTTAACTCACTTATTTAATATACATGAATTGTATAATTAAATATAAGTTAACTTGTCAAGCCATTAAGAGGGAGAGTGGGGAGTTGAAAAGGTGGGGGTTCGTGTGGGCCCCACCACACTTAATCCTCCCAAGGGAGGTTAAGTGGGTGTGGGTCCCACTCCCAACCACCTTAGATAGGTTTTAACAAGTTAAAAATAAAATTGTTCTACACAATTTTATTTAACTCAAACTAAAAACCCCAAAACGAAACTCTCAACCCGCAACAAACGCAACTCCCGAAAAGGACTCTTTAAGCGAATATCGGCGCTGCGAGTTCATCGGTGCCCTCGGATTTCAATTCCGAGCACCGGATCAAAAGTTAGGAATTCCCGCTCGTTCGTTCACTGAACGTACCCGAGCTAAACTTCGGAAATTAATTCCGGGCACTCCGGGCCTCGGAATCAGGTGCCGTCTGAAACCGCGCTCTTGTAAAATTCTAAAGAAAATTAAGAAAAAATTTTCCTTGAATTTTACGGGTCTTTACATTACTCCCACCTCAGGGCTTTACGTCCCCGTAAAGCTACATCAAAAACTAGGGAATCAAAAGAGAGGATACTGAGCACGCATCTGAGCCTCCCGCTCCCATGTGCTCTCCTGGAGATTCCCGTGCCGCCATCTGTTGCGTACAAGAGGAATCGATCGTCCATGTAGGACCCGCTCCTGGATGACATGGACCTCTTTTGACGTGGTCCGGACCATCTCTGGTCCCACAAGAGCTGCAAGATTTCTTCTTTGCCGAAAAGAGAAACCTGGTCTCATCCCCTGGATGAACCACATTCTTTGCCTAAAACAGTCAATCCTAACATGGATGATATTAATCCATACCAAGGATGACGTCGTAAGGCCTCGACGCTACTACTAAGAGATCCAACCGTTACTCTCGCCTCCAAGGGTTGAGTCACACTGTCGGCATCAGTGTGTGGTAACTGGTCTCCTCCAGTAGATGTCTCACAAGTGAGGGTCAAGTCAACAGTCAACTGGAACCTCTTAGTAACATCACAAAAGAGGACAGGAATGAAAACATCACAAAGGATGCGTCTTTTATTATTGCAGCTCATAATACAAGACGCTACACAAAAGCAACATCAACATGGAACTAGAAGTACAAAAGACGTATCCACTAGTTCCTTCCCTGTCCACCTGCTCCCAGATCTCCATGATCGTAAGCTTCAGCTGCCCGAAGCTGTGCTCTCGCATGTCCACCTACTCCCTGTGGTCGGGGTGGACCTCCTGGTGGTGGTGGTGGCAGTGCCTCAAAGCGTCGTCCACCACCTGCTGCTCGGCCAGCTCCTCTGCCTAGGTGGTTCCTCAACCGTCTGCTGCTCCTTCGCATGGCGGGTCGGGCAGTCACGAGCCATGTGGCCTTGCCCGCCGCATGCAAAGCACTGTCTTCCACTCAAAAGACTGGCTCCGCGCTGTGTGCCCTGCACTGCTGAGCCAGTGCCCTGAGGTCGTCTGCCTGAAGGTCTGGTCTGTCTGGACCCCTGAGTCATCTGTCGGCTACCTGCTACCGAAGACTCCACTACGTGCCGCCCTGCGGTGGGTCGCTGCGCTGGTGAAGACTCAGCAAGGAAGCTCTCAATCAGAAGGGCCCGCTCCAGTACTCCAGTCTGAGTCGGTAAGCTGAGGGAGATCAGTGATGCCCTGATCTCGTGTCTCAAACCCTGCTCGAAGGTCCGGGCCCGGAAGAATGGGTCCCGTACCATGTCGGTCGAGTAGCGCGAGAGATCGGTAAATCTCGCCGAGTACTGAGCGACCGTCATGCTGCCCTGCCGCAGCTGAAGAAGCTCCTGGATGCGCACCGCTCGGAGGGTGGCCGGGACGAACTCAGAGCGGAAGAGGCTCTCGAAGTCTGTCCAGAGAAGAGATGCCTCATCTTGCACCTGGAGCATCAGGCTCCACCATCGTCCTGCTGCTGCGTGTAATAGGCTCGCAGCGAGGATCACCATGAGGTCTGCTGGTGTCCTCACTAGCCTAAACACTCGAACTACTGCCTCCAGCCAGTCCTCTGCAGCCTGGGGATCCGTCTCCCCGCGAAACCTGGGCGGTCGCTGGCGCTGAAACTCATGCAGTGCGCTGAGGCGACGTGCATCGTCAGCGGCTGCTGCTGGAAGCATCGGGGGCTCGGCGGGTAGAGCTACCGCCGGTGCCACTGCTGACAAAGGGCCCTGCACCGAGGCCTCATCGCTCGGTGGGCTGTCGTCACGTTCGTTTCTCGGAACCCTAACTGGCTGCCGTCGTGGGGCCATCCTGAAAGAAACAACGTAACACGATCAAACGATTATACCTGGTGAGCTGACCTGGTTTGAGCTGTTTTAAGGGGAAAAACCTTTGAAAACACACACGCAATCAGTGTTTTCGTGCACAAAGTCGGAAATCAGTTGTCAGGGTCCTGGTGTATGGATACGTCGGCCGCCCGCACCAACACTGGACTCCCTGAACTGAAAACCACACTCGGTACCCTTAACACTATTGCTTCACAGAAAGAAACATCAGAGTTATAAGTTCTGCGGTAGAACCGAACTGCCTCTGATACCAATTTGTCACGACCCGTCCTCGGGGCCCGTGCCGTGACTACCCCAAGCCCGCCTTCCATAGGCCAGGGGCTGGCGACTAGCACCAAAGGCGTAAAATCCCGTTAACTGGGAAGGCATTGCCTTTATAAAAGAAAACAAGCACCACAGAGTACAAGCGGAAGTAAAACACTAAGTACAAAAGGAGAGCTGAAAAGTAAAAGGGGCCGGAAATACAAGCCCAACAGTAAAGTACAACTCGAAAGGGAAAACAGCGACTGAAAAGTAAAGCTGCTACGTTGAGATGTCCACTGGAAATCCCACCTGAAGGGTGGGTACAGATAGCTCCTCTGCTCCTCGGGTCCCGCCATCCGCTCCGAGTATGTTCCGCCCAGTGGTCCTCCTCCGGTTACCGCCTCGTCGTATAGTCCACCTCCAGGTACCGTCCAGCCTCGAACCTTCGGCTTCTGTTAGCACTGTCCGTCGTCTGCAACCAACACAACGAGGTGCGGGCATAGCCCGTGCAGGGGTGAGTATAACGATACTCAGTAGGGACCCCGAGACCCTCAAGGTCTCACTAAAACCAACAAGGATAAACACAAGAAGATCTCAACAGATAAACTCTACTTAGGTATATGCCCATACATATACCTAAGTTATCAAGTAACCCATCTCAATCATGAGGAAACACAAGGATTGTGAAAACGACGGATAACCACTACTCGGGTATATGCCCATACATATACCAAAGTTAGCAAGTGACCCATCTCAATCATGAGGTAAACACAAGGTCAAAAGACTCAGCTCAAACCAGGATTTTCATTATCGAAACCGTAACTGCTGAAGAGCTCCGTCTCTAGAGTGTACAGTGGTCCTGTCACGACTCCGAGGCTACCGCTCACTAACCTAGGACTGCTGAAGTACTCCTCCTGTCGAGTACTGCGGGTCTGCTGCCAACTACCAGGCGCTCCGTCCGCTGAGGGTCTGCTGCCAAATACCGGGCGCTACCCAGATAGCCTACTGAGGTACTCCTCCTGTCGAGTACCGCGGGTCTGCTGCCAACTACCAGGCGCTCCGTCCGCCGTGGGTCTGCCGCCAAGTACCGGGCGCTCCGTCCACTGGGCTAGTCGACTCACTCCATGTCGAGTCGGTCAAGCAGTCGTCAGGTCTCAGCCGGCTACACGGTCTCCGTACTCTGCACGCTCGTCTCCGGGAGGGTCCGCTCCACGAGCTACTGGTCGATACTCCAAGTATCACAAAGTCCCACGAAGAAGTGCCTCAAAGGTCCGTCTCGTCACAGGGGTCTCAACGCAACAGACGGCGCGTCGATCGGACGCCCGGTCTGTGAGATAATAGTCTTTTCGTCCCAGGGGCCCGGTTGGTTTCGAGTGCGAACCAAATCCCGGCCGTATCTCAACTGTACCCCGAACTCCCATAGGGTAAACTCAAAGGGACCGTTACTCAACGTAACCACCAACGCCGCTGACGGCTCGTCAAGCGGACGTCCTGTCTGAAAGATATCAGCTTTCCCGTTCCAGGGGCCCGGTTGGATTTCGGGAACAATCCAACCCGGCCATACTCCGACTGCATCCAAAACTCGGGCGGAGTATGTCAAAAGTTCCGTCTCATCAAGAGGAAGTCAACGAAACAGACGGCGCGTCAATCGGACGCCCGGTCTGTGAGTTATTGGCATTTTCGTCTCCGGGGCCCGGTTGGTTTTTAAGGAAAAACCAACCCGACCGTACTCCACCTGCGTCCAAACCTCGGGCGGAGTATGCCAAAAGATCCGATTTACTAAGAGGAACACGACGCGACTGACGGCGCGTCAATCGGACGTTCGTGGCTCAAGATATGAGCGTTTCCGCTCCGAAGGCCCGGTTGGTTTCGTGAACGAACCAACCCGGCCGAACTCAATGTAACCCGAAACCTTGAGTGCGATATACCGAAACGACCGTCTCGATCCAAGGATCGCGTTGCCGCAGACGGTTCGTCATTCGGAGGTCCGAGGCTCAAGTTATGAGCCAAAAACCGAATCTGGTTCGAAACGGGGGGGTCCGGGTCCGGGCCGACCCGGCCCGACCCCCCCCCCCCTGGGCGGCGTGGCGGCCGGCGGCGGCGGCCGGTGGCGGCGGACGGCGGCGGCGCGGTGGCCGACGGCGGCGCGCGGCGGCGGCGGGCGGCAGCGCGACGGACCGCGGCGGGCCGCGCTGGCGGCGGCGGCGGCAGCGGGTGCCGCACGGGGTGCCGCACGCGGGGGGTTAAACCCCCGCTTCTTCAAGGTGGCGGCGCGGCTATGCCGCGCCGATTTTTATTAAACCGCCCCCCTCACATGAGGGGGGCCTGCTTGAGCGGATCCGAGGGGGCAGCCGGCCCCCTCCCTTTAAATTAAAACCGCCCCCCTCTTTAAGAGGGGGGTTTTGCCAGATGGCCGGGGAATTAATTCCCCGGTTCCGGCCGGCCAGCCGGCCGGCCGGTTTTCTCCAACGGGACTGGAAAATCCGGTCCCCTCTTCGGCTTCCGACGCCGGCGGCCCGGCCGCCGGTCTTATCTTCCGCCGCGGCCCGGAACCGGCCGCGGTCTCTTCGTCCCGCCGCGGCCCGGAACCGGCCGCGGCGTTCGTCGTCCGGCGCGGTGCGTCGGCACCGCGCCCCTTCGCCGTGCTTCGATTCTTTTCAACGCGGCGCGACGGCGTCGCGTTCTTGAAGATTTTCCCTCGGCGTGGCGCGACGGCGCCACGTAAATTAATTGTACGATCATCCGCGTGGTGCGACGGCACCACGCTACTTGCTTCCACCCGCATGAATAAACATGAACGTTGGAGGGGGGTTCGGCCGTGTTCGTGCGGTCCGGCCCCCTCACGTTAAATTAATAACGCAACTTAAACAATCAAGCATCAAGTTAGACATGCGAGATCCACGTTCAAGGAAAAAGAATAAAGAAATATTGAACCAACAACCCCTACCTCGGTATAAGATTCAAGGTTCGGCTACGCTCCGCGGAAGACGGCGTCGCGGAGGTCGGGCGTCGCGGTCGTCGTTCGTCAAATCCGTTGACGAAGTGCTATGCCCGAAGAGACACGACGATGGCGGATCTTCGTTTGCCGACGAAGGTTGTCCGAAGAAGAGATGGTGTCCCCTTCGTTGTCACGGTGAACGAAGAAAGGAGTTGCGGCGTTCTTCGTCGGAAAAGAGAGCGTTCCTCGTCAAGTCTTGAGGAAAGTCAAATTAAAAAGGAAACAACGAACTCAAGAACCCTTACCTCGATAGTCGCACGTTGACGGAGTCGTGGAATATCGGTGTCGATTCCTTTGACGTCGGAGGAAGAGTCGTTGTCGAAGGCGTTCGTCGCGGAAAACCGTCGCGGAAGGGATGACGAGGAAGAAGAACGTCGCGTCGCGGATACGGCGTCGCGGATGGATCGTGTTCTTCGGCGGAGAAGTTCTTCGTTGAAGAACGACGTTCTTCGCGTTCTTCGTTGAGGTTGAAGAAGAAGAAGAGGAGCTCTCCACCTCTCAAGAAGACAAACGATCAACCCAAAATAAAATAAGATAACATCTTATTTTATTATTACAAAACATAAAAGAATTTCAAAAGTTTGAAATTCAAAAGAGATAACTCCACATTTAACTCACTTATTTAATATACATGAATTGTATAATTAAATATAAGTTAACTTGTCAAGCCATTAAGAGGGAGAGTGGGGAGTTGAAAAGGTGGGGGTTCGTGTGGGCCCCACCACACTTAATCCTCCCAAGGGAGGTTAAGTGGGTGTGGGTCCCACTCCCAACCACCTTAGATAGGTTTTAACAAGTTAAAAATAAAATTGTTCTACACAATTTTATTTAACTCAAACTAAAAACCCCAAAACGAAACTCTCAACCCGCAACAAACGCAACTCCCGAAAAGGACTCTTTAAGCGAATATCGGCGCTGCGAGTTCATCGGTGCCCTCGGATTTCAATTCCGAGCACCGGATCAAAAGTTAGGAATTCCCGCTCGTTCGTTCACTGAACGTACCCGAGCTAAACTTCGGAAATTAATTCCGGGCACTCCGGGCCTCGGAATCAGGTGCCGTCTGAAACCGCGCTCTTGTAAAATTCTAAAGAAAATTAAGAAAAAATTTTCCTTGAATTTTACGGGTCTTTACATTACATTCAAACATTTGAATTCCCTCACCATATATTCCCTTGAAACATGTTAACAACCTTATATACCATCAAACCTTTTGAAAAACATTCATCAATCCTTATTCCATTGATTAAAAAATATATCATTTAAACCTTTTGGTTGTAAACATAATACTTCTTGACATAGAACATTTTTCTAATAATCTGTTCTAGGTAAATTTTTATCGTCCCATTTACCCCTTCCTATCTAAAATATCATTATCAAAATATAATTTTATCAACATCATGTAATAATTAGGGGTTACAATCCCTTAATCAAAATATTACATTTCCCTGAAATCACCCTTCAATATATCTTTTTTATTATATATATAATAATTATACTAAAATTAATAATATATTTCATGATTCATATAATATAATCGTTGAATTCCAAATCATAAAAACAATATTAATCCAACCTTCTTTTTAAACCATTTCTCAGGATTCATCAGCTTATTCATTAATAAATATTTCTTAGAATATCAAATATGAATCATTATTCAGTTTCCTCAACCTCAATCAAGTCATTATTCTTATTTTTAATGTAGGAAATACTAGAAGATCATCATATACCTTTCACATGTCATTTGTGGTATAAATATCATTGTATGTATAACCAATAATCATTCCAAATTCTGAATTATCTTTATGATTTTTTCTTTTGGGAAAAAAGTTCACATAATTCACATTCATTACCCTTCTTAAACATTAATGGTTAACCACGCTCCTTCTATTTTATCTACTTAATAAAACTAAAAATCAAATTTTGAGAAATGTTTCTCATATTAATCTACTATATAATCATGAAAAATTACTTAATGGGTGAATAAATCATGTATCCTACATCATTAATCTATGAAACCTTAGTTTTATCCCAGGTTATTCATTTTCATCCTCTTTTTATATCATTCATGACGGTTCATAAATAGTTTTTGAATTCCAAAACAACATCCCATGGCATGGGAAAACAAGGTATGAAGCAAGGATCGTTTTCATGTACCTGATTACACCGATTCAGACAGGGGATATCTTTTCCAAGTTGTTACACCTAGGTACATCCATTTTAGATCCAAATCCAATTATTGTATCCCAATAAGGATTTATTTCTATGAGACCGCTGACTCTATCCTTTACCAAAATTCAAGGAAATTTTTCTAAACATTGACTCATCCTTATACATATCAATAGAGACATCACAAGACACATACATAGAAATATACATTAGGATATATATTAATGTTTCTCATCATACATTCCATAGTTTGACTAATACATTACATTGATACCAACTATAGTGAGACGAGGTAAACATACATGGATATTACATCATTTAAGATAAATATTTTGCACATTACAAAAAAATAGATGTTTGAGGTCAATAATAGTTGTGTGTATTTGGAAACATGGAAACAAAAACATATTTCATTTTGAAAGATATTGAAAATCTGTAAAAAAATATTTCCATCATTAGTACTTCTATGTAATATCATTCATTATAACATGGGAAAAATAATCATAAGAAATGGGTGTTCTCATATTCTTAGAAATGCTAAATAATTGAAATAAATAAGCATAACATGAAATAAGGGTATATAACGTGAGAATATGATTTAAAGATTATGTCCTATATATTAGAGATCATAATAACGATTGGAATCTCATAAGGAATCGATGGTAAAAAAATTATGAACCTATTTCATGAAATTAAAACATACGGATAATACATATAATTGTGGAAAACACATAAGAATATAATATAATCTCTATAGTAGTCAAGGAATCACTTCTAAGACCATATTATTAGAATGTGTTACCTCCCTGTCCCAAATTTGTAGTCATGGTTCACTCCCATGAACAAATTAGTAGCATATGTTCACTCCTATTACCATCTTGGTTATTAAGGCTCACTCTCATAACCACATTTGTAACCATGGAATACTCCCAAGACTATCTTATTTGATCTATTGAGATAAAAATATTTACCCAATAAATTGGATGGAGATATATGTCCAACCCATCACATAATAAAATCATATTTACATGTTCAAAAATATTATAAACAATCCTAACATAACCTATGATTTGAAATGGGTATCATAAACATGTAAACATATCATAACAACTAAAAAAGTATATAGGTTTCACAACCATTTCATCAAAATAATATCTTACAAAAGGGAAATAGATTACATAAACATATAATGTATAAATGAAAAATGAAATTCTTAAACATATAACCCATGAAAGAGAAAATAGTTTCATAAAAAAACATGACATGAAGCATCACCCAATCAGAGAAATAATATGAATAAAACTGTTAAATAATTTACTATAATGTAATGAGTAACATATATAAATGACTTATAATATGGGAAATAAATTTTTAATATGAATCAAAAATGTTTCTTTAGGAAAACATCATTTTGTCTTGGAAAAGGGATTCTTAATACATAAAACCATTTTAAAATATTTTTTTAGAATATACATTGAAAAAATATAAAGAAGACATGAAATCAATTTTAATACCTGTTTCATTGAAAACTTATAAAATAAGACTGAAGATATTTTTAAAAAAATTATATTTGAATACATTTAGAAAAATTATAAATAAATATTGGATATTATTTGAAACCTTTTAATATAAAATATTATTGAAGAAGATTAATTTTTTTAAAACCATTTATTTAAAAATATTTTTAAAACCTATAATTAATTATTGAATCTTTTTCGAAACCATATGTATTTTAACACATACAAATGAATATTTTAAATTTTTTGAATAAAATTTCACTGAAAATATATTGAAAAATAATAAATAAATCATGAAAACATTTTGAACATGATTTCATTAAAATTAACACTAAAAAATTATAATGAAATATATGAAAACTATAAAACATTTGTATAAGCCTTTTAATATGAAAATGATATTAAAATATAATTTGAAAACATTTTTGAATTTTTTTTTTGAAATCATGGTTTTGAAATAAAATAGATCATCAAACGAAGGGAGAGGTACATACACAATTTTTTTAAAAACAATTTCATAAATATATTATGTATGAAATATTTAGAGGATAATTAATAAAATTAGTGTAATTGAGACATGGATCATAATATTTCATCAAATGAAGCATATTCATAATGAATCTTGAAAAGGGTTGAGATTTTTTCAATAAACTCTTACAACTTAGTCACTCGGTATCATGCGCTTCTTGAAAAAAATGAAATTACATGAATAATTAAATAACATTAAATGATTTAGATTCAAGATATAAGATGACAATTTGAAGCATATAAATCTTGTTTAAGAACATAGGTTCATACTAAAACATGTATCTCAATGAATGCAATTTGAGAAAAAAGTACATTACCAATTTGATTACTTATGAAACTACAACCCACATGAAATAAAGATCGTTGAATATAAATTTATATACCAATAAACTTAATTATAAGATAAATTTAATACATTAATCATTGGTAAATATACCAGAAAAATTAGTGGTGAATAAATCATGTATCATAGAGAAATAAAAAATGCACTGAAATTCCCATACCTTGTATCTTGACTCTAACTGTAATCTTTAAAACCTCCTATATAATAAATATAAATTTATGATAAATATATCAAATAACCATATTTTTATTCATAATAATATATATGGTTTGATTATTGATTAACATTACCACATTTTTGACAATTATATGTTAAGGTTTTACTTCCGGTAATATCTTCTTGGTTTTTAGTATGTGTTTTAATTTGATATATATTTGGTCCTTATATTTACATCATGGTTTATGGAATTAAAAAATTTATAGAAAAATAATTTTTATTAAATATATTTTTATTATAATAATTAATAGAATGTATAAGTATGAAACAAAACACACTATTCATGGAGACATTAGGTCCAAAATACTATTGAACACAATTTTCTTATAATTGTCTATTTAAAGAAAGAAAATAAATGAAATTTATATATATATAATTATTCAATTAACTTTATTATATATTTAATATAATATATATTCACAAAACCCATACTTAATACATTACATGTGTTGTATGAATGAATCACATCACTTTGAGGGGGTTGTAGTCGAAACTTCCTCTAGTGAAATAATCATATTAACACAACATAGAAATTAAAATGATATTTGTTTTAAAAATTAATATTGATGCTTAAATACATAATTAATCCAATATATTAAATATTTAAATTGAGTTTCCATCATAATTTATACTTTAATAGGTGTTAAGGTTGAAATGAAAAATCATTGTTTAGTGAGGCAGATGTTCGCTAAATAAATAATTATTATGTTCATTACCCATTAGATAAAGGTGTGTGTATTTTTAGGTCATATAATTTTCTTAAAAACATCTTAGTATATTTAGGATAATTTTTTTATATAATAATGGAATAAAGATAGTGGATGGGTGGGGAAAAAATATAATAAATTATCTTAAGAGAAGACATTACCTCTTAATCGGGTAACTACTTTTGGTTTCTGCAAAAAGGCTCCCTTGGATTTCAAAATTCTTAGAGGGATTCTTAAATGAAAAATTTAGGGATTTTGGGAGACTATTGTGGATGATTTTGGAAGATCTAATGTGTCTTGAGTGGTGTGAGGAAGGGGTAGAGTGCTTTTTTATAGTGTAGGGGTAGGGGCACTCTTTGAAATACTAAAATGTATTAAATAATGGGAGGTAGCATTCAGATAATGTCCTAAAAATTAAAATATAGTAGAATAATATTAATTTATGGACTAAATAAATCTATAACACAATAAAATATGTTCATTTTAATAATTTGTTCCTTAACTTCTATGATTCCCAAATTTTATTATTTAGGATTTTATTAAAACATCTAGTTTTATATGATAAAAATGTTAACTATTAAAACTAAAAAATAGATATTTATTATAAAATAGGGGTAAATTTAATAATATATAATATACATACTTTATAAAAGTAAAATATCATGTTTCTTGGAAATTCACATATAAAACAAGTACTTGGGGCGTGAAAAATAATTACTTATACCCGGATCCTGGTAAAAATAGTTTTACAATATATCGGTCAATATGATAGTTATGAAAGAATAATTTTACCATTAATAGACCATAAATAATATTTTTTAACCCTAAAAATATCTTTGAATAATATAGTATTTTATTCATTTTAAATCATTTTAAAAAATATCATTTATTGTAAAATAACAATATTATCAATTTTGACATTATTTGATTATTTTTTATTTTAAAATATCAAAACAATATTGGAATTTAAATAAATCAATTTAAATTATATAAATAATGATATATAAATCATTCAAAAATAATTAAATAAAATATTTAAATCAATACACATCACTTTTAAAATTTATAATATCATTTATTTTAGATAATTATTTTTCTAAATAACCACAACATTAGAATTTCGCAAGAATTTTATGTAACATAATCGTCTCTAAACATTATTGGAAAACTATAATCATAAGAGGAATTAATTTATATTTCAAAAGGTTATTTGTAATCTATAAATATTTTTTTACATAAATCAATGTTCTATAAATGATTAAGGTAATGAATGTTCCTTTTTTGTCTTTTTATTTCCATAACCATTTAAACAGGGAAAATCAATTTCATAATATCCCAATAACCCATAAAATTGAAACCAAGCTGGGTTATGGTCGAATTATGGAAATCCAGTGGATTTTGGACATGTTTCCATGTGATTTTGGTTTTTCATATTAAGGTTTTGTCCCTAATAAAATTTTATCATAACGTAATCATTGTGATTAATTTTACTAACTTTCACTAATATTTTTTTTCAAAAAATATGTTTATTCTATTAGACATAAAATTTCATAATCATTGAAAATACTTATATCCATTTTTAAAAATTCAAATCATATATGTGGGAAAATTAAAATTAACTAAAATCATGCAAATGTTCTCACAAGGTTGGTTTTTAAAGAAAAAATGCCCAAAAGTTAAATAATTATATATATATAAATTAGTTATAAAAAATTGTTACAATGAAATAAATTCGATTACTATATTTATTATTGATATATTGTGACTTGAAAAACCAATTTTATATAAAATTTGACACTAATAATTATTAAAATGGAAAGGCAATTTTTTAAATAAATTGCAATATTTTTTACTATTCAGCCAAAAATAATTTCTCAGAAAAATCCCAAAATATAATATAATATAATTTATACATTTTGGATTAAAAAATAATTTTTATTTTATCAAATTTAATATATATTACTATCAAATATTTATTTTACTATTGTTCCTATATAGACATAAAAATTTGTCTATTTAAGAAAATATTAATTTAAAAAATTTAATTCCTTTTCCAAAAATTATATATATAATTATCAATATTGGTTATTTATGTAAAACCATTATAAATAATATTTCAATATTAGTTATTACAATTCATATTATTATGATTAACATCTAGGTTATAATTATCAAATTTCAATAATTATAACAATAAAATTCTGTTTTCTTGAAACTTTGTGTTCTTTATAACTCATACCAAGTCTATGTTGCATGTACCGCAAGGAAAGTCGATTTTATGTGAAAGAAACATTTGACATTGTGAAATTGAACAAATTAATGATAACAAATTCATCTGAATAAGAGAAAAAATAATTCACCAAATCTCAGGGTGATACATTAAGGATTACAAAAAATTTATTATTCTAGAGAAACTTCTCCCACATCTTATATATAACAGTTAGTAGGATTACCAATCATGATAAAATTTTTGAAAATAAAATTTATTAGCCTACTAGATTACATGTAGTTATCAGCCCTATAATTCCATTATATGATGTTTTATAATTTTTTTGGTAAAATATTATTGTAAATAAAATTTATAGTTTCATACTATAATTACTATGAATATTTTAAAATTTTTATTATGAATATAATAAAAAATGGTTTTATTTTTATATTCACAGGTTTTTTCTTCATATCCTGAATTCTCCATGGCAAAAAATACATATTTTAATAGCACTAACATTATATTTTTCTAAAATTTTATGTTTTTTAAATTCATTCATATCACCCATTCATAAAATTAAATTTAATATTTACATGTGATTTTTTATTTCATGTAAATAATTAAAAATTTTCATAAAATATATTTTATGTTCACACTTCAATTTCCCATATCATTTTCAAACTAATATACACTAAGGGGTTTAATTTTAATGGTATATAAATATAATTATTAGGGGATTTACCTCATTATATAAAACAATTTGATTACATATCACATAATTTGTGTTACAATTTTATGAATTCTTTATAAATGAGAATTTTCATCAATGTCAAGGTCCCTAAAAGGTTACTTTGGTAAATTGGGGTTATTTTATTTTTAAACTATACCACTTGTTTCTCTAGATATTTTATTACAATGTTATTTTATTATATTCTTATCTGTATAATCATTTATCTATAAATTATAAAAGTCATAAAATTTATTAATTTATATTGGTTGTTTTTAACCATGAAATAATATTCTTCTAGAGGAATTGAGAAAAGTATCTGAATTCCAATATGGATAATTATATTATTGCTGAGTTATTATTTTGTGACCCCTGACCTTCTTTCTCCTGATTGGTTGTGACCATATTAAACATATTATCAATACATGGAAGAGTACTCATATTATTAATGATTACCGCCAGGTATTGTTGGATGATTATTTATTAACATTATATATCATTAATTATATGAGTATCCATGTTTTATTCAATTGATCGATTATTATTGAATTGTATAAAAATTAGTATCAATTATTATTTTTAATGAATTTTATCAAATAAGTTAACAATTAGGGCCCAAAATTATATTGACCATCAATGCATACAGCAGACTAATGAGGAAAAATGGGTTTGAGTATTTTTTTTATGCATTTTTAATTCAACAACATGTCTTGAATGTGATCTTGATAAAAATTAAATATCATGGAATAAGGCCATTACTATATTTTTTTGACAATAGATAACATTCATTACATTCTTATGATATAAAGATTATTGATTTTAATGTTTTTATTTATTTTTTAGGAAACATAATTTCCCCTATTTCAAGGATATTGTGGATTTAGATTGTTTATATATTCCTTCAATTTTATTTATTCCTGGTTTATGTAATGATTTATTATATTTCATATATTTCATTACGCATTAATTGAGATTACCCCACATTTTTATTATATTTCATTAGGTTATGATGAAATTTTATACATGTGACTTGTATATGATGATATCACATTTGGAAAGGATTAATGGAGATGTTGAAGAATCATTATGGATTGAGTAGTTTCTAATATATAGTGCAAAAAACTATCTTCTTATTATAATGATCATGGGAATTGTTCGTAATGATTTTTCTTAATATTACAATGCTTAAAACATAAAAATATCATTGATATATATAAAAAGAAATAATTATTATTAATGTTGTAATTATGTAATGTTATATGAATATATTTGAAGCATCTATAAAAAATATATATGAAGTTTGTGTATATAGAACCAAATCATAGAGTGATGGTTTGAGGCATCACATATTACGTGTTCCTCACTACTACCTAGACATTAACATGGTTTATCATGGTTTTATATGGATAGAATGATATCATATAGGCCATCTAGGGTAGGTATATTTTAAGTTACCTCTATCATAAATTTATTTTCCCAATTTTATTCAATAATATTTCCCTTAACAATTCATCTTCATTTATGATTTATTTTTTTTCTCCATGGTCAACCAAAGGTCACATTTCTCTTTAAAATATATAAAAAATAAAAAAGTATCAAGAATATTTTTTTAAATAGTTAAAGTGAGGAATTTATTATTATAAAATCATATAATAATCAATGTTATCAATTCTTTTTTAAAATATGTCCTGCAAATTTATAATAAATAAATTATATGATAGATATATACCCTAAATAAACCTTAATAGAATGAAATGAAAGAGATTTATTTGACCTTATTATATGTTCCTTTAGACTTATCCTTGTAGTATAGAGCACTAGGTTGGAAGTTCGAGGCCTAAGTAATCTATGAGAGAACTTTGAGAATATTTATTGACATTGATGTAGTAATTTAGTGACATGGGAGAGTATTCCTCAACCATTTTAATGTTTATAACTTGGTGGGTATACCCTAGGTAAATTATGAGAGGATGGGTGAGTGGATGAACCTTGGATATCATGGGAGGTGAGATTGTAATTATTCTTTCCCTATATTGCGGCATTGATATAGGATTGCCTATGTTGTAGATTATGCTATGAAAGAGTTATAGAAGTGTTGAGGGACGTTATTCCCTCTTAATAATGGGATTTTCATGAGTGTTAATATTGATTTTGAAGAGCCCATGTACATTTTACATGCTGAGTTTTTATTAAGGGGATATTATAGGGTTCCCCATTTTTATGTAATCCTTTGAGATAGTGGGTGTGCAACAACATGCATCCTCATTTTTGTGTGTCACCATAGATGTTAGTTTATAGAGATGCTATATATTCTATGCTTGAGAGGTTACCGTATAATGTACATGATTGGTATGTTGTATAAGAAAATCCTATATTAAATAATAATAATAGTAATAATAATGTTATTATTATTATTATGAGATAAGAACTGGGTGAATACTGCCCCCCAAAAATATGGAATTATATAAGAATTTCATGAGTATATCTAAGGATTTAATTATTCCATATAAAATTATATATATGTTGAAATGGTTTAACTTTTTATATCACGATTAAACTTGATTATAAATGATTAATATGACACCTAGGATCATAATGAATGCTATATTAGATGATATGACATTTCAATGGATACTAGGATCACACATTATTCCTGGTTATAAGATATGATTTTACTATCATGCAAATATAATGGAGAAATATCTATTTATTGGATTAGATACTATTTTAATTCATAAGATCTTTCAATATATGTGATGTTATATTGTGAAATCAAATATTTTTCAAGATATAGAGGGATCTCTAATGACCTTATATTTGATTCCTCATCTACCTACGATCTGGTTTATTTTCCTAGTGTTTTTTTAGATTACATGGAATCATGGGATCAGGTTGTTCCACCTGATGAATGTATATGATATTCCTAGAATTTTACACGGATCTAGGATGAAATTTATTATAATTAGATTAATGTGATACTACATATTATCATGTTGTTGATCTTTGAATTAAAAGACCCCTAGAAAACTTCTTAGGTCCATGGAATGAATCCTAGTATTGTGTGAAAACATAGATATCATTTTCACAACATATGTGTTAAAATTCATGAATATATTTTTAGAAATATACTGACCTATTGATTATATTGAATCTTTACAAACACATAGATATAGCTGAATTTAGTATGGTCCATATCATGTGTCACCCTAGAACCAAAGGATCAAAAAAATTATTTAATTATCATTATGATTTATTTTTTTTAAGAAAAATTCATAGTGAATAAATTTAATTATTGATTAGGATAGGGACCATATGGTTCCCTACTATTTTATACTCAAACCACTCTTAGTTATCATGGCCACATAGTTAACCAAGAAAATTTTATTTTTCACATGTATTGGTGGAGTATAGTTCCAATATTTTATGATTGGTCTACATATCCTGGGGGAATCACTAAATTTTTATGATTTTAGGATCAATGGTAGTTTTGTAGGCTTCTATATTTTATTAATTTTTATATTTCATTATCCTGGTAGGTGAATAGTTATTATTTTTTACTCTAATCTTCTATATTTCATTTCATATAGAATTTTTGATTATTTATTTTTACAGGCATATTATTGTAATGGATGATATTTTGTTTATTTTACACTATTGTGATATAATGATATGACTGTATATTCTTCCATGGAACAACATTGACCCTAAATTAATTTTGGAATCCTTTATCATATGGGAAAGTGGACCATACGTTTTGTATCTATCTACTTTAGTTTCCTGATAGTGAGTTGTGTCTGGTATTTTACATTAATGCATATGTTTTTTGGAATTTTAGTGAGAGGGAAAATACTATACCGAAGTAGACATGGGATAAATTTTATATGAATATAAATATTGATATAAAATTTGTTATTTCCATTTGTTAGTTTCTGATTAAAAAATTGTTAGTATTGAATAATGTATTCCTGGATTAGGTAATAAGTTGGCTTCCTATAATTATTCACACAGAATTAGAATGTGTCTTTCAATTATTCATTTGAGTTTTTAGGGATGATACTACCACAAATATTGTGTCCTTCCCAATATATATATAATTGTTCGTAATGTCATAGGTGTTAGTTGATGATTGGCATAAAAATAAACAGTTAAAGAAGTTGTTCAAGAACTATTAGATTTTATGGTCCCCTCATAGGTTCTGTTTTTTTACTTCTATTTTTCACCTCTTTGATATTTTATTCTTATATAGGAATGGTTTACCTATTTATTTATAGATTTTATCTGATTCATGGATCTTTTCTATAATTATGGATTTTTTAATTAAGGTTAATTCCTCCTATTTATATCGTTTATCCCATTGGTGCTAGTAGAAAATGCATGGCCTATTGGAGGTCTCATTTGGGGATCATCAATGAATTAATTAATATATCAGACTCTAAGAACCAATAGATTTTAGTAATATTAAATTATTGGTAGATAATAGAAGATTCCCAGAAGCCTTGATTGACTTAGTAGTCTTGGATGACTTTGTACATACATACATTAAAAAATATAATATATATCATGAACACATTATAAGAATATTGAAAAACAATACATTATGTAATGGAAAATTACTCATGGATACCCTATAGGTCTCATATGAAAACGTAACAAAATAATTGTGATCTTAGATGGTCAATAATGATAAGTACAGAATGTATTCTATCTTAACAAAAAATAAATAAGGTATATAGTGTGAATAAATAAACAATATAAAATTGTTGGTTGGAGTGGACACTCAATATGGGGGTGAATTGAGTGCCAATTAAAATTTCTATTTAAAATATTTATATTTAAAAATCCCCCAAATTGAATAACAAGCTAGACTGTAGTGAATTTGTAATGAAGAGACTGATTAGTTCTCAGTTAATCAAATCTGATGATTAGACTAGCTTTTGAAACTAACCTACTGGGTTAAAATAAATTCAAACACTCACTAGTTTAACAATCTGAGTATCTTTAAAATATATTTGTATTTCAAAGTACATAGCAGTGGAATATTCAATATAGTTCTAACCAAAATAAACATGCATTACAGTTTTAACCAAGAGGTTCAGTCTCAAGCCGAGACATAGTCCCCTCAAACCGTTTTATATTACACTTTGATCCACACCCTGGATCGGGGTTTACAATAGTACTCAGACTTTCAAGGTCCTCAGACCTCTACCATAGTTCTTAGTGGGAAAACAAAAAAAGTTATAGCTCAATGGCTTTCCAGGTCACACATGACCTCTACCACTTTCCACAGAATTATACAAGAGTGTAAGGGAAATATTTAGTGGGGATTTAGAAATCCTCTAGTTCATCAGAGGAGACATGATGTGCTTAAAATACAGAACACACACTGCTCAAAATATATATTAATGAAAAACAATAGAGCTAAACAAATAGAGATGATTTTAAAATGCTCTATGTGTTTTGAGTGAAGATTTGGACTCCTTTGATTGAATGCAGATGAATCATTGAGTCCCTCTCTGGTTTTGGTCAATAAAAACAGAGTGTCGTTTTTTTATTTGACTATCAGGTCCAGGTTGATCAGCCTAATCATCTTATGTGAAGGTGAAATCGTTGAATCTGTTTTCTACTTTAATGTTTAGGTTCTACAGATTCAGTATGTATTCTTCCTTCTTCTCCTATGCATGTAAGTCCTTAGGTATCTCTAGAAGATTTTTTCATATATTCATGGAAAGATTGATCGACCTCCTTTAGTAGTACGAGGTTCCCTTATATACCTTCAGCTCCAGCAATGGGAATGATGACCTTTTTATAGGTACAAGGTATGATTCCCTGACATTCAAAGGACAGTAATTAATTAAAAGAAGTTACATTAAAATCACCAAATATGAATGTTTTTAAAAAACAATAGAACTAGAGTTTAGAGAAACAATGACTAGTTTCCATCAGTAGCTCTTTGTATCAATGAGCTTAAATCAGTGGACTTGAGTCAGTAGGTATGTATAGGTAGTTGTTACTCTTTATAGCAGTAGACTCTATCTATTGGTGACAATGACTCTATATCAGTAGCTCCTCTTATAGGTAGCTCTTCTATAAATGTAGAATTCTTGTTTCGGTGGCTCTCTCTGTATATCGAAGGCTCTGTCAAAATCGGTAGAATTCATATCTGTAGGTCTGTATCTTTGTCTGTTTTTATTGGTAGTCTTGTATCGGTAGCTGTCTTTCTATCTGTATATATCGGTAGACTTGTATCAGTAGCTATCTGTCTGTCTGTCTGTATCTGTAGACGTGTACTGGTAGCTATCTGTCAGTCAGTCTGTATCGGTAGCTGTTTGTTTGTCTTAGTAGCTCTTGATAATAACAATAGACTCTGCCTATCAGTGATCATTGCTTATCGGTAGACTATGTATCGGTAGGTCTGTATCAGCAACTCAAAAACATAATACTTAACTGTTCAATGAAAATCATATCTAGATTGAGTTAGTATTATTTCAAAACATGTATAAACATAGATAAACATTGATTAACATATTATAATGATTATTTTTATATTTTTTTCTACTCAATATAAGGATGACATAATGTAACATATTGATAGGATTATTAAAACATAATTGATATTATCAAAACAGGTGAGGTCAAAAATCTCCACCTTTTTTATAATCACAGCTTATGATTTTATAATAAAAAAATAATTAATATATTAGTATATATATAAAAAATGGGATATCATTTCTTAGTGTGAGTTTTGACATTTTCAAATGTATCAGAAAATAGTGTATTAAATGCAAATGTACCAGAGTTTTGAAACAACTATATCAAAGGTATAATTATAAATGTAACACCCCGACCCCAGCTACCCAGAGTCAGTGCATTACTTCGTAACATTGGCATGATCACAAAAGATCATGTCTCGAAAGACCGATTAGTTTAGTAGCCTAGGAAACACTAGATACATTCATAAATGTTACATTACAACATAAGGTGAAAAACTACAATAACAAAGTCTTCATATTCCACACTCATATCCTCTTCTGACTATCCCTACAGGTCATTCCTAAAATACTTCTTCACATCCTGGAAAATATTAAAACACTGAAAGGGGTGAGCTCAGATGCTCAGTAAGGATAACAATATTGTGGAATCTTTTATAAATAAACATAAACATTTAAGGCAATGTATGACTAAAACAAAAGCCTTTTATACTTGAATATCAACATAATATGCAAAAAGTAAAATGAGATAATGCCATTTACTTCTTCACATGGATGTTCTACTGGTCGAATAATAACATGCAATATCAATAACCACTTTCATAATGATGGAATTCATAATGCCAAACTATCATAACCACGTAGCCAAGGCCTCGTGCCAAGACCACAAATAAGATTTTGTCAAGGCCTCATTCCAAGACACTAGTTTGTCTCATGAGACCTGCTGATGCATCGAGGAGCTGTAGCGGGCTCCACCCGTCACTTATTAAGTCCAATGCATTCCTCATATGAACAGGTTTAAACATATCATAAACCATAACATAATAGTATCACATAAAACATGCATATAGGAAACATAACATTTCCACATTTCAATCACAAGATATCAATACAACACATTGATATAATAAAAACGCTTTCAAAACCATTTTAAATACCAAAATAAAAGAAAGCTAAAACTTTGTATTTATTTTTCATTTAAAAAAATGATGGCTTGTAGAGGAAGCCGAAACTCAAATAATGGTCACGGCGGCAGAGAAGTCGTTGTCGCCGCATAAGTACGGAAAGAAAAACATTCCCTTTTTGTCATTTAGTAAAACGCTTCGTATAAAAAAGATTCCTTTTGAATAAACATAATAGTCAAAGGGGTTCATACACCGTATAAAAGAAAGTTGTGTATAATACCAAATATGGCTCAATGAAAGGGGATTGAGACGAAGTCCTTAAAAGGATCATTTTTTTAAAATAAAGTACATCTATAATGTGTATTCACTATATGTACACATAAATAATGTACAAATACAAGATTGGACATAATAATATCATGACATAATTTGAAAGTAGGAGATTAACCCAAAGAATAGAAATTGGGTTAAGAAGTTCCCTTACCTTGCGTCCTGTCCTGACTCGACCGTTCATTAACCTCCTGAATAATAAACTAGAGTTAATTACCATTTACATAAGAACCTTTTTCATGTTCATTATTTCTTTTATATCACTTATTACCATGTTATGAACATTATGTAGTTATTTAAGTTTATAACGGCCATTTTTTCGATCTTAGGTACTTGAGTCAAAAATAACATTCTTATAATTACAAGTTGTTTATGTGGTGATATATCCATTATATACATAATTATATTAATGATATAGATATCATATATCTCAATTATATCCAGTATATACATGAATTTATAATATTCCATAACTTTTAGAGGTAATAAATGAAATGCACCGTTCATGGAGACGGTAAGCCGTACGTACGCATGAACGCTACTTTCATTTCTATTTCATATTTAATTAAATGAAATAATAATTATATAAAGGTATAATATAGTTCCAGTATAATATCATATATAATATCATTTACTCCATCCTTTATACAACCCACATATGGCATTAACGATTCACATCACTTTGAGGGGGCGGTAGTCCGCACTTCCTAAAATGAAATTATCACGTTTACCCATAATGGAAATCATAAAGTATGCCATAAATGAGAAATACAGAAGCATAAGTAAAACATAAACATATTATATATCCTATATAAATATAGTTACATCTTAATGGCCACCTTTGAAGGTGTTATATGAGTGTTGAACAATCATCGTTTCATGAGGCAGAAATTCGCCATCCATATAAACCGTAGGTTCTTTAACCATTAGATGTAGGTGTGTGTAAGTGTAGCTCGAATCCTTCTTATAAAAACATCCTAGTATATTGAGGATACTGGTTTTGTTACAAAAGAAATCAATAAAAAGAGTTTACGGGGGTTGGAGAAGAAAAATAAAACAAAACAACATTAGAGAAGACATTACCTTAAAATCGGGTAACTCTTTTTGATTTGAGCCAAAGGCTTCCTTGGGAAGATTTCTGCCCAAATTGAGGCTTCTAGGAGTAATAGGGGGAATTTTGGAGAGTATTTGGGAAGAGGTTGGCCGAGCCAAATGGGTTGAAAGTGTGAATGAGGTGGGAGAGGTGGGGGCCTTTTATAAGTGGAGAGGAGGGGCACTCTTGGAAAGTAATGAAATTGTACATTATAATACAATGATTTTCGGATTATAAAGGTCCCAAACTTATATAATTCGCGGCTATGGTGATAAGGGTTCTAAATCTACCCATACAATAGTCTTTGGACAAGTTTAAACCTTGAATTTTACATTATCTATTCATTTTATTAAAATCGTTAAATAATGAGGTCATCGCTGCATCATAATGATGTCATAAATAATTTAATTTATTTAATGTCTAAAAATTATAAAACAATTACTATGTGGTAGGAAATCTTTTTATCTTTACAATGACTATTTATAGTCAAAAATATGACTTGGATAACCCCATGTAAAAATTGTTTTAGTAAAACATTTCATGTTTGTGTCATTTTTTACTTTAACATTAAATAAAAGGTATTTATGTCATTTTCTAACTAAACTGGCTCCATGGGGTCCCCAAGTTGACCCATGGATTGTCTTGGTCGTCCATGGCACATCCAATGAAGGTAGGATATGTGTCAAGCTATCTCATATTATTAAAACATTATTTTTACTTTAAACTACACTAATTACCTCTAATCGCGATTAAGAACTCAAAAGTTACTATTCACCAAAAATTATTTTAATCTCATTGAACCACATTTTACTTCTTAATGACAACCATGTATGTCAGATTTTTGAAAATCAAAACACAGAAGTGGTAATATTTCATTTAAACGAAAAATCAGTTATTTAACTACCACTTAGTGGTTTCACTATTCATCAAAAATTGATGTTTTTCAGAACAATGCCAAATTTTCACCCTAACCTATAATTGATATTCCGAATTAAAAAATTATTTCTATTTTAAAAAATTCCAAACATATAAGTTGCATTAATTAATTTTATAATTAATTCCCGCTGTCACAACAAATAGCGTGTTTTTAAGAAACAATTTATATCAAAAGATTGGCAATTGTTTATGTCCAATTTCAATGTTAAATTAATTCTAATGACCACCATTGGATAAAATGCTAAAAATATATTTTAATTAAACTTTAAAACCACTAAATAGTATAATTTATCACAATAAATTATTTTGATTAAAAAAGTTGTTTTTAAGTATTTTTCACTATTCATAAAAAATTAGAAGTTCTCAGAAAAATACCAAAAATTCAACATAGGATAATTTCGATATTCCGAATCCAAAAATGAAGTCCATTTTGAAATATAAAATTTCTATAATTTTAAAAAGTGGTTATTACTATTCATAACGGCTACTTTGATTAGTCGCGGTATTTTAGAACTCGAAGTTGCTTACAATGCAAGCTACTGCATTATTGAATGAGAAGCGTATTGTGGAAGCTCGGGGTGTTACATTCTCCCCTCCTTCAATAAATTGCATCCTCGCAATTTGATATTTTTCTTGGAAAATAAAAGGTTGAAAATAGAAAATACCTTTGTGGAAAACCCACATCAAAAATAAGATTAATAAAATTTAGCCTTAATAAGAGGGAAAGGGAAATGAAAAAGTCACCACCCAATTATGATCTCGATAAGGAGAACATTGGTGGCAATTAGAGACATATAATTGGAGGAAAACGTAAATATTTGTAGGGAGTGATTGAGGTCATCAATCACAATCAACTGTCAAATTGAGGGCCTCAAAGCCTTCAATCTATGTTGTTTTAAAATATCATCAGTTCAACAAGACATAAGGTATTAGGATAACACATTTTGTTTGTTTTAATATCCCCTTACTAAAGTTTAAGAATTAATTTATTCATTGAATAAGAGATAGGTATATATATTTATGCTTGACAATTATAGTTTCAACATTCAACTCATCTTTCACTCAAAAACATAATAGAACTCAAAAATATTATACATATCCTAATTGTATAAGGTTCCAAATGTTAACACATACCATTTAGATTAGTAAAATTATTTTGTAATAACCAGGGACATCCTGTAGGATAGTGGTAGGAAATAAAGGCCTGTCGCACTATGGTTGTGGGTTCGATTCCTGCAGCTTTGTCTGATGTGACGGGTTATGCCCCACCCTACAGGTTGTCCTTTTCCTAGAACTATAGTAGTATAATATTCCAAAAATAATCTTCATAATTTTTTTAACCTTTAACAAAACTATCCAAAGATCAACTTAATCCACTCAAACCTTTATAGTTATCCAAAATACCTCCATCCAGACTTTTTCTAAAAGGTCTCTATATTCCAAAATCAATTTATCAGATTCTCCAAACAAAGTAAAGTTTCTCTTATTGTCACATAATAAAAATATGATTACCTTCATCATATTAAAACCTTACTGAAATCAACAAGTACTATAGTACAATCCTTATATATATATATCACATTATTATAGTAACTAGAATATAATCCATGAGTCCAAAAGCACCAATACATTAATTATTCCGATTCAACTGTAGTAACAGCATAAGATTGTCCTTGATCCCTTGTCCTTTTCCGAGGTAAGTTTCCCTGATGCTTAGTACATCCATTTTCATAATGCCCCATTTCCCTACAATTGTAGCATTCAAAATTGATAGCCTGTTTCTTTCCCTTGCAATCACGCGCCTGGTGACCTTTTTCTCCACATTTATAACAAACTCCCATTCCTTTTAGGCAAGTTCCAAGGTGATTCTTCCCACAATTACAACATAATATAAAATCCTTCTTTCCTTTTTTCCATTTATCTGTCTCTTGTTCCACCTTTCTCTTCTTCTCTTGCATTACTTTGTTGTCATAAGACTTAGATAATTCCTTTTCTGTCTTGATAGAACACGAGACAATATCTTCGTATGAAGAGAAGGTTTGTAATACTAAAGCTCTACGGAGAAATGGTTTTAACCCATCAATGAAACGATCAATCTTACCGCTTGGGTTACGTATATAATCTACAGCATACCTCGCCAACCTTGTAAACATGGCCTCATACTTTGCGACATTCTCATCCTCCTATTGTCTCAGACTCATAAATTTCCTTTCCATATCTGCTCGATGGTCATGAGGAAAGTATTTTTCTATGAAAAGCTCTTTGAACTCCCTCCATTCCATATTCGATACGTCATCATCTTCCATTGTATTTTGAATCAATGACCACCACTGATCGGCATCTCCAGTGAGGCGGCAAACTGCCATGATAACCTTCTCCCTTTCGCTACTCCCCAAGGCGTGGAATATTTTCTCTAAAGAGTTTATCCATTGGTCAGCTACTAACGGATTTGTACCCCCATTAAATGTTGGTGGTTGTTGCCTCATTAAGCGGTCTAACATTGATCATCCACGTTGCGGATCAGGGTGCTCCATACGAGTAAGGTTATTATTCATAACCTGAGTGAGTTGTCCCAGTATGGTAATAAGTTGATCACCACCAGTTGTATCTCCAGCTCCACAATAATTATCTTGAGCAGGAGGGCAATCCCTACACGGTGTGTGTGCATTGATACAGTTTCCATTCCTTCCACTAGGCGCCATTTCTAAACAATGGCATAAACTAGATTACTTTATGAATTAAAATACATAATTCCATATTTTTATAACACTTTACATAAATTGAACTATTTATGGATATAATCCATAATCATACAAAGGAATGTTTTCTTTGAGGAAGTATATAATCATAACCCATCATAGTGGTTTGTAAAGAAAATGAGAATTATCCTAAGAATATCCCCCAGGAGTGTCGTAACCAAGAGTGCAGCAAGGCCCATTTTCGTGCACTAGTTCCCATTCGAGTCTAGCTCAAAGTGGTGTTTTTGGGTTTTACCCCTAGGTACATCTGTGCCAGAGCCACCTCTACCTGCTCGTATCCAGACAGGGATGTATTGCTCGGAAACCTCACAAAATCTCTATAATACCCAAATTCTAGGATGTTCTTCTATATTAATCCTCAAAGTATATCATTGGGCTATGTTCTCTAATCAGAGTTTATCTAAATATAGCTTCCAAGGTTAGTACTAAACTTTCTCTGATACCAACTATAACGCCCAGACCCCAGCTACCTAGAGTCGGTGCATTACTTCGTAACATTGGCATGATCACAAAAGATCAAGTCTCGAAAGACCGATTAGTTTAGTAGCCTTGGAAACACTAGATACATTCATAAATGTTACATTACAACATATGGTGAAAAAATACAATAACAAAGTCTTCATAGTCCACAATCATATCCTCTTCTGACTATCCCTGCAGGTCATTCCTAAAATACTTCTTCACATCTTGGAAAATATTAAAACATTGAAAGGGGTGAGCTCAGATGCTCTGTAAGGATAACAATATTTCGGAAGCTTTCATAAATAAACATAAACATTTAAGGCAATGTATAAATAAAACAAAAGCCTTTTAAACTTGAACATCAACATAATATGGAAAAAGTAAAATGAGATAATGCCATTTACTTCTTCACATGGATATTCTACTGTTCGAATAATCACATGCAATATCAATAACCACTTTCATAATGATGGAATGCATAATGCCAGACTATCATAACCACGTAGCCAAGGCCTCGTGCCAAGACCACACATGAGATTTTGTCAAGGCCTCGTGCCAAGACACTAGTTTGTCTCATGATACCTGCCGATGCATCGAGGAGCTATAGCGGGCTCCACCCGTCAATTATTAAGTCCAATGCATTCCTCATATGAATAGGTTTAAACATATCATAAACCATAACATAATCGTATCACATAAAACATGCATAAAGGAAACATAAAATTTCCACATTTCAATCACAAGATATCAATAAAACACATTGATATAATAAAAATGCTTTCAAAACCATTTTCAATACCAAAATAAAAGAAAGTTAAAACTTTGTAGTTATTTTTCTTTAAAAAAATGATGTCTTGTAGAGGAAGCCGAAACTCAAATAATGGTCACGGTGGAGGAGAAGTCGTTGTCACCGCATAAGTATGGAATGAAAAACATTCCCTTTTTGTCGTTTAGTAAAACGCTTCGTATAAAAAAGATTCCTTTTGAATAAACGTAAAAGTCAAAGGGGTTTATATACCGTATAAACGAAAGTTGTGTACAAAACTAAATATGCCTCAATGAAAGGGGATTGATACGAAGTCCTTAAAAGGATCATTTTTTTAAATAAATTACATCTATAATGTGTATTCACTATAAGTAGACATAAATAATGTACAAATACAAGATAGGACATAATAATTTCATGACATAATTTTAATGTAGGAGATTAACCCAAAGAATAGAAATTGGGTTACGAAGTTCCGTTACCTTGCTTCCTGTCCTGACTCGGCCGTTCTTTAACCTCTTGAATAATAAACTAGAGTTAATTCCTATTTACTTAAGAACCTTTTTCATGTTCATTATTCCTTTTATATCCCTTATTACCATGTTATGAACATTATGTGATTATTTAAGTTTATAACGGTCATTTTGTCGATCTTAGGTACTTGAGTCAAAAATAACATTCTTATAATTACAAGTTGTTCATGTGGTGATATATACATTATATCCAGAATTATATTCATGATATAGATATCATATATCTCATATATATCTAGTATATACATTCATTTATAATATTCCATAACGTTTAGAGGTAAGAAATGAAATGCACCGTTCATGGAGACGGTAAGCCGTACGTACGCATGAACGCTACTTTCATTTATATTTCATATTTAATGGAATGAAATCATAATTATATAAATGTATAATATAGTTCCAGTATAATATCATATATAATATCATTTACTCCATCTTTATATATCCCACATATGGCATTAACGATTCACACCACTTTGAGGGGGCGGTAGTCTGCACTTCCTAAAATGAAATTATCGAGTTTACCCATAATAGATATCATAAAGTATCCCATAAATGAGAAATAAAGAAGCATAAGTAAAACATAAACATATTATATATCCTATATAAATATAGTGACATCTTAATGGCCACCTTTGAAGGTGTTATATGAGTGTTGAACAATCATCGTTTCGTGAGGCAGAAATTCTACATCCACAGAAACCGTATGTTTTTTAACCATTAGATGTAGGTGTGTGTAAGTGTAGATCGAATACTTCTTATAACAACGTCCTATTATATTGAGGATACTGGTTTTGTTACAAAATAAATGAATAAAAAGAGTTTAGGGGGGTTGGAGAATAAAAATAAAACAAAACAACATTAGAGAAGACATTACCTTAAAATCGGGTAACTCTTTTTGATTTGAGACAAAGGATTCCTTGGGAAGAGTTCTGCCCAAATTCTGGCTTCTAGGAGTAATAGGGGGAAGTTGGGAGAGTATTTGGTCAGAGGTTGGCCAATCCAAATGGATTGAATGTGTGAATGAGGTGGTAGAGGTGGGGGCCTTTTATAAGTGGAGAGGAGGGGCACTCTTGGAAAGTAAGGAAATTTTGCATAATAATACAATGCTTTTCGGATTCTAAAGGTCCCACACTTATATAATTCGTGACTAAGGTGATAAGGGTTCTAAATCTACCCATACAATAGTCTTTGGACAAGTGTACGCCTTGTATTGTACATTATCTTTTCATTTTATTAAAATCGTTAAATAATGAGGTCATAGCTGCATCATAATGATGTCATAAATAATTTAATTTATATACTGTCTAAAAATTATAAAAAAATTACTATGTTGTTGGAAATTTTTTAGCTTTCCAATGACTATTTATAGTCAAAAATATGACTTGTATAACCCCATGTAAAAATTGTTTTAGTAAAACATTTCATGTTTGTGTCATTTTTTACTTTAACATTAAATAAAAGGTATTTATGTCATTTTCTAACTAAAGTGGCTCCATGGGGTCCCCATGTGGACCCATGGATTTTCTCGGTAGTCCATGGCACATCCAATGAGGGTAGGACATGTGTCAAGCTCATATCATATTATTAAAACATTATTTTTACCTTAAACTACACTAATTACCTCTAATCACGATTAAGAACTTAAAAGTTACTATTCACCAAAAATTATTTTAATCTCATTGAACCACATTTTACTTCTTAATGACAACCATGTATGGCAGATTTTTGAAAATCAAAACACAGAAGTGGTAATATTTCATTTAAACGAAAAATCAGTTATTTAACTACCACTTAGTGGTTTCACTATTCATCAAAAATTGAAGTTTTTCAGAACAATGCCAAATTTTCACCCTAAGCTATAATTGATATTCCGAATTAAAAAATGATGTCTATTTTAAAAAATTCCAAAAATATAAGTTGCATTAATTAATTTTATAATTAATTCCCGCTGTCACAACAAATAGCGTGTTTTTAAGAAACAATTTATATCAAAAGATTGGCAATTGTTTATGTCCAAATTCAATGTTAAATTAATTCTAATGCCCACCATTGGATAAAATGGTAAAAATATATTCTAATTATACATTAAAACCACTAAATAGTATAATTTATCACTATAAATTATTTTTATTAAACAAAATTGTTTTTAAGTATTTTTCACTATTCATAAACAATTAGAAGTTCTCAGAAAAATACCAAAAATTCAACATAGGATAATTTCGATATTCCGAATCCAAAAATGAAGTCCATTTTGAAATCTAAAATTTCTATAATTTTAAAAAGTGGTTATTAATATTCATAATGGCTACTTTGATTAGTCGCGGTTTTTTAGAACTCGAAGTTGTGTACAATGCAAGCTATTGCATTATTGAATGAGAAGCATATTGTGGAAGCTCGGGGTGTTACAATAAAAACAAATGTAATATATTATGCCCATATTTTATTTCTCCCCCTTTGTGATCACTAAAAAGTAGGAAACAATGGATGAGGGAAAAATAAAATAAGATCATTTATATTTCATTGTAGAGAAGAAAAATACTGAGAAATATAAAAGTGGGACGAAAAGAGTACAAGTGATTCCTATCGAATGTCCTAGCCACTATTCAATCCACTTCCCCAGCATGTGATTTGGACTTTCCCTTGGAAGCAGAAGTGGATTCAGGCTAGGTTGATACAGGTGGAGGATTGGGAACACTAGTGATAATCAGAGGAGGCTAAGATACTGATATTGTGAATAGCCTATATTGTGGAGTCCTCTATGAGATCATAGGAGAGAGACTTCTGATTGTTTGAGCTGGTGTAATATGAGGAATGGAGGAAGACTAAGTAGAAGATAGCAGAGTTGGAGGTTCAATGATAGGAGTACTGTCTACATGAAAAAATAGCAGTAATAGATTCCTAAAGTCCATAATGATTCGTTCTCCTCTTTCCATAGCAGAAATGAAGTCATCTTTGTTCTCCACAAAGTTTTCTAGAGCAGGAGTCAACTCCCTGAGCTTGCTTACATGCTCTCTGAAATCTTGATTGACTGGAGGTAGTTTCACATTCTCTTACATGAGCTAGAAATGATTGTTCAACTGATTCATAGTGTAGAACCTTTGAAAATAGTAATCCAGATTGTCTTTTACTTCTTTCTGAGAAGTAGTGGCATCTCTCATAAAATTCTGAACAATTTTTCCTATATCGATAGTGGCAGTCACCACCTAGGTCAAGGCAGCAGAGTCTATAGAGCCCCTGGTGGAAGACTGTCGAATTTCCTCTCTCATCACAGCTCAAATCTGATCAAGATCCAAAGAAGGCCTAGTAGTACTCAGAGGTGCAACAGGAAAGTCTTCTATTTCCTTAAATGATTTAGTCATCCCACTAATGATATTTTTTACAACAGAGTCCTAGGTGCTGACATGATACTCCATGGTATTCTTAAATCCCTCAAAAACTGATACCATCTGAAAAAATACACTTTTTACAAATGACAAATCCTTGTCTACTTGAGATTTGGAGCTCATATAAGATTCCATAGAGACAACTGATTTCTTTAGAGATTCAACATCCTCTTCCAAGCTTCAAACAATATTCGTTCTAGTCTGGACTTCATCCAGAACAGCAGACACTGATTCAGTCATCACAGATTGAATAGATGATACTAAGGATGTTTCCATTCCTCTCATCTCTTCCATATAACAAGTCTTGATATCAGACTTCAACTAGTTTAAATCATATTTTCTTACAATATCCTCATGTAAAGACTCATAAAAGATATTATAAGTGATTGGAGGTCTACTGATGTGTGTATCATCCGCTGAGTCAGGATAATCCAACCCATAACCTACAAAACCTGGGTCTTCAGCCCAGTCTTCAATCTCATGAGCTACTGAAATAGTACCATGTCTGATGGGATTCTCCCCCACAATCTATGCATTCAGCTGAACATGTATATCAGCAGCAGCTTGAACAGGAAGGTCTTCCTCAGATGAATCATCCACAACCATTTCCATTTCAACAACATGAGGCTCATTAAGTATAGGTGCAGGTTCTTCTATCTCAACCAAAACAGCCTCTTTAGGCATAACAGAATTTCTAATCAGTGGACATTAGCTCAATATACTCACATCTGAACTATCACCTACTTGTTCTCTATTTTCACATACATATTCAACATTCATTGGAGCAGGCTGGTCTGCCTCATCAATAGGGGCATATTTATTTCTTACTCCCAACATAGTTTCTTTTCTAGATGATACAACTTTAGCAACTAGACGTGGAGGCAAGTCTGGATCCCTTCAATCAGCTACAAAGGTATCCTCCTCATCAGTATCATCACTATACTATGGTTCCTCTTCATCAGGTCTCAGACCTAGATCTCTTCTATCTCTTGGCCTATGAGTATGGTTAGTAGTATTGAGCTTATCATACACCTTTTTCATCATCAATAACCCATTACCTTCTCCATGGGTTCTAGATAATATTCATATACTTACAGATTGAGCTTGTGATGCAAAACTTGTTTCTCACAACTATTGTCTCATCCTGAGACTCAGTTACTCCTTTCACCATGATCATTACTGAAATCATCTTTGTAAAGAATAATGCATTGGATTTTGAATAAGTCATGATAATATCCTCAATTTATATCATCAACTACCTACACATATTTACCTTGACACCATGTCTTAGTAGTTGCAACAAATAAATATCTTGGTATCTCAGGTTTGCAAAGTCCCCTCTTCTTGGACATATCACATGTTGGATGAATTTGAATAACAGCCAATTTTCTCCATCCATTTCATTAGCCACTACCTTTATTTGTTTTTCACTACCAATGTGCTCTTCCAAAGCAACCTCATAGTCAAATATGTCACTAGTATGAGGTATTATCTTATAGGTATACCCAAATACACCCACATGTGGTACTTTCAGAAATTCAACACATACAACAGAGGAAAAATTAATTTCCATTTCATTCACTAATAAAACCATTCCGTTTTCTTCTTTAGGCTTCTCAAAACAATCAAAAGCATAAAACTCCTTAACCAATTTCGGATAATGAGGTCTATTATTGTTTTCAAAACAATCGAGCCATCCCCTTTCCTCTTATACACTTAGAACCAATGACATTCTACGAAAGATCCATTCTTCACTAAGCACCTTATCAATTACTATTTCTCTATTTTTCAAATGTGGCTTCACTGCACGTTTCCCCGACCATGTTCTACATTCACTACCACTACCTTCAGGTCCTGTTTTCTGCTTCTTCACACTTGGCGCATCACTGTCATCCCTGAATATCGGGAGTTTGGTTCTAGTATCTCCAATAAAAGAACATAGGGTTACACATAATGCGGGGGTTCAGGAAAAAAATATTGAAGAAGTGAGAGTTTGTGGTGGATTGAAATGTGACTAAGTATTAGTTTTTATCATTTAGGAATCGAAATGTAATAAAAATAAATATACTGAAAAAAAGAGTTTCAGCTAACCAAAACAAAAAGTAGACAGCGCATGACATATCAGTGAAAAATACTGATGAGAACCATAATAGTGAGGTTTACTTATCGGTGAGGTTATTAAAGGTGAGGTTTCCTAGTGGTGATGTTTCCTAGCAGTGATGTTTCCTTGCGGCGAGGTCTCATAGCGGTGAGGTTTCCTAGCAACGAGGTTACCTAGCAGTGAGGTTTCCTAGAGGTGATGATCAGGCTAACGGTGAGGACTTTTCAAATAGTGAGGATTTTGATAATGGTGATTATTTTTCTAACGGTGAGGATTTGGCTAACAGTGAGGATTTTGCTAATGGTGAGGATTTTCTTCTACAGATATTATCATTCCTGACTCATATCTAATGCAACTTAACCTATCTAAAAATAAATTCTTCGTGAATATGTCAGCTAATTGATGTTCAGTGACTATAAATTCAAGAGTAATATCACCTTTTTGGTAATGATCTCTAAAAAAGTGGTTCCATACATCAATGCGTTTGGCCCTAAAGTGAGACATAGAATTCATAGAGGTATTTATCGCACTAGTGTTATCACAGTTTATAGATAAATTTCTAAACGGATATCTGTAGTCCAATAATGTATGTTTCATCCACAGAATTTGTGCACAACAACTACCAGCAGCAATATATTCTGCTTTAGAAGTGGACAATACAACAGAATACTGCTTTTTACTACACCAAGATATCAGGGACTTACCTAGAATATGACATGTTATAGAATTTCTCTTTCTATCTAAATTGAAACCCGCAAAGTCAGCATCTGAATAAATTATTAAATTGAAGGATTATCCTTTTGGATAAAACAATCCTAAGTTAGTAGTATGATTTAAATATTTGAAAATTCTTTTAACAACAAGGAAGTGTGACTCGTTTGGATTAGCTTGAAATCCTCCACACATACACACAATAAACATAATAGCAGGTCGATTAGCTTTAAGATAGAGTAGGCTCCCAATCATACCTCTATAGTTGGTTTGATCCACTGATATTCTAGTTTCATCATCATCCAAATTACAAATAGTACTCATAGGTGTATCAAATTCCTTAATACTATCCAAACCAAACCGTTTTAAAAGATCCTTTGTATATTTATTTTTATTCAAAATAATACCATTGTCATTTTGAGAAAGATGAAATCCAAGAAAGTATTTGAGTTCTCCCATTAAACTCATTTCAAATTCATTTTTTCATACTCTTTGAAAAATAAATACAAAAATCATTTTTAGATGATCCAAAAATAATATCATCAACATAGATTTTCACTATCAAAACAACTTTGGAAATTCTTTTAGTAAAGAGAGTTGGATCAGTAATCCCTCTAGAAAACCTTTTGAAATAAGAAAACTACTAAGTGTTCCATACTAAGCTCGTGGGGCATTTTTCAAACTATATAGAGCTTTATAAAGATTAAAAACTCAATTTGTAAAATGAGGATTAGTAAATCCAGGTGGTTTTTTAACAAAACACATCATCAAATATAAAACCATTTAGAAAAGAACTTTTAACATCCATTTGATATAACTTCAAATTAAGATGAATAGCATAGGTAAGTAGAATCCTAATAGCTTCTAATATTGCTACAGGGGAAAAGGTTTCCTCATAGTCTATTCCATCCTCTTTACAATAACCATGTGCAACTATTATTTCTTTGTTCCTAACTATATTTCAAGACTCATCAACTTTATTCTTAAAACCCCATTTAGTGCCTATGGTCAGAGTGTCCTTAGGTCTGTCAACTAATTCCCAGACTTTGTTTCTATAAAATTGATTTAATTCTTCATTCATAGCCATCACCCAAATTTCAACACTAATAGCATCATTGATATTTTTAGGTTCTAACTATGAATGAAAGGCTTGATGTTTAACCTGGTTTCTTAGAGAAGCTTTAGTCTATTGGCCTTTATCAAGATTACCTACAACAACATCTAAAGGATGATTTTTTAGAGTCCTAGTTGATCTGGTAAAGGTTGGACTAGAAATTTCAGGTTCATCTCTTCGTTAGGGTTCATCAGAAGAAGATTCTGGAATATTTCCATAACTAGTTGTCTTTACAACAGGTTCACTGAAATTATCGCTACTGTTCAGAACAGAAAAATCTTCTTGATGATTTTCAAGAGAATGTTTAGGTTTATGCGGATAGGTTACATCAAATTTTATGTGAACAGATTATTCCATACATTTAGTTCTTTTATTAAAAACACTATAGCATTTTGTAGATATAGAATATCCTAGAAATATTCCTTCATCACCCTTGGATGAAAACTTATCAATATTATCTTTAGTATTGAGAATAAAGACTTTGCAACCAAAAACTCTGAAGTAACTAACATTATGTTTTCTATTATTCCATAATTCATAAGTGGCCTTTTTAAGAACAAGTCTTATCAAGACTCTATTTATAATATAACAAGCTGTAATGACAGCTTCAACCAAAAAATAAATAGGTAAGTCATATTCATTTAGGATAGTTCTTGAAATTTCTTGAAGGGTTCAATTTCTTCTTTCTACTACATCATTCTATTGAGGTGTCCTAGGGGCAGAGAACTTATGATTGTAGCCATTATTTGAGCATTGTGATTCAAATTCATGATTTTCAAACTCACGACCATGATCATTTTTCATGTTTTTAATCTTAAGTCCACTAATGTTTCCAATAGAATTGGAGTATTTCATAAAGTAGCAACAAGCTTCACTTTTGTGAGCTAGAAAATAAACCCAAGTATATCTAGAAAAGTCATCTACAAGGACATCGACATAGTGCTTCACATTTAAAATAGAAACTCCGGTTGGTCCAAATAAATCCGTCTAAACCAACTCGAGGGGTTGAGAAGTTGAAACTTATTTCTTTGATTTAAAAGAAACATTATTCTTCTCTCCCTTTTGACAGGGAGTACAAACTTTGTCGGATGGGAATTTAAGTTGAGGTAGGTCTCTAACTAAATTTTTTATATTTAGTTTCTTAAGTGAATGAAAATTGCAATGTCCCACTCTTCTGTTACATAGCCAAGACTGTTTATGAAAAACATTTAGACAGATAATATTTTTCGTAGCTAAAGAGTTTAAATCCACAACATAAAAATTTACATTTCTTAAAGTAGGAAACATTAAAACATTTTTAGGACTAAAAACATTACAAGAATAATTTTCAAACCTAAAATTAAATCCATCATCACACAACTGAAAAATTCTTGACAGATTATATTTTAATCCATCAAAAAATTGAACTTTAGAAATCTAAATTGAATCAGTGTTACCAATTTGGCCTAAGACGATGATTTTTTATTTTGAGTTATTTCCAAAGGTGATGTGTCCTTCATAAATTTTGACTAAGATTTAAAACATGAGTAATCTTTAGTCATATGAATTGAACATCCACTGTCCATGTACCATGTCTTCCTATAAGAACATTTTAAGCAGGTTTCCTACAAAACTATTTTAGATAGAAAATGATTTTGCTACCAAGATTTTCATTGGTCCAGACAGGATAGCAAGAAAAACTTTTGGTAACCATATTTTTTTAATGGGTTTCATATAATAAATAGATAAAAAATCTTTTAAGGACAGAAATTTTCTGATCTAAAACATTGTGAATAGCTGGTTGAGACATAAAAATTTCTAGAACTAGAACTAGCAGAAAACTGTCCAGTATTTGGAATAAATCTTTTTTTTTGTGATTTGTCTCTCTCCAGGTTAGTATCCTAAACAAGTGGTATACTTTTTTAGACTTGTTTACCTAGAATTTGAGTTAGATTATTCTCTCCATTAGTAAGTATTTTCAAATCTTTCCTTAGTTTCTTACTATATAGTTTCATTTTGGTATTTTCTTTTAACAATTAAGAATTATTTTCTTTTTCTATGTCTAGTGAAAATTTGAAAGTGCTAGTTAAATCATAATACTTCTTTATGGATTTATAATTGTATTTTGGAAAATTGGAAGTATCTTCTAGAATGTTACAATATGCAAATAACTCTTCACTAGACATGTATTCAGAATAAGAATCAGAATAAGAATCATCTCCATAACAACAAGAATTTAAAATAGGATTATCTAATGTTACCTCATATGTATTTGTCATGAAACACATATTAGATTTTTGATATTTTTCATCATAAGTGGAATCAAAATCACTTGAACTCTCTTCTGAAGTACTCCAGGTTTCTTTCATAGCATTATTGTATTTTTTTGTAGTCATATTTCTTCATGTACTTTATTTTTTGGAAGTAAACTTTCACATGTCCTTTCCTATCGCATTCATAGTAGACTATGTCATCACCTTTATTAGTTCTTTTCCGATCCTTCTTCCAATGACCTTTATTATCATACATTCCCTTATAATTGGATTTTCTGAAAAACATCTTCTTTCTATAAAAAAATCATGAATTGTCTGTCTATATGAGCCATTTCAGCATCACTGTCAGATGCACTTTCTTCACTTCTTGACCTATCACTTTAATTTTGAATTTTCCCTTTGTACTTATTTTTTGAACTAGAATTCTTGAAGGCTACAGACTTCTTTCTTGGTTCATCATCTTCTTTCTTGTTGGCTTTCAATTCTTCATCATACATCATTAATTTACCAATGAGTTCCTTGATAGGCAAAGTAGTAATTTCAAAATATTCTCTAATTGAAACTGATGTGCCACTCCATCTATCGGGCATACATCTTAGTATCCTCATGGTTCTCTCTTTTTCCCGAACAACTTTTCTAAGTGGGCTCTTTATATTTAAAATTTCTTTGAACCTGAAATACATGTCTGAAATAGGTTCATAGGGATTTATTTTAAAATTATCATACTCAATAGTGTAGGTATTAAATCTCATTTCCTTGACATTGGTTGTTCCCTCATGGGAAATAGACAAAGTATCCCAGATTTCATAAGCAGTTTTACAAGATGATATTTGATTAAATTCTTCATATCCTAAAGCACAATATAGTTCATTCATTGATTTAAAATTATTATTGTAACTAATATTAGTATGTTAATACCATGTAATTATTTCAGTTTATGGAATATTATACTGAGTCTCTATAGTAGTCTAGATATCAAATCCCAAAACTTCTAAATGAATTTTCATTTTTAGTTTCCATTGGGAATAATTAACACCATCAATGAAAGGTGGCATATTCGTAGCTGCACCTTCTAGTCTATTATCCAGAATTAAATTTTAGCTAATATATTAAAAGAATTTTTTTTAGAAATAACGGAAATTTAGAGATTGTTAGATACAACTAAAATAACAGTTGAATAACAAAGTGTTTGGAAATCCTTTATTAATAACGATCCTCTGATACCAAATTTTGGTCGGAGTAGACACTGAAGAGGGGGGGGATAATTTAGTTCTAATTAAAATTTCTATTTAAATGATTTATATTTAAAAATCCCACAAATTAAATAACAATATAAACTGTAGTGAACTTGTAATATAGTAAATGTTTAGTAAGGTTCTCAAGAGATTGATTAGTTCTCAGTTAATCTAATATAAATATTATACTAGCTTCTGAAACTAACCTATTGGGTTACAATAAATAAAAACACTTGCTAGTTTAACTAACATAGTAACTTTAAAATAGATTTGTATTTCAATGTACTTAGCTGTGGAATATTCAATATACGTTTAACTAAAATAAACAAGCATAATAGTTTTAACCAAGAGGTTCATTCTCAAGCTGAGACTTAGTCCGCTAAAACAATTTTATATAAAACATTGATCCACACCTTGGATCGGGGTTTACAACAGTACTCAGACTGCCTAGGTCCTCATACCTCTACCACATTTCGATGTGGGAAAACAAAAATAAAAACAGATCACAGGCTGTCCAGGTCACACTTGACCTCTACCACTATCCATAGTGGGATAGGAGAGTGTAAGGGAATGATTGAGTGAGTATTTAAAAATCCTCCAGTTCAGTATAAGAGATTGGGTGTGCTTAAAATACAAAACACACACTACTAAAAATGTAAATAAATGAAGCACAATAGATCTAAACAAAAAGGGAAGAGTTTAGAATGCTCTATGTGTTTTTAGTGAAGCTCTGGACTCCTTGGATTAAATGAAGATGAATATTTGAGTCCCTCCCTGGTTTGGTCAATAAAAACTGAGTTTCATTTTTATATTTGACTTCCCGGTCCTGGTTGATCAGCAAAATCACCTTAAGTGTAGGTGAAACAATTGATGATCTTTTCTCTTTGAATGTTCAGGTTCTACATATTCAGTATGTAATCTTCATTCTTCATCTATTCATGTAAGTAATTGTGTATCTCCATAGGATTGTTTCGTATATGCATGGAACGACAGATCGACCTCCTTTAGTAGTTCCAGGTTCCCTTATATACCTTCATCTCCAGCAATGGGAATGATTACCTTTTTACATCTATGAGGTACAATTCCATGAAATTCAACAGACATTAATTAATTAATAGTAGTTGTGTTAAAAGAACCAAATATGAACATTGTTAAGTAAGAAATAAAACTAGAGTTTAGAGAAAAAGTGACTAGTTCCCATCAGTTTCTCTTTATATCAGTGATCTTGTATCAAGGGAATTGATTTCATAGGTCTGTATCGGTAGCTCTAACTCATTATAGTGGTAGAATCTGTCTATTGGTGATATTGAATCTAAATTAGTAGCTCTTCTGTAAAGGTAAAATTCGTGTATCGGTGGATCTATCTGCATATTGGAGGCTCTATATATATATGTAGACTTCATATCGGTAGGTTTGTTTGTTTGTCTGTTTGTATTGGTAGACTTGTATCGATAGCTATCTGTCTGTCTGTCTGTATCAGTGGACTTGTATCAGTAGTTGTCTGTCTGTCTGTCTGTATAGGTAGACTTGTATTAGTAGATTTCTATCTGTGTGTATTGGTAGCTCTTGTATCAGTAGCTTAATGTTTGTCTTGTTATAACTTTATTATAATAGTAGACTCTGTCTATCAGTTATATTTTCTTATCGGTAGACTATGTATCAGTAGGTATGTATCAGTGACTCAATGACTAAACACTTAACTGTTCTTTGATAATCATATCCAGATTGAGTAAGTATTATTTCAAAACATGTATAAACATAGATAAACGTTGATTAAAATATTCCAATGATTATTTTGATATTTTTGTCGACTCAATAGAAGGATGACATAATGTTACATATAGATAGCATTATTAAAACATAATTGAGATTATCAAAACCGGTTAGGTCAACAAAAACCATAATCAATTGACACTATGTTTAATCTATATTTGTTAAAATAAATTAAAATAGGAATAAAAATAATCATTGATCTCAAAATAATGGAATAAATAATCTCAAATATCAATTCATATTGTAATGGCCTCATGCTTGGGTACTATTCAAATATAGGGGGATTTATACCCCAAAATATAATAAGTTTTGTCTCATGAGACATGTAGATCCATCAGGGGGATATATAATTGTAGACCCCATCCATTAGAAGATAAATTCTAAGGAAATCGTCATAATAATCATAAATACCTTATGAAACCATACTCTAAGGATCCACTAGTTGAATAAACAATGTGCTGATCCATTTAATGTAAAATATGGAAAAGAAATACTTTCTCATTCAATATAATAATTTGTATTTGTAGGATAATATACCTTAGTGAACATGTAAGTTGTGCAGTGCCACTAATGAAATAGAAGGTGAACTTATCAAGAGAATATAAAATTGAAGGTACTTTAAATGTGTTGGTTTAAAAATGGGAGATACTGATTTTTTTCAATAATATTAATTAATAGGAAGCTATGAAAACTGTAGGAAAAATCATTCATCATGGTTCATAAATGGAAATTTAATATTACAAAAATATATTCCCTAAGATTTTCCCCAATTTGTGTAGTCTAAGGTGTAATCATATTATATCAATTTGATTGTTGAGTCATTGGTCAACAAACCCTTTTTGGGTGACTAAATATAGTGAATTTTCTATATAGGGAAATCCACATTCCAGTATCCTTACATGTTTTTAATTTATGGGGAATGGTAAAAACATTTACTTTAACAAAACAAAGGGTGGTTTTCCCATGATCGATGTGATTAAGATCCATGACAGTTTTTGTAACCGTATAGTAAAATTAATAGGACCTTGATATCAAAAAAAGGAAATCAACTAAATTTCATGGATAATATTGTATAAAATATTAAATGAAAATTTAGGATCCTCATAATAGTAAATAGGTGGTGAATATAACATGAGTCCCAACCATTAAAAATGAGACATAAGCCCCCCACTTATAGACAATATTGATATTATATTAAATCATATTGTAGTGTATGACATAATGTTGGTGTCTAAATTAAATGGACAAATTAATTTCTAGAAATATAATATCAAAAAGGTATTATATACACCACCCAAATGAAATAAGATACAATGTACTAAATATTTCTCAAATAGAATAATTTTAAACAATATAACCATACCTATTAACATGAAATCCAAGAATAAAATTTAACCTCCAATATAAAAAACTTATCTATGATAATAACATAACTAAGGACCCCAATCATCTAAATTTTCATTTATATTTTTCATTAATATTAATTATCAATAGTATTCTACCAATTTTCGATTTTGGTTATTTTTTATTTTGATCATTTTGACTAATTTCATTATTGTTGTGATTGTATAACTTTTAATTATTAATTTCTTAATTAATAGGAAACTAATATTATTATTTATGATTTTTATAAATTTTCTTAATTTTTTAAAAAAAATTTAGATATTTTTTAATTTTCATACATAAATATGAGATCGATAACAACGATGTTTTAGATATTCTTGATGAATGAATGTAAATTTATTAATTTGAAAATTAAGCATAAAAATTGAACCACCAAAATAAAATTTTATGTTTATATATTTAAATTATATTAAACTATTTTTTATGTTTCTATATTCATTTTTTTATTTAAATTGATTGCATTATTCAGGTAGGTGGTGAAATTGATCCAAACATGTATATACAGTGATTATGTTAATTATTATAACGTGGATGTTTTGTAATATAATAATACTTTAATCATAGAGACTTATATAATATTAATTAGTGTGATATATATATATATTATTAAGTATATATAAGAATATGTGATTTATATTAATGTTTTATATATTATGAATAAAACAATTTCTCATTAGCATACCATTCTTAAAAGATTTAATAAATAATGATAGTTTATTAACCATTTGAATGATAGTTTCTCCAATTTATAATACCAAATTTTGAGTAACATAATAAAAACTATATTTACTAATAATAATAATTTATAAACCAGAAATTATTTGTGGAGATGAAAATTGTATTTTTTTCCCCTAGGTTATGGTAGTCTCCATGCATGTACAGCTGGTGATTTCATTTTCCTTATTGGATTGTATAAAAAAATATAAAATTATTATACCATTAATATATATACATTAATTTATATAAATTATACAAATATAATTATATTATAGTGTTCAAAATATATTTAAATTCTGGTAATAAATAATTAATGCTATATAGTTGACAATACTTACCTTTGGGTCTTGAATTTTCTTTTGAATTATTATAAATAAATATAGGCATTTATCAAACTTGTATTTAAGAAATAATATTTATGGATATAAAGGGTTCTAGGTAGAGAATTTTTGAATTATATTAACGTGAGATTTGGATGAACTATAAATCATGAAGTGGTGTAATTGTAACCCTTTTTGATGGGAAGGTAAGCATAATTTAGTGAATAATATATATATCTTCAAGGATTTGAAGTTATTGTTCATGGTTTAATGACAAAAATGGATAAAATAGAATATGATAGTGAGTTTTTGTCAATACTCACCTCAATCACAATTTTTTGACATATTTTATCATTTTAGTAAATTTACATTTTACATATTAGAATTTTCTGAATGTTTATTATGCCTTTTCATTAAATTTTTATCATATTAATCAATTTTAAAAAATCAAGATTATTCATTATACAAAAATTTATATATTGGAATTAAAATTTGAGAATAATTTTATTGAATAAGATTTATGAAATTATGAAATTTTAGTTTTCAAATAAACCAAACTAATCATGTGAAAAAAATAATAAACTGTTTAAATTTTATAATTGAAATATAAATAATGAACAAATGATCATGGATAAAAAGTATAACAATGTAATTTATATTTTATTAAAAAAAGGCGTTGAGTTTTTAAGGAAAACAAAAACCAAATATCAGCTTGAAATACGTGAATCAATGTATATTCTTAAAATAAAATATATTAAATTAATATTTTCATTATTTCTCATAATATAGTAAACACGATTAACATGTTCATAGAATAAATCTAAATTAATAATTATATTTCATAAATAATAATTTATTACTTATAAGTTTTTTAATGTCTATTTTTATGATTACATCAAAGTTATTTCTTAAGAGTCATGGTTTGGAAAGAAATGGTACTTACTCTTTTCACATTAAAATAAATAATTTTGGAAAAACATCAAAATTTTATATTATAATAATATCATTATCATTAGTTCAATAATAAATAGTTTTTTGTTCAAAAAAATAGAATATAATTATGAAATTAAAATTTTCTATTCAGTCATGAAAAAATACTCTTTATAATCAATTAGCCGATTACATGTTTTTTCTACTATAGTAAAGTATTTTGGTTTTAAATTCTCCACCATTATAAATAATTGTGTCCTTTAAATGGAGGAATACACGAACTATTAAAAATGTGGATATTCCTTCCTTATAGATTCTCATGGAACCATATTTTACCCTTTTAGTTTGTGATTTATCTATTTTAAATTCATTAAATGAGTAGTATGATTCCATATAACCTACTCTATTATGTCAAGAATCTGGAAAATCACTGCATTATAAAAAAAATTAATGTTTCAATTTTATTCTCTCATCTATGAGGACTCAAATTGGAATTGGAAAAATTTTCATCGACAATAAATAATCAATGATGTTATGTACATTAGAATGGATATTTGGAATAACATATTAGTAAGAGACAACATAAATTGTTTCTGTTATCTCAAAAGTCCCAATGAATCAATTTTTAACATCACTTTTTTATAAAGTATTATAACTCCAATACATATTTAATCATTTAATAATATATCATCAGAAATTTAAAATTTAATTTTTTAATTTCTACTATCACCCTAGCCATTTTTTCATCACTAGTTTAATTTAATTTCATCAAGAATAGAACATACATTAACATTTATCTAATCTATAGGTTATGGGAAAACTATATTTATTTCATTAACTGCATCCAAATAGGTTGGATCATGACACCCCATTCCCAAACAATGCTTCATATTGTGGAGAACCATCTGGAATACCCTGGTACACTGATACTTGATCTAATCCTTACATGGCCCATAAAGGGAATTTTGGATACCCATGGGTAGGAGGATAAAAACTAACATCAAGCAAGATTAAAGTGGGAATGATGTTTCCAAATAAATAGTTGTTGAAAAAAATACATATGAGTGTGATAAAAACTCCAAAGGTAGGAATTACATAAATAAATCAAGTATACCAGAAACCCAATATATACATCATAAATACAGTCAAATCCAAAAAGATAAAATCATAATCCTATTATAAACATCACGCAAATCCCAGAAGATCATGAAAATCAACCTTCTCTTAGAGGTGGGTTACCATTTCATAGACCCAGTAAAAGAAATCTACTAATTTCAAATAGAAAAGGTAAGGTGTGAACTAAAAATTCAATTATAGCCTCACAAAGTGTTCCATAATTAGATTCCATAATAAAAAATCCTCTTTAAATTTTAATAAAATACATAATGGTAATTGAAATTAAATTTAAAAATAAAACATCTTTTATTTAAATTTAAAGGAATACTTTTTTAAACATTTATTAACTGGACGTTTTATATTATTGTCTACATAAGTAAAATGGAATGAATAAATTATTTACATAATCAAAGGAAATTATACTCAAAACTATCACAATAATAACCATGGTCATCTATAGTCTGGTATGATAGTTCTCGATTAAAGGATCATATAACTCTCAAATCAATGATCATGAAATATCTATACCCACGTCCCTTAAGATAATGCAAAATAAGTCAAATAAAAACCCCATAATGGATAATTTATTCCCTTCAAGGTCTGTTTTAGAGTGGTCACATTCAATCCATTTCATTGGAGTTACCATCCTTTAATGTTTATCCCAAATAACCCATTGACTATCTAGGCCACTATTTCCTCAATAAATCAACATAATAAGGGGAAATTAATTTAATTACAAATTAATCTTCACTAACTTCTCAATTCATGAATTTTCATTTCAAAATTCCAATATACATTAAATTATGAAAGATTAGTTTTTTATATATTCATCCCTTTTAAAAAAATCATATGTTCTTATTAATTAAATTTGATTCATTTTCTCAAATAAATTAATAGAAAAATTCTTCTACTATGTCATTTTTAAAATACCCCCCAAAATAAAATTCCATCATAGTTTAGGGGATTTCCCAAACTCCAGAAAATATGAATTTTATTTACAATTTTTTAAAAAATCTTTATGGAAAAATCTATTAAATGAAATATAAATCCAATAACTAAAATAAAGGTTTAATCAAATGGGAATCTCAAATGAACCACCTAGCATTATCAATGAGATTTCCAATGGAGAATGATGAAAATAGACTCCAAGCAATGGAACTGATAATTATGATCCAATATCACAATTAATAGATCCATTAATCCCAATATGATCTATCAAACATAAAAGTGGAATAAAAATGACAATGGAAGTGATATGATGACCGCTTACCCAAAGAGATTCTCAACAACCAAAAAAAATTCAATCCATGAACAGATAATCCTAATGGATTGGATAAATAAAAAATATCCTAAGTATGACAATATGATGAGAGGGAATAGTTTCAGGTCAAAAAAATTTTAATCATCCAAGGCACATGGATGAAATTCCCTTGTTGCTGGAACACATGAATTTTATTCCGTTCATGTCCTAAAATCCAATAATGTGAAATGATGTTGAAAAACAAATCAATTTTTTTAGAAACCCAAATTTAACTATTTATGGTCATGAAACAAAATCACAACATCTTACCTATGAAATTATATCATGTTTAATCCCATTACATGATGTTTAAATTCTCCATATATAGTTATTCACCCATTTCCCTATATAAAATCCCCAAATGAAAATAAAGGAATCCAAAAAAAGCATTACCATAAAAGGTAACAAGGTGTTAGAACTTCCATACAATAAAATATTTATATTCCCAGAAATTGTGTAATGAATATTCCATATAAAAAATATGAGGATAATTATCTCATATCAGTGCCTCGCACTCCAATGTCTCATGAGAACTAGAACCGTTCGTCCATAGAACACAAAAATATTGTGTTATCCTTCTATGAAGCACCATAGTCTCAGAATAAACATTCCCAATTGGATGTTACGTCATTGATAAATTAAGATCAACCTCAAGATCATTCCATATTAAAAAAGGAAATGTATTTGAAATAAAATTCACAACTATGATATATAGAACACATTATGTATCGATCTCAGATGTGAATGAATTTTTAAATGGTAATCCACATTCCCCACCATATAAAAAACCTCAAAAGTTCCTATGAAACAATGTGAAGCCTTCCCTTTCCTTTCATTATTTTAGTGAAATTCAAGAGAAGAATCTATCTAGATCCCCTTGTCACTAAAAAAGAAACCCATCATTCTATGATGATGATTAGGATTATATTTGTACCAGCTCTATTTTATCAACATTATCTAACGAATAATATAATCATTAATGTTTTCTCCGGCAACAAGATTGGTCCAAAAATAATAATTTTCATCAATCTCCAACCAAAAAAACATATAATTACATATCCTTTCATACAAGGCCTCAAATGGGTTTATTATGATCACAGACTGGTAAATATTGATATATGAAAACACAACAAGCCCCAAATGGTCATCTAGATCTCTATAAAAATCAATTTCATTAGACTAAATAATATCCTTGTGAATTTTCATAGATATTTTTAAGTCCATTAATCAATGGATAATATGTCATACTAAAATTATCTGGTGATCCTAATGCCTCCAGAGGTCATATATAAAAATTGATATGTAAAACAGGGATATATATCTGATACTATAATAGATGGAACATAAAGAACAATTAATCTCTATCACATAGATATTTCCCATAACCTAAATATTTTTATATCATAAATATGTATAATGTGATCCTATTTGGTTATCCAATTGATCATAACCCATATCTCTTTATCCTATCTATGGGTATGTAGCAACCCAACCAAAAAATACATTGATATCTCATACCACATTTAAGTTGGCACTATAAGTGGCTAAATTATTCACATAGGACATTGATGCTTGTCCTTGAACTTTTGGTATGTGTATAGCTGAGAAGCAAAGTTTTTGATGTCTCATCTCTTACATGGCCACCAAAAATCGATGTATTTTGTCATAGAACATCATTGTGGTTCCCCGTTGAACAAACTAATAAGACGTATGGAAATCACTCACCAAATTTTCTCTATCAATAATGGAACAAATAAGTGATTCAAATAACATGAAATACACTATATGAATAAATAACACTCATTAATGTCCTTCCCACCATAAATAAAATCCATATTTCCATGAAAAACCTAATAATGTTGTTGCTCTATAAGAATTATCTCGAGAAGATCGTATGTAAACTGAACACTAGCCAAGACAACCCCATTATGTATTTCACAAAATCTAATATGAATCTATGGAAAAAGATCCATCGTGTAACACTCTTCGGGTTATTATTGGATGGCCTTGGATTAGAGTTTCCTTCTTACGGAATCTATGATGACATTAATTTTCCCAAGGGTATAGTTAGTGTCAAAAAGACAAGATTGTTGGTTCTCCACACAATGCCTCTAATATAAATTAAAATATTTTTTAGGGAAGGTATAACTCAAGATATTGGGGTAAAAAAAAATTTGAAACAATTATCTGAAAAGATAACACTCAAAACATTGAAGTGAATGCAATAAAAGAGTAACTTTGAGGTCATGGTTCTGATTATTTTTCTCATGTGGGATAGGTTTCTGATGGATATTTTCCACCATGTTATCATCAAATATAATAACACATCCCAAAAAACATGATGCATTAAAAATGACATTATAGTCGTGTCTGGTGTCTAGAAGAGTGAATGTAAACAGAAAATTAAAAATATTTTTCATCTCAATGAATTATCAATAACATTTCTCATCCAAAAATTCCATCACACCCTTCCATGTGATATTTTTAATAGGAGTATCCATCTTTGAGAAAACGGTTATGAACTTGTGATAATACCACCCCAAAACCTATGTATCATTGAATCATGAAAACATTCATGGATTCCCCCGTGTAATTGAAACATTCATCTTCTTAGGATCAATAAAGATACCATATTCAGACACCATGTGAATCAAGAACATCAATGATTGAATCCAAAAGTCTCATTTTGTTATATATTCAGAAATTCATTAATTTAACAAAAATTATAATACTTCTCAAAAACAACTAACATTATCCTTCTTTGACATTATGTAAATAGTGATGATATTCAGTAAGAGTACCATGAAAATTTAATATTTATTAGGAAGATCATTTTTATCAACTCCATAAATATTTATTGGGAATATTTTAGATCAAATTTCAAGAAAATGTACTCATAATTTATATAACTACTCCAAAATTTTGTTTTTCTAAATGTTATATTATTTTATTCGTGATTTGTGGGGACCAGATTGAAGGTATATCTTTAAGAACCACTTCTCCACTTTTAAATGGTAAACCAGATCCTTAATAAATGTAACAGAAACATGTCATTTCCTATAATATTGTTATGATTCATGTAATATACCAAAAGAAACAGTGTTCTATCATCATTCTTCAAAAATATAACTGGAAATTTACATGAAGACATACTCGCGGATAAAAAACATTCTCTTACAAATCATCCAACTGAATCATTAACTCAATAATTTCATCTATTTTCATATGGAAAAAGGTATAAATTATTGATGGATACTATGAACTAAATAAATAGAAAAATATACCTCTAATATTTTTGGAAAATTAGATAAATCATAAGGTAATAAGTCATGAAATTATATGATAAATAGATGGTGATTATCTCTCAATGATTCCCAGTCTAGATCAGAATCCAACACTAATAGAACATTCACCAACTATGGATAATATGTTCCACCTCTACTTGAATGTTGATTCCCTTGTCCCTGAATGATATGAATCACCCAATCTAGAATGTAAAGGAGACCCTCCAAATATAACCGTTAATTCAAGATAAATTAGCAATGAGCCAGTCCCTCATAAAAATTAAATCTAGAGATTTCATGCTGAAAACCATAAAACCCCAAGAATACACTATTTATGATAAAGTGAAAACACAAACAAGAAAATAGATATCCTTCCCTCCCTTTATTACAATGTGTGTGTTAATATCCATCAAAAAAATCCTCAATAGAATATTATATAATATTTAGAATACATGTATATATAATCTTATGAGATGCACTAGTATCAAATAAATAAGTCACTAAAAATTAATCAATAGTGGTGGTACCCATCAAATAAACCACACTAATGTCAACTTCATCTGGATAAACATCAAAAACATAAATAAGCTTCACTCAATATTCATATTATTGAATCAAATCTGATCTTGAAGAATATAATATCACTACAATACTATTTAGTGTTGACTAAAAAATTCAAAAACATAGAGAAAAATAGGTACAAAAAACCCTTATTGATTGAATGAACATTCTTTGGAGCTACAAATCATGGATTACTCAGTAAAAACCAATTTATTATGGCCAGCGAGTCTATACTAAAAAAAATTCAATGGGCCTCTCATTGGATTTTATTGTGTTCTAAAAGAACCCCTCTATTGAAGTCCACCATAAAAATTGTCGCACATTTTCATTACCATGATGGAAATCACAGAACACACATGATGACAAAGAGGAACTCCCATCAACCATACAATACAAATCAACTCCATCTCCACGTTAAATTCCACATCGTTCAATTTTCTATAAGGGGATAGAGTCAATAAGGAAATAGAAGAATAAATATCATATCAAACACCCATATTGAACTGTTAACTATTCATAATCTGGTTAGGTAAATAGGTATACATATTCTATCACTTTACTCTCATCCTTACTAATATTGATAAACTCTATAGCATTATACATCCCTATAAACTATTGGTAGTACTGATCGGTGAGAATAACATTAAATTCGTTCCACTCTGAAATGTCATGTATCTTCACCATAACTATTTTACCCCTTCATATTCTTCAAGGTCCCTACAACTAAAACATAAATTCCATTACCATAATAGATTTATGAGATTCTAGAAAACCAATGAGAAACTCAGCCTTACTTATCCAATAATTAAACTCTCAATGATCATTTGATCCATTTAATGTTGGTGTCATATGGAAAGGGAACTCCTGAGAACAATTCTTGGATTTATCCCTCTGAGGATCCAAATCTCAACCCATAATGGGCATGAGTTCATGTGCATGTCCCAATTCTGGGATAAAACACACAAAAATCTCAATGAGACTCCATCCCAATGTACAAATTTCTCATTTTGGTTCATAAAAATCATCCTCTAATATTCTATTCAATAAAAATTTTCGAGGCATGAAGGTATACAAGAATAGAAAATAAAATTGAACACATTAATAAATCACTCATATCAACAAATTCAAGTTGCTAAGTCAAGAAATTAATTCCTTAAGATATATTATATGATTTGATCTCATCCTATCCAAAAGAAAATTTGAGAACATAATATAATTACTCCCCGAGAAATCATTCCCAAACCGCCATGGTAACAAAAGTATTTCTATGATGAGAGCGGTTTGAGAAATCACTCGTAACTAAATCCTAATTCCAAACTAGATTTATTTACATTATACTATCATAATGGAATGATACTGAACCTATCTCTGTCAAAATATTTTCACGAAACATCCTGGATACTGTGGTACTCTGATATCAATTCAGATTCCAACATAGCCCAAAGAGTGATCATGATCCCTACAATTTGGTAGCTAGCACCTAGAATCATACAAGATAAAAGTCGTAAAAAATTTCCATATAAATAGAAGAGGATAGAGAAAAATATCATTAATCTAAAACCCATAACTGGAGAGATTAAGAGAAACCATGTAGGTGTAAAAAATAGTACATTATCAATGTACTCAAAATCCAATAATATACGTTTGACTTACAAAGGGACACATCACTACAATGCCAAATGATCAAAAACATTCCCATCCTCTTAAAGTAACATTCCATATTCTAAAACATGAATGAATAAAATCAATAAATGCCCAATGGAAAATGTAAGGTTTGATCTCAAAAGTCCAGTGGGTATCTCCTTGTTTCCATACGAATATTTCATAATAGTTTACCAAATATTATTTTCTATTTTTTTTAAAATAGGGTATGAAAATAAAAATGGAAACTAAATTTTTTTTTCTTTTCACTATTATTTAATCAATTAATAAAATTATTAAATAAAAATTTTTGATAAACAGTTTACAAAAATCAAGTTTCATCAAAAAAATATGACCCATAATCAATGGAATTTTAATTATAAAAATCACAATACATAACATGGTAATATTCTCTTTTGTATGATAGTTCCCCATTATAGGATCCTCACACTCTCATATTAGTTATCATGGAATATTCTTACAAATGTCTATAAGTATAAGGATAAATTGGATCATTAATATCCCATCATGAATAAGATACACCTTTTCATTGTTAATTAATTTCATTGGAATTATCATCCTAATGTGATTATCCCAAATAACAGAGTAAATTCTAAAGAATTAATGTTCTCAATAAATAAATAGAAAAATTATAAATCATTTCAATTAAAATATATCTTCAATTTTATTTCAGTTTCTTATTTCTTATTTTGAAAAATATAATAGACCTTCATAACCAATACAAGGGTTTTTCATAAATTCATGAGTTTCAAAAAAACATAGCATAGCTTCATATCAATTACATTTAATCTATTTTATAAAATTAATTCTCAAACAATTTCATTAATATCATTAATTTCAAAATACAACCAAAATTCCAATTCTAATGCAATTTAAGGTTTTTTCAAAAATCTGTAACATATCAACCTCAATTGAAATTTCTATCTAATTGAGTTTTCCTAAATAAATTTTTAAAAATATAAATAAAATAATGTAAACTATGTTTTAATTAAATGTACATTATCTCATGGAACTACCAAAATTTATCATGGATATCAAAACTCAACAACTAATGTGGGATTTTCTAGTGAAAGACAAAAAAATAGGGACCAATAAATACCACCTACAATCCAGATTCATCAACACAGATTTTACATCCATCATACCATAAAACATATATATTAATCCAAGGAGAAAAGGCATAGTTATAGAAGATATATGCAAACTATTTAGATGAAGGGAAGCACCACAACTGATATGATGATCAATCAATAAATGAATGATCTGGAGGGATTGGGGGACTCCAAGATCACATAGGGAGGGAAATAAGTTTAGAGGTAATGTTTAAAAGTAAAGAAAAAATGTAATAATTGAAACCACTTAGTTAGAAACACTAGTTCAAGGGAGTAAACTAAAAGTATTCCATTCAATTCATGTAATTATAAGAGTTTAAATTTCCTAAAAATATGTATTTTTTAACCTAATTTAAAAATATCATATAGTGGCCCAAATCCACAAAAAATTCCATAAAGAAATTACATAATGCATAATCAAATTACATTATGTTAAATTTCCTATCATATTGGTCTTCTCCCAGTTCCCTATACAAAACCCCCAAATGAAAAGAATGGATTCTAAAAAATGGACAAGAAAAACATTAGAAGGTAATAGGGTGTTGAAAATATGATGTCATAAGGATGCTCAACTGGAAGCTATTTATGTATGAAAATTTTACAAAAAGTTATATATTTATCACATATCCCTCAAAAGATAAGATAAGATGGTCTCAACACGCCTTGAAATGTATAGATAGTCCATTCAGACTAACAATTTGGTTTATAATTATATATGGTGGTTGAATATTACCTCAGTGCAAATATCCCATTGAATACACTCCATGAATACTGATGTAAAATACGGGTCAAGATATAATATAATCAATTTTAGTCCCCATAATGTATTATTATTTATTTATTTAACTATCAAGAAATCCCTTTAAGAGGAGGACACTCTCTTATATATAATAAATGATAAGACGTAGTATGAAAATAAATGTTAATGCATATAAGATTTTTATTCATTTGAGTCTTTCATGGTCTATAAAAAATGTCCGTTATAAAATTTCCCCACATCCATTTTAGTTTCGGTAAATTTTTTATGAATCCCTAGTGATTTATTCCTTCAATATTTACCAATTTCAATACTAGGAATCTGAACACATATCCCATAATTTATGACATCATACAATAGCATAAGAAATGTTCTCCTAAATCCCAATACATATTTCTTCTACCCTAGAGAATAGGGAAATTTATGTTGTATTATTCATCTACTTGGTTCACCATTAATTATAGTATTTATGGAACACATTAAATCTTCCCAAACATCAACAATATATCTCTATAAATTAATTATTTAATCTTATTATCATTAACTCATATAATATTCATTCATAGTTTATCTTCATTCTATTGGTACATCACTGTATTTTGTAGAAATCATGGATTATAACATGATTGGAAAGGGAATGATGGACCCTTCCCTAAACATCTCAGTATCCATATTTACTAGATCTATATTTATAGTATCCTTTTTATTCCTCATCATGGTCAGAACACCTTGGTCACTCCTAAGTAAGGAATCAGTGATAATATTTTCCATTTTAGGGTGCTAGTTTATTATGTAGTCATAGTCTGTACATAATCCCACCTAAATTATTTTCAACATATTTTTATCCTTTTTAGATAATATATACGTCTAAATCTAGCGGATCATATATATATATCAAATAATTATCCATAGAGATAGTGTCTTCAATTTTTCAATATAAAATCACAGCTTCTAGCACATTATTTGGAGCAGATAGTTCTGTTCAGATATTTTCAATTTCCCTAATGAATAAGACAACCACCATATCATTATAAATAATGAAATGATTAATACTATTATTTGATTAATCTTCATTTATTATAAAAAGTTGGGTACAACCGCGAAAGTGGCACACACACAATGAAGAAAATTGCATGTAAATCGCAATCCCGGGGACTTGACCCTACGACCTGCCCATCACCACCGAAGACCTTACCACCCCACCACCAACAGTGGGGGGCATTTATTAAAAATAATAATTAATCTAAAATAAATTTTAATATAAGAGAATTAATAATTATCCTCTTATGCTCTTTAAAACATTATTCACATTACCTATACCATGTAAATTTAGTCCCTTTTCATTTCATAATGGTTTATTGATTGTTAAATTAGGAATAATTTGAAATAAACCACTTATAGATACCATATACTACTTGTAATCATCAGATATTGGTTATGTACATTTTTTTATTCAATTATTTAACTAACATTTTTTCTAAAGGTATATAAAATATTCATATATTTTAGACAATATGGATAAAAAAAGAAACATCATTAATCCACAATTTATACTTACTATATTTCTATAATTTTTTTTTCAAATAAATCCACAATTTATTATTGTAAGAAATCATGATCTTCAGAGAACGTATAATATATAAAGATATCATTAATGAATACCACCAAAATGTTATCAGAATAATTCATGAATACTATATTCATTAAATATATACAAATAAAATGTGTATTATTGAATCCAAAATCCATTATCATAAACTCATAATATTAATACTAATCTCAGAAAGTTGAATTTGGTATATCATTCTTCTTCACACATTATTATTGATATGAAAACAACATATTAATTGTTGAAATGTATTGGTATCTTAATTTTAATCAAATAATATAACAATGTGAGGTAATGGATACTTATTCATTATATTAAAGAAAATCATCTCATTATAATAAATTAAAAATCTCATAGACCCATCATTATTTTTTCACAAACACAAAAGGGGAACCCCAAATTGAATTACTAGGGAATATAAATCCTCAAACACAAAACTGTTATAGTTGTTTCATCAATTCAAAAACATCAAATTCTCTCATTCAATATAGTGTTTTATCTATAGACCTTTTGTTGGGATTGGGTTCAATAGAGATCAAAGCATCACCCTCATGTGGATGACTATCTATTTCTATTTAAATCTAATTAATAAATATTTACCATTATGTATATAATCTAGTATTATGATATATTGATTATCAATATACTATGTCAGATCATCCTTTATTCCTAGAAAATTATTCATGATATCTACATGGGTATGATCTAAAAAATATTAAATAATGAATTTTACACTCTAATGAAAAGAGATTCCACATATCACTCTCAAAACATAATAACATTATCTTGGTTATATATTTTTACATTATAAATTGAAATAAAATCCACTCCATGAATCATTTAAAAGTTAAACATGGTTATAATAACAAATCAAGAATATAATGTATTCCCATTTGTCATAATTATGAATTCCAAATACATATTTTCTGCAAAAATATTCCCACAATGTTTATTAATTTTTAACCCATTTTGTATGATACTAGAAAGATATCGACTATTTTTATATGTCATAGATGATATAAAAGGGTGTTCATTTCATGAATTGAATTAAAAAATTACTAATTTTGTTGCAATAATTATTGTACCTTCCACCATTCCTTTAATAAATCGCTATTTGGTTTGGTGATTATATAATCTTATCCTTTCTGCCTTATCATTTTTAGGTAAAATCACTTGAAATTTGGGGAATTGGTTTGAATAATTACACATCAACGTACTATTAAATAATAAAATGTTAACATATATTAACCTTCCTTTAAATTCATTAGATTGATGGATTTTTCTTCTACACATTTCATAAACTCATGTTACCTTTTATTAATCCCTAGGCTATTTATTCCTATTATTTTATAGGTGGGAAATATTACCCTTCTTAGATTTACATTTTTCATCATATTAATATATTGATTATAAACCAACTAAATATTATCCTGATTTATTATTATTAAATACATAATGGATAACTTATTTTATGCATTAATGTAACATTATATTTTATCTTGATAAAAAACGTTTAGAGACACCAATACCATTCCAAGTCTTTATTGTATGTCATTAAACAAAGGATTAATCTTGATTTATAACCTTAAAAACAAGTATACAACTAGAATATATAATCATGTAATCTTAGAATCATATGTGGCCCCATTTTACTAAAAGATGTATCTATTATTTAGGATATTAATTTTCAGTGTATTCAATTTCTTCATTAGGAATTTATTTATAACAACCATTCTCTATATTTCATTAAAAACAATATTTATTAAATAAAATTTCACTTAATATGACTTAGAAGATCTATATTTCTACTTTATACTAGAAATAATGTACAATATAACACTACATAAAACATAAAAAGAAAAATAATTATTGAAAACTTATTTTACATGATAGAAAAATTCCTTTGTACTTAACACTGATTGATATATCTTGAGGACATACATAAGAATTGAGTGAGAAATAAAGCCTAGTATGTGAACAAACACGGTTTGAAATTCCTAGTAATATAAATTTTAGACATTGAGTATATGAATTGAGTATAAATGAAAAATTAATTATAAGGAATGATATAATATGATAATCTGAACATGGAAAATGTAGAAACAAAATAAAATGATGCATCATTAATATATCATGGAAAAATTTTCTATGACACCATGATGGAAAAATACACCTAAAGGAACCCGGTAAATCCCCTATCCCAACATGAAATTCCATGATACTAACCATTACCCAATGAAATGGAGTGCTATCCGGGAGAACCCTTCTAATCATTTAATTCTCATTCTTAAGTGTCCCACATAGATCATATAACATGGATTCATTCGATATCATAGTTTATTCTATAATAAAGGAATTTGGAATACATACAAGTAATCCCCCAATAAATAATTATATATTAAAAATGGTGATTAACCTTGATAGATAAATTGGTATGGTATTCACTACAAAATTATTTTGTTATAGAAAATTGTGGTGGAATTTAGGTAGCATAAAAATATCATAAAAATTGGGGTGGATGAGAGTGTATTGGTATCTCATCATTTAGACATGAAATGGACAATATCGGACTATTTAAGAACATATCCCTATCTAATAAAGAAGCAAATGTTAATACACAACAACAAAGAATTATTGATAAAATATAAAGGTTGAAGATTCCATATGACAATTCAAAATAGTAACAGGTTTGCATAAGGGATCATAAGAGGGGTAAATAGGAGTGAAAGGGGATTCCAAAATTTAAACTTCAAATAGATTTTAATGGTGGTAGATAATAATGTATCCAATAAAAATTTAAAAAAATTAATAGTCATATCATAAATGAAATGATTGATAAAAATAAGGGAGAGAGAATCCCTTACTTTAATGTGTGGCCTCAAAGGATTTAAGGAGGATTCATATGAGCTTGGGGGTAACATGGGAGGATTATATGGAGAAAATGTCAGAGTTTGGTCATGATACAAGGGGTTTTAACGAATATAAATGGTATCCCAGGACAATTTATATAAGAAAGGAATGGGGATTCATTATTATTTTGGATTTGGATAGTACAAAATAAACTATTCAAATCCAGAAACAATACCCAATTTTTTTCACATGGTTTCTTCCAAATGGTAGTGGTTTGAAGTATTCTAAAATAACTAGGGCAAAAGATAATTAAATATATCTCTTGATTATATGGATGTGAGTCACACTTTCAAATAAATTATTTTAAAATCATAAAATATATTATATGTCATTGAGGATTCACTATGGATTTATAAATTAAACAAAAAACCTAATATCAAACTTTTTAAATTAAAATACGAATATTTATTAAAGGATAAATTTTTTTTGTAGTTATTAAATCACTATTGGGCCATTATTTTGTTATAAAACACATAGTATATTTATACAATATTTATTTTTTACCCAAAAAATCGACTGTCTCAGAAAATTATGAAAAATTCACCATTGGATATTTTCCACATCTTGATTCCAAAAAATTTATTAATTTCATCTAAATAGTTTTCTATATATGTGAATTTTCACATTAAAAAAACTGATACTTATTGAAAATGAGGGTTTTCGATAATAAAAATTCTTAACCCTAATAAAAATTAAATTTCACTTCCTAAAAAATATGTTATCATTTACTTTTTATAAAATTAATTTTATAATAATATTATATTAAAATATTATTTTTGTCCAAAAATCATTAATTGATCAATATAAATTTCTAAACTGAATTTGAAAATTATCTAAACTTGTATTTTTTGATTTAAAAATCATTTACAAAAATAGGTTGGAAATAAATTCATTATTCTATAAAAATAATGTATATATTTCAATTTTTAAGATCATGTTACATATCCCATTATAAAACCATCACACACTATAAGAGTAAGGTACATGATGGTGGGACATTCATGGGGCCTCTCGGTGAACGTGGTTTGGGCGATGATCTCGATGAGCAATAACATCTACTATAAATGGTATTGCAAATGCTTATATTATTTGATCTCTAAAAGGGACTATACTATGGAAAAGACATGAAATAATACATCCCTTGAAATCTATGATAGATGGTCTTCATCGGGTAAGATCCTACTGGTTGAGGAAATCACTTCCTTTTAGTGTGCCAAAAGGATTTATTAAAACCCTATATTTATAATAGTCTTGTGATCACTATTCAACTATTATACTATTATGGGTATAGCTACATAATGGTCATTTAAATCCAATTTAATAGAATAAAAAAAAGTTTTCATGTGTTTTTTATATCCATAAGGCATTAAATCAAAATGGGGACTTTATTCATAAAAGTTCTAGTCATTAGAATATTCCCACCTTTATATTTATTCCCATCAAAATATAATTTCCGTGCAATAAATCAGATGAGGGTAACACTGCTTCATCACCTTCTCTACTTCCCGCATTTCATCTTCAAACTTGGGGTTTCACCCCAACACATTGATAAGAGGATATTCCTTATTTAATAGAACATTTTTTCTGTGGTCTAGGATCTTACCCGAATTATCTTAATAGGGAGGGTCATTCTGTAGTTGTACCACATCTGTAATGAGTTTACGTGATGGGTCTGGTATTCCTTTCTTAATAGGGATAAATGGAATACATCAGGTACATAAGGAGGTTTTTTTGGGAGTGCTTGTTGATAGGCCAATGTTCATATGCGATCAAGGGTCTCAAATGGGTTGAAATACATTAAACTAAGATTTCCCTTCATCCAAAATCTCATAACTCTCTTCTATGGATATATTTGGATGAATACTATGTCCCCAAAATCAAACTCTAGGACTCATTAATGATTGTCATTGTAATTTTTTTCAAATTCGAGTACCTTTAATGTGATGCAAGATAATCTTAACATTCTCCACCATTTCTTTAACAATTTCAGGAACTAGAAGTTTTTGTTCCCCAACATCATCCCAACATACCAGTTTTCTGTATATATTTCCATAATGGGATTTATAGGGACCCATGGGATGGTCGAGTGGAAACTTTTGTTGTAATAGAACTCCACTAAAGTATGATGTTGGTCTGATATACCATTAAAGTACATTGACCAATATATCAAAAATTAATCAAGCATTTGGAATGTCCAAAAATATTGGCCATCTGTTGGAGGGTGATTAGCTGTACTAAAGTTCAGCTCTATGTTTACAGAATACTATATTATTTTCCAATGCATAGAGGTTAATCTTGAATATCTATAGGTCTTAATTAATAGAGGTACTCCAGGAATCCTTAACCATTATAGGAACTTTGTATCTTCCATTTTATAAATTGTATTATCGTTTACTTATATATTCAAGGGAAATATAATTTATTTATAATTTTTTAACTCATAGTGATCATGTTACTATTCTATTTATAAATAAATTTTTGAACAATTACATTTTATTCTAATGGTAATAAAATCATAACACTTCATAAAAATATATCTAATTCCATAATAAATTATTCACTAAACATTCAAAAAAAATTAAATATTATATAATAATTTCTGAAATTATTTTTTTTCCCATTTTATCAGTGTCACTTTGGGAAATAATATTTATATTAGAATGAATTTGTTACAATTTTTAATTTATAATTATGTAATTGAATTTATTTTTCATATTTTAATCATTTTAATTTTATGTACTGTATTTTTACATTGAATTTAATTATTATTATGAAAAAAACAATGATTTTGTATTTATTTATTGACTTCCAATTATTTATATTCTTTTAATATACATTAACTAGTATTTTAAAGGAAACCAAGTATTTTACAATGAATAAAACTAAGTGGTACATATATATATTTCATATTTTCATAAAAATAAATGTAGTGTGTTAGAAATTTACATATATAATTTAAGGAAAAAAATAATGAAAATATATTATTATATTTTATGTTGTTACATTACCCCAATAAATAAATTAAATCCTCACAGTTTTTTCTTACTTTAAATATTAAAAAATTGATGATTGTATCCTTAAAATAGGAAACATCATATAATAATTCTATTAAGAACCAAAATTTTTATTTTATTGGTTGACCATGGAAGTCATCACTTCTTAAAAAATATTCACCAGTTGAATTTTTCTATTGATAGTAAAAAAAATTCAGTAATTTTTTAAATTAAAAATCCTATTATTTTAAAAATGTTCCATTCATCAAATAATAATTATTATCTATTATTACATCATTGGTGACTTAAAATTATTTTGTATTAATTATATACCATTTACCTTAAAATCCTCAACCACTTATGGTGAAGATTCAATCACACATGGAAAAATGAGTATAATAGGTTCTTGTATCATTATAATTAATTCATTACCCATTGGTATTATTTCACTTTCTTTTACACTCATGAGCATGATAGGATTTTACTCCACATTTGGAAAATACTCACATTAACGTTTGGAATTCCTCAGGGTGTTTATACAAAAAATATTATATGTTATAAATTTTATACTTCCACTATTCTTTGTCACTATAATTTATTTTATATTATGTTATATTTCCCTTTTCATATAATTCTTCTCGAAAATATTCTCCTTTTTTGATCAATCATTTCCCTATTTCCTAATAAGATTAAATATTTGAGACATTATTAGCCTTTGAGGGATCATTTTCTTAGTGATGTAGAGATAGATCATTATTTTTGGTTTTGTTAACAATTCTAGTTGTTACTATTCATATAAATTTAACCTCATATTTAGTAATAGTTTCCTCTATATTTTTCCTAAATTCTAAAATTTTGGTTCTATTTTAACTTAATATCTTGGTAAAAATATTTCTAATAATATAATTAACTAAAATCATTTCATAACATGTTTAATAATTATTCATTTTTATTGTTCTGATTAAATGACCTGAATTAATTATAATTTATCCATCACAATATCCAAGTATATATATTATAATCTCTAGTGACTTAATTAAATTCTCCACCATTATTTTTTTCAATTTCCATTTATTGATAGAGGTTAATACCACATTAAATGAACAAAAATTTATTCAAATTTATAAGGGGAAATTATTTGACCTATATAGGCTAGGTTATTCTTTATTACATTAGCCAAATTTCATAATATAGTTGTAAATTTCCAAGAAAAAACACCATCATTAATTTTTTTATAATTAATGAAATATATCAATTTATTATAGAGATAACTTTTTAATCCTTTTGTTATGTAAAATAAAAAATATATATAATAAAAATTAGTTAATTATTAACTACATATATAATGAATCAAATCATATAAAATCTAAAAAATTATTTAGAAATAATATGAAATTATAAACCCCCTTCTATTTAATTTCTAGTATTTCTTCTGTATTTTCATAATTTTTCTATCTTAATTATGTATATATAAATATATTTCTTAAGTATTTTACAAAAAATTCTAAGATAAAAATTGTAACAACCGTAACTCCTACAATAGAGAGATAGTGGATATTTATTATATTTGAAAAACATTAAATAAATCCAAATATATGGGATCCATATACTTACTAGTCCATATATACTATTTACATATAGTTTCATTTAATCACATCAATATATAAAACTAATCCCTAAACCACATAATTCATTAATATTACATAATTTAATATCATTAGACATATGTATCCTTTTTCATGATTTCGTATCGAAATACATAAACAATATAAAGGAGTTAGGTTATCTTCTCTATATGGAGTAGAACACATCATATTCCAATATTGGAATATTTATTAAATATATAATACGTTTAGGATATTGATGTTTTAAATTACATATATATTGAATATATAAGAATAAAATATCCATGGATTCTGTAACCCTAGGAACATATAATCACATGGAAGTCAATATTAGATCTCATACTGATATGATGATTAATATTAAATATCATATTCATAATAATAAACCATGATCCATGATTTCATGAATAATTCAAAAGGATACACTCATTAAACTATTCTATTTTGTCTCATGAGACCAATTGATTCATTTATAGGCTATTAAAATTCAAGCCTCATCCATCAAATAATAAGTCCAATGCATTCATAATATGAAATGAATCAATTAAAAATATGATATATAATGTCAACTATGAAATATCTTATATTAATGTGGCTATGTGTTTTATTATTATATATATTGAAAATAAAAATTATACATATTTTCTTTATTTCTTAATTTAAATAAACGAAGTAAAATTATAGTTAGACACACTTCTATTTGGATTCTCAAATATAGGGTGTTCACACCATATAGATTAAAGGGTATATTTTATAGTCATAATTATTAAAATCATTTATATATTAGAAAATTTATACAATATTTCCATTATATTATTAAATTATAATATATTGAATTTTTCTAACGATTTTTTGTTTCTATTTTGAGTATTTGGTTTCGTTTTATAAAATTTTAAAAAATATAGGGACCATGTTTAGTGTGGAATATTTTTCAACCATTAATATCAAAAAAATGGAATATATTTGGGTTCTTATAATCCTTTTAATTGTTAATTATTTTTTTACAAAGAATTAAGTCCATAAATTAATGTTATATGATAATATATACATTTGGAAAAGATAATTCCTAATCTACGGTTTGATAATCCATGTTTCTAAATCATGTAATCTATCTAAAAATGTAAATTTAATAATTTTTACAATTTCAATCTATGTAAAGGTTTTTCTTTTTCCATTTTATTTAAACTAAAATCCTATGAGAGACTCTCCATTATTAGACTCTCATAGAATATCACACTTTTTTATATTTACCTATCAAGGCTACAAAAATTTGGTTTATATTCACTATATAATTTGTTCTCATCCCATTACACAATCTATCACTTATATTCTCTAGAGATTTATTCATCACTTATTTGAATGAGGGATAAGGTATTTATTCAACTGTAATATATATTGGGGATTTGATTATTAGTGATCTCAACAATATTCTAAGAGTTTATACTTACAACGTGTGGTGCAATAATACCATCTACAAAAGAATACATGTTGAAAAGGTAGTTATTTATATGTGTTTAACATTATTTAATGAAACATTACATCATAATATTTTAAATTGTGTTTATAACCAGATTTTGTTTATATTGATTTCATTGATGTATTTTTAACTTATGGAATTTTCCCTTGATTGTTTCCAATTGATATGGGAAAATATAACATCTATAGGGTATTTTTTCATCAATTATTTATAACTTCCATGTGATGTTCTTAATATAATATCAATTATAATTCTGTATTGATTTAAAAGTAAAAAATGATTAAATTATTTTTAGATATGAATTAAATAAAATTATGAATAATTATCTTAGAAAAAATCATTGGTTGGGTTGTTTTTTATATGGAAAAATAAGTTATTAAGTGATTCACATTTATTTGTAACGAATTAGATTGTTCTAATAAAAAATATTTCCTTGATTGGGTGATTGATATTTCTGTAAATGTGATTTAATATAAAACGTTTGAAGATGTAGAATATCTTTTTTCAAAGACAAAATAATGGAAAAAACCATTGAAACATATGTAGAGACATAAAATATGTATCAAGATGGGTAATGATTCTAATATCATAAGTTAATCATTACATACACCAATATCACATGATATCAAAAAATCTAGTGATTATTTCCACGAGTAATCTATTCCACATCCCATAGCCATCATTGCGTGGTTATGAATTTATAGTGTTATAATTACTAATTTTGGATGTGAACATAGTTTAAGGAACCTTATTTTAAAAACATGATATCACTATGTGTATACCTATTATTTCATATAGGAACATTAACCCTAAATATTTTATTTATTAATATTACTTTTTTATTTTAATTTTTCTTAATAAATTAAAATTACTCCTTCACATTGAATAATTTTTTATGACATGATACTCCGTTATTTTTTGTTTATAATCAAATAAAAGTGGTAGGTTTGTTATTTTAGTTTAAAATTGAATATGATTGTTTATTTTATAATGGATTAATATAGAGAGGTAGGTGGGATACTATGGGTATTTTATTCTAAGAACCATTGGGTGAATGACTATGTAAGTGAATGGAATCACAATGGGATGAAAAATTCAGTAGACAACCATTTGGATTTGGTTACCGGAGATGAAATGTGAATAGTGATCCATTTTAAAAAGGAGTTGGCCAGTCATGCAATTTTTCATCCTTAGTGTTTTGATATATTTAGTTTATTCATACTTATTCCTAACCAAATATCCTTCTAATACCTTCAATAATTTTCATATTCCCTCATATACCTCTTTATCAATGATAATTATAGTTAAATATTTTTATTTTGTTAAGTGTACATGTTTGTTATGATTTATTACATTATTTTTCTCTAGTGATGGATGCTTAATTATTTAAAAAACAATTTACTTGCATGCATCACTTTTCTATGTACACAAATGTTATATAAGAATCTTGGAACAAACCCCTTGATTTGGTGTCGTTATTTATCAGGTGAAGTGCTTACAAATAGAGTACGATTGATTATTTTGGACTATTTTTTATCTCATAGTGATTAAGAACACTCTTTGGACCTCTTATCATGTTATCTCAAGTACCATGACTTTATAGCTTAGGATTTTTCATTAAAAATGATATTGAAGAACAATTTTATTTTTATGATATTCAAAACCAAATAATTGAAATGGGAGATAGGATCATCAAACATTGGGGGTATGTTGTGAGTATGTGTCTAGACATCTTCTACCACACTGTAACATAATTTTACAAGGGATAATAATAAATTATTTTAACTGGATTTCAAATGATTTACTATTACCTTATAATGAATTTATAGTTATAAATTAAATGTTTTGGGGAACATTCATGCTGTATGGATTAGGTGAACAATCTCAATACCATGAACCGAAAATGAATCCTATATCTAAAGGGTTATTGTAATAATAACATACTAAGGACATTGTTTATAAAACATATAGTCGAATCCAGTATCATGATTTTAACTATTCAATGGGTTATGCGTGGTTAGCACACATACAACACCACAATATTTTATGAGATATTTTTTTATACGAATTTAATATTTCTTATAATTGTTTTTTTATGTAACACCAAATATAACTTATGTTACATTCAACCATAATTTTATATTATGTCACACACAACACTGTTTTTTTTCTAACGTTACATGCAACACCGTGTTTAAATGAACGAAAATATACTATTGATGTATTATTATATTATTTAATATTTATCACCTATCAATTTTAGTAGTTGATATGGGGTGAATTAAATATGTTTTGAAAATATAGTTTAAATATGTTTGTATAATTAATTCTTTGGTTACAAATTAATTATAAATCAAAACAAAATCCTTTTGAATATAAATGAAATCAACTTCACTGTAGTTGTGGTTGGATTATAGCACTGGTGTCACTATATCAGAGGTGGGTACAATAGTAGGAACTGTAGAAGCAGCAACACTATATCAGGTACAATAAAATCCCAATTACCATAGCAGTAATATTAACTAATAATCCTTTGGGTAAAAATTGTGGGCTTTCTGGGCCATGTAATTGGCATTCATGCCCACTATACCTATGGTCTATGTAATGGGTTTCATGCTCAAATTTCCTAGGGGTTATGTACTAAATAAATAATTCTTTAATGGTGGTTTATCTCCTAGGGGGATATAGCTTCCCCTTTAGAAATGTTTTGAGTTTTGTGGGACTATACATTTAAATATACCCCCAAGCACACACACACACACACATAGATATATATATAAAGGAAATATATTTCTAGAAAATTATTTTTATTCCCAAAAATGTTTTTCAAATATATAAATTAACAAATTCATCTATCGTGTGTTATTTTAATAAAATTTATATATTATATATTCAATATAATTCTTATCTTATGTGATTTATATAAAATACATAATAGTAAGTCATATTTTACAGAAAATCAATATTATTCTAAAAAGTAGTATTGTTCTATTAGGAAAAGAAATATTAAAATTAAAAGTTTCAACTTTTATAAGTTTTATATTAAAAAATAAACATCATTTTGTAAATAATAATGTCAAAAAAATTTTATGATGAATTTATAGTATTTTATCCAAAAATATTTTTTATCAAAAATATTGAAACGTACTTAATTTTAAATGAAAAATACCTTTTTAATTAATTATTTTATATTGGAAAATTATAATTTAAATTTTATTTCAAGTAAAATTATATAAATTATACATCCCTTATTCTAATTTATGTCATTTCTATCTATTTCGTTGTGAATATAGATAAAAAAACATCAATAAAAATTAAAATATTTTCACATTAAAATCTCTCTTTCAAATAAATTTTGTGGGATTATTTTTAATTTTAATTATCAATTTATTTTATTAAATTTGGAAAAATGGATTCTATATTCTCAATAATCATAATTTATTATATTGGATAAGATCAAAATAATTGTTGACCAAATTGAACTGTGAATGTAGTAAATTATAATTTTTGTAGTTAAGGTAAGAATTGGTTTACCCGGGGTTTAAACCTATAAGATAAGGGTAAAAATAACCTATACACATGCCTAAAAAATAATTTGTGGACTTCTTCAGTACATTAATCTATGGATTTTTAGTGGCCCATTTTGGTACCCAGTTACATATGCATAACATGGGATCAGTCGATTCTTTTCAAAAAGTACAAGTGTGTCCTCTACCCCACTAATGAATGTCTTTATTCCACTATTCATACCACATTAATTTTTTGTTGGAAAATTACTTCCAAAATAAAATAAAAAATTTAAACATGTCATCATATAAGACTTAATTTGGAGACATAAATTCAACTATGAAATTCTGTTACCACAAATCTGTGGATGATACTCGAAAAAGAATTTATTTTCATCGATAAGAATTATTTAATATTTATTCGTACACCTATATAAATTATTATTATACCCTACTAATATAATAACCTTACTATATTATATATAATTAGTTTTTTATATGGCGATGACATAAATCAAGCTTCACACCCATCATTATTGTAATAAATAATTGTTTGTGTGTACCACAACCTACCTCCTCACAAAACGATGACATTATTTTTTCCATTACAAAAGCTTCTGGTTTGAAATAGGGATATATTTATTATTTATATATTATATATAATATATTTCTCTGCTTTTATTATTATTTTATAACATATACCTTAATGAATTCTTGTTTTCTTGAATATGATAATGTTTCTCATCTGTATGGTGGACTACAACCTCGGCAAAAGATGTGATTCATTAGTGATTTACATAGATGGTATTATATATTGATTTAATGAAAATATGTGACATATATATTCTAAAAATTAATCTATAATTTAATATAAAATTTAGCATTATTTATTTCAATCTGTCAAGAATACGGAAACAATGTTCATGCATATGAATGGCCTACCCTCTCAACGAATAGTGTATTTCATTTTATTTAACAAAAATATATTGATTACTCAATATATATATAGATTTTATATGATATTTATATCATTCATTAAATTCTTGAGTTGATAATATCATGTATAAATAAAATTTAATAAAAATAAACAATCCAAACATACCCAAAAAACATTGTGTTTATTACCCAAAACAAAACATAATCATTGAATTGTTAAATATGGGTAATAAATGGTCATAAAAAAACTAATATATGATATCATTTGTTTAATTATTTTATGTAATATATGTATGAGAAAAATAACATATTCACCAAATGTTTATTTTATGTGGTGTATATTCATACCATGATTATATTATATGATTATTATCCACAAAATTTATGTTAATTACATATCAATTTTGGTATCTATGTTTCATGGGGATTTTGGCTCAAATGTTTCGAAATTGGTAATGTATTTTTGTCTAAATTTTCCTTTTTTGAGACATGTGTTATGTCTTGAACACATATTATTTTATTAGATGTATATAAAGACCTTTATAAATTAGTTATTATTATTATTTTATTTCACCTCTATATATTTTATGTTACTCATTAATGGGGATTACGATTCAATGTTTACGAAGTGGTAATGATTTTATGTTACAATGTCATCATTTGCAGATATAGTTTTAGACTATGTTTGTAATTATAAAATCATGAAATACATATCTCACGAAACACATGACCATTATTAGCCTCTATTCATGTCATAATAATCCATTTTTTTCTTATTTACCTCCCTTTGTGTTTTGAAGAGTTAAAAATAATGTTTTTATGAAAAATAGTATTTTCATTTAGAAACACATATTCTTCTAAAATAATCTATTTTTTTACAGAAAACTTTTTTTTGATGATTTATTAAATATATTTTCACAAGTGTTTTCAATTTCACAATAATGTTGAAACGAATCTTCTTGTTGTTTTCCTAACAATCCTCAGTTGGATTTTACCAAAATGTGAAAGGAATCATTTTTTAATGTGTCCATCTAAAATAGAATTTTTTTCGATCATAAAAAATATTTAATTTGAATATTCAATAATAATTTCTCTAGGATATTTAATTTTAAAATGATTTTGAAGATGACTTATTTTTGAAAAAAAATTATAGAATGTTTATCTCCCTTATGAAATGTTCTATGTTATATTTGAAAATCCATCTCTATATAAGATAACATAATTTGATATAATTTATGATTTAATTTGGATATAAACCAAGGATATCATTATTATTATTTCTATAAATTGTTTATAATTATATTTACAATATTATTAGGATACCCTTTTCTATTTCCTATGTTATATCATGACAGAACTCATTTACAAAATGCTACATTTTAAGGGTTATGTTGAGATGGAATAAAGATATTATTATGAATCCTATCTATTTTAAAATTTATAATATATGTTGAAATGTTTACAAAACTATATTCATTTCCTGGGTCATGATAAGATAATGTTTTTTATGATCTTTTGGAAAAAAATTATAACATTGATTATGTGATGATATTTACATTACAACTAAGTATGGTGGTTATGGTATATCCATGAATGGTTGTTACATTATACACAAGGATGAAAATTATGTTATATCCATAGAAAGTGGTTATTATATGAACAAATATTGTTGTTATGTTATAACCATTGTATGGTGGGACCTATATCTCCCTCTAATATATTAGTTAAGGATTTATAGTTCATGGGATAAACAAGACTGTAACGGGGAGTGAGCTCGCTTCAATAAGGGTTCTTTTATAGTATGATGGTATTAGGAGTGAACCATGAATACTATTATTGTTTGGGAAGTGAATCCATTTTACTATATTAGAGGTGATCCACTAGGAATGGTTCGGTGTCTTCCCCAGGTGTTTTAGCCACCAATAGAGTATACAGATATGTTGTGGAAGTGAGCATTCATTACTAAGGAATTATTTTCATTTCTCATGTTTATTATCAAATTATATAACTTATGAAAATGTTATGATCTCATGAATCATGTTATTTTATTTAATTATGATCCATGTCTTATGAAATTCTAATATTTTTACCATGAATCATTATTATTATCACTGATAGGTTGGATATGGTTTTCTTTTGTTTTAGCCATGTTTTCATGCCATTAGGGTATTGTTATTCTTACATATATCCCTTGCTTACCCTTACTAGGAAAATGAGCTCACCCTTTCTTATATATAATTTCTATAGGTTATTAATAATTTTTAATTTATAGTATGTTAATAAATATCAATAATGGGGAAGCTCTTTTGAAGAGAAATTGAGTATGTCTCACCAAATTAGAATATTGTGTGCCCAGTCTCTAAATACAGCATACTATTTAGGTCCTCATGAATGTATTTGTGTAAGGTATTGAATATTTATTTAAAAATTAGTAATATCTATTTATAATAATACTATGTTAGTATAGTTTTAATCAATGGAATGGTTTAGTTAAACCTTGTAAATATAGAATGAAAAACATTCTCTTAATCACCAGGTATATTTAAATGGATATGTTTGCTGATGTATCTAAGGATAAATCCAAGGATGAGTCTATGTAATGAAAAATGACCTAGAATTTTGATATAGGAGTTAGAATGTAGTTTCCAATCAATTACGTCCCTGTTTGGATACAATAAGTGTGTTGGGGACTCATAAAAAGGTACATAGGGATAATAAATCTAAAAATGATGCATTGAGATGGACTCAACCATCACCTATTAAACAGAAAAAACCTTTTCTACACACCTATATTGATGAAAGAACTTAATTCTTGTTTGATGTATAGATTCATTGTTATCAATAAATTCACATTTTAAAATTTTAAAAATGACATAATGTGGATTTTAGTTGGGGTCATAGAGAGATCAGGGGTGTCAGGGTCTTGTTAAGATCCAAGAAACGATGTTTTGAAAAAAAATGACCTATCGTATGGTTAGTACAAGCCATGCAGGGTAGGATGCACGGTTACCATAAACTGTCCGAGGAAGGATTGTAGGGTGTACATGCAGCACATTTATAAGAACTTTTGTGGGAGGAGGTGCATGGAAATGATGTTAGCTATGTAGTTTTAATAATGGAGAATATAAAGGTTTGTGCATGATTTGTAAATTGTGTGGGTAAAAAATGTGTTGTTCCCCTACCCTAAAGGTACCCATGCTTGGTTTGCATATGGTTTGGTAAATCAGGCTCATAAACTATGAGATATCTCTATTATTTTGAATTTTATAATTTTTAATTCTATTAAAACACATTTATAAAGTAGAATTACGTTTTCATATTCTGTAACAACAAAGGAAACATTGGGATCCCTCCCTGAAGATCTATTCATAGAATTGAGCTACCCTCACTATCCAAACATCTATTAAAGAGTTAATTGTCTCATTGGATCAGTAAAAGTATGACCTAAATTCCTTTTATCCTTTCAATATCCCTATGTATATCAATTGTTATATTTAGGTGCAATATGATTTTCTATAAAATTTGGATCTTCATATGTTCATTAGATTTCTCCAAATCTGAGCTGAATCATGAGGTGATACTGGACAACCTATCATGATGAAACATAAGATAGGTTGTATTGTTACTTTTTATCAAAGTTGACTTGTTTATATATGTCTTCAATTATGTGTAAAATTTCTGGGCATCACTTTAAATTTAAATTAAACCCTAGAATAAGAATTCATGTTATAGGTGATTGAGGTGTATCATTTATGGTTTTTTATAGGTTGAGGACCCTCAAATTATATGGAAAACCTCACATGGGTGTGTATGGTAAATAAATGGACCGTTTTTTTACTTTTAGATGTGGATGAATATGAAGTGTTCCATTTACCCCTTGTTATGGGATGTCACATTTGAATTGGTTTCTAGATCAATTAGTGAATTTAGTAATTTTTGACATGTTAAAAGAAATAAATTAATGGAATGGGATGAATGGCATGACCCTTGGCCCTTTTATTAGGAATGAATTTTCAAGATTATTTTTTCCATTTAGTGAATTTTCCATGTGATTTAATGTATAGGCTTTTCCTTGTATTTCTTAATATAGAATTAATTTCTCATAATAATATTTTTTCAATTTGACATAACTATTGTTTATGGTATTTGCTGGAATCATTATGAAATAAATTCTAAATATGATAAAATTACCACGTAAGTAGTTAAAGGCGAGCCTTCTAAGATATCTCGTATCATTCCATTAATTGAATTAGATTTATTTTCTACTAAAGTGAATTTCCCATGTGATCAATGTAGAACTCATTCTATGCAACAGTTTTATTAATCTTAATTAGATTGTTATAAAATATTTTCACACTTGAGATAAATTATATCAAAGATGTATATTAGCTTTTTATGCATGTGATTATTGTCATACTAAAATAATTCCATATGAGTAATTGAAGGTATATGCATTATGATATTGGAAAATGATTGATTTGGATTTTAAGGAGAGATTGAATTTTATGCTCTTGGTTTCGACCATAGCATGTTTAATAAATATTTAAAATAGAATTTATTTGTATAAATTTGTAATAGAATTGGGTTATAGAGGGATTCATATTAAAATTTTCTAGTTGTAATACATTGGATATTGACCATAGTGCATTGGGGTGATAGGTGGATTCATATGAGAATTAAAAGAATGGATTCAATTGACTTAAACCATGATTATTCATGAGTGATACATGGATTCAAATGAAGAATACCATGGAAAACCTCTTAGTATTTACTCTTAAGCATTTGTTATACATTATTTCAAAGGATGGAATTGTAGGGTTTTTACTTATATATCGAAAAATAATTGGAATCCAAATGGATTCCAATGATGGACTAAAATTGGAATTGATATTTTTCATGAGTGATACTTATGGATTCATTATTGGTCTAATAAGGACATACTCAATTGGCGGGACATTCTACCTCATCAAGACACATGCATTGGTTTATGAGAGGTTCACCAAGGATGGGATTACAGGGTGTTGGATTATAATTCACCTAGACAGATAATTGAATTACAACATTAGAATTTCATCTATGGACTCATGTATTAAATTAAATAACGAATTAAAAGACAGTATGATGCATCTTAAAAAGCAATGAAGAAGATTGGATTCAGTCATTACATGTACATTATTGGTGGCGTATTTAGGCATCCTACCATACATGTGATTTCATGGGGGACTATTGGATCTGATCCATTTATTGAGACATATAAATGTAATGAAATTGAATAAATTATTTTGATATGAAATGAGAATGGAAATAGAGATAATGTTTAATGTTGAGTACTTCGTTTGTTTATTACTATACTATATACCCAATTGTTATATAAATTCACTAACTAATTGAAACAGATGTTTGATGATTTCCAATTGGGATTATATATCACACCCTTTTTGGATGATATTTTATACCCAAATAGAGTTTATGATTGTAGGTAATGATAAGGGAAGGGACCCTAACAGAGGAACGTGATTGCCGCTTAGGAGAATGGGAGCATGGAGCCTGGATGAGACTCATGATGCTAGTTGGAATGTTCATGAGATTTTATAATTTTTTATATGAATTATAATTGTATAATGTATACATGTGTTTGATTCATTATTATAAACATTTAACATGTATAATAGACATTAAATACGAGACTCCTCTTTTATTGGTGTATATTCATGCAGTTTTTTCTTTTTCAAATGGTTATTACTGATTCCTCTATTTTGATATATAGATTATTTTGTGCAACACTCTATTGATGAGGGAATAGTCTCCCCACTGACACTCCTTGGTGCTCACTGCTAGTCAGAAGACTTTTGTTTTTTTGGAGTGGCGCTTGATCCCATGTGACCCACTGGTATTGGGGAAATGTTGAGTGGAATCGGGGCTTCAGATGTTACAAAGTCGTATCAAAGAATCTCTTGTTGTTTTCATTACTGTTCAGAAATAACATAAATGGATATGAAGAAATGTTATTTTCTATTGATATTTTCCCAGGCATACCTAACCTACATAATGGGAAAATCCAGATGGGCTTGAATTCTGTTATTGTTTTATAAATTTTGATTATTATTATTATATATTTAATTCTATCATTGGGTGATGCACTTTTATTATGGAGTTATTATTGATATGTTTTATAGGTTTTATTATAGGGTAGCCCAATGAGAATATGGTGTTCCATATCATGAATCATATTAATAACATGATAGAAATCACATGCCATTCATTTTCAGGACATATAAGATGAATTAATAATTTCATGTTGTTTTGATAGGTTTTATGAAATTTGTTCAATCTATTGTGATAGGTATAAAAATACTAATTATGGTGTTTATTGGATGGACACCAAACTATGGTCCCTAGAGAGTATGGGACCTTATGGATAGAAATATTGCAAGCCACCTGGTTAGACATATTAAATGAATGGTGATATAAGTATGAAATGGATTTAATTGAAATGATAATGAATATGAACACGTGAATTCAAGGTAAATGGAAGAAAAAAAAGAGATTATTATATAAGAGAACATGATCAAACATGACCTTAGTATTGGAGAATTAGTGGTGTCTCTTACTTATACATAGTCTATAAATATCCAAGACATGACTCATGGTGAAGGAATAGGGGTGTTCCCTTATAGATGAACGATTTTTCTATAATAAATAAATATATACACTTATGATATTTAAAATTTACGATAATATTGAACTAAAGAATGTGGTAGGCTTTGTAGGGACATCCCACCATTACAACCTCTAGATTTACTATAGGAGGGTCGAAATGATCATTCTCTAGAGGTGGTCGGATATGATATACTAGTGGATCCTATAGTCATTCCATATAGAAAACTATGAGTTTTACCAAATACATGTTGTGCGGTGTAGTTCCTCAAGGGATATTTTCACTTCATGCATACCGGTAATAGGGCAACTTGACTTCCATGACAATGGAAGAGATGAAAAGTGAGATCTAATAGTAGAATCCTCCATTTTTTGGGGAATGGTGGCCAAAGTCTTCATATTCACGGATAGAGGTCAAGTTATCTATTTTCATGAACATATATATGACTCACGAGAGGAGGGTAATGATCATTGTGTATATTACAAATAATTCCACTAAAAGATAATATGATTCTATTACGCAGACAGATAATCATCTTGAGATGGCCTATAGGTATTTTCACACAGCCTTATATGATTATCTATATCAAAATACATTGATTGATAATAATTCATAAAAGTTTCTTCATATGTAGTTCAACATGTTGTTAAATACAGATTACTCTGCCCATTTCTCATAGATCTAATGCGTCACACCTTTTCCGATGGGTGATGATTTAACAATTTTTTCTATATTTGAGGATGGTATTAAGTATTACATTTGGTCATAGTTTAATTCTTTCCAACTGACTTATATTTCTTGGAAAGTGAATTAAGTGATGATCAAAGTTCATAAACTGAGAGAGAGTGTAGGTGTGTGTAAGAGATGTTTGACATTTCTATATGATACTACATTGATCGGAAGTATGAAACATTATATAGAGGTTTAATGTTGTGATATCACTAGTTAGAACACAACTTCAGGTTGAATAGTGAGGTTCTACCATTGCGATAGGTTGGGATATATGAGGCCTTGTTGAATAAGGGAACCATTTGAGTGGTGATATTTTGACAAGATGTGCCTTCAAAAATATCTCTAATGAATTATTCAACCCGAATCCAATAATATATAGTCTACACATGCTCTAAATTTAGGAGTGTGGTCAATATCTTTTCATAGGGAAGAGAGTAGGATATAGATGTCCAATAATGATATGGGGAAGGTCATGGTTTTTGTAGTCATACCCTTGTTATGAAGCGACAGTATGGTGGATCAGCTCAGGGTATTGAGATAGTGTCACATGGAAGCGGTTCCGGCCAAGACTACATAGTGAAATTGACCCATTAAGAGTATGATCTCATACAATCTACTATCATAGGGACTACACTAGTATCCTCCATTTTATCTTCTTCAATTATATATATATATACATATATATATATATATGGTATTCTACTTATTTTATATATGTGAATGTTTTGGAGATCCTTGGGCTCTAGTTTAACTCTTCGGAATGTGTGATTATTCCAGAAACTCTGTTGGGTTATATAATGGAAGATGTTCGTCAGTTAAGAGAGTTCACTATAAGGATTGTTAGGTGTCACATTATTTGAGACCACTTTTTCCTTAAGATGAAATATTATGATATCATTATCCTGATTAAATGAAAGGTTCGTTTTCACAATTTCATTGATTTATATTACCATAGGGTGTGTTTCATATCACCAAAGTGAAGATAATTTATTATCTATGGTGAATGGGGTGTCGATGAGAACTGAGATTTAAACAATCATCATGGGCTGGGTTGGGATGATAGATGATGTTGTGAGTTTATATATTTATGTCAAAGAAATTGTCAGACTAATTTCCCTCCAGTAGTTGACTTTTTAGGTATTTTTTCCCATATGACAATACAAAATTTACTCTATTGATGGAGGTAGATCATTATATTGAGATAGGACATATAGATTCACCGGTATCGAGTCCTCTTATAGAATGTCTGTGAAGGTGTTTCATAAAATAAAGATGAATCTTGAAGATTTTGAGGAAAATGGGTTCATTAAATCCAGTATGTTTCTATGGGTTTTATCAGATCTTTTGTGAAAAAAATCATATTTTACCCTCTGGATATGTGTATATTATCAGAAAATGAACCATCTAATCATTAAGAGCCTACATCACCTTCCATGGAAATCTGTACTGTTCAACCATCTCAGAAGAGCTTGGGGTTTCTAAAAGATTTATTTGAGAACTTCTAATCATTTTCTGCATGATATCAATCAAACATACCTTGAACATCCTTTTATAACCAGTATGATCTATAAGATTATTTGGTTATATCATTTCATATTTAAAATTCTACAGTGGTCATCATGGCACGGATGAACTTAGTGATCCATCCTTAATTGTATTCATTTGTGGTGGTTTTCATCGATGATATCAAGGTGTATTCTCACAAATGTCACGACCATGCCTAAAATATTGAAATATTATTGAATACGCATAGATAACATAATTCATATTATATGCTCACAAATATCTACTTCAGGATGGATGAAAATCACTTGCTATGTCACATCATGTCAGAGAAAGCAGTAGAAATTTACTGAGAAAAGGTGATAGTAATAGATTACTATGAATATCCAAAGAACAAATTTGAGTTATGATGTTTCTTTGGGATAGAATGTTACTATATAAGTTTCATAATTGGATTTTCATTTTTGAAAATACTGATGATGATTATGACTAAGAATGGTGTGATGTATGTATGTAATGATTCATATGAGGTGGTGGTTAAGAAGATATAGAGTGAGAATAGATTAATCACCTATAATTTTATTTTTAGATCCAGTCATGAGTTAAATTTTGTATTTTTATGCATCTGGTATTTATCTATGAGTAGATATTATGATCATGGATAGATTCTTGGCATTTGGGTCCTAGCTATTGAGGCCACATGAGAGTAATTACATGATTCATAATCTCTAGTAAGTTGTGGTTGTTCAAGAATTTCACTATTGGAGACATTTCACAGTAGGATATAATTTCATCGAGTTCCCAACAAAAAAATCCGAAAGTAAATTTTTACATAACATGTTATAAATATGAGGAAATAAATGTGGGATTCATACCTTATTCCTTTTGACATAGAGCTTTATAATATTCCTGGTAAAGTAATTATAGTAGTAGATGCACTAAGCCTGATGAATTAGATATAGTATGTGCATCAGAATAATACTGTAACACCCCAAGCTTCCATGGTACACTCTTATTTGAATAATAGAGCAGCGTGTGTTGTACGCAACTTCGAGTTCTAAAACACCGCGACTAATCATAGTAGCCGTTATGAATAGTAATAACCACTTTTTAAAATTATAGAAATTTTATATTTCAAAATGGACTTCATTTTTGAATTCGGAATATCTAAATTAGCCTATGTTGAATTTTTGTTATTTTTTTGAGAACTTCTAATTTGTTATGAATAGTGAAAAATACTTAAAAACAACTTTTTTTAATCAAAATAATTTATAGTGATAAATTATACTATTTAGAGGTTTTAAAGTATAATTAGAATATATTTTTACCATTTTATCCAATGGTGGTCATTATAATTAATTTAACATTGAAATTGGACATAAACAATTGCCAATCTTTTGATATAAATTGTTTCTTAAAAACACGCTATTTGTTGTGACAGGGGGAATTAATTATAAAATTAATTAATGCAACTTATATGTTTGGAATTTTTTAAAATAGACATCATTTTTGAATTCGGAATTTCAATTATAGCTTAGGGTGAAATTTTGGCATTGTTCTGAAAAACTTCAATTTTAGTTGAATAGTGAAACCACTAAGTGGTAGTTAAATAACTGATTTTTCGTTTAAATGAAATATTACCACTTCTGTGATTTTATTTTCAAAAATCCAACATACATGGTTGTCATTAAGAAGTAAAATGTGGTTCAATGAGATTAAAATAATTTTTGGTGAATAGTAACTTTTAAGTTCTTAATCGCGATTAGAGGTAATTAGTGTAGTTTAAGGTAAGAATAATGTTTTAATAATATGATAGGAGCTTGACACATGTCCTACCGTAATTGGATGTGCCATGTCCGACCATGAAAATCCATGGGTCAACTTGGGGACCCCATGGAGCCACTTTAGTTATAAAATGACATAAATACCTTTTATTTAATGTTAAAGTAAAAAATGACACAAACATGAAATGTTTTACTAAAACAATTTTTACATGGGGTTATGCAAGTAATATTTTTGACTATAAATGGTAATTGGAAAGCTAAAAATATTTCCTACATCATAGTATTTTTTTTATAATTTTTAGACATTAAATAAATTAAATTATTTATGACATCATTATGATGCGGCGATGACCTCATTATTTAATGATTTTAATAAAATGAAACGATAATGTACAATACAAGGCCTACACTTGTAAAAAACCTATTGGTAGGGTATATTTCTAACCCTTATCACCTTAGCCACGAATTATATAAGTGTGGGACCTTTATAATCCTAAAATCATTGTATAATAATGTAAAATTTCCCTACTTTCCAAGAGTGCCCTTCTCTCCTCTTATAAAAGGCCCCCACCTCTACCACCTCATTCACAATTTCAAGCAATTTGGCTTGGCCAACCTCTTCCCAAATACTCTCCAAACTTCCCCCTATTACTCCTAGAATCCTCACTTTGGGCATAAATCTTCCCAAGGAAGCCTTTGGCTCAAATCAAAAAGAGTTACCCGATTTTAAGGTAATGTCTTCTCTAATGTTGTTTTGTTTTATATTTCTTCTCCAACCCCCCTAAAATCTTTTTATTCATTTCTTTTGTAACAACACCAGTATCCTCAATATACTAGGATGTTGTTATAAGAAGGATTTGAGCTACACATACACACACCTACATCTAATGGTTAAAGAACATACGGTTTCTGTGGATGGCGAATTTCTGCCTCACGAAACGATGATTGTTCAACACTCATATAACACCATCAAAGGTGGCCATTAATATGTCACTATATATATATAGGATATATAATATGTTTATGTTTTACTTATGCTTCTGTATTTCTCATTTATGGCATACTTTATGATTTCCATTATGGGTAAACACGATAATTTCATTTTAGGAAGTGCGGACTACCGCCCCCTCAATGTGATGTGAATCGTTAATGCCATATGTGGGATGTATAAAGGATGGAGTAAATGATATTATATATGATATTATACTAGAACTATATTATACCTTTATATAATTATGATTTCATTCCATTAAATACGAAATAGAAATGAAAGTAGCGTTCATGCGTACGTACGACTTACTGTCTCCATGAACGGTGCATTTCATTTCTTACCTCTAAACATTATGGAATATTATAAATGAATATATATACTGGATATATATGAGATATATGATATCTATATCATGAATATAATTCTGGATATAATGGATATATCACCACATGAACAACTTGTAATTATAAGAATGTTATTTTTGACTCAAGTACCTAAGATCGACAAAATGACTGTTATAATCATAAATAATCACATAATGTTCATAACATGGTAATAAGGGATATAAAAGGAATAATAAACAAGAAAAAGTTTATTAAGTAAATAGGAATTAACTCTAGTTTATTATTCAGGAGGTTAAAGAACGGTCGAGTCAGGACAGGACGCAAGATAAGGGAACTTCTTAACCCAGTTTCTATTCTTTGGGTTGATCTCCTACTTTCAAATTATGTCATGATATTATTATGTCCTATCTTGTATTTGTACATTATTTATGTGTACTTATAGTGAATACACATTATATATGTACTTTATTTTAAAAAAATGATCTTTTTAAGGACATCGTCTCAATCCCCTTTCCTTGAGGCATATTTGGTTTTATAAACAACTTTATTTTATACGGTGTATAAACCCCTTTGACTTTTACTTTTATTCAAAAGGAATCTTTTTATATGAAGCGTTTTACTAAACAACAAAAAGGGAATGTTATTCTTTCCGTACATATGCGGTGACAACGACTTCTCCGCCGCCGTGACCTTTATTTGAGTTTCGGCATCCTCTATAAGCCATCACTTTTTTTTAAATGAAAAATAAATTACAAAGTTTTAACATTCTTTTATTTTGGTATTGAAAATGGTTTTGAAAGTGTTTTTATTATATCAAGGTGTTGTATTGATATCTTGTGATTGAAATGTGGAAATGTTATGTTTCTTTTATGCATATTTTATGTGATATGATTATGTTATGCTTTATGATATGTTTAAACCTGCTCATATGAGGAATGCATTGGACTTAATAATTGACGGGTGGAGCCCGCTATAGCTCCTCGATGCATCGGTAGGTCTCATGAGACAACCTAGTGTCTTGGCACGAGGCCTTGACAAAATCTTATTTGTGGTCTTGGCACGAGGCCTTGACTACGTGGTTATGATAGTCTGGCATTATGCATTCCATCATTATGAAAGTGGTTATTGATATTGCATGTGATTATTCGACCAGTAGAATATCGATGTGAAGAAGTAAATGGCATTATATCATTTTACTTTTGCCATATTATGTTGATGTTCAAGTTTAAAAGGCTTTTGTTTTAGTTATACATTGCCTTAAATGTTTATGTTTATTTATGAAAGCTTCCGCAATATTTTTATCCTTACTGAGCATCTGAGCTCACCCCTTTCAATGTTTTAATATTTTCCAGGATGTGAAGAAGTATTTTATGAATGACCTGCAGGGATAGTCAGAAGAGGATATGAGTGTGTACTATAGAGACTTTGTTATTGTAGTTTTTCACCTTATGTTGTAATGTAACATTTATGAATGTATCTAGTGTTTCTAAGGCTACTAAACTAATCAGTCATTTGAGACTTGATCTTTTGTGATCATGCCAATGTTACGAAGTAATGCTCTGACTCTGGGTAGCTGGGGTCGGGGCGTTACAGTTGGTATCAGAGGAATTTTAGTACAAACCTTGGAAGCTAGATTTAGACAAACTCTGATTAGAGCACGTAGACCTAAGATGAACTTTGGGGATTAGTATAGAAGAACTTCCTAAAATTTTGGTATTTTAGAGATTTTGTGAGTTTTCCGAGTAATACATCCCTGTCTGGATACGAGCAGGTAGAGGCGGCTCTGGCGCATATGTACCTATGGGTAAAACCCGAAAACACCGCATTGAGCTAGACACGAACGGGAACTGGTGCACGACAACGGACCTTGTTGCACTCTTGGTTACGACACTCCCGGGGGATATGCTTAGGATAATTCCCATTTTCTTTACAAACCACTATGAAGGGTTACGAGTATATACTTCCTCAAAGAAAACATTTTTATGATTATGGATTATATCCATAAATAGTTCAATTTATGTAAAGTGTTTTACAAATATGGAATTATGTATTTTTATTCATAAACTAATCTAGATTATCCCATTGTTTAGAAATGGCACCTAGTGGAAGGAATGGAAACTGTATCAATGCACGCACTCTGTGTAGGGATTTCCCTCCTGCTCAAGATAATTATTGTGGATCTGGAGATACAACTGGTGCTGATCAAATTATTACCATACTGGGACAACTCACTCAGGTTATTAATAATAACCTTACTCGTATGGAGCACCCTGATCCGCAACGTGGAGAATCAATGTTAGACCGCTTCATGAGGCAACAAAAACCAACATTTAATGGGGGTACAAATCCTTTAGTAGCTGAGCAATGGATAAACTCCTTAGAGAAAATATTCCACGCCTTGGGGAGTAGCGAAAGGGAGAAGGTTATCATGGCAGTTTACCACCTCACTGGAGATGCCGATCAATGGTGGTCATTGATTCAAAATACAAAGGAAGATGATGACGTATCGAATATGGAATGGAGGGAGTTCAAAGAGCTTTTATTAGAAAAATACTTTCCTCATGACCATCGAGCAGATATGGAAAGGCAATTTCTGAGTCTAAGACAAAAGGAGGATGAGAATGTCGCAAAGTATGAGGCCAACTTTACAAGGTTGGTGAGGTATGCTGTAGATTATATACGTAACCCAAGAGGTAAGATTGATCGTTTCTTTGATGGGTTAAAACCATTTCTCCGTAGATCTTTAGTATCACAATCTTTCTCAACATACGAAGATATTGTCTCATGTGCTATCAAGACAGAAAAGGAATTCTCTATGTCTTTTGACAACAAAGTAAAGCAAGAGAAGAAGAGAACGGTGGAACAAGAGACAGATATAGGGAAAAAGGGAAAGAAGGATTTTCCATTATGTGATAATTGTGGGAAGAATCACCCAGGTACTTGCCTAAAAGGAATGGGAGTTTGTTATAAATGTGTAGAAAAAGGTCCCCAGGCGCGTGATTGCAAGGGAACGAAAGAGGCTATCAATGTTGAATGCTACAATTGTAGGGAAATGGGGCATTATGCTAATGAATGTCTTAAGCGTCAGGGAAAATTACCTCAGAAAAGGCCAAGGGATCGTGGACAATCTTATGCTGTTACTACAGTTGAAGCGGAATAATTAATGTATTGGTGCTTTTGGACTCATGGATTATATTCTGGTTATTAGAATAATCTGATATATATATAAGGATTGTACTGCAGTACATGTTGTTTCTGTAAGGTTTTAATATGATGAAGGTAATCATATTCTTAGTATGTGACAATAAGAGAAACATTACTTTGTTTGGGGAATCTAATAAATTGATTTTGGAATTAAGAGACCTTTTAGAGAAAGTCTGGACAGAGGTATTTTGGATAACTATAAAGGTTGGAGTGGATTAATTTGATCTTTGGATGGTATTGTTTAAGGTTAAAAAATTTATGAAGATTATTTTTGGAATATTATAATACTATAGTTTTAGGAAAAGGACAACCTGCAGGGTGGGGCATAACCCGTCGCGTCGGACAAAGCTGCAGGAATCGAACCCACAACCATAGTGTGACAGGCCTTTATTTCCTACCACTAGCCTACAAGAAGTCCCTGGTTATTACAAAATAATTTTACTAATCTAAATGGTATGTGTTAATATTTGGAACCTTATACAATTAGGATAAGTATAATATTTTTTAGTTCTATTATCTTTTTGAGTGAAAGACGAGTTGAAGGTTGAAACTCTAATTGTAAAGCATAAATATATATATACCTATCTCTTATTCAATGAATAAATTAATTCTTAAACTTTAGTAAAGGGATATTAAAACAAAAAAATGTGTTATCCTCATACCTTATGTCTTGTTGAACTGATGATATTTTAAATCAACATAGATTGAAGGCTTTGAGGCCCTCAATTTGACAGTTTATTGTGATTGATGACCTCAATCACTACCTACAAATATTTACGTTTTTCCTCCAATTATATGTCTCTAATTGCCACTATTGTTCTCCTTATCGAGATCATAATTTGGTGGCGACTTTCTTATTTCCATTTCCCTCTTATTAAGGCTAAATTTTATTAATCTTATTTCCGATGTGGGTTTTCCACAAAAGTATTTTCTATTTTTAACCTTTTATTTTCAAAGAAAAATTTCAAATTGTGAGGACGCAATTTATTGAAGGAGGGTATAATGAAACACCCCAAACTTCCATGGTACGCTCCTCTTTGAATAATAGAGCAGCGTGTGTTGTACACAACTTCCAATTCTAAAACACCGCGACTAATCATAGTAGCCGTTATGAATAGTAATAACCACTTTTTAAAATTATAGAAATTTTATATTTCAAAATGGACTTCATTTGTGGATTCGGAATATCGAAATTATCCTATGTTGAATTTTTGGTATTTTTCTGAGAACATCTAATTTTTTATGAATAGTGAAAAATACTTAAAAACAACTTTTTTTAATCAAAATAATTTATAGTGATAAATTATACTATTTAGTGGTTTTAAAGTATAATTAGAATATATTTTTACCATTATATCCAATGGTGGTCATTATAATTAATGTAACATTGAAATTGGACATAAACAATTGCCAATCTTTTGATATAAATTGTTTCTTAAGAACACGCTATTTGTTGTGACAGCGGGAATTAATTCTAAAATTAATTAATGCAACATATATGTTTGGAATTTTGTAAAATAGATATCATTTTTGAATTTGGAATATCAATTATAGCTTAGGGTGAAATTTTGGCATTGTTCTGAAAAACATCAATTTTTGTTGAATAGTGAAACCACTAAGTGGTAGTTAAATTACTGATTTTTCGTTTAAATGAAATATTACCACTTCTGTGATTTGATTTTAAAAAATATGACATACATGGTTTTCATTAAGAAGTAAAATGTAGTTCAATGAGATTAAAATAATTTTTGGTGAATAGTAACTTTTAAGTTCTTAATCGCGATTAGAGGTAATTAGTGTAGTTTAAGGTAAAAATAATGTTTTAATAATATGATATGAGCTTGACACATGTCCTACCCTCATTGGATGTTCCATGGCCGACCAAGGTAATCCATGGGTCAACTTGGGGACCCCATGGATCCACTTTAGTTAGAAAATGACATAAATACCTTTTATTTAATGTTAAAGTAAAAAATGACAGAAACATGAAATGTTTTACTAAAAAAAATTTTACATGGGGTTATACAAGTAATATTTTTGACTATAAATATTCATTGAAAATCTAAAAAAATTTCCTACATAATATCAGTTTTTATATAATTTTTAGACATTAAATTATTTAAATTATTTATGACATCATTATGATGCGGCGATGACCTCATTATTTAACGATTTTAATAAAATGAAATGATAATGTACAATCCAAGGCCTAAACTTGTCAAAAACCTATTGGATGGATATATTTTGAACTCTTATCACCTAAGACACGAATTATATAAGTGTGGGACCTTTATAATCCGAAAAGAATTGTATAATAATGTAAAATTTCATTACATTCCAAGAGTGCCCCTCCTATCCTCTTATAAAAGGCCCCCACCTCTACCAACTCATTCACACTTTCAAGCCATTTGGCTCAGCCAACCTCCACCCAAATACTCTCCCAACTTCCCCCTATTACTCTTAGAAGCCTCACTTTGGGCAGAACTCTTCCCAAGGAAGCCTTTGGCTCAAATCAAAAAGAGTTACCCGATTTTAAGGTAATGTCTTCTCTAATGTTGTTTTGTTTTATTTTTCTTCTCCAACCCCCCTAAACTCTTTTTATTGATTTCTTTTGTAACAACACCAGTATCCTAAATATACTAGGATGTTTTTATAAGAAGTATTAGAGCTACACTTACACACACCTACATCTAATGGTTAAAGAACATACAGTTTCTGTGGATGGCGAATTTCTGCCTCACGAAACGATGATTGTTCAACACTCATATAACACCTTAAAAGGTGGCCATTAAGATGTCACTATATTTATATAGGATATATAATATGTTTATGTTTTACTTATGCTTCTGTATTTCTCATTTATGGCATACTTTATGATTTCCATTATGGGTAAACGCGATAATTTCATTTTAGGATGTGCGGACTACCGCCCCCTCAAAGTGATGTGAATCGTTAATGCCATATCTGGGATGTATAAAGGATGGAGTAAATGATACTATATACGATATTATACTGGAACTATATTATACCTTTATATAATTATGATTTCATTCCATTAAATACGAAATAGAAATGAAAGTAGCGTTCATGCGTACGTACGGCTTACCGTCTCCATGAACTGTGCATTTCATTTCTTACCTCTAAACGTTATGGAATATTATAAATGCATGTATATACTGGATATATATGAGATATATGATATCTATATCATGAATATAATTCTGGATATAATGGATATATCACCACATGAACAACTTGTAATTATAAGAATGTTATTTTTGACTCAAGTACCTAGGATCGACAAATGACCGTTATAAACTTAAAGTATTACATAATGTTCATAACATGGTAATAAGAGATATAAAAGGAATAATGAACATGAAAAAGGTTATTAAGTAAATAGGAATTAACTCTAGTTTATTATTCAGGAGGTTAAAGAATGGTCGAGTCAGGACAGGACGCAAGGTAAGGGAACTTCTTAACCCAATTTCTATTCTTTGGGTTAATCTCCTACTTTCAAATTATGTCATGATATTATTATGTCCTATCTTGTATTTGTACATTATTTATGTGTAATTATAGTGAATAAACATTATAGATGTACTTTAATTTAAACAAATGATCTTTTTAACGACTTCGTCTCAATCCCCTTTCATTGAGGCATATTTGGTTTTATAGGCAACTTTCTTTTATACGGTGTATAAACCCCTTTGACTTTTACGTTTATTCAAAAGGAATCTTTTTATACGAAGAATTTTACTAAATGACAAAAAGGGAATGTTTTTCTTTCCGTACATATGCGGCGACAACGACTTCTCCGCCACCATGACCATTATTTGAGTTTCGGCTTCCTCTACAAGCCATCACTTTTTTTAAAATGAAAAATAAATTACAAAGTTTTAACATTCTTTTATTTTGGTATTGAAAATGGTTTTGAAAGTGTTTTTATTATATCAATGTGTTGTATTGATATCTTGTGATTGAAATGTGGAAATGTTATGTTTCCTTTATGCATATTTTATGTGATATGATTATGTTAGGGTTTATGATATGTTTAAACCTGTTCATATGAGGAATGAATTGGACTTAATAAGTGACGGGTGGAGCCCGCTATAGCTCCTCGATGCATCGGTAGGTCTAATGAGACAAACTAGTGTCTTGGCACAAGGCCTTGACAAAATCTTATTTCTGGTCTTGGCACGAGGCCTTGACTACGTGGTTATGATAGTCTGGCATTATGCATTCCATCATTATGAAAGTGGTTATTGATATTGAATGTGATTATTCGACCAGTCGAATATCCATGTGAAGAAGTAAATGGCATTATCTCGTTTTACTTTTACCATATTATGTTGATGTTCAAGTTTAAAAGGATTTTGTTTTAGTATTACATTGCCTTAAATGTTTATGTTTATTTATGAAATCTTCCGCAATATTGTTATCCTTACTGAGCATCTGAGCTCACCCCTTTCAATGTTTTAATATTTTCCAGGATGTGAAGAAGTATTTTATGAATGACCTGGAGGGATAGTTAGAAGAGGATATGAGTGTGGACTATGGAGACTTTGTTATTGTAGTTTTTCACCTTATGTTGTAATATAACATTTATGAATGTATCTAGTGTTTCCAAGGCTACTAAACTAATCGGTCTTTCAAGACTTGATCTTTTGTGATCATGTCAATGTTACGAAGTAATTCACCGACTCTGGGTAGCTGGGGTCGGGGCATTAGAAATACCAAGTTTTATCATATGTATTTGTTTTCTAATATTCACAGGAGGTGCACAATAGTCGAGGGTTCACATTATGTCCAACCTTACATATGACCTATATCAAGTTGGATATATTGATGAATAGTAAAATATCAAACACAATAGTCCTTTTTCTATGGGAGTGTGTTATTAGTGAGAAACCTCCCCATTGATGGACTATAGGATATGATTAGATTCTATGAGTTCATTATCATGTATGAGTCTCTATAGACATGCATGATGAGTTGATGTGATATTTTCATGCTTCACTATGTGCGCTGAACCCAGGAATCACAAAGATGCATCGAGTATTACATCATCAATATTGGTGGCCCTGTATGAAAAGAGATTTAGTAGGTTCTGTGATGATATTATCAACCAATTAGAAGGTGAAGGAAGAAAAATATACACCAGCTGAACCGTTACTATAGATAGCCATTCAAAAGTTTAAATAAAATTACGTTGTGCTGGAATTCATTATGGGCTAACTGAGATTTCCTTGAGGTATTGATGTTTTATGGTTTATTATTGATAGGTTGATGATAGTTTCTCATTTCTTAACAATGAAAAATACCTTTAGTGTTGATGAACTTGGGATGTTCTATATTTGAGAGATAGTACGACGTTACAGGGTCCTATATACTATCATTTCATATATGGATGCCCAATTTTCCTTCACTATTCTAGAAATGGATATATAGGGAATCGCGTACAATGGTGCTTCATAGTAGAGATTACCATATCTAGACAAATTTCTAGTAAGTGAGAATGATTCAGTTTCCACAAAACATGCCTTAATAATTGGTTCTAGATTTTATAGGATCTGTAGAGAATTATATACACTAATTTATTTCACCTGTAGTAATTTCATTCAGGATACAATTCTAATGGATCCATATGAGTCTATTTATGGGAGGCCATGTTGGTCACCCATGCGTTCTTAAGAGGCTGGAGTGGTAGGTATACATGGACCTCATCATGTTCAAGAGAACACAGAATAAGTTTATATCATTCGAAAGTTGATGGATACTTCTCATTCTCATCCCAAATCATATGTCAATCACTGTAGATGACCTCTAGAGTTCGTGGTCAATGATCAAGTTTTCTAGCATGTTTCACAATGTTTGGGACACAAGATAATTATGAGATGGGGTAGACATTCACCATGGTACATCACCCCATTCATGATTCTAGAGAGAGTCATGCAGGTAGCCTATCAGTTGTAGTTACCACAGAGGTACTAGGATATGTGTAACGCATTCTATGTTTCTTAGATAAGAAATTAATATTCAGACCCCTCTCATGCCATTCTACCTAAGAAGGTTGAGTTATAGGTTTATTCACCCTTCTTGTATCATCCAATATATATTTTGAACCATACCAAAAAGGTTTTCAATGGATGTCTAGTTCCTTTAGTATGGTTGTTATGGTAGAACAACTGACTACTTGAATAAAACTAGGAGTGGGAGTTTGATATAAGATAATAGTGCCAAGTGTTATTCTCAAATCATTCATCACCGCATATTGTAAGATCATTTAGTAATGAATTTCATTTTATGGAGAATTTTGGAGGAACCTAGTATTTCTTTGAGGTATATAATCTTTATTATACACCAATTGTGAGTTTAAATGTTCTAAAATGGACTAATGTGGATGAATGTTTTGGTCATAGAGGAATGAGGGAATTTGCGGCTGGTTTGGAGAATCTATTCTAGTTTTGGGGTAAAAATGACCTTGCACATTTTTAGTGCAAACCGTGTGGGGTAGGCCACACAGTTAGTATAAACCTTGTGAGGATGGGAAATGGGGGTGTAGAGGTACCATGGTTTTTAGAAACCACGATGGAGGAGGTGTACGAACGTGATATCAGATAAAACCTTTTGAATCTAGATGATCAAATGGTTTGTAAATGGTTAATAGACGATGATGGTAAGCTTTGTGTTTTACACCTACCGAATAGTCACCCATGCATGGTTTGCATACCTTTTGGTAAACACTACACATGAACCATGTGACCCAACAATTTTTGAGAATTTTATAAATTTTAATTAAATTTAAATTTTTTATAACCAAAAAATGGTCTTCTTTCCCCAGCAAAATAAAATAATTTTTGTGGTCCTTCCTTGAATAACAATTCATGGAATATAGATACCCTCTCTGGATGAACACTAATTCAAGCATGCTTAGTCTCATTCGATATGTATTGATAAGACCTCAATTCTGTTTTCTTTGTTCTATGATCTTCTAGAAATTTTTCTCACTATTTAGTTGCATGATGATTTTACATAATATTAGGTTCTTCGTCTATCAAATAGATTTCTCCCGATATGAGACAAAACGTGTGATTATACTAGATGAGCTATCAAGAACTGACCTAAGGTAGTTGGTCTTGTGTCCTTCTCTCAAAATTGAGATTTTTTTATTGATGATCCATAAACCTATTTTATATTCATTTCCTTACATTGAAATTGAACCCTAAAATCATGTGGCATGTTCTTGGTGATTACAGATCATCATTTATGTTTGTATATATGGTATGTAACATGAATTATATAGAAACTACACCTTAGGTGTCATTGATAGTAAAATGAACCATCTGTTGTATTTTATCCATGGATTCCAAAGAGGTGTGCCTTTTACCCCTTGTTATTGGATTTGAAAGGGAAAAAGTTTCTAATTCAATTTGAGAACAAAATTTTTATGACTTATTAAATTAAATGAATTGAAGTCATGTGATAGATGACTTACCATTGACACATGTCTTGGTAATGGATATTTAAACATGTTCTTCTATAGAGATAATTTCCCATGTGAGTTAATGTAGTGTTTATTCCATGTATTACATGATATAACATTAATTTATCTTAATAATGGTTTTTCCATTTGAGTGGAGTGATGTTTATTCGAGGTAATGGATTTTTTATTCCTTTTATGAGATATATGTTAAAATTCCCCTTTTATATGTTCAATGAAAACATTATATGCTAACCACTGTTATTTTATTTCTTTATGGAGCATGATTTTCCTCTAATGTGAGTTTCTCATGTGGGTTATACATAGACCATAATTTGTAATGGTTTGATTATGCTTTAGAAGATTGATATAAGTATTTTCCCATTTTAGTTAAATGTTATCAATGACATGTATTTTCTTTTTATGCATGTGATTCTTGTTATATTAGAAATGACAATGTGAGTAATTGAATACCCAAGACTTATGAGGTTGAAAAATTGTTGATTCACCATTTGAGGTGATATTTATTTGGATTTCTTGGGATTTGACCTTGACTTGTTTAATTAATTGTACATATTCATGGTAATTTGGAAAATTCTCAATATAAATAGATGGTACATGGATTTATATTATAATTCAATGGATGGAATCATTTGTCTATTGGCCATTGAGCCTCTAGTTATACATAGATTCATATCAGAATTCCATGTATATATTCAATTAGCTTGAAAATTAATTATGTCTAAGTGATATATGTATTCAAATGAAGAATTCCAGGGATAGTCTATGAGGTGTTTCTCTTATACCTATGTGATACTTGGTTTCCAATGAAATATTCATAGGGTATTGACTTATATGTCGAGTGATACATGAAATCCCAATCGATTTTCAATGTACCCACATGAGGTGAATTGATTATAGATCATGATTGTTATTGGGTGCTTCTTTAGAGGCCCTTTAAGGATGGACTCGATTTTAAAGACTTTATACCACACGTAGTGATATACATGGGTTTTTTATAGGTTTTTCATTGATGGGTTGGTAGAGAGATGGTTGATATTATACAAACTGTGAAACTTGAATTCAAACATAGGAATGTTGAAGAAAGAATATTATTTTAAATTGAATAAGTAATGAAATGAAATTATTATGTCTCTACTAAGAGAAACAAAACACATGGATTTTGGGATTATATATAACTTATTAATTTTATGTTTAGTCATCTTGGGATACATGTTCTTACATGGGGGACTCTAACCTTGACCCATATCTCATGTCATCAAAATGTACTGAAATTGATTAAATTTTGTTGATACTAAATGATAACAAAAACTTATAGGATTTTTACATTCAAGTACATCATACATTTTTTGTTATACATCATTCACATCAATTATATATATTCCATGGATGATTTGAATATGGATTGGGATGTTTACTAATGGTATTAAAACTCAAACCCTATTTAGGTCACATTTCTAGACCCATATAGACTATATTATTGTAGATAAGGATAAGGTAAATCACCCTAAATTAAGTGATTTATTTCATCTTAAGAGCTGGGGAGCATGAAATTGGATAGACGATCATGATGTAAGATTGACACTTTTTGACAGTTTATACTTTTGTTATGTGTATGGTTCATATTCCGTTTATACATGTTTTTTTATGATTTATTAGAACCATGTGACATGTATCATTGAGATTGTTTAAGAGACTTATTTTTGGTATTGTTATTTATTTCAATAGTTTTTTAATTTTTTAATTTTTATGAGTGATTATAATTTTTTATATGTTGATTATAATGTGATACACTATGGTGATTAGGGAATAGTCTCCACACTAACACATCAGGGCCCTCACTTTTAGTTGGAAGCCTCTAGAATATGGGGAGATGTTCTAGAGTGCATTTGACCTAGTAGGATAGGAAACTATTTATGGCTATCTAGGTTTGGGAGATTACATTTGATACTCCCATTTTATATTATTTATAAATTTAAAATCTCTTTATGATCAATATTGAAGAATTTAAATTCATTATGACAATAAATAACATAGTATAATTCTAAGGTATCACAAATTAAAAATATTGGGTCATGACATAGATATCCCATATGTGATTTTTTTCATGATTATTTGGTATTCCTATTTGGTTAAAATTCCTCGCATAATTATTTTGGTTTTTAGTCAATGGTTATATTTATATGGATCTTGGATAATATTGAATGTGTTGGAAAATTCTCCGATGAGCGTCCAGATGGAATGATAACATCAGTACATCATGTTCTGGTTATACCTAATCTGTTATTATATAAATTGATTAAAAACATCTACATTACAAGAGGGGGTGAATTGTATAGTTTAAAAGGATCCTTTGGAACTTTTAAAGATGGTAATGTTAAACAATATAAATTCACAAGACCTATTATTTCTATAAACATCCTTGATTTTGGAAATGTGGTTCCAGAAATGAAACTTCAAAAACATTACAAAGATAATGATTCTACCTTAAATCTTATAGAATTATACAAATCAGAGTACAAGTATAAGATAGTATAAGATAGTTATACTTTCTTCAACAACAAAATGCTGCGGAAAACTTATAACAATACAAGTAACAAGTATTAAAATTATTAACCCAAAGAGAATGGTGTACAACAACATTGGATAAAGGTATCTTTATTTACACTTTCATGAAATTCTGTCTTCACCATACCAGGGTATGCCCTTGATACAAATATAGGAATATATCTTTCTATCCCTGCAAGCCCTCATAAATCAAGGTAGTTGGAACCTCTTTCTTTATATCCCCTGAAGTTCTCGAATGTACTCAGCAACATTCAGAGTCGCATGAAGAAATTCTAAACATGATGTTTAGTACGCACATAGGAATAAAGTCTCTCTCTCTAGAAATCACTTTAGTAGCATGTAGTCTTTAGATTAATCAACTTTTTGTGAGCTCTTTCTAATGTGATCCTATTTATAAGCACATCTCCAATGGTCAGCTCCATCCTCCAAATGTCATATTTTTCATTGAATTTCAGAGGGACCTGTACACATGTCACTCAAAAAAATGGTTGGTTAGAAACAGAAAGCACAACATCAGTTTATAACTCAAAAAAGAGTGATAAAAAATATGGTTTGCTAACCAATTTTTTTTCAGAATGTAAGGAAAAATAAAATTTCTAAGTCTAACCTAAAACCATTTGGTCTCTATATTGCATGGATATTGAGTTTATGTCTTCAAAATAATATGGAACCTGAATTTTATAGAATTCCAGAGTATGAATTTCAAGGAAATTTGGAGTCTGAATTCATAAGAATTTGGAGTATGAATTTATAAGAATTTGGAGTCTGAAATGAGAATGTTCAGAGTCTGAATTCAGATAATTCGAGTTTGGACTCAGAATGATCGGAGTCTGAATTTTGAGAATCCGGAGTCTGAACACAGAAAGTTCGGAGTCCGAATTCAGAGAAATCAGAACCTGAATTCGGATCCTGAAAACATGAAGCTATATATCTAAGTATATATAAGAATCCAAGTTGTTGGTTAGGAAATTAAATCTTATACAAAGAAGGAAATTGAGTATGATTATAATATGAATAGTGAAAACATGGTAAGGAAAAATTCCCTTGGGGTAGGAAAATTTTTCTTTTGAATTTAAAATATAAGGAAAAGGAATTTTTCTTAAGATTGAGTTTTTGTGATTTTCAAAACATGAAAGAAGGGAAAAGTCATAAGGTGTCACGACCCATCATCGGGGCCCGTGCCGTGACTACCCCAAGCCTGCCTTCCATAGGCCAGGGGATAGCGACTAGCACCAAAGGAGTAAATCCTGATAACTGGGAAGGTATTGCCTTTAATAATGTAAAAAAACATCCTAGAGTACAAGCGGAAGTAATAAACTAAGTACAAAAGAAAGTTCTGAAAAGTATGTGGGCCAGAATACAAACCCAACTAAAAGTTCACCTACAACTGAATGAAAGTTAAAAAAAAGACAAATAGCTAGAATAATGGAAGCAGCTCCTGGATCGTCCTCCTCGGATCCTACCTGATTGGTAGGTAGAGATAGCGTAGCTCCTGGATCGTCCACCACGGATCTTACCTGAAGGGTAGGTACAGATTGCGTATCTCCTAGATCATTCACCATGGATCCTACATGAAGGGTAGGTACAGATAGCCTCCACAACGCTCTAGCCCATCAACCTCCTCCGAGTGTCGTCTCGCCGTGAAGTCCACCTCCGGATACTGACTCGTCGTGAGGTCCACCTCTGGGTACCGTCCAGTCCTCAAACACTTGGCCTCTATCAGCACTGCCCTTCGTCTGTAACCAACACAACGAGGTGCGGGCATAGCCCGTGCATGGGTGAGGATACGATACTTATTAGGGACCCCGAGACCCATAAGGTCTCACTAAATCCAACAAGGATAATCACAATTAAGGATCTCAACAGATAACCCTTACTCATGTATAAGCCCATACTTATACCTAAGATATCAAGTTACCCATCTCAATCATGAAGAAACACAAATGTTATGAAATCAATGCATAACCACTACCTAGGTATATGCCCATACATATACCTAAGTTATCATGTGACCCATCTCAATCATGTGGTAAACACTAAGGTCATAGACTCAGCTCAAACCAAGATTTTCATTATTGAAACCATAACAGCTGAAGAGCCCTATATCTGGAGTGTACAGTGATCCTGTCATGACTTCAAGGTACTTCTCACTAACCAAAGACTAATGAGGTACTCCTCCTGTCGAGTACCGTGGTTCAGCCACCCAAACACAGTAGTGCTTCCCGCCGGGGTCTGCCACCCAAACACAGTAGTGCATCCCCCCTAATAGCCTGCAGAGGTACTCTCCGATCGAGTACCGCGAGTGTGCACCAAAACTCAGCAGTGCTCGGTCCGCCATGGGTCTGAACCCAAACAAAGTAGTGCTCCGTCCACTGGGCTAGTCAACTCACTCCAAGTCGAGTCGGTCAAACAGTCGTCAGGTCTCATCCGGCTACACAGTCTTCGTACTTCGTATGATCGTCTCTGGGAGGATCTGTTCCATGAGCTACTGGTCGATACTCCGAGTATCACAAAGTCCCATGAAGAAGTATTTAAAGTATCGCATCGTCATAGTGGTCTCAACGAAACAGACAGCGCGTCAATCAGATGCCCGGTCTGTGAGTTATTAACCTTTTCGTCCCAGGGGCCCTGTTGGTTTAATGTGCGAACCAACCCGGCCGTATCTCAACTGTACCCCAAAATACAATAGGGTATACACGTAGGTACCGTTTCTCAACTTGATCACCAACGTCGCTGACGGTTCGTCAGACGGACGTTCGGTATGAAGGTTATCAGCCTTTTCGTTCCAGGGGCCCAGTTAGATTTCGGGTACAATTCAACCCGGCCACTATCCAACTACATCAAAATCATATGCAAAGTATGAAAAAAGATATTTCTCATAATGATTAATCCAACAAAGTCGATGGCACGTCAATCAGATGTCCGGGGATCAAGTTATAAGCGTTTCCGCTCCGAGGGTTCGGTTGGTTTCAGGTTCAAACCAATTGGGCCTTACACAAAGTTCCCCGAAACCATGAATGTAATATATCGAAATGACCGTATCGATCCAAGGATTCAAACTCAACTGATGGTGCATTGATCGGAGGTCCGAAGCCCAAGTTATGGACGTTTGAACGAATCTGTCCAAAATTAGGGGGTTCGGGCCCGGTCCGACCCGGCCCGAACGGGGTCGACCTGACCCGGGTCTGGGTCTTGACCAATAGGGCGCGACCCAGCCTGGGTAGCCCGGCCTGGCCGGCCTGGCGCTGGCGCGACGCCTGCATGGCCAGCGGGTGCGGGGGGGGGGGGGGGGGGGGGGGGTTACAACCCCCCGCGGTTGACGAACTGGCGCGACATAAGCTGCGCCGCCCTAATCCGGAATGACCGAATCCATTCCAGTTCATCCCCCACCGCAGCGGCTCAGCCGCGGCAGATTACTCCGGCGGTGCGCCGCCGGCGCCTTCTGTGGACCACCGGACGCACTCTTGTGGTCCGTTTCTCCTGCCATCTTCGCCAACGGTCCTCCCTGGACCCAATCTTCACTGTGAAGGGATTCAAACGCCCTTGCGGCCCGCTTCATCATCGCCCATCAATCCACACGTCAAATAATCAAACCGCGGCCTCTGCGTGGTTTTCCGGCGTGGCATGACGGCACCGTGGCTTCATTCAACCTCAACGGCGTGGCGCGATGGCGCGGCAATTCTTCTCTCTGATCCTCTTTGATTCTGCGTGGTGTCGTTGCACCACGCCTCCTTTGTTCGAGCTGCAATATAATCAACAACAAGGGGGTGGAGGGTCGGCCATGTTCGGGTGGTCCGTCCTCCTCCTGTTACAATGATAACAAGTGGCCCAAAAGTAATGACGAAGAACGACAAGGGATATTTCTAGAAACAAAATGTAATCAACCCCTATAGTTTTCCCCACAATCAAGAATTTCCAACCCGCAAACATATTATTTCACGAATCAACTTAATATTTAGTTGATCCGCGTTCATTGTTTTAGAAGGAAAGAAACATGGGTTCATTAACATTCACAAATTAATTCCCTACCTCGATTCATGATGGTTGATCACTTGACGAAGAAAGGGAAAGCTCTGTTTTTCCATAGATGTTGCCGCGGAATGGCGGCGTTGCTTTGTCATGTGTCGAGATAAAGGAAGATGAGGTCTGCACCTGCGTTCTTCGCATTCTTCAACGATGAGGATGGAGTTCTTCATGGAAGGATTAAACTCTTCAAAAACTAGAACTCTCCCCAAAACTCAACACAACATGCTAAACCCAAATAAAATAATACACCTCTTATTTTATTACTCAAGCCATGCATTTAAAAAATCTAAAATTCAAAACCTAACATACTTAATTAATTGATCTTATGTTGTCAAATTAAATAGTGGTTAGGTGGAATGAATTAATGTGGGAGGTGAGGAGGGGAGGAGTCACTTAATTAAAAAAGGGTTTAGATGAGTTAGGAAATTTCAAAAGGTGGGGGCTCGTGTCGGCCCCACCTCACCCTTAATCCTCTCATGGGAAGTTAACAAATGATGGGTCCCACTACAACTCCCACACCAAGGATCTAACAATTAGAAAAGATAAATTAAGTTGAGACACAACTTTATTTCACTTAAACCGCTTAGTGATGAAATAAAAAATGAAACATTTATATTTTTATTCCCCACTATTTTTACATCAACACTCGAGTAAACGCACCTTCGGAAAAGGTGTTCAAAAGCAATTACCAGTGCTCTGGTTTCATCAGTTCCCTCGGATTTTGATTCCGAGAAACGTTTCAGACATTTGAAAAACCCGCTCGTTTGTTCACTGAATGTACCCGAGCTAAACTTCGGAAATTTATTCTGGGCACACAGGGCCTCGGAATCAGGTGCCGTCAAAAGCCGCAGTCTCGTAAAATTCCAGAGGAATTATGAAAAAATTTTCCTATAAATTCCTAGGTCTTTATATTACTCCCACCTCAGGGATTTACGTCCCCGTAATGCTATAACACAAACTAGGGAAACAAAAGTGGTACTGAGCACGCATCTGAGCATTGTGCTCTCATGTGCTCTATTGGAGGTTCCCTTGCTTCTAGTGAAAGCGCAACTGAGAAATCGACCGTCCCCGTAGGACTTGCTCTTGTTGATCCTCGTTCTCCACTAGAACCTCTGTGAATGACACCCCCTCATCAATGTCTAACTCTCTGCGGTCGATGATATGTGGAGGATCATGCACGTATCTCTTCAGCTGAGGTACATGGATGATATTATGAACCCGGTGGAACTGAGGTGGTACAGTCAAGTGGTAAACCGCCTCGCCTACCCTGTTGAGAACCTAGAAAGGTCTGTTGAACCTCGAAGATAACTTGACGCCTTGGACACATCTTCGTAAACCTTTTCGAGGTGAGACCCGTATAAGGACGTTTTCGTCATCCTCGAACTCTACAAGTCTGCAATTCCTGTTTAGAACTGAAACTCAAAACTCTTGCTGCCACGAGGGTAAGGTTGACCGACTCAAGAGTGATCAGTCGCACCCTCCTATGCATGATTTTATCCTGTTCTGCCTGGGGTTTCCTTTTCGCCGACCAAGGAATACCCCATCCCAACATTGTAGATAAACCAAAACCTTTTTGCCTAATACAGTTAATCTGAGCTTGAACTGTGAATCCAATCCATACCGAGACCAATGTCATAAGGCCTCAACGCTACCACCAAGAGATTCCAACTGGAACTCTCGCCTCATGGGTCAGACCACACTGTCGGCGTAAGTGTGATTATCGAGTCCCCCCAAAGGTATCTCCAAACGTGTGGGTCAAGTCTACGACTTACCGAAAACTCTAGGTCTGGGACATGATTCGTGGAAGGAATGAATGATTCATATCAATGTTTGTTACTATGGCAGATAGTAGTGGACACAGACGGTCCCTGGAATCATTTCTAGAGCCATTGGGTCACACTCCTTGACCGTATGCAGCCACACTCTTACCCTACCCTCCAGCTCCCTGAGCCTGGCGGAGACAACTAAGGCGGGTGGTTGTAGAATGTTAAAATGTACACCACCTCATGCTACTCTCCTATCTCTGCCCCCATGTCTGCTGCTCTGCAGATTTATCTATCCTTAACATTTCTTCTTCTTGAAACATTTGCACGCCCAAGTCTCTGAGACTGGCACTACTTTCCAGCTTTCCCACTGCTAACCTTCACTGACTGCATCCATTCAGCAAAAGAATTCTCAACCACAAAGGTTCTTTATAGGACCCTAACATAAGTAGGAATGCACAGTGAAAAGGTGCTACCTCGGATATCCTTAAACGCATCACGCTCAGAGGTCCGAGCACTATAGCACTAATCAAAACGTGTTCATCGAGTACCCGGAATGCTCGGTACTCCTCAATGAATACTCATCTACCGAAACGTCGTCCTTCCGAAGTTTTATAAGCTCTAGAAAACTCTCAGCCACCTCCTCAAGCCAGTCCTCAGTTTCCAGTGAGTTGGGCTCGCCTCGTAACTTGAGGGTATCTGATGTTGGAACACGTGTAAGGCAGTAAGCCTACACGTGTCACCTACTGGCACCGCTGGTTGTATCTGCTGACCAACAGGTAGTGATGTATAGCTAACACACTACCCAGAGGCACTATCTTAGGCATCCGTCCACGTACCGAAGCCTCATAACTATTCAGACCATACTCATGGTCATTCACTAGAAAAAACTAGTAGCACAGTCCACCATCCACTCTACTAATGTCTCAGCTAGGCAGAAAACTCTATCAATTGCCTCCATCCAGTGCTATGCTATCTGGGAATCTGCCTCGCCTCGTAACCTCAGAGGCCTCTATTACTGGAACACATGCAACGCGCTCTGCCAGCGTGCACTGCTCGCTAGTATGGCTTGTGGCATCTGCTACCCAACAGGTGGTGGTGTTGTTGGTACACCACCCGAGGGTGCCAACACAGTAAAAAGGGACCCGCACCGGAGCCTCGTCACTCGGTGGGTCGTCGTCGAGTACTCTCTCAGAACTCCAACGGACTGTTTGCGTGGAGACATCCTGAACAGATGCGAGACGGTCAATGATTTATACCTAGTGAGCTGACCTAGTTTGATCTAACTTTTAAACTCTTGGAAAAACACATGAAATCCATGTTTTTCGTGCACAAAGTCAGAAATCAGTAGTCAGGGTCCGGGCGTACGGATACGTCGACCACCACACCAACACTGGACTCCCTAAACTGAATACCACAATCGGTACCCTTAACACTATTTCTCCACAGAATGGGAATATCAGAGTTATAAGTTCTGCGGTAGAACCAACTCCTCTGATACAAATTTTTCACGACCCATCTTCGGGGCCCGTGTCGGGACTACCCCAAGCCCACCTTCCATAGGCCAGGGGCCGACGACTAGCACAAAGGCTTAAATCCCAATAATTGGGAATGAATTTATTTTATAAAAGTAAACAAAACATCCTAGAGTAAAAGAAGAAGTAATACACTAAGTACAGAAGAAAGTGTTGAAAAGTAAGTGTGCTAGAATAAAAACACAAGTGAAAGTATAGCTACAACTGAACGAAAGTACAACAGAAAAAGACAAACACCTAGAAGAATGGAAGCATCTCATGGGTCATCCTCCTCGGATCCTACCTGAAGGGTAGGTACAGATAGCGCAGCTCCAGGATCCTCCACCTCGGATCCTACCTGAAGGGTAGGTACAGATTGCGCAGCTCCTGGATCGTCCACCACAGATCCTACCTGAATGGTAGATACAGATATCCTCCACAACACTCTCGCCCATCAACCTCCTCAGAGTGACGTCTCTTCATGATTTCCACCCCCGGATACTGACTCGTCATGAGGTCCACCTTCCAGTACCGTCCAGTCCTCGAACACTCGGCCTCTGCCAGTGCTGCCCGTCATCTGCAACCAAAAAAACGAGGTGCGGGCATAGCCCATGCAGGGTTGAGTATACGATACTCAGTAGGGACCCCGAGACCGTCAAGGTCTCACTAAATCCAACAAGAATAGCCACAAAGAAGGATCTCAACAGAAAACCCTTACTCGGGTATAAGCACATACTTATACCTATGTTATCAAGTAAATCATCTCAATCATGAGGAAACACAAAGGTTATGAAATCAATGGATAACCACTACCTAGGTATATGACCATACATATACCTAAGTTATCAAGTGACCCATCTCAATCATGAGGTAAATAATAAGGTCATAGACTTAGCTCAAACTAGGATTTTCATTATCAAAACCGTAACTGCTGAAGAGCCTCATCTCTGGAGTGTACAGTGATCCTATCATGACTCTGAGGTACTGCTCACTAACCTAAGATTGCTGACGTACTCCTCCTTTCGAGTACCACGAGTCAGCCACCCAAACACAGTAGTGCTTCCTGCCGGGGTCTGCCACCCAGACACAGTAGTGCATCCACCCTAATAGCCTGCAGAGGTACTCTCCGTTCGAGTACCGATGGTCTGCACCCAAACTCAGAAGTGCTCCATCGGCCATGGGACTTCACCCAAACAAAGTAGAGCTCCGTCCACTAGGCTAGTCGACTTAATCCAAGTCGAATTGGTCAAACAGTCGTCAGGTCTCAGCCTGCTACACGGTCTTCGTACTTCGTATTCTCATCTTCGAGAGGGTCTGCTCCATGAGATAATGGTCTATACTCCAAGTATCATAATGTCCCACGAAGATGTATCTCAAGGACCGCCTTGTCATAGGGGTCTCAACGCAACAGACGACACGTCAATCGGACGCCCGGTCTTTGAGTTATTAGCCTTTTCGTCTTAGGGGCCCGGTTGGTTTCGTGTGCGAACCAACCCGGTCATATCTCAACTGTACCCCGAACTCTCATAGAGTATACTCATAGGGATCGTTTCTCAACGTTATCACCAACGCCACTGAAGGTTCGTCAAATGGACGTTTGGTCTGAAGGTTATCAGCTTTTCTGTTCCAGGGGCTCAGTTGGATTTCGGGTACAATCCAACCCGGCCACTATCCAACTGCATCCAAATCTCAGGAGAAGTATGAAAAAAGTTCCGTCTCATCAAGAGGAATCCAACAAAGTCAACGACACGTCAATTGGATGTCTGGGGCTCAAGTTATAAGTGTTTCCACTCCTAGGTCCCAGTTGGATTTGGGTTCGAACCAACCCGGACTTACCAAATGTTTCTTGAAACCTTGAGTGTAGTATACTGAATCGACCGTCACGATCCAAAGATCCCAACGCAACTGATGGTGCGTCGATCGGAGGTCTGAAGCCCAAGTTATGGACGTTTGAACGGATCTATCCGAAATTAGGGGGTTCGGGCCCGGTCCGACCCGACCTGATACCCCCCCTGGGTCGACCCGACCTGGGTCCGAGTTCGGCCCGATAGGGCACGGCCCGGCCCGGCCGGAAGGGCGCAGGCGCAACGCCTGTGTGGCCAGCGGGTGCGGGGGGGTGGGGGGGGGGGGGGGGGGTTTACAACCCCCCACGGTTGACGAACCGACGCGGCATAAGTCGCGCCGCCCCAATCCGGAACGGACGAAGCCATTTTGGTTCTTCCCCCACCGACGCAGCTCAGCCGCGGCGGGTTACTCCGGCGGCGCGCCGCCCCCGCCAGTCGCCGGCGCTGGCGCCTTCTGCGGACCACCGGACCCACTCCGGTGGTCCCTTTTGCCTTCCTTCTTCGCCAACGGTCCTCCCGGGACCCGATCTTCACTGCGAAGGGATTCAAATGCCCTTGCGGCCCGCTTTGTCATCGCCTGTCGATCTGCACGTCAAATAAACAAACCTCTGCCTCTTTGTGGTTTTCCGGCGCAGCACGACGGCACCGCGGCTTCGTTCGACCTCAACGGCGCGGCGCGACGGCGCCACACATCTTCGCCGTGATCCTCTTTGTTTCTGAGCGGTGTCGTTGCACCGCGCTGCATTTGTTCGAGCCGAAATATATTCAACAACAAGGGGGAGCAGGGTCGGCTGTGTTCGGGGGGTCCGACCTCCTCCCGTTACAATGATAACAAGTGGCCCAAATGTAATGACGAAGAACGACAAGGGATATTTAACTAACAAAAAGTAATCAACCCCTACATTTTTCCCCGCAATCAATAATTTTCAACCCGCAAACATATTATTTTGATAATCAACTTAATATTTAATTGATCCGCGTTCTTTGATTTATAAGTAAATAAACATGGATTCATTAACATTCACAAATTAATTCCCTACCTCAATTCACGATGGTTGCTCACTTGATGAAGAAAGGGAAAGCTCCGTTGTTCCATAGACTTTTCCGCGGAATGATGGCGTTCCTTCGTCAAGCATCGAGAAAAAGGAAGCTGATGTCGGCACCTGCGTTCTTCACGTTCTTCAACGATGAGGATTGAGTTCTTCTAGGAATGATGAATCTATTCAAAAACTAGAACTCTCCCAAAAACTCAACACAAAAAGCTAAACCCAAATAAAACAAGACACCTCTTATTTTATTACTCAAGCCATTTATTTCAAAAATCCAAAATTCAAAACCTGACATTCTTATTTAATTGATCATAAGTTGTCAAATTAATTAGTGTTTAGGTGTCATGAATTAATGTGGGAGGTGAGGAGGGGAGGTTTCACTTAATTAAAAAAGGCTTTAGAGGAGTTAGGAAATTTGAAAAGGTTGGGGCTTGTATATGCCCCACCTCACCCTTAATCCTCCCATGGGAAGATAACAACCGGGGGGTCCCACTCCAACTCCCACACCTAGGATCTAACACTTAGAAAAGAGAAATTAAGTTGAGACACAACTTTATTTCACTTAAACGGCTTAGTGAAGAAATAAAAATGAAACAATTATATTTTTATTCCCTACTTTCTTTACATTAACACCCGAGCAAACGCACCTTCGGAAAAGGTGTTCCTAACAAATTACCGGTGCTGTGGGTTAATCGGTGCCCTCAAGTTTTTATTCCAAGCACTGGTTTAAAAGTAAGAAAAACTTGCTGGTTCATTCACTGAACGTACCTGAGCTAAACCTCGGAAATTTATTCCGGGCACACTGGGCCTCAGAATCAGGTGCTGTCAGAAGCCACAGTCTCGTAAAATTCCAAAGGAATTAAGAAAAAAATTTCTTTGAAATTTACGGTTCTTTACATAAGGAAACCTTATTGAATCAACATAATGGGTTTTCAATTGATGATTAAGATAATATGAATGAACAAAAAAACGAATAAGGTACTGAGGAATAAGATTATAGTGAATTTTTGATTGTTCAAAATGTATGTGGGATTATTACTGTGTTTGTGTATTGTAATTATAGGTTCATGTAATATAATCCATCAAATATAAAAAGAATTTTCTATTTTAAATTCGTTATTATCGATTTCAAAAAATATTCTGAATAGTAATGGTAACCGAAATGATAGATTTAATGTAAAGGATATATTTTCATTAAGAGATGTTAGACCTTTCAATTCCCATGATTTTGAAAAAATATGTTTTTTAGTTTTGATGAAGAGTTGATTGATATAGATAATATAACTTTTGAATTATTTCTATCTTTGGAAATGATTATCGAATTTTTGACAAAGTGGTGAATGCTTTCATTGATGGAGTTTACAAAATATTTGGGACATATGTAATATATCCAATAATATTTTTTTATGTAAGGAATGGAAAATCATGCAGGTTTCAAGTAAGGATTAATGGTATTTCTTCTTTTTATAACATTTTAGTAAAAATACATGATGAAGTTATTCAAATTTTTGGTATATGACAATCAATAACTATTTTATGATATATAGAGGATTAATGGTATTAAATTTAGTGACATTATTTAAAATTTTTAGTATTTTAATATCTAGAACGTGTTATAAACATATCAATTTATGAAATAGTTTATGTTTAACCTTATGTGAGGTTTTATTTATTAATTTATATCAACATGTATGAATATTGGATTAAAAGTTATAAGCATTTTTATAGTCGAAACTAGAGATAAGAAACATGACTTGTCATTATATTATAGATCATGCGATTAGTTATGTCTTCATGAATAACAAATTAATTCTCATTTCAAAGAGTAATATCTGGAAATTGATAAATGCAAAAACATAGTATTATATTGTTAATATAAAATAGAAGAAAATAAAATAATTATTTATTCACTTTAAATTACCATACATTAGGATCTTAAAATAAAAGGTTTCCTTATAATAATAATTTTTTATGATATCAATTAAATTTTTAAAGAATATTTTTTTATGTTTTGGTGTTAATTACACATCTCTTGCTCCCTCACTTCTATGTGGCCAATGATCTCTATCACTCTATATAGTTATTTATTATTTTATTCCATGTCTAAATCTTCAATTCCCATATATTCTCTCTTATTTATAAGGATATTATATATTACTCTAGCTAAAAATTTATCATCACTTTATAATTTTCAATTATATATTTTGTTAACCCATATTAGGATGAGTTTTTTATGAATGAATTTTCAATTGTGAAACCATTGTTGACTAATATGAATTTGACAGGAGAAATTCATTTTCAGTGGGGTAGAATGTGGAACCCCTATAATTGGTGAAATATTTATTTCAAATAAATTTAATATTAATACTATTTTCAGTTATATGAACCAATGTGTTTATTTTTCATTACATGTAACACTTAGTTTATCTTGTCTTACATGCAACACTATGTTTATATTGTGTGACACATAGAACCAATATTCAATGAAACCTAGCATATTATTAAAATATTATTATTTAATGTATGGGTTTAAAATAGAAATTAAAATGGTTGGTATTTATTGGATTTAATAAATTATGACAATATGGTTTAAAAAGTATATATAATGAATTATTTATTGAATATTTAATTAGAAATGATAAAATAACTTTTGAATTTTTTGTTATTCTATTTTTGAAAAAAAAATTATATTTTGAAATGTGTTTTACATCGATAAATTAACAAAATAAATTATGGTGAATGTATTTAGTGAAATTTATACTGTATAAATTCAGTATAATTTTCCTTTATTGTGTTTTCTAGAAAATAGATCAGAATAAATCCAATTTTAAACCTAAAACAGTATTTCTCTAAAAAATTAATTTTGTGAACTTCAATGAACTTATATTAAATTTATTTTATAGAATTTTATAAATAATTTATTATAAGAAGTATAATTCATTTTTAATTAAATATATCAATTTTATCTTGGGGTGAATAATTTTTATCTTTTGAAATGTTTTATTGTTTATGAATAGAGAAAATGGTAAATTTTATTTGAAAACTTCTATTTTGCTTAATATATTTATAAAGATAAATTATATATTTATAGAGTATTAATGTGTATTTTAAATATTCATCAATTAAACTAATTTATTCTTCATAATAAATTTTATTATGTATTTATAGTTTTAATATTTGGAATCATTTAAGCCTTTTATTTTTAGAACCCAACTTCCTCACCTCTTATGTGTGAGTAAATTTAAATTAAAATTATCCAATTTTTTTATTTTATGTTAGAAAAATATATTATATAATTTTATTAGAATAATTTATATTAACAAAAAATTTCAAAAAAAGGAAAAAATAATATTTAATGCAATAGAAATTAATTACATCTATAAAGGTAATACTTGGAATACCAGGGGTTTAAATTGAGCTAATTATAATGAAAATGAACTATAAAAATTTCTATAAACTATTTTATGGATATTTTTAGACTAATAAGCCTATAAGGACCTATAATTGACAATATTGGTCCATTTTGACACTAGAAAACGTTGGAGCACACAATGCATTTAAAAAATTTCAAGTGTGCCCTCTCCCCACTTATAATAGGAGATACTGTATCTGCTCTTATTTACACCATCAAACCATGTTTTTCAGACAATAACATCCCAAATCACATCCAAAATCACCTAACATAATCCTAGATGTCATATTATAGTTATAAATACATCCAAAGAATGATTTCAGTGCAAACTATAGGAGGATACTCGAAGATAAGGCAATATTCATCCATAAAAATTATTGTTTTATTTTTTCACCAATCTATTTTATTTATTAATATGACATTATGATATAATAACTTCATAATATTAAATATAATTATCTATATTTATGTGTTTCCCCAAGAACCCTCTTAAATTACATACAGGGGTTATGAAATCATTGTTTGTGTGGCTGGAATACTACCGCCTCGCAATGCGAGGTCATTCGTTTTTTGATTACCAACTCTCACCATTTTTTATAATGATATATTTATTATTTATATATTATATATAAGAAAGTATTATTCTTATTTAAATTTTATATCACACATAACTTTTTGATTTCAGGTTTTTTGGAATATGATAATGTTGCATGTGTGTATAGTGGCCTACTGCCTCACGAAGCGATATGATTCACTCATGGGTTAAATTGATGGTATTAAAGATTTCATTAATGAAAATGCCTAATATCTATGAATTTTTTTAATAATTTTATAATATAATATTTAACATTGTATCTCTCTATTTAACAAGAAAATGGAAAAATGTTCTTGCATAGTAAGACCTACCATGTCCATTAATAGCGTATTTAATATTATATCACTAAATTTTGTGGATAACTAAACATACATAAATAATGAATATATTTGATACTTATTTCATGGATAAAATTATCTATATTATTAAATCATGTTTAAAGTAAGATTAAATAAAATTATAAATCAATACATACACAAAGACAAACATGTAATTACCTACAACATATGATTAACAAGGAACCATAAATAAGTTGTAATGAAAGGACACATGAAAATAATATTTGGTATAATTTGTAAAATTATTTTTCTTTAATATATTTATAATAAATAATATATTTATTTTACAGGATTTTGGAAAGTGTATGATTGAAGTCAAGACATAAGGTTAGGGATTTCTAACTCACTTTTAATTTCCATGAGATAAATTTAAAATTTAATAAATGTAACTATTATATAGTGTATATAATACTAATGAATTTATTATAATTTTATTTTATATAAATATTTAATTATTTAAATATATATTTGTGGATCACTCTTTAATTTGGTTTATGTTAAAAAAAATTCCAAATCGGTAAGGAATTATTTCGTCAATTTTTCTTCTTTTAGACATCTGTAATGTTATGCACCTATATTATTTGAAGAGGTTTATATAAAAATCATTTTAAATTTATTATAATTAATCTACTTTCCCTCATTTTATTTTCATATTCATATTTTTTTTATTATTTCATGGTGCTTACAATTCAATTCTACAAAAGTGGTAATGATTGTATGTTACTATCTCATCATTTACCAGGATTGTTTTTACTATATTTCTATTCATAATATCAAATGATCAATATCTCAATAAACAGAAGGACTATATTCACTATTTTGAATTTCTGGGGAATTTATTTTTTACATTTACTTTTCTCCCATTATATATTCTGGAGTTGAAAAACAATGTTTCTAATAAATATCAACTTTTCAGTCGAATAAATTTATTCTTCCAAAAACATGTTTTCCAAAATGAATTAAAATAATATAACAAAATTTTTAAATTGGATTTATTAATTAATTTTTTAAAATTTTTGCCTTTTCTTTTGAAAGAAATAATAATAAAATTTTCTTAAAAAATTTCAGTTTTGATTTTTCAAAAAATATGGAAAGAATATTTGTTATAATGTGTATGGAATAAATGGAATTTTCCATAGTCAAGACCATTATTTTCTTGGATTATCCCTTTATATTTTTTCTAGGATATTTTTTAAGGAATTTATTTTTAATATGTTTTTTATATTATAATGTTTTCTTAATGAATTTTAATTTTCCAAGTAAAATTCCCAATGATCTTTGACAATATAGCTTCATCTAAGTTGAAATCATATGATATAATTTATGATTTACAAGGGTTTTGAACCGAGGATAAAATTATTATTCAATATCTTAATGTTTTATTTTTATGACGATACGATATTAATGAAAGATGTTTCTCTTTCATGGGTTATACCCTGATAAAACTCTTATTAACGCCGCTTCCATTCATGTGTTATTAGATGATAAAATAATCGTGAAACCCATCTCTTTTCTATATGTTATAATATGTTTAAATGATTTTAAAATAATTTTTTATTCATGGAATATTATTGGATAATGTATTATGATTATGTGGAAAAATTTGGTATTATTTTCATTATGTGGTGATGGTAATATTATAAAAAATGACAGTTCTTATGTTATAACCAAATATAGTGGTTATGTAATAACCAAGGACTATTGTTATGTTATAACAAAATGACAGTGGTTAATTGATAACAAAATAAAAGGTGAAAAAAATATCTCCATCCATTATATTTAATTAAGGATTTTTTCTCACTTGGTAAGAAGGATTGTAAAGTGGTGTTAAATAATTTTAGTAAGGGATATTTTCCACTATAATGGTAGTGGGTGAGACCCTTAATTACTATGAAGGTTTGGGGAGTGAAAGCATTCCACATTGAGGATAGGTAATCCACTAGGGTGGTAGTTCTTCCATCCTTGGATATGTATTTTCATATGGACTTCCTTGATATGTTTTTTAAATTACCTTGACTAATAAAGATATCATTTTATTTTCTTATTTTTATACCACATTTCTATGTTTTATTAAATCATTATACTATCATGAATTATGTTATTTTATTTATATAAGATTCATGTCTTTTTAACATCCAATCCATGTTTTAAGAATTAATATTGTTCCCTAGTATATTTAGGGTTTTGTTTTCATATGTTTTGATTATGTTATCATTCCCTTATGTTCATGTTATTCTTATATATCCATTTTTTACCCATGTTGAGCGTCTAAACTCACCATTTACTGGTTTTAATATCCCTAGGTTATGAAGAATGTTTTAATCAGGGTATTTTTTGAATAGTACTAAAGGAGGAGATATTTTTGTGATATATTATTGATTATTCACTAAATTACAATATTGTGTCCCCATCTTCTAAGAACACTAAACTAATATGGTCCTCAAGAAGGTGTTTTTCTTTTGTATTGAATATTATTCTAAACATATTTGTTTTCTGTGTATGGTTGGATGGGGGCACCATAACACGATTTCGGAAATTTTTTTCATTAACCGAAAAATTGTAAAAATTATTTTTTGTTCAATTTTTTTCTTGAATATGATTTCCAAAAACATCATAAATTTTATACGAGATATCATTTATTTATATAAATTTTAAATGAATTTCATAATTGAATTTCATTATTTCATTAAATATAGTATCATACCTCCCAAAACATATTTCTTTGACCATTCAGATGTATCTATAAAATACAATCCACAAGACATATTTCATGTATCATAAAATATGATTTAAATTGTGGTCTATATGATTCATTCCTTGTACAAGTCAACTGATCCTAGTGTAGACCAATCCCATAAATAAGGTCTTTCATCATACCATGATTAAGGTCGACCATAATAGTTTCATTTCAATATTCATATTACTTTTTTATATGTAATTATCATCAAGAGTATGTTTAATGGATAGAAAAAATCCAAAGGATAATTGAATTTCAAGAAAATTGTATGGTTTTTCTGTTCAATTTCTTTTCATATATAATTTAGATCTTCTGATACAAATTATATGCATATATTTTATAATAAATCATTGATTAAATGATAGTGTTGAAAAGGATAATTTAAACATCAATTCTAACATGGAACTCTTAAACATTGGAATTCAGTTGAGCATTATTATCATGAGCTTGGAAATAAAATAGTCATGGAATATTTGAACCGATTTTTCATGAACATTAACTAAATATTGATGATATATTAAAATTAAATAATTAAAACCCAATCGATTTGAAATTTTGATTTAATAAAGTATTAGATCGATTTTTTATTTATTAAATCTTCATATATATATATATATATATATAATGTGGTTGTTTATAATGTTTTCCCAGTTAATAGATAGTTTATATTGTCAATTGGGGGGGTATTTGAAAAAAATCAATTTTTAAAACAAAAATATAAATAATTTAAGGATAATTATATATTATCATAATATAATTTTATATTAGTTCAGGTCAATAGGATATTATATCTACTCTTTGAAAGACTATATCCCTGAGAGGTACAAAATCCATAAAAAATTACTTCTATATTCTATTCATAATCAGGTTATAACTTTCATTTTATAGTAGAGATACTACCAAAGAGCAACGTAAAAATTCAAGGGGTGTCACAACCAGGTCACTACCATTAATTTTTTACATAGAGGCACAACAAAAATAACTTCTACCATAGGAATATTTTTTAGAAAATATCTTTCTTGTGTATGGGAAAACCATTATCCAATACAATATGGAAAATAGAAATGATAATGAATTAAACCTCCCCAAAAATAAATTTATCAAATAATGATTAACTAGTGTAGTATCTTGTTTGACTAAGTAAATAGGTTAATCATATTGATTTTTAAAAAAATATTAATGCATTAGTTATTGTGATAAATATTTCCAGTATATATATGTCAATAAATAAGTTATGGTTTTTATCTATATTTAATAATATTTCTCTAAATTATTCACTATTTAAAATACTCATTCAACGGAAGAGAATATATTAATATAAATATTAATATAATAAAATATGTAATTTATAAGAAACAATTTGATCATATCCAACCAGTTGTTAGGGAATCTATTTCCAAAAATTTGGATTCAAACAATAGCAATGAACTTATATGATTAGAGTATTGAATAATTCCCCACGGAAATATTTCTTCTACCAATTTAACACAATCAAAAAATGATAAACACAATAAGTAATTTCACTGTAATTTTAGTCCTTAAATAAAACAATAATAATTAATTATATAAAAAATAATCTGATAATAAATTTTAAAAATATTAATGCTAATGAATTTAATAGTAATAAAATTATATAAAATGATCAAAAAAAAATTTCATAAGGGTCGTATCTTAAGAAAATTTTTGATTCAAACACATTTGATCCTTATAATTTGTGAAAATGTCATATATTTTAACATCATAATACAAATTGAACAGGGAATCCAAAATGTATTATATTAAAATAAAAATTTATTTGAGTAAGATTTAAATTACACTATAAAATAAAATACTAAAAACTGTAATGTAAAACAATAATAAATTTTAAAAAAACATCATATGTTTATTAAAACTAATTAGAATATTTCACAATTAAAAAATTTAATTGCTATAAAGAATCCTATAATATACATAGGAATATGAATAAAATCTAGAAGCACAATAAAAAATAAGATCCTTGAGAAGAGAATGTATGTGTAATATACTAAACTGTAATATCAATTTTTCATATTTTAAGAGACGTTTGTATATGGGTCATGCCACTATAAAAAAATTAGAATAAATAGACATTAGAGTCATTAGTATTTAACACTGTAATAATTTGATTACATACCTTTTTGAAATTTTTAACCATAAGTGTAACTCCTCATTTCATAAAAGTTAAAACAAAGTAAGTACGGATCATGATATATCAATATTTCAATCATTATAAAAAAATATTATAACACCTAAAAAAAATTAGAAACATAAAAATTTAAGTAATCCCAAAAAATAAATTATAATAATGAAGGATAAATAATAATAAAATTAATTATCTTTATTTTTTAAACATGTAGTCATATTATATAAACATAATAAATTATTTCAGTAAATATGAAAAATGATAAATATTTCAAAACAAAAAAATTATTAATATTTTGGGGGTGTATTTGTAAATACCTAAATAAATAATGTGTAATTGTGACACTCAATATTCTACGCCTTTTTTGATAACTACAAAACCCGATCATCCAAAAATTTAATAATATGAACAATACTCTCGCTTTTACTACTAATCACACTGATAAATAATGTTAAAATTTTATTGATATAAATAAATAACATTCAATCATTATTTAATATATTTATATAATTAATAAACTATTCTGAATATATAGGATAATAAAAAACAAAAACTAATATATATTTTGTAAATTTCCTAAAAACAATGTATAACTTTTATGAAATAGTTATCATCATGTAACATCATAAACTATATAAATAATAAAAATTACCAAATACATGAATATTTTATAAATTTAAATATAAATTACTGATCAGAAACCTGATGGGTAAAAAAATAAAAAACATTCTTTTTAGGAAGAAATATTATCCCTATGGATATTAATAATTCAATACTATTTTATTCATTCATCATACTAGGATTATAATTTATCATTTTAAATTTTTATATGATCATAGAAATCGTAAAAATATCTAACAACTAGTCACCAGTCAGTATGAATTCAAAACTAATATCTCTCTTCGGATCATGATCTACAATATGAGGATATCATACATTTATATTCTTACATAATGTATACAATAATGGATTCATTTAAATAATATTAGTGGAATAATTTTATCATATAATATGAATCCTTTCAATGTGAATGTCAGGATTATTTAATATTTTAAAAAAATATAATTTTTTAGAAATATTTATTACAACAACTATATATTTCTCTCAGTAATATATATATATATGAGAAAATTATTTCTTTTTTTTATGAAATTATAATATTTCCAGAAAAATACATAATAATATAATATTTTTAAAAACTGTCAAAAATCTAAAATGAAACACTAAATACAATTCAAGTAAAAGTAATTTCTTACTGAGTAAAATAAAACATGAAATAGAGAAACATTAACATAAATAATAATCCATTTAAGATAAATCTTGTGGATCAATTTTTTGTTGTTTGGAAATCTTCAAAACATATGGATGTAAAACATAAAATTAATTCTAAAAGAAGTCAAATACAACATACATCCAATCATTTCTTGATAAATATTTTTGAAATAATAATTTCCATGAAATATATTCATCTAGACTACATCATGTACTCATATGGGTACTAAAATTCTAATAGTTCCATTCATAATCATGTAACTATATATATTTTACTTACAAACTCTAATTTTAAAATATTATATCGTATTTTTTATATGTTTTAAATCCAAAAAATAACATCATTTTTTCATAAGAATCTTGGAAGATTCAGTAGTTTCCAAATTAGAAAATCCTTCATTAAAAAATTATGAAGAGAATCCACAGTCATATAATCCATTAAAATATATAAAAAGAAAAATATGAGTAAAATAAAATTTAACAAATATTTTTGGTTCAAATTTACCATAAAAAATTAATTTTTTAAAATCCAAATTATATATACTTTCATATTATAAACGTAACATCCTTCACACCATCAATATATTGATAAGTGGAAAAGTTCATATTTTCCTTCTGTGAAATCCCCATGACAATAATGGATTAAAATAAATTCCAAAGGCGTTAAAGAATATTGGTGGATAATTAAATATTTGAGAAAAAATAACTTGTAAATAATGGCGAATAAACATCCAATCCTCCATTATGGTGAATGAGAAATTAATAATGAATCCAAAGGTAAACCTCGTAAAAAAATAAAAAATTCATAGTGATAGTGGAACCCGGAATATCGATTATAAAACCAAGAAGAAACATGACTCATAAGCCACAAGTGATAAGATCCTAAACCACAACTAATAAATACTCATGCTCTAAGTACACTTGTTATTCACATTGTATCAAGATGAATCAATGGTGAAATATGATATCATTATTTTATAATTATCCCAATATATGATATCTACTAGATTTTCATTCTGACCATGTAGGGGGTGAGTATAAATTCAGTAGGATTTCAGAAACATAAATCCCAACTCACACCAATAGGACAAGAACTAGTTTTCACATTTATATATAATAATTTATACAAAATAGAAAAAACAATTAATATAAAATATTATAAGTTAGTTTCATTGAGGGAAGGTAAAACAATTCATTCATCCATTTTTCAAAAAATCAAATACCCATTCCCATGCTTCCACGCACAAGCACACACACATGAATGTTATGAAAATTTATATAATCATGAGTGGTATCAGATCTATCAACTATGTCAGCCCAAGGTTACAATTATCTCGGTCCCCCAATGGAGTTCTTCCCTTCCTCAGGGTCATGTCCAAAAATGAACTCATACTAACCATGTATGTCAATTTCCATTACAATAAATTTATAAAAAAACTAAATATTTTTTGAAAAACATGTATTCCAACCCCTTTTGTGCATCAATATGATGCCATCATTTTAAAACCATAATTTTAATATTATAACCAAATATTTTTTCAGACAATCATCGAATTTATAAAAATTTACAAATCCATAACCAAAAGGATTTTCCATCAAAAACCATAGAATTATTTTACAATAATTTAAAGAAAAATAATTTATTCAAAACATATCGTTTATGGTTAAGAATATTTATGATGATATTTAAGCCAACAACCTTACAAAAGATTTTGATAATGAGGAATAGAAAAAATTATTCTAGATCGGGCCTCTAAATTTGTTACATTCAAAATATTTGAGCATATATCATAATGAATGGAATATTATAGAATATATTTTTTTATCAAAGGCATCATATATAGTTCAAGGAGGCATTTGAAGAGTATTTCTATGAATAAAGGTAATGAATGATTACTTAATAATTAATCCAGATCTCCAACAAGATATGAATCTCAAAACATGTTCTCTATAACAAAAGTAATCACACTATGTTCCTATAGAAGAAAATTAATTTACAATCCAGGAATAATATGATAACAATGAGTGTTAAGGTGTATTAATTAGGATTAAACCATCATCACCATCATTTTATTTATTTACAAAATATTGAATCCCATTACAAATAAGATCCTTTCGAGGGGTAAAATTAATGATGACTTAGAGAATCACCTCGAACTAAATCCAAGCCTTTGGGGTGAAGGGAGCCCAATTAGGAGAAACAGGTGACCCTAATTTGATGTGTTTCTATAAGTGCATGGTAGTCTTATATGTTTTCCTCTTGTAATACATATGTAGTAAATCCATCAAATTTTTAATTACAAAATTTCAAATATGATTGAGATAAGAGAACATATTTGGAGTAAATGTGATCCCTCATAAGAATTATAAATAATTTTTCCATCCATTTTAACTTGTATGATATTTATATTGTTATGTATATGCTTAATAATAACTTCCATCAACACCCTTTATTTAGCACGAAGAGATTCAGTACCAAATAAATAAATTAATTCATGAATGACCATGGCACTACTGTAATGAAAAAATCTATCTCTAATCATGATACTTTAACTACAGGATCCTTCTTCAATGAGTTTCTGTCTTGTGTTATGAGATTTTAATCAAACACATTGACCTCTTTATTCTCTAGTGGTGGTGAAAATGGGAGATTTGGGATTCAATATAAACATGTTATATGGGAATTCCATTAATACCATTTTCATCCTAGTGACTTCAATATGAAAAAATATTTTTTTAGAATACTCAATGATTTGAGAACCCTATCCCCTTATATTCTTCAACATAATTAATCCCACAGTCCTCATCGATGGATCTAATGATTAAAAAAAAATTTTGATCCCTATTTTTTAACTCTATTTCCATTAAATGGTTTCCCCACAGAACTCGCAAGGTTTTTACAAACATTATGCTAACCATACTCTTTCTCAGTGAACCCAAAAAAGGTTTAATGGATTCCTAGAGGTGGTGTACAATCACTAATAACAATTAGCTACCATAAATACCTTCAATAAATGCAAAATATCAATGAATATCCCAAATATTATTTCAAGTATTATATTAGATAAAATTACATAAACAAAGGTAATTTACATAAAAATATTGGTGAAACATTCTCACAACCTTTCTCATTATGTCCCCAGAAATTATAAAGCCAACTATATTATGAAAATTATCTTCTAATTTCTCTAAAATTTCCATTTTACAGTACCATTTCATTTACAAATCTAACATTGTTGCCCTAATACCCAAGTAAAACTAATGGTTTTCTGCATTCTAGATATTCTCTATCATATCCAATATATGAATCAACACATGAATCAACATTGAAACACATTGGTGATAAATATGGTCTCATTAGGTCACTTGGTCTCAATTAGGATGGTACTTACCCAACTGAGATACATGAGACGCATTGTGAGTTTAAATTATCCTTTTTTTGTACCACCAACACATAAGAAACATCACCCACATATTCATCTATCTCATAAATAAACATGTACCATGGTTGAGACCTGATTATCTTAACCAAAAAGAAAATTCCAATCCTTTTAGATAATCTCATGAACTCATTATAACCAAAGTATAATGGTAAATATCATTGACTATGTTCCACATACAACATATACTGACTCTTAAGCATCAACATTGCATTTTAAAGCATCTGAATATTCTCGGTTGTCTCATGAATTCTAAAATGACATATAACTGTAGAAAGAAAATGATTGAAATATAATTATTTGAATGGATCCATATATATAATGGGAATGTAAATATTATTTTATGATAACTACTCAACTAAAATTCATTACTCCCATGATCCACTAAAATCAATCACACAATCCCAATGAATGGCTGCCAATAATTGGATTTTCCATTATTATTTTCCATCCATTTGAGGATGATAAGATGTACCCATAGTAAACTGATTTCAAAGGGCCTTCTATAAGGATTTACAAAAAATTAGATGTAAATATGGTATCCTCATAGGAAAATCTCAAATCATAAACCCCATGAATATTTATGATTTCTCAAATATCGCGTTTAGAACATTCATCCCCCACAAAGGATATAATAATTTGGATAATATTGTTAAAATTTATGACCAAATCGATAATATCCCAGATAGAATCTTGTTTCAGAATTAATTTTGGTATACTTATCACAAAATTCATAGATATTTCACCACTTCTCCGTATGTTAATCGGTAATGAATTCAACATATGAGCTAGTCATTGGTTAATTTCATTTACATTCTAATTGGTGATGGATTTCAAGATAAACTCCACCAATTTTCTCTTTATTCTATAAAATTAAAATTGAGTTATCAATTCCTCATAATACTTTTAGATACCAGGGAGAACAACCCATAGTGATTACATGAATTTAGAATTTCTTTTATGATAACTAAGTGGAACCACATTATGATCACTAAACCATATCATAGATCTTACTTCAAGAATCCACGCCTAAAATTTCTTTATATTATTGAATTTTGACCTCATAGAAATACATTTTCTATCATATTTTATAATATCCCCTTACTACACCACTAAATCCCAAAAAAAATATATTTGAAAGAAACCCACTATGTTAACATTCTCTATATTATCCATATACTCATTATCTATAACTGAAATTAACTACCATTTATTATAAGAATCATTATCTAAATGTTTATAATACTTATTTTTCAATTAATCTATGGTAGAATTCCCCTTACAAGGTTTATATGTCTTGTTAATTTCAAAAAAATTATGATATTCCACCTATATTAATTATCTTATGTTTTATTACATTTATGATAAAATGTTATTCAATCTATTATGGTCATTTCACACATTAAATTTGTCAATAAATAGATATTTATTCTATGTAATCAAACCATTTAAAATAATATATAGTTACAAAACATTTTTAGGTTTTTTTTTCATGCACCCATAAGTGTCATGAGTTATAAGATGTAAGATGATCCCCCTGTATGAGAACACAACCCAACCAAGAAATGATGTATCAAAAGAAACCATGTATCCCATTTCTAAATCATGGTATATAAGGATATGTATTGAGGTATATTGATCCTCGAGTTCATGTAATGATTTTTTTGTAGAAATACCTCTTATTATACTGAACAAAATTCCTAAAAATTTCCATCTGCATGGAAATTCGTGAAAATTGTTGACCAAAAAAATTTATAGTATCTTACTAATATAATTAAATTGTGTATCTAAAACATATTATCCAATCATTTCCATGAGATAAAATACTATATATTTTAAAATACATGGAAACACTTTTTTAGAGATTACAAAATGAAGTAAAGATACCTTTTATATACTTAAATCTCACATAGAATTATTTTCTGAAATTAGATGCTCATGCAATTTTATTAACACTATATTCAATTGTTCATAATTACCCATTTTACTTCTAAAATATACTAGGATATAATCAATGAAAATCACTACAAAAGATGAAAGATACCTCTAAAATATTTGATTCATTAATTTTATAAATAGTATTGTCTCATTCATGAAATCAAAAAGAATAAGAATATATTAATAATGGCAATAACATCATCAAAAATATATCTTCACAATATCTTCCATCTACAATGGATATTTTTAATACAACAAACTAAAGTCAATTTAAAAGAACATTTGGGATCTCATCAATTGGTAAAAATGTCATCAATTCATGGATTGGGATATTGTTTCATTACCATAATTTTTTTAATCTTCTAATATTATACAAAAAATATATGATATCCATCTTCCTTCTTTAAAAAAGTACTAGTTCATCTCATAGTAATGTGCTTAATAAAATGAACCATTATCTCTCCAACTCTACGAGTTTATTTTTCCAATAACAAAATATTATTGGATAAATCTTATAATATGGAATTGAAATAGGAATATTCCATTTTATGGGATAAATCATGAAGTCGTATTATCATTTTGTTGAAAACCCCATGTATTTATCAAAACCCAAAATGAAACTGGTCTCATATGGTTCAAAAAACCCATTTTCTAATATCATCCAATAAGTCTAGTGTAACTGCTCCAAACATATACGAGTCTTTTTTAAGAATACAAATATATTGTTCTTCTTTAGTTTTATTTTAAATCCATTCTCCCTTAATGATAGTTTTAACTTCATTGGATGATGTGAAACTCACATGCCTTGTATAATAGTAAATATGGTCCTTACATTTCATCAAAAAATTAATCATCAATATCATTTCATAGATGTATAACTCAATGATAGTGAATACCCAAATGTATTATTCCCCCATAAATAGTTACCTTACATGATACAAACTTAATATATTGACACACATGATGAACAAGAGGAGTATAGAATTTCAAAATACAAGTAATCAACACAATATGAAAACTCGTAAAATCCAAAAAAGGAAATAAAATATTCAGTGAATATATATCGAGAATATCCTTCAAGAAGGTATAATTCAAAATAGTCATACCTCATTAAATCAAAAGACCAGATTAATCATCTATGACAACATGATCAAAACCATTAGTTGATTTCATATTTGTTTTATTTTTTCATTATATTCATATTGATATTTATTTTTCTAAGGATTTATGGTGTTCCTAGAATAATCATCGCATGTCTGGTTATAAGAAAGGGGGTTATTCTAAATAGATAAACCAATTGAATAATAGGATATTTTAGAAATAGGTGATGCATTTCTAGTAAAATATCTTGTTGAAATACACAAATAACTTTAGAGATCTCCCATCTGGTTAAAAATTTAATATATATAAGGCGGTGTCATACAATCTCACTTTATATGATCATGAAAGCCATAATAAAATCACCAAGTCTTACTCTTGGGTCATGGATTAAAATTATCCAACCCTTTGATCTAGTTATGATATGATCCAACATATTAGATGTAAGGTTCTTTCTTTATCTTATTCTTAATATTTGAATTCCAACCTCTTCCCATGGTAAAAAATAGTCATACATTATTTTTATTCCTAGAGGTATACATTTCTTCAACCATTTTTTGATTTACAATATTTGTATACTCAATAATAAAAAAACAATCCTAAAGCGAATTTAATATTCTAGGAATGATCAATAATTTATTTTTCCATGACACACTTATAGTAACTACTATGGAGAAGAGGAATAAAATATTAATTTCATAAATAGAATCTTTTCCTGAGAGATACACATGCTAAAGGATAAATAAATCTATTGTAATTACAATTTTAAATCATTGATTAAGGAATTTCTTTTTGGAAAAAAATTCTTTAAAATCCTCCCACATTATTCTATAGATAGATATTTATTAAATTTATAAATCACACAATTGGATTGCTAGATCCTGAAGCATGTAAAACAACAAATTAAGTTTCATCTCTGATAGAATTCCATTAAAATATACCATTTCATTTATTAAGTTATATAATTTTTTTCAGATTCTAAATACCCTCAATCTACAGGTTTATTATTCATTTAAAACTGACCTTAGAGATCGACAGGTAGAGGATCATTATTTTTAATTCATTTATCCACTTATTTAAAAGTTTGAATAATGTTATTTACTAACACTAGGTTGATCTTTGGATCATGTGGAACCACATTTTATACATCATATTTTAGTATGTTACTATAATATCTGCTAGGTTTTATTTCTATTCCCAAGAAACAATCATCACTTAGTCAATATTTACTTGTAAATTAATGCTTAGATGATTTAAAAAAACTATATGAAACATGAATTACAAGTTTAGTTTTCCAAATGTATCCACTATTACCATGATAATTTTATTTTATAAATAATTAAATACCAAATGAACAATGAAATAATAGTAGGAGTTCTCTACACTAAAGCATGATATGTTACACTCATATATTAAACCCACAATGATGATGTTATTCCATTCCTTGAACTTTTATAAAATATAGTTGTTCTAAAACAACCTGGTTAACATGAATTTTTTACAAAATTTTCATATATATAATTTTATGAATACTATAATTTTTTTTTGAAATTGGTATCTCATTATACCCATCTCAAAACAACAGATTGATTGACCACGATTGAATAATTTCGTACCTTATTGATGGAATGAAACTAGTCCAATTTTTAACATCTCACCCCTTATAATATCCAAGATAATTAATAAAGGATCTATGGGTGTTTGGTGACATAAGCAATACACCTGGAGATGGAAATAAATTCTAATGGAATTAATGAGTATTGAGGGATTATTTTCCTTTAATGATAATATAACCCATCAATAATAAATATTAAATATAAAAACCTCATATATGATGCATGAATAAATTAATAATACAACTCATGTATGTGAAATAAAAAAAATAATATAAATATTAAAATTTAACCTAGAATATCAAGTGAAAAACCAAAATAAAACATGATTCATATCCCTCAAGTGAAAAGATCCTTGAAAACACTATTAAAGGATCAAAATAAAAACTCCTCCTGCAATTCCCATGGTGTCATGATTCATCACTGTAGATTTAATATATATTATTTTATCTTATATCCATTAAAAACAGAATTCACCAAACATACCAATGTTTCCAAATATGGGGTTAGTATAAACTCATTATGATTTTCCTAATGAATTCCTAAATCCTTCCACGATGATAAGATCCAGTTTAAAAAAATTTATAAAAAAATTTAAAAAAATATACAATATTATATATAGGAACCATAATCATGTTACGTGGTAGGAAATAATGAAATGTCCTTAAACCATTTCTCATAATTTTCCCCACCCAGTCCCATGCTTCCATAAACGCTACCACACCGATATGAATTCCAAGTGATAGTTTCATACTCTTGATTGAACTCTCAATAGTAAACCTGGTCATCACAAGGTGACCATGATCATAGTTCCCAAATGGAAAACTCTAATTTCATAGGTTCACGTCTAAAAATAATCTCATGTCAAAAAATTTATTCCAAAATCCATGATAATCCATTTCTTGTAAAATTAAATATTTTCAATAAAATCATAAACAAATTGTGCTTTAAAACCATTCTATAAATTTAAAACCGTAATTTTAAATTTATTTTCAAAGGGAGTTTTCCTAAAAATCGCTTAATTTTCCATAGTTTCCAAAGATAAAACAAAAATAGATTTCTATCAAAAATCATATATGTATTTGAATTTTTTGTCAAGAAATATCACTTCATTAAAATTAATTAATTCAAGTTCTATAATTGTGGACATGTGAAAAAAATGCTTTTATCCAAATAGGTGTTGAAAAAAAATAACGACACCTAAATCATCTAGATATAACCCTGAATGTTCTCCCCATAATTAGTTACAAACACATGGTTCATTATTCCAATATCATATAATATATATGTGTGTAGGAATAGATATATGGTTCCACGGGGGAGGATAAGATAATATCTATGAAAAACTTTAATTAATAATAACGTACTGTTTTATCCAAATATATAAAATTCTTTTATTTGATAAAATATTTCTCTAGATCCAAAGGAAACACCTTCAGAGCCTTTGGAGGATAATTAATTAGAGATCAGAAATAATAGGGAAATAATGATGGTTTTTGGGACTTAATAATTATTAATACAAAAATATCAAGTCATTATATACATATTACATGGCAAGGTTACACATTTTTTAAGACGTACACCAACCATGCATGTGATGTTGGACCAGACAAGTAGATAAACTATTCTAGTTGTATGATTCTTCAGTCCATGTTCCAAACATATAATTCTACTATTATACGACCCTGCCTTCTAAAATATTCTCTAACAGTTATATAGACTGTGTTCCAACTATTATTTTCCCATTGTTTTCTAGTACATTGTTTCCTCTAGGCACAACAACTGTTTGGTTAAATTGTGTGCTAAACTTGTGTCATCCTAAGGAACCCCAAAACATATTTCACATTATCATTTATTTGGTTCATTGTTTCTACTACACATGCATCTCGAGTTATACCTACAAAACATGAAAAAACCTCATCAAAAATCTCAAAACCTAACCCAAGAATTTTTAAATATCAAATTATATAAAACCAATGTAATGTAACTCAATCTAACGTAAATAAAATTATCATATATCTTATTTGATTCTACAATTTCATTTTTAAATCATTAACATTGAGTTTTGTTTCATTTCATTCAAAAAACAAGATGAGTTTTTATATAAATACATATTGATATATATCCATTAATAAAAAAATTAACATCTAATTTATGAAATATAAATAAAACATTATCTATATAATCCAGTAAAATCAAAATATATTTTCTTTCGAAATGAGAAAATATATTATCTTTAATAAGTTTCATTATCTTGAAAATATCATTAAGTTACCAATCTAATCATATTTCCTATATTACATCCATATTTTTCATATTTATTTATATAGTGTAATTTATATCTAATAACATATTGATGGTAAGGAGTATCATCTAATTAAAAAAATTATTCATTGAAAAATAGTTTAGCATTCCTCTTATATATTAATTCTATTTTGGATCTACCAATGCCTTTGAAATATCATTTGGAGTATTATAAAAAATTAAATATGAATTTTAAAAAATGTATCATTCTGAATTTATATTATAAAGTCTAGATTTTTCATCACCAAAACATCTTTCAATAGGGTGGTCTCTAGGATTTTTACAAACTCTTGGAAGATCATGTAGATTCTCCATCTCAATAGATAAATCCATTAATTTAGTTCATCTGATATTAGATTATATAATTTCATCATCTTCCTGATATTTTTTAAAATATATATTATTTAAATCCATGTCATCAATACAAAAAAAAAACTGATCTGTAAACAATTAGATCCCATTTATTATAAATTTAATAACCTTCTCTGACATTCAAATTTCATTGAAATATTCTATCATATAATTTGCCCTAAAATTCATTAATAATAAACATGGTATTAAAGATAAAAACATTGCAACCAAACACACTAAAATCTCGACAATTTTGTTTTTGTTCAATTAAGTTACATATATAGGGTTGTCACAAGAATCTCTATAATGTGAATTTATTTAAAAATATAATTATTTTTATGAATCGACTCAACCTTAATGATTTAATTATGATTTACTCAATTAAAACATTTATAGCCATTAATTTTAGTTTCTGATCAGTTCTAAAGATCCATTTTTATAAGGAGTTCTAGGTTTAGAAAAATTATATGAACAAAAATCATGTTAATAAAAAAATTCTAATTAATGTTTTTGAAATTTTCAAAAATAATAATTTATACTAAAAACAGTGATATACCAATTAGCATTTTTTTATAGTATACAGTAGTTTGAAAACATTTATTATTTCACACTTTAAGGTTTTTTAGAATAAAACCATGTAAATATGCTAAATTCATTAATAATAATAAAATAATACATCTTACAATAATTATTACTATTTCAGCACACCAATAGAAGTATAATTGAACAACTTAAAGGGATTTATAAGAGTTCATATATTTTATTGATAGTAAATATTTATTACATTTTTTTCATGAATAAACCAAATATGTGATTTATAACCACATTAAGATTAGGGAAACTAAAGGATTTATTAATTTTTTGATATAGTTCGAGTAAATATAATGTTTTTATGGCCATAGATCAAATTATATTTAAATTTTCAATCTAAATAGTATTTTAACACTTCCCATACTAAACATTTTGTTTAAGAAGTTCAAAAAAATAAATATAATACTTCTGGATAATAACAAAAAATATCTAAAGTAATGAATTTATTATTCATAAATTCAAAAAACATTCCATCTTCCCAAAAATAATAAATACTAAACATATTATTCTTTATGATGTAAATATGTTAATATTTATTAACATATATAGAATTGGAAATACAATGTAAACAAAAAGAATAAACGTTTACACTATATCTGCATCAAGAAGTTAGATTTACAGTATCACATTAATTATAAATGATAAATTATTATGGCAATCCTTTCAGGTTCCATGAGATTCAATTTTCTATGAATGGTTTGAAATTCTTGTGACATCGAATGAATTTTTCAAAAATAAATAAATAACAATCTTGTTTTAGAAGCCTTATAAATTTTCATACTAATAGATTATAAAATATACATCGAGAACACACATATATTTTATATAGATAATAATTATTAATATAGAATATATATAAGTAGAAATAAAAATCCTACGTTCTTCCTAAATATTGTAGTAATGCTTGAGAACATTCATCAGAATAGTGACTACACATTCAATATTTATAACAAATAATATTATAAAAGTTATCTTTCAAGATATTAAAAACATATCTTAATGCATTAGTGGATATTATATATTGTTTCCAAAACCACTATTATTTATCTTCATGTTCTTCATATACATTACATTTTTATTTTTCCCTCACCTTGTTTAAAATATTCAAAAACATCATTCAAATTTATAATCTCATTCTCCATATTTTCAATATCATTCATTTTATTCAACTATAATTTCAAACATTTTCATTAATATAGGATAATGAATTTTTTAATTTCATTATATATTTATAAGAGTCATTTCTTCTTCAACATGATTTTTATTAGATACATGGATTTAATTTTTTGTCTAAAAATATAATATTATATCTCTTTGAGATTTTCCAATCTATTTACATGGATCATCTATTTTAGGTTTTCAATAATAATAATCGAAATTAGAATCGTAATATGAACTCAAATCAGAATCATGAAACTCCTTAGTAGTAAAAAAGAAACAAATTGTATAATCCTTCATGGAACCAATATTTTCTATTGAATAAAAATCCTCAATGAATGTCCATACACTCAATAAATGTCTTTTCTTCTTTCTTTGACTATGTTTTCAATCATATTAATTTATCTCAAGATACAACGATTAACATGGCATTTACATTACATTCATAACTAGGTGGATCCAAAAATTCACTATGAATTATTGTTAACTTTATTGTTTCCATTATGATAAACAATTTTGATAATGTTGTATAAACCATCATGGAGATATTTTCATTCCGTAATATAATTGTAGACTCCATTCAAATTTTTTCAAACATCATCATTTTTAGTTCCTCAAATTTACGAATCCTAAGATTCAACCCTAACATTTACATCTTTGAAATTGAAAGCTATATTTTTGTATATTCATTTTCATTTATGTTCTTAAACTCTAGTTAAAATTTATGTCATGAACTGATGAGTACATCAAGAGTATATCCCTTGAAATATTTATTTTCATCGATGGAAAATTTTTATTAATTCCACTTCATAGTTAAAAATATACCAACTACCTCAATATGGATACTGTTATTAGACGATTTATTTAGATTATAGTGACCGTCGGTTAATATAAATTATCATTACATCATTTTTTGATAAATACTTAATACATTAACCAAATGGTATACAAAAGTCCATATTATATTTTATTTGGAAACATGAAACCACAAAAATTGGTACATAAGTGAGATAAATTATTTCCCATTGGGTTTTCTATGAATATCACCCTTCTTACACACATCATACAAATGATATATCTTCATATCCTGGTGAAATGAGACTTAAAAAAGGGGTTAAATTAGATTACATGTAAGGGTAATTAAATAAGATATGTAATAATAAACATGTGCATAATTTTATGTCAAAGTGATCAGAACATTAGAAGATCATACCATGGATATAAAAGATCATAAACATGAATCATTTAATAAATGTTTGATGTTCATAATATAAGAAACATAAGGAAATCAGGATCCCAATCAATGAAACCATTACATTGGAATAAGACATGAAATTTTGGAAGCTATAGAAGCAAATAAGATGACTTCCATATTAGTCAAGGCATTTCAATAAAGTCCATCATAGTAGTATGGGTTTAATCTGTAACAGCACGAGATTTTATGAAAAATATTCTTTTTAATTTTATTAATGTATTGTGTTGTACGCTACACCAAAAGGAGCTTTCACAACACACATCCTTGATTTTTCTTGCATTACACGCAATCGCAACCTTCCTCGATAGCGTGTGTAGTACGCAATACTGAGTTTTACTAAACAATGATATGCTATTAAAATATTATTAAAACTAGCCGTTATGAATAGTAATAACCACTTTTTGAAATTTTTGAAATTTTATCTTTCAAAATGGACCTCATTTTTGGATTTGAAATATCGAAATTAGCTTAGGGTGAAATTTTGGTACTTTTCGGATAACTTTCATATTCTGATGAATAGTGAAAATTACAAAATTTTAATTAAAAACAACTTTTTTAATAGAAATAATTAATAGTGATAAATTATTAATTTGAGTGGTTTTAAAGTATATTTAGAATATATTTTTACAATTTAATACAATGTTGGTCATTGGATGTAATTTCACATTTAAACCAGTTATAAACTAGTGTCAATCTTTTGATAGTTATTATCTCTTAAAAACACGCTATTTGTTTTGACGACGAGAATTAATTTTTAAATTAGTTAATGCAACTGATATGTTTTGAATTTGGTAAAATAGACATCATTTTTGAGTTCATAATATCAAATATAGCTTAGGCCTAATTTTTGGTATTTTTCTGAAAACTTTCAATTTTCGATGAATAGTGAAACCACTAAGTGGTAGTTAAAAAAACTGAATTGTTCATAAAACTTAATTTTACCGCTTCTGTGAATGGAATTTCGAAAATCCGAGAGACACGGTTAATATCAAGGACTAAAATGTGGTTCAATGAGATGAAAATTTTTTTTGGTGAATAGTAACTTTTTACTTTTTTTTACCACGGTTAATAGTAAATAGGGTAACTAAGGGTAAATATGATATTACTATTACCCTAACACATGTCCTAATTCTATTGGATAAGTGTAATTAGACCAAAAACAACCTTATGAATATAATATGACCATTTAGGTCCACTTGTATTAGATTATGACATTTAATATTATTTTATTTAATGAATAGTTAAAATAGTTAAAATCAATGTTTAATAAGTAAATCATTTTTAATATGGGGTTATACATAAGATAAATTCGACTATAAATATTCATTAGAAAGCTAAAAAGCTTTCCTATATAATGGTATTTTATTTGTAATTTTTAGACATTAAATAATTTAATTTATTGATGACACAATGATGATGCAGTAATTATATTATTAATGAAATATTGACATAATTGATGTTATAAACAACAAAATAAATGTAATTTGAGACTTTTTATGAATTACACTAATTTTATAGGTTACTATGATATATTAGTGTTTATTTAATTAACTTGGTTCGAACATATAATTATGTTATGACTTTCACAAAAATCATATATCAAATAGTGTCAAAATTGACACAAAATAGTTTTTAAATCAAATATTATATTATTAATTGTTATTTTATTCCTAAAAATCTAAGGATAGGCCCAATGACATAGATAAGGATATATATATTAATAATAAACAATTTGGGGTTCTTTTGGCATGTTATAGTAAGTGTATTAACCATATAGTGTAAGAAAACAAAAAGACACGGTAAAAGTTAAATTATTTAACTAATAGTTAAATCTAATTGATAAGGTTAAAATAATAACCAAAACTTGTCTAAATCTTATTGGTTGATAGGATTTCGACCTATCCCAACTTTAGCTTCGAAATAAGACCCTTTGGAACCATTATAAACCGATTTTGACTTTAATATAAAATAATATTTTGAGATATTCCTAGGGTGCCCCTCTCCTCCCTTATAAAAGGACACCTCCTCCCTCTCTTCCTCACACAACTTTGAGCCTTCATGCTCGGCCAAACCCTGCAAAATTCTCTTCTCCACTTCCCTAGAAACATCCTAGTGGTTCTGGTCTTCCTCAAAGTCCAGTTTTAGTGCCCTAAGAGGAGGTCTCAAAAAGGCGCTTCAAAGAAGAGGTAATTTCCGTTACCGATTCTTTCACCTTTATTTCTTTTTCCACTTATTCTTATTAGGTTGTTTCATTATGAAGTAATAACATAAGTATCACTAATATACTGATATGTTATTATAAGTATGAAACAATCCTAATTCACCATCTATCCATCCTACGGAAAACAAAATCACCGCGCGTGCGTACGTACGGAATACCGTCTCCACGCCGTGGTGTAATCTGTTTTTCCACCACCACTGTAATAGGATGGGTATAATTGTGTAATGAGTAACTATATATGATTATTATAAAGTGATATTGATACTTAAATAGTATACATACACTTCAACACAATTCCACGACCATGGGAACGATATCATTGCTCGTGCGTACGTACGGACTACCGTCTCCCCGACGCGATGAGATTCAATCTCAATGATTAACCATTCATGAATGATTATAAAGTATATATAATAAGTAATAATGAAATATATGAAATAATAATGATACTGGATTTATGTAAATTTATATGTATGTCATCTACTTAATTCCATTCACTTCAATAAGGATACGAAAACAGCGTTCATGCGTATGTACGGACTACCGTCTCCATGAACGGTGTATTTCATTCCATTTATCGATATTATATATATATATATATTCTGAATATATATTATATATAAATCATGTTTTACATTCTGGATATAAGTAATCATGATCCAAGTAATCATATTAATAATTACAAGTTAAAAACACGAACGACAAATGAGACGATGTTACCCAAAACACTACTTTAACATGAATTTACAAAAGAACAGGTAATATAAAGTCATAAGTGGACCATATATGATATAATAAAAATGAATATGATTCTGGAATAAGTCAATAACATGATTTAAATCATTATACAGGAGGTTCGGACACTTACAAAGCAAGTCATACCTAAGGTAAGGGAAATATCACAATCTCACTTTTATCTGAGATTGTTTTTACTTTGGTAATTACTGGGGTGTATTTTATCATCCACGTCCATGTTCCCTCAATATGTAATAGTATTTCCATCCTTCTACAATAGTTTATATCCAATTTTACCCTTTGGTAAGTATTTTGTAAAATATATGAAATGAATCTTTTATCGTCTTTGATACGAGGTACTTTTTGACTTTTCCGAAAAAAGTATGAAGAATGTTTTTTTTAACTTATATGGCATGAATGGATTTTTAAAACATTATTTCCAAGAATATTCCTTTAAAAGTTTTCAAGTTTATTTTTAATCAACTTATTTTAGTTTATAATTGTATGACATATTAAGAAAGGAAAAGTGTTTTTGAAGAAGAAAGGATATTTTCCTCAAGAATTCATTTCAAGTGTTTTATCAAAATTATTTTCCATCTAAGATAATATAGGGTTCTGTTTTTATCCCTATTATTACATTGAATTGATTATGTTGTGATGGAATTATTATTATGAATTCCTTTATCTTATATGAATTGTTTTATGATGTCATGTTGTTTAAGAATCTTATTTTTATTACATGGGTTATGAAATGATGTATGGTTTATGATTTTGTGGCACACATAAGAATGGTATCATTATGAGATGGGTGGGACCTATATCTCCCTCCAATGCATTGGGTAATGATTTTATATCTCATGAGATATACATGGATGGAATGGTAGGTTATACCGGTTCAGTGAAACAGGACTGAAACGAGGGTGACTCGGTTCAGAAAGGGACTTTGTCCACTAAGATAGTCTTGACAACGAGTCTTGACTAACAAGAAATGATTCTCTATGATTATGTGTGTATGCCACAAAGTTTCATGTTTTACGTTATGATTATTGGGATTTCATTTCACTACTATGATTTATCCCATGTTATGAAATTATGCTCTCTCTTTTGCAGGATAAGATTTCCAAAAGTTATGTTCTTATGAATATGATGTGATTGATTTTTCTTTTGTTTTCCCTTACTGAGCATTTGAGCTCACCCTTTTATGTTTTCTTTTCCCCAGGATATAAAGAAAGGTTTTAGGTAAAAAAAAGGAAGATCTTTATGGGAGATATTGGAGATCATTCACCACGATTAGAAGATTACGTTCCGAGTTTCCAAAGACACTAAACTATTACGATCCATGTGTGTGTGTTTTTTATTATGTACTAAGTATTCCGAAAAAGTAATGAAATGTTAATGTACGATAAGCTTCGGGTCTCTACAGTTGGTATCAGAGGAAAGGTTTAGTCAACCTTTGGAAACTAGGATGCGAGAACTTTAGTGAGATCCCTAGAGATATTTCTAAGGTGTGTCTAGGGATGTCTCTAAGGTTAAGTATACGTATAGGTTATAGTACTATAATTATGCTAACGATCATAGAATTAAACCTAAGATGTTAGATATTGAAGGTACTCCCCCTTTATTATGATGTTTTCCCTAGCATGATTTTTGCCTCTCACACTATGCTTTTTGGGTTTTAGACGATGGCTGGAACCCGAAGGAACCATGTTGATCAATGCAATGGACAATGCAATGATTTCCCTCCTGAACAAACAAATGTTATGGGAGATGGAGTGCAAAATCTTATTTCTATAGTTACATAAGCTATGAATCATTCTGGACTTCCAAATGAATATAGAAGGGAACAATATTCCATTGAGTCCTTCATGAGGCAACATCCACCTTCTTTCAATGGGTCTTCTGATCCACTTATTGCTGAACAATGGATCAGTACCACTGAAAAGATATTTTCAGTTCTTCAATGTTCTGAACATGATAAAGTCATCTTAGTAGTATATCGTTTGGAAGGTGAAGCTGATCAATGGTGGAATCTTATCAAGAATACGAGGCCAAGAGATGAAATTGAGTCCATAGAATGGGATGAGTTCAAGAACTTGTTTTTCAGTAAGTACTTCCCTCGTATTCTTCGATCAAAGATGGAAAAGGAGTTTCTTGAGCTGAAGAAGAAGGATGATGAATCTGTTGGTATATACGAAGCGAATTTTACAAGACTTGCAAGGAATGCATCTGGCATTATCATCCAACCTGAAAGTAAATTTGATCTATTTTTCAGTGGCTTAAAACCAAGTCTTCGAAGGGAATTAGCTATAAGAGACATCAGTAGCTATGAAGAAATTGTGCGTTGTGCTATCAAGGTAGAAATGGAAGTTGGTGTTACATATACATCTCATGGTTTTGACAAGAAACGAAAGATGGAGTTCAAGGAGAAATCTCAGAATAATGGTGAAAAGAAGATGAATGTTTCCTTATGCACAAAGTGTGGAAAGAAGCATGGTGGAGATTGTCTTAAAGGGACTAGAAAATGTTTTAAGTGTGGAAAAGAAGGTCATCGAGCAGCTGAGTGTCGAAGTAATGGAAAAAGGGTTTCTAATGATGTGAATAAAGAAAAAACTGTAGAGAATACACCACCAACACTTCAATGCTTCAAGTGCAAGGAAATGGGGCATTATGCTAATAAATGCCCTAATCCAAGGGTTAGTGATGATCAACATGAGAAACCACTTAAGGAAAAGGACAAAGGGAAGTCACATGCGATCACTATTGGCGATGTTGAATATGACAACGATGTGGTGGAATGATTAAGTGTTTATGTAATGGGATTCCAAAATAATGTTGTATCATGGAGTATTGGAATATTTATGTATTGGTCTAATGTGGTATTCAAACTGATTGAGATATTTTTGGAAATAAGACGATATGCGCATGTTTCGCGCGGAATCCGGGGATGACCTCCTGGACGGGAGATTGAAACGTTCTGATCGGTTTCTAACGGGTTTGTTCGTAGAACCGGAAACATCCAATGATTCCACATCCGTTTGGACCTACATTCCAAAGGCAGGCGCTCATTAGCTTGTGGGCTAATGAGGCTTGGGAATTTGCATTGGTTGAGAGGATGGGAGGTCGGACTCATCACACCTTTTTGAGGGGAATTATTGTCTACTCCGGGACTCTCTTTATAGATTTAAGTTATGTTCGTGAATCCTTATTACATTATCAAGTATAAAATGTGATTTCCTTTAGTTTTAACAATCAATGATTAAATATGCAAGAAATTTAGAGAATCTTTTATAGGTATTCGAGGTTCTTCATCAATAGAGAATCATCTATATCTGTTTAGAGATTCTTGGTCAATGGTATCCTTCAAAACATTTATATAAAAGTCTCTTGGTCATTTATGATGACGAGGCTGGTTTTAAAGCCACTCAGTGGGGCACTTGAAGTTTATTGTCATTCAGAAGGACAGAGATTATTTCAAAGTTGGGATCGAACCCATAAATGGGCTACCTACGTATCCTTTCTTTTGGAAAAGGAATCAGAACCCACGTAGTTCGAGGAATGGGATATGATGTTTATGATTGATGGCTCAAAGATGAATGTCATAATTACTTTTACACTCTAAGCTCACGTGAGTCATGCTCGGTGTGAGAAACAAGAGGTATTGGTAAAATTTAGACAATTGTGCCATAAAAGATGCAATCATAAGAATCTGTTTTGGGGATTATGTATAGATGACTGCCCAGATAGACGAAGGTTTAGGATTTAATTTTAGGGAGAAAATCCATGAACAGGGTCCACAAAGTTATATGTGCTTCATGGAGATTTGAATACTCTAATCTTGGAGCTTACTCCTAAGGAGGATGCCCAAGTTAGGAGGGGACTTATGATTGGGTTTTATTCCTGAAAAAGAAACCCAAATCAAAGGTAATTTATGACTGGTTAAGAGAAGTTTAAGGGGACTTGGGGCTTATTCCTGAAAAGGAAGCCCAAGGTTATGACTGAGTCTTATTCCTGAAAAGGAAACCCAGGTTAAGGATTAAGATTTGGGGCTTACTCCTGAGGAGGATGCCCAGATCAAAGGTTTTATAACTGGGGATTATTCCTGAAAAGGAGACCCAGGTTAAGGATTCTCTCATTTTAAAGGATGAGGTTGAATGAATGAACTCTCAATCTTTGGTGACATAAAGATATTTAAATCACTAGACATTGAGAGATATTTCACAGAATTCCTTTCAGACAAGGATGTCAAATCAAGAAATCATGCCATAAATGGCTTTGAAGAGTATCTTGAAGACTGAATCTTGAATAGGAAAGGTGAAATGGATTAAGAGGGGTAAAATGGGCAAGATGGGAACCCAAAAAGACAGGGGCGCACACGTCTTTAAAGGCGCGCAAGTCCTGCGGCGGCGCGCAAGTATTAGTCGCGCAAGTATACTTGCGTGACATGAGTGGTACTTGCACGATTTTCAACTAGCATTGAAATTCTTGAGCGACTCTTTAGAAAACCCTTTACAATCCTCTTGAGGTTCTTCCAGAAAAGGGACGCACAAGTTATATTGAAGGAATTAAGTCGGCGCGCAAGTGTTTGATAAGTTTCAACACTTATGCCTTCCTTCTTCTCTTGAGATCTTCCGTTCTAGGTAAGAAATTACCTTAGAAGTGTTCCGGAAGCTTTGAGAAGAGACTTGGGCGTCGGGAGCTTCAATCCGAGTTTCTAGAAAAAGATCCTCTCGATTGGGGGGCCCACAGGGTCTATTTATAGGCAAAAGAAGACCCAGGGTGGTTACCGGGCGGTTACCAATTAGGTCGCGCAAGTCACCTGCGCGACCAAGGTAGCCGTGCAAGTATACTTGCGCGGCAGTGGTATCACTTGCGCGGTGGATTTTCTGTTGATCCTTTGTTCAGGCCTTTGTCGATTTTTGACGTTTTCTTCAAAGGATGAATCACTTTCAGCTGAGATATTCCCTTTTCCGATCTTTAGATTCTGTGACGAAAGGAGCGTCAACAAAAGTCCCCCCTCAGAGTTGGATCCGGAGAGAAATGAGGATTTGACTCTGAGGAAATCGAATCCTTCCAAAGGAAAAGGGAGGCGCGCAAGTTTTTCAGTGCGCAGAGGTCGGCGCGCAAGTCTGCGTCGCGCAGGCCTTAAAGCACTCTGGGTACGGCGTGCAGGTAGGCTTCCGAGCCTATAAATACACGACCTCACCTCTGTATAAGTATCCGGATTTCAGGACTTCATCCCTTCTCGAGCTCTCGCCGCACAGGTCACCTTGACCGCGTAGGTTGCTCTGTTTTCTAGTGTTTTCCTTAATGTCGCGCCACTGTAAAGGTATTTGTACTTGCGCGGTTTATACTTGCGCGTCAACAACTAGTGAGACACACGAATACTTGCGCGCCATGTTTAGACTTGCGCGACTTAAATGCCTTAGCCATTTTTCCAAATTTCATTACAAATTTTATGAAAATAAACCCATTTAAGAGTTAGTTTATTCATCTTTTGTGCAGATTCAGTGGTTCCCAAGGGAATTGAAATGGCTGATGAACTGGCTAGCAAGCGGATTGATGACATGATGAACATTATTGGCCATGATTACTATGATATCTACGACAGCACATTCCCAGATTTGGATAAGTATTTGAAGAAATATCATCTTAATTTCCCACAGAGCATCAACTTGTCTCTGTGTGTTCATGGTCATCTGCAAGGAGTCAATGTTCCAAATGCAAACAATTATACACCTGAGATGCAGCTGCACTGCTACTTCTCTATTTCGGTTATGCTGTGCATTAAGAGTAACAACAATGGTGTGAACTTTCAAATTCTTCCTCCATGTCATTTCCTCGCAGATATGAAAATGGAAAACCCATGGGCTGAAATGTTTTCCACTGCCGGTTGGTGGAGAGAAGACAAACATGGTATTAGAGCAATATCTGAAAAGAGTACTCTCTCCAAATGGCTCTTTACTTCCAATGCTCCATTCTCAAATCCACGTATCCATCTTCCAAGTCTCTTGGACAGAAACAGAGTCACTGTTTGATCAGCAGAAAATTTTCTCAAACCGCACTCAAGAACATCCTTTTACAATTGTTCCAAGAAGAGCTGGTATCACTGCATCTCTTATTGTATCCAGTTGAATGAATGAATTCTAGGTGGTTGCTAATGAAGATCGGGATGCCGTAAATCAAATGAAGTGTTATGTTGACAATCTTCTGTAATTCTTGAAAAGGAGAAGTGATTCCAGTCTGTGGATGTCCTTCTAACTCTTGTGTATCAATGAAAAACACTTTTGTCTTCAATCATTTGTACTTGCATTCTTCCATTACCTGCTTCAAATTTAATTAATCCAATGGGCTTAGTAATCATAGTTTGATTTTTACTAGGATTATTACAAATAACCCTACAAACTTTGAACCTTTTAACTGCTCAATATTACCTAAATCATACAAAAAATGTATATTTAGTGAACTGGAACTTGACTTTTATTCAGAGTTCCTTTGTCTTTTGTGTGGACAGTTTAAAGTCATGCACGCCAGACATAAAGTGGCTAATGTTTAAGGTCGAAATTTCTTTGACCGAAAATGGATTAAAATGGATTCAATTCCTTGACAATTTATCTGAAAACATATTTACCATACTCAAGTATGAGGGAAAAAAATGCAAACTATGGCTTAAGAATATTTGAATCTGAGGAATGATATGAAAAAAGAGCTAAAAGTCATTAGAAGAAGTAGTTTCCATGAATGAAGTTACTATTATTTAACAAAACCCGTTAGGGGGTTGAAATATGCAGGGCCACCTATGGGCATTGGCTGCATAGTCAAATAAAATAGCATCTTTTGGCTGACAAGTCTGTTATGTGGACTGTTTATGCAAGGCCACCTATGGGCACGTGCTGCATAGTCAGGCAAAAGAACTCCCAGAAATTTACTTTCCTAGTGCTAAAAGCCAGTGAAAGTTTATGGAGATTCAAATTTTCGAAAGCATAGAGTTTGTTGTATGGAAAGAGGTACTTGAATATGGAGAAGATATTTCCAAACAAGAATATCGAAGAACTGGATGAATATCACTCCTACGAAGGTCTGACCCAAATGTAGGGAAGAAGAATAAACCATAGACTTGAATACTTTCAGATCATGAAAAAGGATATGGGACAAATATGTTAACGATGGCTATTTTTTGCGGATCCCTACATACTGTCGTTTTAAGACAAATAAGGACAAAAGAGGCATTCTTCCCAAGAATGAAGTTACTATTATCTAACATAACCCGTTAGGGGGTTGAAATATGCAGAGCCACCTATGGGCATTGGCTGCATAGTCAAATAAAATAGCATCTTTTGGATGACAAGTCTGTTATGTGGACTGTTTATGCAAGGCCACCTATGGGCACGTGCTGCATAGTCAGGCAAAAGAATTCTCAGAAGTTTGACATTTCTGTGACTAGAAGTCATGAAAAGGGTTATGAAGATCTGAAAATATTTAAGGTTAGGATTATAACACATAAAGATGGGTATTTTCCAATGTATATAGAGATACATAGGTCAATGAAAACCATAATCATGTTGTGGCTGGGTCCTAAATTGAAATTTTGGACTTCACTACGTATCTCATAAGAATGAGAATCAAGCCATACGTAGTTCTTGAAATGTAGTTTAACGTCGTGCAGGACGAAAGTATGAGTGATCTTAGTTTAAGGTCATATAATTCGGACCATAATAATGAATACACAGTGTGTGTTTTCATGAAGACTTTTCAGCCAAGGGACTGAAAGTGAAATTTGGGGTTAGGCCCAAAAGACTTGGGACTGGATTCGAGGGACACTCGAATGTTCCTACGTATCCCATAAGGATTGGAATCAAGTCCACGTAGTTCTAGAACTACCCTTTGTACAAATTTGGTTCGTACATGTGAAGGGTGAAAGGGGACTTTAGTGCAATGATGGTTTTAACCTAAGATAAAAAGTTTAGGCATTACCATGTATGTACGTAGTCTTTTGAAAATGAAAACCATGATTGAAAAAGAATCAATGTTAATAATGGTTCCTTCTCAAATGAGGAAATCAAAGAATATTGTAGTTTATTGTCATACCGGACAAAAGTGTTGTATAGTTTAATGTCATATAACAAGGACGAAGATGAATCAATGTAAAGATATTGATTCCAGGGGAAGTTTCAAAAATCATCATCATATGAGATGGTGGTGAACCGATGTGAAGAGATTGTTTTTGGGCTTGAACCTTGGGAGGTTGCCTACATACCCAGCCTGGAGGGCAAGGATCAAAGTCCGTGTAGTTCAATTAAAGAATGAATCAATGATCATGTTGTTCTTGTGGACAATGATCTAATAAAAAAAATTGTTGGGACTTACACATTGTTAGTGGCCCAAAGGGAGTGTTATGGTTGATGTTCGCTCTAAGCTCACGTGAGTCATACTTGGTGTGAGAAACAAGAGGTAATAACAACCTTAACGATGTACAGTTTAATGTCATGTAGGACATAAAAAAGGGGACTATGCAGTTTAAAGTCTTACAGTTAGGACTATTGGTGCTGCACAGTTTAGTGTCATGTAACAGGGACAAAATACAGTTTAATGTCATGTAGGACCTATCAAGGATTTTCTGTACAGTTTAGCGTCATGTATTTAGGACGATGGGGATAAAATAGTTTAACGTCATATTGGACGAAAGGGGGACTTTTCAGTTTAATGTCATGCAGTAAGGACAAAAGAGTGTACCATTTTAACGTCATGTCGGACGAAGGTGCGAATAGTTTAAGGTCATATGCATGGACCGTGAATGGTGCAGTTTAATGTCATACTGGACTTTTGAGATTTATATAGTTTAACGTCTTTCCGGACGTGAGGGACTTTTATACTGTTTAGCGTCATGTAATTTAGGACGTCACAGTTTAACGTCTTGCTGGACATAAGGGATTTGTAAATAGTTTATGGTCATATACATGGACCAGGGATGATGCAGTTTAAGGTCATACTGGAAGGTTTATGGAACTTTTTCACAGTTTAATGTCGTGTGGGACGAAGTTGCAGTTTAAAGTCATACTGGACCATTGCTGTATAGTTCAACGTCATATAGCAAGGACGAACTGGTGCTGTACAGTTTAAAGTCATGTAGCTAAGACTAAGGTGAACCAATATAAGGATATCAATTCTGGAGACTTTTTACAGTTTAACGTCATGCTGGACGATGAAATTGCCACACAGTTTAATGTCATGTTTCTAGGACACAATATAGTTTAATGTCATCTTGGACAAAATATAGTTTAATTTCATCTCGGACAAAATATAGTTTAATGTCATCTCGAACAAAATATAGTTTAATGTCATCTCGGACATTGAAGGTAACACAGTTTAACGTCATGTTGGACGAAGTTGTAGTTTAAGGTCCTACTGGACCATTGCTGTATAGTTTAACGTCATATAGCAAGGACGAACTGGTGCTGTACAGTTTAAAGTCATGTAGCTAGGACTAAGGTGAACCAATCTGAGGATATCAGTTCTGGGGACTTTTTACAGTTTAACGTCATGCTGGACGAAGTTGCAGTTTAAAGTCATACTGGACGGTTTAGGGAACTTTTTCACAGTTTAATGTCGTGTGGGACGAAGTTGCAGTTTAAAGTCATACTGGACCATTGCTGTATAGTTTAACGTCATATAGCAAGGACGAACTGGTGCTGTACAGTTTAAAGTTATGTAGCTAGGACTAAGGTGAACCAATATGAGGATATCAGTTCTGAGGACTTTTTACAGTTTAACGTCATGCTGGATGATGAAAGTGCCACACAGTTTAATGTCATGTTTCTAGGACACAATATAGTTTAATGTCATCTTGGACATTGAAGGTGACACAGTTTAACGTCATGTTGGACGAAGTTGCAGTTTAAGGTCATACTGGACCATTGCTGTATAGTTTAACGTCATATAGCAAGGACGAACTGGTGCTGTACAGTTTAAAGTCATGTAGCTAGGACTAAGGTGAACCAATATGAGGATATCAGTTCTGAGGACTTTTTACAGTTTAACGTCATGCTGGACGATGAAAGTGCCACACAATTTAATGTCATGATTCTAGGACACAATATAGTTTAATGTCATCTTGGACATTGAAGGTGACACAGTTTAACGTCGTGTTGGACGAAGTTGCAGTTTAAGGTCATACTGGACCATTGCTGTATGAACCAATTGTAAGAGTCTTGGTTCTGGAAACAATATTTTGTGTTTATACGAAATACTTCTTCAGAAATCTGGCATTAGTTGGAGTCGTGATGTGTTCTCCATCCATTGAAATCAGAGAATACGCTCCATTGGAGTAGACCTTATGTATTGAATAAGGTCCTTCCCATTTTGGTTCAAGCTTGTGAGGCTTCTTTCCTGGTATCATTGGTGTTCTGAGAACCAATACCAATTCTCCCTGAATGAATGAACGAAGAAGAAGTTTTTTGTTAAAAGCTCGTGCTATCCGACTCTGATAGATTTCCAAGTGGTGCAAAGTGCACAATCTCTTCTCATCTAACTGTTCCAATTCATTCAACCGCTTTTGGGATTGCTCATCTGTTGATAACTGATCACAAATGGCTATTCTGAGTGAGGGAAATTGAACTTCAATTGGCAAGACTGCTTCTGTTCCATATACCAATGAATATGGAGTAGACCGCGTTGCATTGCGAGTGGTAGTCCGATAAGCCCATAAAGCATGATAGAGTTTATCAGGCCATGACCTCTTATCTTTATCCACCATCTTTTGCAGTATATTTGAAAGAGTCTTGTTGAAGGCCTCTATCTGGCCATTAGCCGCTGCATGATATCAAGATGAATGGTTGGACTTAATGTTGTATTCTTGATACAATTTCTTTACCTCAGAAGAACAGAAGTTGGTGCTGTTGTCCGTCAATATGGTTTGAGGGACACCAAATCTAGAAATGATGTTAGACTTGATGAAGCTAACTATGCATTTAGAACTGACTTCTTTGAGAGGTACTGCCTCTACCCATTTGGAAAAGAAATCAGTAGCAGTAAGAATGTACTTAAACTGCTTGGCCGTAGCTGAAGGGTAAGGTCCCACCACATCCATTCCCCATGTGGAAAATGGCCATGAGTATTTAGCTGTATGAAGCAACTCTGGAGGTTGATGAATGAAGTTGGCATATACTTGGAATGAATGACACTTCTTTGTGAAATTAACACAATCTTGTATCATTGAAGGCCAGAAGTATCCAAGCCTTCGAATTTGATCAGACAATCCATGTCCAGACTGGTGGGCACCACAGACTCCTGCATGCACTTCTTTTATGATAGCCATTGTCTCTTCACCATCAATACATCTGAAGGGAACTCCATCAAAACCACATTTGTAGAGAATTTTCTCGAGGTGGTTTGGACCATCGTAAAGAGTAAAATTGACCACACGTCGCCGAATTTGTTCTTTCTCGGCTCTATCAGATGGAAGTGTTCCATTTTGAAGGTATTCCTTGATAGGTGACATCCATCCTGTAGTATGACCATAAAGTTCAGGAATGGGACTAATTTCATTAATTTCCTCTGTTCTGACTTGAACATAAGGTGAAATTGCATGACGGTGGGCAATACCGATGGTTGTCTCGTCCCGATTTGGATCTGCTAAAGTTGTGGCTATATTAGCCAGTGCATCAGCTTGAGCATTTTGTGATCTTGGGACATAAGAAAATGTCGATTCTGAAGGGAATTCCGGAATTAACTCTCTGACGTAATCATACAAAGGGATTAATTCTTCTTTTCTGATGGCATAATCCCCATTGATTTGTTTGATTACCAGGTCTGAATCACCTTTCACCTTTAAGTGATTCACTTGTGCTTGAAGTGCTAACTCCAAGCCTGCAATGAGAGCTTGGTATTCATCTTCATTATTGGTACCACCTTCCCACAATAAAAAGGAATAAGGTAACACTGCCTTATCTGGATAAATGACCACAATTCCTAAACCAACTTTGTTGAATTTAGGATTTTCCATTTTCTTCCCTGTTGGACTTCTAGAAGCACCATCAAAATACATTTCCCATGTTTGAGGACTCTCTTGAATAGAGAAAATTTCTTCATCAGGGAGTTCGATATCTGAATACGTGTCTTCCACTGAAGGATGTTCAGCCAGGAAATCAGCCAGAGTGTGGCCCTTAATTGCCTTTTGAGACACATACTGGATGTCGAACTGCTGTAGAATAACCTCCCACCTTTCCAGACGTCCTGTAAGCATTGGACGACTAAGGATGAATTTGAGTGGATTATTACGAGATACCAATTGGACCTCGTGATGTTGCAGGTAGTGTCTCAGTTTCTGAACTGCAAAGATTAATGCTAGGCAGCACTTTTCAATACTCAAATACCGGGTTTCTGCTTCAAGCATAGTTCTAATAAGATAGTAGAGACTATTTTCATTCCCAGCATCATTCTTTTGAGCGAGAAAGGCACCCAATGATCGCTCTAAAGCTGTCACATAGAGGATAAGAGGCCTACCCTCAACAGGTGGCATGAGTACTGGTGGACTCAAGAGGTATTTCTTGAGAACATCAAATGCTTCTTGACATTCTTTAGTCCACTGGTAAGTGACTCCTTTCTTCAATAATTTGGTAAAAGGTAAACTTTTGCCTGCCAAATTGGCGATGAAATGCCGAATATAGGCTAAGTTTCCTTGAAGTCCTCTTAATTCTTTCAAATTCTGAGGAGGTGACATACCAAGGATTGATTTGGTCTTCTCAGGATCGACTTCGATACCACGATGGCGTACAACAAAGCCGAGGAATTTTCCTGAGGTTACCCCAAAAGCACATTTTAAGGGGTTCATCTTCAAATTATGTTATCGAAGCTTGTGGAATATGATTTCCAAATCATCCAAGTGATCAAAACGTTGTTTGGATTTAACCACCAAATCATATACATAGCATTCAACAAATTTCCCTAGAAAAGGTTTGAAGATACGATGCATGGCGCGTTGATATGTTGCACCTGCATTCTTTAAACCAAAGGGCATCACCCGGTAACAAAACACACCTTGAGGAATTCTGAAGGCTGTATATTCCTCATCTTCTGGGGCCATTCAGATCTGATTATATCCAGAATATCCATCCATGAACGAAAGTACTTCATTGCCAGCCGTCGCATCAATTAAGAGTTCTGTAATCGGAACTGGAAAATCATCTTTGGGACAATACCGATTAAGATCTCTGAAATCGATGAAAACCCTAATTTGTATGTTCTTCTTCTTTACAGGGACAATATTAGCCAACCACTTGGGATATTGAACTTCTCTAACGAAGTTAGCTTTGATAAGCTTATCCACTTCAGCCTCGATTTTGGAAGCATAGGTTGGGTGTGTTCTTCTCGCGGCTTGCTTGAATCCTCGATGTTCTTTTGGCAAACCCAAATGATGGGTGGCAACATTAGGATCAAGGCCAGGCATCTCTGTATAATTCCAAGCAAAAATATCTTTATTTTGCTTTAGAAAAGAAATATACATCTCTTGTTCTTCAAGGGTCATGGCCGCACTAATTAAAGTGGGGAGTGGATCTTTCTCTATACCCAGATTTACTTCTCTGAGTTCATCCACAGTGGTAGAGATACCCTCTTCAAATGCTGGAGGAGCATCTCTAAGATCTTCCTCTTCCTCTTCATCATGTGTTATTTCTTCCGTTTCTACTTGCAAAGTAGATGAAAAAATGAAATTGTCATGATCATAAGAGATGTCAAAATTTTCACATTTTGAAGAAGAAGCTTCCATTTCCGACCCTATTGATGATAAAGGGTCTTCTTTGGGAAATAAAGAGGAGATGATGGATTGAGAATCGACATCAATATTCACCTCTGGTGTTGCTATAACTTCTTCTGGCCTGATTAGCGAAGTATAGACTTGTTGGATTTCAGCAGACGAAATGAAAACGTCACCACTTATGCTTTCATCACTACTTGGTAAGTTACCAATTTCTCCCATGTTGTCTTTCTTGATTGTCGTAATTGACATTATGGATCTTTCCATAAGAGTATTTTGATTTGGGCCTATTTTGTCAATTTGACTGATAGGTAACACATAATCTGTACTCACATGTGAAAATGGATTTATTGGAATTTTTTCCAAACCATATGGAGCATTAACTTTGGTAATTTCCTTCATTGTAGATTTTTCTCTTCCCTTCATGTGATAAAATTCTGCCTCAATGTATTGAGACTCACATGTCTTGAACGGGGCCTTATCACCATACAATGTTCCAACTTGACCATCGAAACAGTATTTGAGACATTGATGGTATGATGACGGAATAGCTGCATGATGATGTAGCCAGGGTCTTCCAAGCAAGATATTGAAAGCTGAGTCCTGATCAACAATCATAAAATCCGAATTGGAAACAAGATCTCCAAACTGAGTTCTGAGTGTAACTTCTCCCAGTGGTTCTTGTTCATTTTTATCATATCCTTGAAAAATCATGGTAGAAGGAGATAAATCAGATTCTGTGAGGCCCAATCGACGAAGTGTACGAATGGGCATGAGGTTGACTCCTGAACCATTGTCAATAACAGCTCTTCGAACATCTATACCATTGACTTTTCCAGATAAGTACAAAGGTTTTATGTGCCCATGCACAACATCATCTTCATCTTTATCAGTAAAAGATATCACTGCATGACATTCTGCAGGATTATTCTCTATGTGATAAATTTCAACTGCAGCAATTTCAGCTTCAAACTCCTGAGGACATGACAAAGCTTCGATGAGTGCTTCCCGAAGATCTCTTGATAGATTCAAAGCATCCAAAATTGATAATTTGGCTGGTACTTGGGCCAAGTGTTTCAATATATCATACTTTTGATCTAGAGGCCTGTGTTTCCCAATAGGAATATGCGGTTTAGCAGGTACCTTGGAAGCAGATGATTTGGAAGCTGATGCATCTTGTATTGAAGTTGGCAACATCTTTGGTTTTGGAAAATTAGACTGATTAGATCCATTTACTTGCTGAGATAAAGAAGATGGAACCTTTAATCGGTCTTCCAAAATAACTGTGCCGAAGCTGAGTTGGCCATTGGCAGAAGAACTTGCTTGTTCTTTTTGAGCTCGCTGAAGGGCTCTACCACGAGTTTCTGCTTCATATACAGTGCTAGCAGGGGTAGAATTAGAGTAGTGGCTTCGGAAAGATCCACGTCTTCCCCTATATCCTGAACCTCTAGAACTTCCTCGGGTTCCCTTATTTGATACAGGGAATTCAGGCTCATCAAGACTGAAATATGAATCTGTTAATTGAATCATATTAACAGAACCAAAGATTAACTCTTCGTCTGATAAAGACTCTGCCTGGTTAGCCTGTTTAGGCTGTGCCGTTTGGTGGGACGGTGCCCGTTGCTTTGAAGTAGATGGCATGAAATCTGCCAGAGTCAAAGACAATTTAGGCTTTGATGCATACTCATCTTCGTCTGATTCCTCTTTCTTCTTTGAATTGTGCTGCCCTTTTGAGGATTTGTCCTTTGATTGAGGCTTTACTGCAGCTTTTGTAGGAGACACAATTGGCTTCTTCAATTGTGTTCTCAAAATGGAATGGGTCCGATTGATTGTCTTTCTGACCATCCAATCATCATATTTTTTCGCAGTTTTCCTTTTGACATCCTGCCACTCGCCTCCTTCTTCTGGATCTGTAGTGGTAATACACGCTACATGAGCTGAAGAACCTTTCAATTTGACTTGTCCCAAGTCGACCATCTTTTTCAGGAGGTCTTTAAAGACAAAACACTCCTGGATGGGATGCCCCAACATTTGATGAAAGGGACAATAATTGGTACGGTCTTCATCTCCTTCCTTGTTTGGCCTCTTGGGCACTGGTAATTGAACCAAATTATTTTCCAGAGCTGAAATGAAGTAACCAGGAACTTGCTCACTTCGGAAAGAGTATGTTTTACTCTTCATATCCTCAAATTGTTTTCGTCGTTGATCTTTTTGATCATTTGGACGAAATAGCCTTTGTTGTTGGCGTTCAAGAGGTGGATCTCTTCGAGAAGATGAAGGTTTTGAAGTAGAAATAGGTACAGGTGCCTGTTTAAGCATAACTGTAGCAGTTTCTGCATTACCCATTCTTCTTCCTGGAGCTGATGGAATTACACGAGATTTAACCTTATCCTGTATAAGGGAATCTTCAATCTGTTGAGCGATTTAAGTAAGGTCTCGAAACCCTCCGGTGTATTTCACAGGGATCAATGGCGTGCGTAATTCGTCACGCAAATTTGCCACACAGATTGGCAACAATTCCTCCTGAGGGAGTGATAAACTCAAGGAATACGTTAATCCCTTCCAACGAGCAATGAAATCAGAGACTCTTTCATTCTCCTTTTGCTTGCAGTTTGTAAGATCGAAAACTGTCGTTTTTGGAAAAGTTGAGCTAAACTGAAGAAGGAATTTTTGACGAAGATCCTCCCATCCGATGACTGACCGGGATTTCATGCTTGTATACCAGACAAAAGCTGGTCCTTGCAAGGTTCGCACGAAGCATCTGAGTTTCAATGCTTCTTGCTGCTCTGGAGTTCCCATCATAGGATCACAACAAGATACGTAATGCGTCAAATGTTGTTCAAGGTCGCCTGATCCATTGAAAGTAGGGAAAATAGGGTTTCCAAAACTGGATGGAGGAGAAATTGAATCTACCCATTCAGGGTAAACTTTCTTTTCAGGTTGAACTTGCGCCCGTTTCACTTCCATAGTTTCTAACCGAGCTGTTAATGACTCAATAGTAGTTATTAACTTTTGAGAAACGTCAGGTCGAACTTGGTTTTGGGTAGGTGCAATGAATGGAGCTTGGACAGACGTGGTGGTTGGTGCTGCAACTGATGGTAGTGCTGACAACCGTTGTTGCGTTTGACCCATAGGATTAGACCTCTGTGGGTGTACTGATAAAGGAGGATATTCTTGATCCATCTCAGTAGTTACAACAAATTCCATCGGCTGCCGGACTTCAGCATTCTTAAGAAGAAGACTACTCTGAAGTAGTTCTACATTCAACCTTCTTAATTCTTTCATTTCTTCCTCCTGTTGTGCAAACCTTTGCTCTAATGAGAGAGATTGACCTCCTTCAGAGGAAGGGTGAGAAGTAACCTGATTCTTACCTTTCCCCTTATTGGATCCTTTTCGGAGAGGGGGAAGTGGGTTACTTGAAGGAATACCCAGATTTTGGGTAAGCCTTTGATTACGTGTGCGCACACCTTCTTCATTTAGGTCTGTGTGCGCGACTTCTTGAGCAGGAACCTCTTCGTCTGATCCCTCTGATTGAGCCTCATCTGGTGAATCAGCAGCAACGACATTGATGACATTAATGTATGCATATTGCATGGAATCCTTTCTATCAGCATTTCTGTGATATTGTCTCCTTCTATGTCCATGATGAGACATGGCATTCCGTTGACTTGATCCCTCAGGAATTTCTTGGAGAACCGTCACTTGGAGAGAATCTCCTGACATCTTGGCTCTTCGTTCCTCTTGAGGCTTATTCCCTAATCGAGAGAATACTGACTTTCTCTGAGGGAGGGATTGAAGATTTGAAAAAGTCCCCAGTCCGGTGGACTGGGGGTGTTCCTGCTGCTTCCGCTCAACTCCTCGAATCCCATTCGTTGATTCTAAGGGTTGGGTTAGAGAAGTCCCCAGTCTGGCAAGCTGGGGTGTCTCTTGACATGCTATGTCTGAGATCTTTTTTAAATCTCTCTTGATCTTGCGAATCTTAGTTCGGAAATTAGCTGGATGCATTAACCTGTATCCACTTTTATCACCTGGTTCAACAGACCGTTGGATGATTTCCGAAACTTCTGTCATTTGATGACGTGTTTGCTTCAGACGAGAGGCTTGTGAAATATTCTCGCCTGCTTGATGTAGGAGCAATTCAACAACCTGTTCTCTATATACTTGATTTTGAGAGGAACTAGTTGAAGCTTGATCTCGAGCAAGCTTTTGATTATGAACAAAGTCCATTGACTGTGGCCGGCCATGGGCAATAACATTGCATGAAACCATTTTCGGCGGGCTCTGCTGACTGGAAAGCACTGTGATATATAGTGCTCCGTGAATACGCCATCCTCTGATATGAACATTAGATGGAGCATTGGAAATTAACTGACGCAATCTTCTTAGTGCGCCAAGGCATGAACGTTGAAGGGTTCTCTGTTGCTTTTCAGCCTTCGGATACCGAGAGACTGATAGAGATGCCAAATCAATCTGACGTTGTAACCCTTCTATTATATTAAGATGATTTTCATATTCATCGTAAGATAATACCTTCTTCTTTAATTGACAAAGAGTATTCCATATGTTGAGACGAATATCATGGATTCCATCATCCGTCAACATCTTTGGAATGTCGTACTGGGAATCATCCAAAGGCCAAAACATGACTGGTACTTCACCTTTTGCCAGTTTTTTCCTCATGTTCAGCATTTCCTCTTTATCATTAAATGAAGATTCTTCCACCTGTTTGGACCAGAGTTGGTGTTTCCTTGTTGCTTCATCGGATTCAACAAGATTGGTAGAGGAATCACTATTCATGCTGGAAGATGAATGGCCCAGGGAAGGTTCGGAGAATAACCTGAACCCCAGGCTATCTTCTGATGGAGAAAGAGTTTCACCTGCCGATAGTAAAGCATAAGACATGACTGGTTTTACGTTTTCAAGTTCCTCGAGATAGGAGGGCTTTCTCGTCACTACATTGCCTTCTGAAGAATTTTCGAGACAACGTGAATCACTACTGCGGAGAGGACTTTCGCAGCGAAGTTCATCACCATGAGGAGGACCGTCATGATGGGTTACAACAAAAGATGAAATCTCTTGCTCCTTGGCCTTCTGGCCACACAGAGGGTTCCTGTGGCTCTCATCTGAAGAAGAAACTTCAAGATTGACCGAATTTTCATGAAGCAAGTCTTCATGAGGAAGTGTCTGTTGAAGACCTTCAAAATTAATGTTCCTGTTATTGGGAACTGAGGGAGTAGAATCTTGAATTCCGACAGATAAATGTCTGAGGGCTTCAAGAACTCCATCATCGAGCAAGGCTTGGTTGCAGATTGGCCTTTGATCTCCTGACTGTGCTGGGTGGATCTTTTTCTTAGATGCCTTCTTACTCGCTTTAGAAACCACTTGATGACGAAAGTGATTGCTCTGAGCCGGTGTATGTGCCTGATCAGGAAAGATGGTCAGGTTAGGCTGACGATCATCGCTCAAATCAGGCGTATGTGCCTGACTTGGTTGTCCGTAAGATATGGGGGAGTATGCCCCATAACCCTCTTGGACTGGAACAGATGTGTGTGTCTGTTTCGGAGTGAATCGTTGATGTGTCAGTCCATTGCTAGGGATAGATTTATGTGTCTGTCCCTGAGATGATGCTGAAGTTGTTATGATATCCTGGCAAGCATCCAGAATATGAGCAGGAATTTGCTTCTGCTCTTTCACCATTGACAAAATATGTTTGGTGACTTCAGCCACCGGAACAGGGATATACGTCCATTCCGGGCTTGGAGTAGGTGTATGTGCCTGCTCCTGTCCTCCTTTTCCTGTCAATGAATCCTGACAGTACTCAAGTGTGGAGGCAGAGAGTTTAGTCTGCCCCCTGTTTGTCGTCGGGATTTTTTGACTGACTTCTCCATGCGCTACCAAGCGAGACTGTTGGTAGGCCTGATTAGTATTAGCAGGTGTATGTGCCTGCTAATTACACTTCGCCAAACTCGGTTGAAGAGATCCATCATATGTAGTCAGACGAGCCTGCTGACTAACTGATGATGTATAAGCAGGTGTATGTTCCTGCCTATGGTACTCCGCCGGAATTGCCTGGCGGGATCGGCTTGATGCTGTCAGACGAGTCTGCAGGACAGCTGAATTAAAACGGGCAGGTGTGTGTGCCTGCTCGTTGTTTGCCACCACGTTAGGTTGGTGGACTTCTCCGGAGATGGCAGGGATGACAACCTACCTATTGTTAACCGGATTCCGTCTCTGGCGGTTCATCTTGCCTGCTCGGGTTCGAGGAACCTGAGCTGAATTCCTGGAGTCGGTACCCTCATCATGTTGAGGGCGCACTACCGCACGAGTCTGGCGGCGATTGTTGATGGGAGACCTTGAGAAGGACTCCTGTATTTTTGAATTAAGGCCTCGAGGGGCCTGCTCATTCACTTCCTCGGAATAAGGGAGTGAATGGAAATTACGTTCCGGGTATAACGACCCGAAACGGTTGGAGACGGTAGTCAGCACCGCCTGCTTCTTGATTGCTGGTCGCCGTTGTCCGGATGACCAGGTAGAATTGTTAACTTGGAGGGCTTGACGAGCGGCCTCCAGAGTTGGGATAGTACCGTTGCGACGGTACTCCTTAACCAGTGCATTAGAAACACAGCGTTGAAGACGCTGAGTTGGTGATGTAATCCTCAGAGCGGATGACGTTCCAGCAGGAGTAGCAGCATTGGTTTTCACAGCAGCAGACCTCACAGTAGAGGTGTTCATAGCAGCAGTATTCACAGGGGTGAATTTAAGGAAAGCCATTTCTACAGAAGATCTTGAGAAAAGAGTGCCTGTTCCATGTAACAGACATAATCAAGATGAATCCGGCTACTGCATCTTTTGGATGATTATATGTCAATGATTGCCTTGTTGGCCCAAGGGGCCTAACAGATAAGAAGAACATCACTTTAAATTGGTTAAGGATTCACGTCGGGTTCACCATTTTTGTTTCGCGCGGAATTCAGGGATGACCTTCTGGACGGGAGATTCAAACGTTCCAATCGGTTTCTAACGGGTTTGTTCGTAGAACCGGAAACATCCAATGATTCCACATCCGTTTGGACCTACATTCCAAAGGCAGGCGCTCATTAGCTTGTGGGCTAATGAGGCTTGGGAATTTGCATTGGTCGAGAGGATGGGAGGTCGGACTCATCACACCTTTTTGAGGGGAATTATTGTCTACTCCGGGACTCTCTTTATAGATTTAAGTTATGTTCGTGAATCCTTATTACATTACCAAGTATAAAATGTGCTTTCCTTTAGTTTTAACAATCAATGATTAATTATGCAAGAAATTTAGAGAATCTTTTATAGGTATTCGAGGTTCTTCATCAATAGAGAATCATCTATATCTGTTTAGAGATTCTTGGTCAATGGTATCCTTCAAAACATTTATATAAAAGTCTCTTGGTCATTTATGATGACCAGGCTGGTTTTAAAGCCACTCAGTGGGGCACTTGAAGTTTATTTTCATTCAGAAGGACAGAGATTATTTCAAAGTTGGGATCGAACCCATAAATGGGCTACCTACGTATCCTTTCTTTTGGAAAAGGAATCAGAACCCACGTAGTTCGAGGAATGGGATATGATGTTTATGATTGATGGCTCAAAGATGAATGTCATAATTACTTTTACACTCTAAGCTCACGTGAGTCATGCTCGGTATGAGAAACAAGAGGTATTGGTAAAATTTTGACAATTGTGCCATAAAATATGCAATCATAAGAATTTGTTTTGGGGCTTATGTATAGATGACTGCCCAGATAGACGAAGGTTTAGGATTTACTTTTAGGGAGAAAATCCATGAACAGGGTCCACAAAGTTATATGTGCTTCATGGAGATTTGAATACTCTAATCTTGGAGCTTACTCCTAAGGAGGATGCCCAAGTTAGGAGGGGACTTATGATTGGGTTTTATTCCTGAAAAAGAAACCCAAATCAAAGGTAATTTATGACTGGTTAAGAGAAGTTTAAGGGGACTTGGGGCTTATTCCTGAAAAGGAAGCCCAAGGTTATGACTGAGTCTTATTCCTGAAAAGGAAACTCAGGTTAAGGATTAAGATTTGGGGCTTACTCCTGAGGAGGATGCCCAGATCAAAGGTTTTATAACTGGGGATTATTCCTGAAAAGGAGACCCAGGTTAAGGATTCTCTCATTTTAAAGGATGAGGTTGAATGAATGAACTCTCAATCTTTGGTGACATAAAGATATTTAAATCACTAGACTTTGAGAGATATTTCACAGAATTCCTTTCAGACAAGGATGTCAAATCAAGAAATCATGCCATAAATGGCTTTGAAGAGTATCTTGAAGACTGAATCTTGAATAGGAAAGGTGAAATGGCTTAAGAGGGGTAAAATGGGAATGATGGGAACCCAAAAAGATAGGGGCGTGCAAGTATTTAAAGGCGCGCAAGTCCTGTGGCGGCGCGCAAGTATTAGTCGCGCAAGTATACTTGCGCGACATGAGTGGTACTTGCGCGATTTTCAACCAGCATTGAAATGCTTGAGCGACTCTTTAGAAAACCCTTTACAATCCTCTTGAGGTTCTTCCAGAGAAGGGACGCGCAAGTTATATTGAAGGAATTAAGTCGGCGCGCAAGTGTTTGATAAGTTTCAACACTTAGGCCTTCCTTCTTCTCTTGAGATCTTCCGTTCTAGGTAAGAAATTACCTTAGAAGTGTTCCGGAAGCTTTGAGAAGAGACTTGGGCGTCGGGAGCTTCAATCCGAGTTTCTGGAAAAAGGTCCTCTCGAATGGGGGGCCCACAGGGTCTATTTATAGGCAAAAGAAGACCCAGGGCAGTTACCAATTAGGTCGTGCAAGTCACCTGCGTGACCAAGGTAGCCGCACAAGTATACTTGCGCAGCAGTGGTATCACTTGCGCGGTGGATTTGCTGTTGATCCTTTGTTCAGGCCTTTGTCGATTTTTGATGTTTTCTTCAAAGGATGAATCACTTTCAGCTGAGATATTCCCTTTTCCGATCTTTAGATTCTGTGACGAAAGAGCGTCAACAGCGCATAATGAAGGGAAAATGAGAAAATGAAATGTTTAACAGTATTCATGAGCTAATGATTGATATAAGGACTAAGTGATATCATGGTTTGATTATAAAGAATTTTGAGGATTTTGGTATGTGGAAAGTGTTAACGTTTAACTGCATTCATGTTTTCACTAAGGTTCAATGGGTATTCAATAGAATACATGATTAAGGACTTTGAATGTTTAGAATGAGACCAACAAGACATATCTTATGATATATGGGGATCAACGATGATATTAAATCTCTGGTAATTGTTTTCACTATATTATGAGAGTGGACTGCAGTATTATGGGTAAGCCTAAAGATTGGAATGGATTATGTTGGACATAAGTTAGTATTGTTTAAGGATAGAAGTTTTTCGATATTATTGATGGTATGTTATAGTAATATAGTTTTAGAAAAAGGACAACATGAAGGACGGGCGACAGCCCATCGCGTCAGACAAGGCTGTGGGAATCGAACCCACAACCGAAATGCGACTGGACTTTATCGCCTACCACTGGCCTACAGGAAGTCCCTGTTTAGTAGAAACTAGTTTTATTTTATTAAGCGGTATGATATATGAAGTATAAGTTCATTTTTAGAACCATATACGATTAATCTAACCATAAGATGAACTTATAACTTTTCAAACCTTTTGTTTGAGACAGATGGAATGACCCAACATTCTATTACATGATCTGCTAACACATCACGAATGTCAAATTAAACTTCATTTATTTAAGAGATGAAGTGGAAATTGTCCAAATAACGACCAACGGTGAGACTATACCGAAATCACGAAAGTATTTATTCTAATTCCAATTTCATCAACTTTAGGGAAACGATCTTGAAAACCAAAAATGTCATCCTAGTGCTCTTATATCTGATTAATCAGATGGTACCTTATATCATCACAAATTTATGGATTTGTGATTGTTGGCTTTTCCATAGCCATGTTCTCTACCACTCTCCATCAGAACATGATGGTTAGATTTTTCTTCCATATCCATATTTTCACCTATGTGGAAACCCAGTGATTAGTTTATTTGGGGTAACCATTACGTTTCATACCTTTGTTTTTAAAGATTAGTTTTGGTAATCCTTTTTACGATGTGGGTTTCTATTAAAGAAACTTTCGAATAGTAAACCATTTATAACCCAGACGAATTTCGAGGGCGAAATTCATTTTAAGTGGGGTAGAATGTAACAGCCCGAGATTTTATGAAAAATATTCTATTTAATTTTATTAATGCCTTGTGTTGTACACTACACCAAAAGGAGCTTTCACAACACACATCCTTGATTTTCCTTGCATTACACGCAATCACAACCTTCCTCGATAGCGTGTGTAGTACGCAATACCGAGTTTTACTAAACAACGATATGCTATTAAAATATTATTAAAACTAGCCGTTATGAATAGTAATAACCACTTTTTGAAATTTTTGAAATTTTATCTTTCAAAATGGACCTCATTTTTGGATTCAAAATATCTAAATTAGCTTAGGGTGAAATTTTGGTACTTTTCGGATAACTTTCATATTCTGATGAATAGTGAAAATTACTAAATTTTAATTAAAAACAACTTTTTTAATATAAATAATTAATAGTGATAAATTATTAATTTGAGTGGTTTTAAAGTATATTTAGAATATATTTTTACAATTTAATACAATGTTGGTCATTGGATGTAATTTCACATTTAAACCAGTTATAAACTAGTGTCAATCTTTTGATAGTTATTATCTCTTAAAAACACGCTATTTGTTTTGACGACGAGAATTAATTTTTAAATTAGTTAATGAAACTGATATGTTTTGAATTTGGTAAAATAGACATCATTTTTGAGTTCATAATATCAAATATAGCTTAGGCCTAATTTTTGGTATTTTTCTGAAAACTTTCAATTTTCGATGAATAGTGAAACCACTAAGTGGTAGTTAAAAAAACTGAATTGTTCATAAAACTTAATTTTACCGCTTCTGTGAGTGGAATTTCGAAAATCCGAGAGACACGGTTAATATCAATGACTAAAATGTGGTTCAATGAGATGAAAATAATTTTTGGTGAATAGTAACTTTTTACTTTTTTTACAGCGGTTAATAGTAAATATGGTAACTAAGGGTAAATATGATAATTCTATTACCCTAACACATGTCCTAATTCTATTGTATAAGTGTAATTCGACCAAAAACAACCTTATAAATATAATATGACCATTTAGGTCCACTTGTATTAGATTATGACATTTAATATTATTTTATTTAATGAATAGTTAAAATAGTTAGAATCAAAGTTTAATAAGTAAATCATTTTTAATATGGGGTTATACATAAGATAAATTCGACTATAAATATTCATTAGAAAGATAAAAAGATTTAATATATAATTGTATTTTATTTGTAATTTTTAGACATTGAATAATATAATTTATTTATGACACAATGATGATGTAGTAATTATATTATTAATGAAATATTGACATAATTGATGTTATAAACACCAAAATAAATGTAATTTGAGACTCTTTATAAATTCCACTAATTTTCTAGGTTACTATGATATATTAGTGTTGATTTAATCAACTTGGTTCGAACATATAAGTATGTTATGAATTTCACAAAAATCATATATCAAATATTGTCAAAATTGACACAAAATAGTTTTTAAATCAAATATTATATTATTAATTGTTAGTTTATTCCTAAAAATCTAAGGTTCGGCCAAATGACTTAGATAGGGATATATATATTAATAATAAACAATTTGGGGTTCTTTTGGCATGTTATAGCATGTGTATTGACCATATAGTGTAAGAAAACAAAAAGACATGGTAAAAGTTAAATTATTTAACTTAGAGTTAAATCTAATTGATAAGGTTAAAATAATAACCTAAACTTGTCTAAATCTTATTGGTTGATATTATTTCGACCTATCCTCACTTTAGCTTCGAAATATGACCCTTTGGAACCATTATAAACCGATTTTGACTTTAATATAAAATAATATTTTGAGATATTCCTACGGTGCCCCTCTCCTCCGTTATAAAAGGACACCTCCTCCCTATCTTCCTCACACAACTTTGAGACTTCATGCTCGGCCAAACCCTGCCAAATTCTCTTCTACACTTCCCTAGAAACATCTTAGAGGTTCTGGTCTTCCTCAAAGACCAATTTTAGTTCCCTAAGAGGAGGTCTCAAAAAGGCGCTTCAAAGAAGAGGTAATTTCTGTTACCGGTTCTTTCACCTTTATTTCTTGTTCCACTTATTCTTCTTAGGTTGTTTCATTATGAAGTAATAACATAAGTATAACTCATATACTTATATGTTATTATAAGTATGAAACAATCCTAATTCACCATCTATCCATCCTACGGAAAACGAAATCACCGTGCGTGCGTACGTACGGAATACCGTCTCCACGCCGTGGTGTAATCTGTTTTTCCACCACCACCTTAATAGGATGGGTATAATGGTGTAATGAGTAACTATATATTATTATTATAAAGTGATATTGATACTTAAATAGTATACATACACATCAACACAATTCCACGACCATGGGAACGATATCATCGCTCGTGCGTACGTACAGACTACCGTCTCCACGACGCGATGAGATTCTTTCTCAATGATTAACCATTAATGAATTATTATAATGTATATATAATAAGTAATAATGAAATATATGACATAATAATGATACTGGATTTATGTAAATTTATATATATGTCATCTACTTAATTCCATTCACTTCAATAAGGATACGAAAACAACGTTCATGCGTACGTACGGACTACTGTCTCCATGAACGGTGTATTTCATTCCATTTATCCATATTATATATATATATATATATTCTGAATATATATTATATATAAATTATGTTTTACATTCTGGATATAAGTAATCATTATCCAAGTAATCATATTAATAATTACAAGTTAAAAACACGAACGACAAATGAGACGATGTTACCCAAAACACTACTTTAACATGAATTTACAAAAGAACAGGTAATATAAAGTCATAAGTGGACCATATATGATATAATAACAATGAATATGATTCTGGAATAAGTCAATAACATTATTTAAATCATTATACATGAGGTTCGGACACTTACAAAGCATGTCGGACCTAAGGTAAGGGAAATATCACAATCTCACTTTTATCTGAGATTGTTTTTACGTTGGTAATTATTGGGGTGTATTTTATCATCCACATCCATGTTCCCTCAATATTTAATAGTATTTCCATCCTTCTACAATAGTTTATATCCAATTTTACCCTTTGGTAAGTTTTTTGTAAAAGATATGAAAGGAATCTTTTATCGTCTTTCGTACGAGGTACTTTTTGACTTTTCCGACAAAAGTACGAAGAATGTTTTTTTAACTTATACGACATGAATGGATTTTTAAAACATTATTTCCAAGAATCATCCTTTAAAAGTTTTCATGTTTTTTTTAATCAACATATTTTAGTTTATAATTGTATGACATATTAAGAAAGGAAAAGTGTTTTTGAAGAAGAAAGGATATTTTCCTCAAGAATTCATTTCAAGTGTTTTATCAAAATTATTTTCCATCTAAGATAATATAGGGTTCTGTTTTTATCCCTATTATTACATTGATTTGATTATGTTGTGATGGAATTATTTTTATGAATTCCTTTATCTTATATGATTTGTTTTATGATGTCATGTTGTTTAAGAATCTTATTTGTATTACATGGGTTATGAAATGATGTACGGTTTATGATTTTGTGGCACACATAAGAATGGTATCATTATGAGATGGGTGGGACCTATATCTCCCTCCAATGCATTGGGTAAAGATTTTATATCTCATGAGATATAAATGGCTGGAATGGTATGTTATACCGGTTCAGTGAAACAGGACTGAAACGAGGGTGACTCGGTTCAGAAAGGGACTTTGTCCACTAAGATAGTCTGGACAATGAGTCTTGACTAACAAGAAATGATTCTCTAGGATTATGTGTGTATGCCACAAAGTTTCATGTTTTATGTTATGATTATTGGGATTTCATTTCACTACTATGATTTATCCCATGTTATGAAATTATGCTCTCTTTTTGCAGGATAAGATTTCCAAAAGTTTTGTTCTTATGAATATGATGTGATTGATTTTTCTTTTGTTTATCCTTACTGAGAATTTGAGCTCACCCTTTTATGTTTTCTTTTCCCCAGGATATAAAGAAAGGTTTTAGGTAATAAAAAGGAAGATCTTTATGGGAGATATTGGAGATCTTTCACCACGATTAGAAGATTACGTTCCGAGTTTCCAAAGACACTAAACTATTACGATCCTTGTGTGTGTGTTTTTTTGTTATGTACTAAGTATTCCGCAAAAGTAATGAAATGTTCATGTACGATAAGCTTTGGGTCTCTACATAATCCCTATACCATCATGGTATTCAATTTTCATTCCCATGACCATATTAGCAGTAAAGGTACACTCCAATGACAATCTTTGTAAACAGAGTCATTTAATGAAATGAGCTCACTCCCCATTCAATCTATATCTATGTCATGAGATAAAAATATTTACCCAATAAATTTGAGGGAGATATATGTCCTACCCACATCACATTTCAATCTTTCATATTTATTCCAGTAGATCATAAAAATTATTCATATTATAAGACATGAAATGAAATGGGTATCAAAAATATGAAATCATATAAAAACCTAAAAAAAATAGACTGGTTTCAAAATAATTTCATCTATGTAAAACAAATTAAATGAAGTGGGTGTCATATTAATATAACATGTGAGAGACAATTGGGTTTCATAAACATCATGCTATAATAAATTAAACCATTCAGATAATGAATTTGAATGGAACCATTGGATAACTTGACAGTAAATTCCAGAGTAACACCAATAGATGTAATATTTTATGTAAAATAATTATGATTGATCTTTTAAAAACATTTCTTTAGGAATGTATCATTTCATTGATGAAAAATAGTTTTTAAAACATAAATTATATTTGAAACCATATTTATTTTAAAATATCACAGAAAAAATCATAATAGAAACACCTATAACCATAAGAAAATTTTAAAATTCTTTTCAATTTATAACGCGCATGAGATATAATTTTCAAAACATGTTTGAAATCATTTGGAAAGAAAGTTGTTTTTAATAGAACTGATTTCTATCCAAACATATAAATAATGTCATATTTTATTAAAAAAATTATTAAATCATCTTAGGTAACAAAATGTGAAGAAAATGACTATAATATATGAAGATATCATGAATAAAAATAGTTTAAGAAATTTCATGACATTTATTTTGATATCGACCATAATATATAATTATTGAAATCGCAATCATAAACAATCCTGGTAAACAAATATTTTATTGATATAAAATATTACTATATTTATAGCATTGAATAAAACACCCCGTGGAAGAAAATTACATTACATAAAGATTAAAATATCATGAAAATAAGGAGATACATGATATAACAATTGAAAGATAATTTTATAAACCTTGTAGAATAATATTGGTGCATAACATGGCATGTTCCTCAACGAAGACAAATTGAGACAAAAATTACATTATGGATTTGTAACATTTGAATAATAAAACCCATGAATTTGATATAATAAAATGAATATGTAAATACCCATAAATATAATTATAATAATAATATAATTTATTCTATTTCAAATTATACACAACATAAAATAAATGAGTGTTGAATAAGGCCTAAATATTATAGAAAGAAATGTGAGCTGAGGAAACCATTTCTTTATGTCATGAATCTCTTCATACTAATTCAAAACTCATGTATAATAAATATAATTTTATTATAATTATACTAGTTAACTATATTAATATATATATAACCATATATTGTTTTATTATTTATTTATATTACCTATTTATTAAATATTCCACGTTAATGTTACATTTTGTGTAATATCTACTTTGTTTTTCTTATATGTTTTGACTTATTATTAATGATCCTACTAATTAAATAATGATTTAATTATTTACGGAATGTAAATAATGATATAAATATCATATATATAATCTATTAAGGTATAAATGGAATATAAAAACACTGTTCAAGGTGATTATGAGATGTCTGTATGCATGGACACAATTTCCATTTTATTATCATTTTAAATGAACCAATTTAAATGAAATATACATGTATCTATATACTATAATTATAGTATAATTATTATATAATATTTATCATATTGGTTGAATAAACCCATCCTTTATATATTCCATGTTATGTGTGGATGAATCAAATCACTTTGGGGAGGTGATAGTCCACACATGCACAAAAATGATATCATATTAACTCAAAATAAAAAGAATGAAGATATAAATTATATAATAATTAAATAATAATAATTAAATCATAAATATCATATATAACTTCTATTAATAGTATCTATATTATAACTCCCAACTAAGAGAGGTCATAAATAAATTGTGAATGACATTGTTCTATGAGACGATTTCCACTATACACAGGAACAATTTGTTTATTACACATTAAATGGAAGTGTGTGTGTAAGTTTTTCAAAAACCCTTAGAATAAAAATATACCCAAGTATATAGGATATTGAGTTCATTACAGAATAATATAATAACAAAAATTGAGATTGTGGATAAATAAAAAAGGATATTGTGGATGGGGGTAAACTCTTATTTGGAAACACTTTTTTGTTTTCACCAAAGGAATTTCATGGAGGGATTTTGTAACGTCCCTAACCTAGAATCCAGTAAACCAGTGCTCCGAGCTGGGTGTTTAAATGACCTTAAGCATGCCCCCCCGTATGCCAAGGGTTATCGACATGCAGTAGGGGTACAAATAGTCAATTGGGGAGACAATACCCCCCTTTTGTCCGAGTAAGAAAAAAAAGAAGTTAAAAAAAATAACAAAATAACAACCAATAATACAAGAGTAAACATAAACCATCATTCGGAAAATGGGGTACAACCATTCACAATTGTAAATATGTCATAACATGCTTTATGTGAAAATATTAATGGAACCCAAAATGTATACAAATAGTAAAATCCCCAAAAAGGTCCTAACACCAAGTCTGGTTCCTCATCCATGAACACTCGTTCCAACCCAACATCCTATCCAGGGCCATTTCCCTTCTCCTGATGTGAAAACATAAAGTCTTCTCAGGTTCCCAATGGCGGCCCGAGCAAGGGGTAAGTACAACTCAGTAGTGCTGCACCAATGGTGTCTACAAAATATTCAGTATAAAAAATTGTGAATGAAAATGGGAAATGGATAATAAATTAAAATAAAAGATTAAGTTCCCCTAACAAGTTTAGGTTCATTACCAATATTTATTACCATTCCCTTATCTCACTATTTCATCCCATTTCCCATTACATACCATTTTCAATGCATTTACCATGGGTACATCACACACAATATGATACATGACTTAATGTACACAATCATATACATGATGAAAACCCAATTGTTGTCATATCTCACTCGGACCAACACCGTATAGTCAACCATATCCTCACCTAGAGGCCTCAATTGATGTGGATGCTACTGATACTGAAATAGTGCATCATTACCCTTCCCAAACCTGTGCATTATGGGTGGATTTTGGTGCCTCAGTCCTACTCGACACATGGTCATAGAACCTTAGTCAATACCCCACACTACCAAGATATGTGCCCCTGCTATACGTATATGTGTCCATTAATCCATTCACACAACATCATAACTATTTCCAAACACAAACATAAACCATAACCATAACATAAGAGTTAATACCATGCCTTACCCAATTAACAAATTTACCACATTTCTCATCATTTAGCAACTTCTCTTGATTTCCCTTTTATTGTGCTTGTTTAACTATGAATTAATTCATTATGTCTATCTTCCTAGGCATTGTTCATCATGCCTAAATCACTAGGATTAACTACCATGCTTTCAATCCATTTCATTATGTTATTAATCATTTCGACATATTCACCCAATATCCCTTAAGTTGTTATCAATCCTAGGAGCATTACGTAACTTATATCCCAACATTCTTAATCACATCATCATGTTTCTCAAGGTCTCTACATGATAACACATCAATCACACATTTTCATCACAAATTACTATGTCAGGGAGAGTCGGGACACCCCATGGGTGGCCCTAGATTAGTGTCATTTATAAAGACTTGAAAATTTCATGGAAATTTTTTTCATAAATTCTTTGAAATTTTATGAGTCTGCAGTTTTTAAAGGTGTCTGATTCGGAGGCCCGGTGTTCCTAGAATCAATTTCTGAAGTATTTTTTGGGTACGTTCAATAAACGTATGTGCGGGTTTTTCTATCTTTTGAACTAGTGCTCAGAATTGATATCCAAGGGCACCGATTAACTCGTAGTGCCAGTATTCTCTTAAGGGGACCTTTTCTATAGTTGCATTTTATACAGGATGGAAGATATATTTTGTGGTTCCAATTTAAATTGGATGTTTAAATAAAAATGTCTGTAAAACACATTTTTATTTTGAATGGTGGTTTGAGTCTCTTTGTTATGGTTAGGGGTGGGTCCCACTACACCCTAACCTCCCTTGGGGGGATATAACTTGGGGTGGGGCCCACATGAGCTTTACCCCTCCACTTCCCCTTAAATTCCCCATTAACTCTCCTAATTAATTGGACACCTCCCCTCTTTAATTGTGACTCTCCACCTCTTTATCTATCCCATAAATTCTTCCAACACCTTTTAATTAATTAATTAAAATCCAAAATTAATTAATTTATGTATTTGAATTTGGAAAACTATAAGCCATCCTTTTATATATGTGGTGTGTTTTTACTCTTTTTGGTTGGAAATTTTATTTTGGTGGGAAGGCTTGGGAGAATTCACCATCTCTAACGGATAATGAGAGGGAATTCTCCAATGACACTTCCTCTTCGGAAACACCCCGACGTCAACGGAATCGACGCCCGTCTTCCACGACGCCCGACTTCTGCGACAACATCTTCCGTGACTCATCGATGTGCAACATACCTTGAATAGAGGTAGGGGTTTTTCTTGTTTAAATTAAATCCTTGTTCCTTATTTTTATATGGTTCAACGATGGATTCATGTTACCATCTTATGCATTGGGAGAAGGCTAAACAAACATGGCCTGATGACCCTCTGTTGTTTCTCTTGAGTTGATGATGATTACAGAACCGGTAGGGCGCTGGGCCATCACACCACGCCGGAGGAAGGAAGGTTCCACGACCATGTGGGCCCCGATGGACGGAAGTAGCGTCGGCTATAAACTGGCTGCATGGGGAAGAACTGCAGCCCGCATCTGCAGGCCGCTCGAACGAAACGAACCATCCGGCCATAGCTGGCCGGGAAGAAGACCGTGGTGCCATGAGGCACTGTGCTGTGGAGGGACCATGACATGTTCTAGGCGGGCTGCTTCGGCAGCCAGCCACCTGCCGACTAGGAGGATGAAGCTGAAGCGCCTAAGTGCACTGCGTGCGGAAGGTCAGCGGCCCGCGTAGCGGGCCGCTCTCACCGGACACGAGAGGCGGCGCCGCCGTAACAAGGAACCGGGGGGCCCCGCCCCCCGCTACGCTCGGCCAGCGGGCCGAGCCGCTGCCGGCTGCGGGCTAGGCCAACCTTACGCGGGTCGGGCCCTGCCCCACCTGGCCAGGCCGACCGCCTAGCTAGGTTAGACCTGTCGAGCCAAAACAGGACGACCTTCCAGCCCACTGGGCTTGACGGGTCGGGCCCGTTTTGCTTAAACACGAATAACTTTCAGACCGTGAGTCTGATCGACAGGATGTCTTTGGCACTGGGACCCTTGTGACGAGGACATCCTTTTGAGATAATCTATGTGTGTTCTAGATGACATTGGAAAATTGATGTGTTTGGAATGAGCGTAATTCCAACCGGGCCACTTGAACAGAAAAGCCAAATATCTCAGACCTGGCATCTGATTGACGCGCCGTCTATCACGTTTGGATTCTTTTGATGAGATGGAAAATTGGGATGCATCAACTATGGGATTCATGATATTTGATGTATTGACCCCCTTTACTCGAGGAGTGGACCCTCCCAGAATCGAGTGTGATGTGTGTGGGAACACTAGAGATGGCTGCGACTGCGACATCTGCCTTACTGGAATACTTCGTGGGATCGAAGATGATGAATACTATACTGAGATCCACTATGGGTTTAACATCGATGACTACTATACTAAGATACTTTGTGGGTTCAATAGTGATGACTACTGTTCTTGTATCTTGTGTGGGTCTGATAGCTTAACTAATCTTATATCCTATATGGGTTTGACATCTTAGATGAATCAGTGACTACATCTGATCATCTCTATCGCAATACGAAAGATGAATACCTGTGTTGGGTAAGTCTTGAATTTAAATCATTATCATCGATGTGATTGACTTTACTTCATGTGTGGACTGGGTTGTGCTTGGGATTGAGAGTTGGAGCCAAACTGAGATTGATAACATAGGTATATGTATGGGCATATACCAATGTAGGGTTATTTGAAACATCGTGATTTTATCTTTCCTTATGTGGTTTATCATTCATGGATTCTGGGAGACCATCAGGGGTCTCAGGATCCCTACTGAGTATCGTTATACTCACCCCTGCATGGGCTATGCTCGCACCTCATTGGGTTGGATGCAGACGAAGAACAGCATTGACGGAGGCTAAGAGTGAGCCAAGACCAGACGGTACTCGATGGTGGATATCTATACCTAAACATCGAGTAGGATACTCAGTGGACGTTCTAGGAGCTTCCCTTTTCAGTTGTTGTCCCTTTTTCAGTTGTACTTGTTTTCCGTTATACATGTACTTTACAATTGGTCTTGAATTTCTGGCCACTTTAACTTTCAGCACTACTTTTTGTATACAGTATTCACTTAGATCATTGCTTCTAGCTTACTCTGTTTGTTGTGTGATACTACTATAATGGAACCCTTCCCAACATAGAGATTTACGCCTTTGGTGCTAGTCGCCATCCACTGACCAATGGAATGTGGGCTTGGGGTAGTCACGTCACGGGCCCCAAGGACTGGTTGTAAAAAATTGGTATTAGAGGAGTTGGTTCTACCACAGAACAACGACTCTGATTCTTTTCTGTGAAGTAATAGTGTTAAGAGTATTGAGTGTGGTTTTTCAGTCTAGGGAGTCCAGAGTTGGTGCGGCAGCCGACATATCCATACACTAGGACCCTGATCTCTTATTTCTGAATCAGTGATTGAAAACACTGATCACGTGTGTGTTTCCTTTGAAAAAAATTTCATTGTGCATAATTTGTGTCAGCTCACCAGGTATACTATTTAACCATGGTACACCTTTTTCTTTTAATGATGACCTGACGAAGGCTGCCATCTAGGTTTTTGAGTTACATAGGATATGGTAGCCCACTGAGGGACAAGGCCTCGGTGTAGGGCGCCATCACAGCGGAGGCACGAGTAGTACCACTAACCCCTGGGCCACAAATACCACCATCCCCCGCAGTAGAGAGTGCACAACGCCTGAGTGCGTTGCATGAGTTCCAGCGAAATAGGCTGGACAGGTTCCATAGAGAGGCTGACCCATAGGCAGTTGAGGATTGGGTGGAGGTTATCGCCGGAGATTTCAGTTTGGTAGGGAAACCAGCTGACCTTATGGTCATCCATGTCACAAGTCTCCTGCACGTAGTAGCAGGTAGATGGTGGAGCCTAATGATCCAAGTTCATAATGAGGCATCTTTACTCTGGATATACTTCGAGAGTCTCTTCCGCTCGGAGTTTGTTCCATCCACCCTTCGTGGGGTGCGGATTCAGGAGTTACTTCATCGGCAACAGGGCATCATGTCAGTATCTCAGTACTTTGTGAGCTTCACCTACCACTCACGCTACTCCACAGATATGGTACAGAAACCTTTCTTCAGGGCCCGGACCTTCGAGTAGGGACTCAGGCATGAGATTAGAGCTACGACGATTCTCCACATCATTCTGACGCATGTGGTGTGCTGGAGAGAGCCCTTCTAGGGGAGAGTTTTCTCATTGAGCAATCACCATCAGCTAGACCCACCGCAGGACGACACGTAGCAGAGTCTTCTGCAGCCGGCAGTAGATAGTTGATACAGAGGTCCAAGTGAAACAGGCCATCAGGTGGGAGACCTTAGGATATAGGTTTGATTGTGCGGGGTACACGAAATAGAGCCTTCCTTACAAGGAGAAGGAAGTTCTTAGCATGTGGCGGGCATGGCCACATGGATTGTGACTGCCCAACCCGCCATGATGACGAGTAGAAGAGAGTAGAGGGACCTCCCAGGAAGAGGCAATGGTTAGACAGTGGTTGTTTGTTAGGAGTAGGCAGACGTGGCAGAGGAGCTGGCCGAACAGTGTGTGGTGGACGACATTTCGAGGCTCTACCACTACCACCACCAGGAGGTCTACCCAAACCACAGGGCACTAGAAGACATATGCAGGCTCAGCTCTAGGCAATTGAGGCCTACGACCATGGCGCACCTGAGATGATTCGAGGTACTATCTGTGTCTACGTCACCCTTACTACAGTACTTATTGACAAAGGTGTGAGTCATTCTATTATTGTCACTACCTTTGTTCGAAGCTCGATGATTCCGACAGAGCCATTTGCTCAATCCTTAGGGCTAGAGACTCCTACGGGAGTAGACTCAATGATTACCCACTAGTGCCGGTAGTGTGATAATACTCTAGGAGGAAAGATCTTCGGTTGGGATCTTCTTGTAGCGGCATCATGGCCTTACGACGTCATCTTGGGTATGGAATGGTTTTCCACAGCTCATGTTTAGATTGACTGTAATGGGTGCAATGTGTGGTGTGTCTGCATGGATGGGACCAGGTTCACGTTCACCAGCAAGAACGGAGCCTTTGCAGCGCAATATGGACTTACGCAGAGGAGGGGGAAGCCGATCACACATCTGTTGGCTAGTCTCATCCTCAGAGCGGTTGATGGGCGGAGTCTGAGTCTTCATGTTGTGGTGGATCATTACGTGGATGTTTTCCCTGATGATGTTCTAGGACTACCTAATCACCGAGAGGTAGACTTCTACATTGACGTGTACCCCGGGAAAACACCGATATCTATTTCATCATATCGGATGGCTCCCAGCGAGCTTCGTTAGCTGCAGGTAAAACTATAGGTCTTGTAGGGAAAGGGATTTATCTGACCCAGGGTTTCACCCTGGGCATCTCAAATTTTGTTCGCCAAGATGATGGATGTGAGCTTGAGACTATGTGTCGACTATCATCACCTGAATCAGGTGACTGTGAAAAACAAGTACCCAATCCTGAGGATTGACGAACTCTTTGATCATCTCAAGGGAGAAAGAGGGTTCTCAAAGATAGAACTCAGGTTTAGGCTATCACCATCTCAGAGTTTGAGATGAAGATGTGAAAAAGACAACCTTAAGGTGTCAGTATGGCCACTATGAGTTCTTGGTAATGACCTTCGGTGTAACCAACACACCGACACTGTTCATAATTCTCATGAACAGGATCTTACAGCCTTACCTCAATTGTTTTTTTGTGGTCTTCATCGACGAAATACTGATTTACTCGACTACTAAGGAGGAACAAGCCTACCATTTGTGGGTAGTACTGGACACACTCCGAGAGAACCATCTTTATGGTATGATCTTGAAGGGCCAATTATGGATTCGAGAGGTTCACTTCATGGGACACATCATATCTGAGGCTGAAGTAGCAGTGGATCCAGTGAAGATCGAGGCAGTACTTGCTTGGTAGCCACCCAGGAGTGTTGCGGAGATATGGAGTTTCCTGGGTCTGGTTGGATTCTATTGTAGATTTGTTCCAGACTTATCCATAGTTGCAGCATCGCTTTTATCTTTGAAGAAGAATGGGAAACCCTTGGTGTGGTCAGATAGATTACAGAAGAGAATTCTAGATATGAAGTGGAGGTTGACCAGTACACCCATCTTGAGGCAACCAGAGGAGGGAGTAGGGTACATATTTTACTATGATGAATTAGGGACCTAACTCGGGTGTGTTCTGATGTAGGAGAGGGCAATGATCATGTATGGTTCACGATAGTTGATACATCACGAGTAGAACTACACTACCCATGACCTAGAGTTAGCAGCAGTGATCTTATCCTTGAAGATGTGGCGGCGCTATCTAATGGGCAAGTGCTTTACAGTCTACTCTGACCACTAGAGTCTCAGGTACATCTTCTCATAGAAGGACCTGAACCTAAGACAGTGGTGATGGATCGAGTTCCTCTATGACTATGACATTGAGATCATCTATACTTCTTGGAAGGGGAACATTGTAGAAGATTCTCTCAACAGGAGATTGGGCATTCAGCTACAAGGAGAGGCGACAGAGCAGCTAGCTGTGTTGCAGATATCATTTATGGATAGAGATGGAGAATCCTTTCTTCAGTCTCTCAAAGCCACTACTCCACTTATTTAGCAAGTTAGGGAGGCATAGCGAGGGGACGTTGACTGTGAGATGTGACGTACTCAGATATCCTCAGGGCAGGCACCAGATGGGTTTTCTGAATATTGGTAGCACATCATCCTCATTAGAGGATGTACCATCGTACTAGTTTCACTACATGAGGAATTGTTGGGGGAGTTTCACACTTACCCTCTAGCGGTATATCCAGGAGGGGTGAAGATGTATTAGGACCTCAGACGATAGAATTGGTGTCCGAGAATGAAGAAATATGTAGCAGATTTTATCTCACGATGCCTCACTTGTCATCTTGTGAATGCAGAACACCAGGTACAAGAAGGCTTGGTACAACCCTTAGAGGTCCCAGAGTAGAAGTGGGATAGAATATCCATGAATTTCGTGAATGGGCTTCCACGTACATCCAGAGGACACGACTCTATCTGGGTTATTTTTGACGGACTAACCATGTCGTCCCACTTCCTACCGATCAGAGAGCAGGTCCCAGTAGAGAGCTTGGGATGCCTTTACATTCATGAGATCGTATGGCTTCATGGTTTTCCGTAGACTATCGTCTCTGATCGGGATGAACGCTTTACTTATCGGCATTGGAAGGGGTTTCATGAGGCATTTGGGTCACATCTATGTCTGAGCACCTCCTTCTATCCTCAAACGGATGGCCAGACTGAGAGGACCATTTAGAATCTCGAGGACATGATCCGTTCATGTTTCCTTGACTTTGATCGCATCTGGGAGGATCACTTACCCTTGGTGGAGTTTTCATACAACAATAGATACCACTCCACCCTTGGGATAGAGCCTTACGAGGCATTGTACAACTGTACTAGCAGACCACCTCTATGATGGACTGACCTAGGGGAGTTAGCACTTGTAACACCAGAGATGGTGTAGGCTATAACAGAGAAGGTGAAAATCATCCAGGAGCAGATGAAGACTGCATAGGGCAGACATAAGTCCTATACTGATAGGAGAAGGAGACCACTAGTGTTCAAGGATGGAAACCACGTCTTCCTATGGGTCTCACCTCGATGAGGTCTGTGGATATTTGGCTGGGGTGGCAAGTTTTCTTCATGTTTCATGAGACGTTTCTAGGTCCTCATTATAGTAGGCGAGGTGGCTTACTACCTGTCCCTTCCACCTCAGTTGCACTGGGTGCATGGCGTCTTTCACATATCTCAGCTAAGGAGATACATGCACGACCCGTCACACATCGTCGACCACGGGGAGCTGCACATCGATGATGGGGAGACTTCACAGAGGTCCTGATGGAGATCGAGGATCGATAAGAGTGGGTCCTATGTGGATGGTCGATTCCTCTGGTGTGCATTCGCTGGCAGCACAAGAACCTCTAGGAGAGCACCTGGGAGCAGGAGACTCAGATGCATGCTCAGTACCCTCATTTGTTTCCCTAATGTGTGTTGTAGCTTTAAGGGGACTTAAATCCATGAGGTGGGGGTAATTTAAAGACCCGGAAATTATGAATAAAATTTTTTCATAAATTTTGTGGAATTTTACGTCTCTGCAATTTTTGACGACACCTGATTCCGAGACCCGGTGTACCCGAAATCAATTCCTAAAGTTTTTTCAGGTATGTTCAATAAATTTACTTTCATGTTTTTCTATCTTTTGAACTACTGCTCAAAATTGAAATTTGAGGGCACCGATGAACTTGCAACGCCGGTATTCTGTTAAGGGGGCCTTTAACATAGTTTCATTTTATTCAGGATTGAAGTTATATTTTGGGGTTCCAATTAAAATTGGAATTTCAAATAAAAATGTGTGTACAACACATTTTTATTTTGAAAGGTGGTTTGAGTCTCGTGGTGGAGGTTATGGGTGGGTCCCACTACACCCTAACCTCCCATGGGAGGATATAACTTATGGTGGGGCCCACACGATCCTAACCCCTCAACATCCCCTTAAAATCCCCATTAACTACCCATAATTAATTGGACAAATCCCCTCTTTAATTGTGACTCTCCACCTCCTTCTCTCTCCCATAAATTTTTCCAACATCTTTTAATTAATTAATTGAACTCCACAGTTAATAAATTTAAGTTTTTGAATTTTGGTAACTATAATCCATCCTTTTATATAGGTGGTGTGTTTTTATTTTTAGTTTGTTTGGTTATTTTATATTGGTGGGAAGGCTTGGGAGAATTCATCATCTCTGACGGAGAATGTGAGGGACTTCTCCAACGACATTACCTCTTCAGACGAACCCTGATGTCAATAGAATCGACGTATTTATTCCGCAACACCTGACTTCTGTGACACCATATTCTATGGCTCATTGACGTGCAATGTACATTGAATCGTGGTAGGGGTTTGTCTTGTTTAAATTAAGTCCTCGTTCTTTATTTTTATTTGGATCGGCATTGGCTCCTTTTTACCGCCTTACGAGGAGGGCACGGGCCGAACAAACCCGGCCCGACGACCCACCGTTGCTTCTCTTGAGTTGATGATTGTGGAAGATTTGATAGGGCATGGTGTTGTCACACCACGCCAGAGGAAGGAAGGGGTCACAATGGACGGAAGAAGCAGTGGCCGTGCACCAGCCATGTGTAGAAGAACCATGGCCCGCATCATTGGGCTGCTCGGATGAAGCAAACCGGCCGGCCGTAGCCGGCCGGGCTGGAGGACCACAGCACCCCCTAGGGGCCGCGCTGCGATAATACTGTGACCCACTTTGTGGGCCGCTTTCTGGATGAACCGTCCAGCTATGGCCGACCGGGCAGAAGACCTCCGCGCCATAAGGCGTCGTGCTACGAAGGTACCATGGCCCGCGCTGGGGGGGTGCTTCAGTGGGAAAACCGGCCAGCAGCCTGCCGGCCAGGCGGAAGAAAATTCAGAGCCTAAGGGTGCCTCATGTGGAGGATAAATGGTCCACACATCATGCCGCTCGCGCTGGAAAATCTGGAAATCTTCAGCTGATTGGATAGGAGAGGCGGTGCCGCTAGGCGCAACCGTTACAAGGAACTAGGGGGTCGTGCCCCTCGCTCCACTCGGCTAGCTGGTCGAGCCGTAGCCAGCCACGGGCCAGGACGCCCTTGCGCGGGTCGGGCCACCAGCCGCGTGGGACGAGCCTCTCTCGTATGGGTCAGGCCGCCCTCGCGTGGGTTGGGCCGACCCCCAAGCCGGGTCTGACCCGCCAAGCCAAAACGGGCCGACCCACCAGCTGACTGGGCTTAACAGGTCGGGCCCGTTTCTCATAAACACGAATAACTTCTAGACTGCACGTTTTTTCGAAATTTTGTCTATGACACCAGGTCCCCTATGATGAGGCGTTCTTTTTGTGATACACTAAGTGAGTTTTGGATTACATTGGAAAATGGCCGTGTTTGGAACGAGCGTAATTCCAACCAGGCCCATGGAACAAAAAAGCCAATAACTCTCAGACCGGGCGTCCGATAGATGTCCTGTCTGTCACGTTGGGTTTCTTTTGATGAGATAGAACTTCGGGATACATAAAATCTGGGCTTTTTGATAGTTGATGTATCAACCCCCTTTACTCGAGGAGCGAACCCTCCCGGAATCGAGCGTGTTGCGTGCATGAACCCTAGAGCTGGCTGTGAATGCGATGTCTATCATACCGGAATTCTCTATGGGTTTGACGACGATGACTACTACACTAGGATCCTCCATGGGTTTGACAGTGACGACTACTGTACTGGGATCCTCTGTGGGTTCGACAACGATGAGTAGTGTTCTTATATCCTTTGTGGGTCCGGCAGTTTAACCTCTATTCTTGTATCCTGTGTGGGTCCGACAATGTAGCTGGTCTGGTATCTTTTGCGAGTCCAACATCTGAGCTGGTCTAGTATCATGTGTGGGTCTGACAGCTTATATGAATCAGTGACTACATCTGATCATCTCTATCTCTATACAAAAGATGTATACATGTGTGAGATGAGTCTTGACTTTCAATCATTAACTTTGATGGGATTGACTTTACTTCCTGTGTGGACTGGGTTGTCCTTGGGCATTAGAGTTGGAGCCGAACTGAAATTGATAACATAGGTATATGTATAGGCATATACCTATGTAGGGTTGTTTGATACTTTTTGATTGTATCTTTTCTTTTGTGGTTTATCTTTCATGGATTCTGGGAGACCATCGAGAGTCTCAGGATCCTTACTGAGTATTGTTATACTCACCATTACACGGGCTATGCCCGCACCTCTTTGTGTTGGATGCAGATGATGGACAATGTTGACAGATGCCAAGAGCGAGCCAGGACCAGACGATACCCAGAGGTGGACCACACGGTGAGACGGTACACTGAGTGGACCAATAGACATAGAGTGCTAAGGTGGACATCTGTTGCTACCCTTCAGGTAGGATACATGGTGGACATTCCAAGAGCTTCCCTTTTCACCTATATTCCCTTTTTCAGTTGTATTTGTTTTCTAGTGTACCTTTACTTTACTAGTTGGCTTGTGTTTTTGACCGCTTTTACATTCAACACTACTTTTTGTATACAGTTTACACTTAGTGCTTTGCTTCCAGCATTCTATATTAGTTTGTTTGTTACTACTATAAAGTCAATGCCTTCCCAGCTTAGGGATTTATGCCTTTGGTGCTAGTCATCAGCCCCTGGCCTATGGAAGGCGGGCTTGGGGTAGTCATGGCATGGGCCCCGAGGACGGGTTGTGACGTCATTACCCTCGATGCATCACCTGGGGATCATGAGGGATCCAATTTACCTTTATAATAACCATTTTACCTAAACATTCAATTAGTGATCAAAACATTCTAAGAGACACTGAATAACAAAACCACATTTGCAAAAATCCATTAATAAACCCTGGGATATTACATATAGATCACCTACCTTGATTTAGTAGATTAACACACTCTTAATCAAGCCCTTAGATTCCACATCAACCATCCCTTGATGCTTTATTCTAGAACTCACCAAAATAGTATGTATTTTGATTTTCAGAAGGATAGAAGAAGAACATACAAACCCTAAACACCAAAGATAATAAAGAATGACATTAGAATTTCCTGGAGCATCGATCTGAAACCAATGTTTCCAAAAATTCCTTATAAATGAATCAGGTTGATCTCTTGGTGATCATGGGAGACTGTGTTCATTCTTTGGGTGAAGAGGAGTGAAAGGGGTGGAAATCCATAGTTGGGGTTAAAAATCCCTGAGTGGTAAAATCGTAATTTTTTTAAAAAGATTCTGGTTTGAATGGTTTACCAACAATGTTTGGAAAACAATGCACAAATCGTGCAGAGGCCACTATCCAAAATATCTCATCCCGCATGGTTTCTTGGACTATCACACAGTTAGCACTAACCGTGAACATGCCGTGAAACCTACCCAAAAAACCCATTTTCTCCATTTTTTTTCACCTGGACCCTCAGAACACCCCCAACCTCCTTAAGGACTTGGGCGATAACTTAATAAACGAGAACAAGTTATTCAATAAAAAATTTAAATTAGAACATACCCTTCCAATATCCAAGATCATAAAACATCCCCACCATATAATGACTCATCCTATAGCTGAGATCCCAAGCATTATTATACTTCCATGGGAATGAAATTGGGCCACTGAGCCAACATATCTGATTCTTGCTCCAAATTTCCTTCTTTAAAAGTCCTATGCTACCACAGTACTCTCTCTAATGGCACAACCTTTCCCCCGAATACAAACTCACAATGATACATGACACAAAATAGATGCTCCTCAATGGACGCATCAGCCTCATGATCAACATCATCAACATTAACCATTTGAGTTGGGTTATGGTGATACTTACAATGCAGTGACGCATGGAAAATATCATGCATCCATCTATTCTATTATGGAAGATCCAATCAATATGCCACCGTTCTGATCCTTTCCATAATCTCAAATATCCCCATATACATTGGAACTAACTTTCATTGCTTCTATATTGGTCAGTGAACCAACAATTGAAATACCCGATGGAACACACTATTACCCTCCTTGAACTCAAGAGGTCTATGACTCCGATACGCATATGACATTTGCTAACTCTGAGCCATTTCCATCTGTCTCTGAATCAACTAAACGTTTATTGATATCTAATGCACGAGACTCAGTCCCAATAACTCGGATTCACCATCCACCAACCAAAACAGTGAATATCTACATGGTCTCCCTTATAGAACCTCAAATGGTTCCATTTGAACAGTATCCTAAAAACAATTATTTTTTGAAAATTCAAAAGGCGACATTTTATTCTCCCAAGAACCACCAATGTCCACCACACAATCCCTTAACATGTCTAACAACACTTGGATTGTATTCTTTGACAGCCCGTCCGTATGTGGGAGGAAAGATGTACTCAAATGCACCTGTGTACCATGCGCCTTCTTCTACCCCTTGCAAAATCACAATGTGAAATGAGGATCACAATCTGAAACTATATTTTTTGGCACCCTATACAACCATACTATTTCCCATACATACAACTCACCCAAGTTATCAATTGTGTTAGTCTTTTGAATCAATATTATATGGTATATTCTCATTAGATGATCTACAAACACCTAGATTGCATCATTCTTCTAAGGTTTCTTTGGAGGACCCACCAAAAATTCCATTTTCACATCATCAAAATTCCATTTCGAGATGGGAAATGGATGTAACAACCAACATGGGCTTTGATTCTCGGCCTTCACCTATTGACAGGTAAGGCACTGTGCCACAAATCCTGCAACCTCCCTTTTCATTAATGTCCACCAAAATTGCTTATAGATATCGTGATACATGTTCATTAAACTAGGATTCACTTCCAATTTTGATTAATGGAACACATGCATCAACTCTTCCCCCTTGTATATCAGCACACCGACATGATCATGAACAAAAAGACCTTGTCTGCACTGACTGCCCAACTAGAAGGTGACACCCCACCATTGAGTCATTCCTTCATGGAAAAACATTCAGGATCGTCGAGGTGAATTTCCATAACTCGGAACAACATTGTTGACTCTACCACCATGGATTCAAGAGTCACCTAACTATTTTCCTCCCTCACCTCCTTGTGAATCTCTATGAACAAATCAATCACCATCCACTCATTACTGGATTCCAAAACCATCTTGTTCTGAGCCTTCCTATTTAAATCATTAACAACATTGTTCCATTTTCCTGGTGTATATACCATCTCAAAGTCAAATGACTAGAGATACTAAACCCATCAACACTGTGAAATATTCTGATACCAATGTGAAAAGCTATAATTTTGATTTTTATGATTGGAATACACTATGAACTATTCCCCCAAAAATCCAACACATTAAAAAATACACTACTATAGCAAAATCAAGATCATGAGTGGGATCATTGTGCTCATGGGGTCTCAATTTCCAAAATCTAAAAGACACAAATCACTCATCTAGCATCAACACAACCCCATTCCCGACACCTAATGCATCACAAAATATGATATAATTCTTACCTCGCTTGGGTAAGATCAAGATCGGTGTAGTCATCAATCGCTTTTCAACTCTTAAGAGTCATTATTACAAGCCTCAGAACACTCAAACCTGATTCCATTCTTTATCAAGACTGACCATAGTGCTGCCAAATGAGAAAAATCCTAGATGAACCTTTGGTATTACCCGGCCAAACCCATGAATCTTAGAACATCCGTAACACACATGGGTGTCTTCCAAGATATGACAGCATGTACTTTCTATGGATCCATTAACAAACCTTCCTCAGAGATGATGCGACCTAGAAAATGCACTTCTACAATCCATAACTGGCACTCTGACATCTTGGAATATAGCTGATTCTCTCATAGTGTACTTATAACAATTTCCAGATGTCAGGCAGGATCGTCATGAGTTTTCAAGTACACCAAGATGACATCAACAAAGAAAACCACAAACTGATCCAGATAAAGATGAAATATTTGGTTCATCAAAGCCATGAACACAACTAGTGCATTGGTCAAGCCAAAAGGAATCACTAAAAATTCAAATAGCCCATATCAACTCATGAAATATATAAGTAGTATGTCCGATGGCCACACCCTCATCTAGTGATAACCAGATCTAAGATCAATTTTAAAAAACAATGATTCACCCCTCAACTGATCAAATAGTTCATCAATTCTATAAAGAGGGTACATATTTCTCACCATCATCTGATTTAAGTTCCGATAATCAACTCACTACCTTAATAACCCATCAAACATCTTTGAAAAATACATAGTAGATCCCCATAGAGACATACTAGGACGTATGAAACCATTATTATTCAACTACTCATGCTGAACCTTCTACTCTTGGAGTTCTGATGGTTCTATTTGGTATGGAAGAATAGAAACTAGCTCTGCTCTCAACTATAAATCAATCGTGAAATCAACATCCCTCTCAGGAGGAAACCTTGATAAATCCTCAGGAAACACATCCTAAAACTGATCTACTATTGTAATGATGATAGAATATTCCCCTCTTTCATCATCAAGTAAAAGGAAAGAAACATTAGCCATGATCCTACCCAACTACTAAATGAATGGTCCTACACGACTGGCTTGAACATCCCTCTCTCCACGATAGACATAAGCCTCGCACTCAAGTGACATGAATGATACCTTGTGATGGTAATAGTCAATGTGATCCTGATACAACAATAACTATTAAATTCCCAAGATCAGGTCAAATCCAGAAACCTCGACAATAAACAAGTCCCTTAGGAAATGATACCCACCTAATTATAGTTCACATCACGTACAATGCATCGTTTCATCATTTCACACCACCAATGGAATGTCAATCGACCTAACTTCTCACACTCTCTCCATGGAAAGAACCAACTCTACCACATGATGAGAAGAAATAAAATAGTGTGTGTAACCCATGTCAAACAATGAAATAGGAATAGTAGAAGCTACAAGGATCATACCTCGAATAGTTGATGGCCTATCCTCTCCGTCACCAGGTGTAGAATAAACTGTATGAAGCTGACCTACCCCTCTACCATGGGCCCCAAACTATGTTCTCTGCACTACACTACCTTGCTGACAGGGGAGATCATGCCCCAGAGTTCCATGTCAATCGCCCCTTCCAGTACAACCTATAGAGGTCCAATAGCCTACCTAATATCGAGCAACTGATCCCATGCCTCTTACTGGCATCTTCATGTCACCAACATTCATACTCTTCTTCATAGGGTTCATACTGAACCTCTACAAATGTCCCAATCTTCCGAACAAACGACACTCAATTGGAGGTCGAGGAAACTTGCCACATCTGTTCCCCAGCCTACCACAATGATATAAGAACAACCAATCACAACCCTAAGAGATTGACCTTCTAACCTCCTTGCACTCTTCTACCCTACTGAATCCTTCCAAAACAATTCTTTTGGCCCTTAGAAGCTGCACCACACGTCTGTCCAGCTGGCACAACAAGACCACTACCCGATGCTCCCTTCAGGTCCCCTTCTGAGATCAGTGCATGGTTCACTACCTCTTCAAGTGAGTGAAATTCTTCTGAGACCTAATCTTGTGTCTCATCAGATCCTAGAAATGCCTCGTAACTATTTCCTCATCCCCTTCCAAAGCAGGAATAAAGCGTTGCTGGTCAGTGAAGAGGCCATCATTCTATGTCACTGACCTGGATCCTTGAGTCAGGCTCATGAACTCTAAAAACTGATCATTACATAACGTCTCAGGATTAAAATTATCTACAAATGTTTCTCGAAAATCGTTCCATGTCATCCTCTCAACATGAACAGTCTGAGCCAGGATGTCCCACCGACGCTTTGCCAAGTCCTGTAACATATAAGCTGCCAGCATGAATCTCTTCCCTATATGAGTATATATATGATAATGTATCAACTGGAAAAAATCTATTCATAACATTGATGCCTTTAGACCACCCTCTCCAGTAATGGTCAGAGGGTGATGTAGCTGATACTCTCCAGTCATCTCAAACATACTCAGTGGGACTTGCCTTGGGTCTCAATCCATCATGTGCATAAAATGAGCCATGTTCTCTATGAACTACTCTCCCCCTGATTCCTATATCACCATGTTCTATTTATCCTCTACTAGAAGATTGTTCTCAGTAACATCCTCATGTTTCCCAACTAGTTCTTGATGTCATAGTGGAATTTCTCGACACTTCCAGACATGAGGTTTAGAATACATAACATGAAACATACAAAAATTCCTAATAAGAAGGATCTTCACCATCCACATCCACTCATTATACATGCCCCTTCCCACCATTCATTAATTTTCTGAAAACAACACGCCAACTATCCCTACCCCAAGCTCTGGTCTGCAAGGGGTTAAAAACTATACACCACAACAAGGATCACACAACATGTTGCAAAAAATAGTTTAAATTCATTAAAACCACTTAATTACATATATTCTATTAATCATTATTTATCATTCTTTTATCTTCACCCACTTGAATTCTTTTGTTTATGACATATCCCCTTTTTCAATAAGCTGAATGCAAGGTGAATTATATCTTTTATGCCTCACTCACCCAACATTCGTGTGCCTACCATGATGCATGCCAACTATCTATCTAGGTGCCAAGAATGATGCATGAATGAACATCCTCGTTACATTCATGCCATGATCCAAATATCATAAACCCTGACATCACACAACATGTGCATTACCCAATTGTGAAACTTAATAAACTGTAACATTGCACAATTAAGAACAAATATCCCCTCCATAGGTGATGTGGATTTTCCCTCACACAAGGATTTTCTGCTCCCAAGCACGAGATCATTTCCAAGGCCCGACACATCCTAACTTCTGTCTACCATCATAAATAAAAATATTTTAGAGAAGGATATGAAAGATCTCCTGTAATATCACTTTGTAACATCCCCGAACCATAATCCACTAAACAGGTGCTCCGATTCGGGTGGTTACATGACCTTTAGTGTGACTCCCCATACACCAAAGTTTTCCAACTAGCTGCGAGGGTCCAAATAGTCAATTGGGGAGACAATACCCCCTTTTATCAGAGTAAGCCACAACAGAAGATAAACAAAATTACAGAATAACAACCAATAATACTCATGTATGAATAAAAAACACTTCCCAATATGGGGTATAACCATTCCCAATAGTAAATATGCCATGTCATTCTACAAGTGAAAAAGTGAACAAAACCCAAAATGAAGAAAAATTGAAAAAACCCAAAAATTATCCAAACAACGAGACTATGTCCACTTCCACACACACCCATGAAATCCCAACTACCTATCAAGGGCCTTTTAACTTATCTAGACCTGCAAAAATAAAGTCTTTGTGGGTTCCCAATGGCAGCCTAAGCTAGGGGTGAGTACAACTCAGTAGTCAAGCTCCAATGGTGTCTATAAAATATTCGGTATAAGAAATTCTGAATGAAAAATGGAAATGAATAATAAATGACAAGAAAAGATTAAGTGACCCTAACAATTTTAGGTCCATTATGCACAATTATTACCATTTCATTATCTCACTATTTCATCCCATTTCCCATTACTTATCATCTCTGATTCATTTACCATGGGTTCTTCACACACAAAAAGATTTACGATGTAAATTACACAATCATATACATAAGGAAAACCCATAGTTTTAATATCACACTAGGACTAACACCCTCATGTCAACCAAATCCTACCTCGAAGACTCGGATCATGTGGATGCAACCAATGTGGAAATAGAGCATACATCATCTACCCAAAAATATGCATTAGGGGTGGAGTTCAGAGCCTCAGTCTAAATCAACCAGTGGGCATAAAAACTCAGTCAAAACCCCACACTACCAAGCATTGTGCAACTGTTATACATATATGTATCCCTTAATCCATTCAAACAACATCCCAACTATTTCCTAAGGAAAACATAAATAATAACCAAAACATAAGATTTAATACCATTCATTAACCCATTAACACATTTACGACAATTCAGATCATTTAGAAACTTATCCTGATTTCCATTTAATTATTCTTGTCTCAGTAAGAATTCATTCATTGTGCCTATCTCACTAGGATTTTTTTTCATTATGAAAAATCCACTAGGCTTCATTACCATAGTCACAATCCAATCCATTATGGTCTTTAATCATTTCAACATATTATCACAATATCCATTAGGATATTATCCAGCCTAGGTGCATAATATAGCTTTTATCCCTACGTGATTAATCACATAAACATGTTTATGAAGGGCCCTACATAATAACACAATAATATCACTTTTTGATGCAAAGAGGGCTGGTGGCCCGCAGTCTTTGCAGGTATGGGGAGGATGTGGGGCGGGGCGGGCCTGAATAGTTTGACTGTTTAGAGTGTGGACCAATGCATGTTGAGCCTGCATGGGTGCGGGCCAATACGGGTTGAGCCCGTGTAGGTGTAGGCTTCCCCACAGGCCAGATTTAAAAAAAATATATATTATTTTGACAATATAGTTTTCTTTAACATTTTAGTTTTTTTATAAAAAATTCAAGGTTAAACGGTAACATATTACTTCTCACCGTAATGGTCATATTAATTGACCATTTATTCACATGTGAATTTTAAATAGGCCTATATTTATTATTTTAATATTGTATGATATTATTTATATATTAATTAATAACCATATTCACATTTTGTTTCATCCCATCTCTCGAAAAATGGAACTCATCCCCCTTGCACATGGTTTCAATTCTATATGTGTTATTATAATCATTATATTTTTTAGGTCGATTTAATTTTATTATTATTTAATTTTATTTTATTATTAATAGAATTGGATAGAACATCGTGAAAACACTAATAGCTTCCTCTGAAACTGATCGTTACCCAGAGAGAATTCATTCATTCATAGGTTTAGTTATTCGCATCACCCCACAACAAACATTATCATTCATCGCCCATCACTGATCACTCACGAGCGTTCTATCGCAACAGTTCACCACCACATCGACTTTACCGCATGCCACCATTAACCAACAAAAAAATGTTCCATAAAAACCTTTAAAACACTATTTATTGTTAATTAATACTTATCCCCACAAATACCTTTAAGAATGATAAAAAATACAGCATTTAAATGATTATAAATAGTATTTTTTTTAAATACGGGTAAGCCCGTGGGCAACCCGCGGGTTTATGTGGGGCGGGGCGGGCTTGATATTTTTTGTTCTCATTGTATGAGTGATTTTGAGGAAAAACCCGCATGGGCTCAAACCTATGCGGGCTTGGACCGCCCACCCGGACCCACTTGTTTTGCATTACTAATATCACTTGTTCTTCACAAATACCTTAGTCTGGGAGAGTCGGCACACCCCATGGCTGGCCTTGGATTAGTGTCATTACCCTAGACGCATACCATGGGAATCATGAGGGTTCCCATTTACCTTATTAATTACCATTTTACTTAAACATGCCATGGGAGATCAAAACATAACAAGAGAGACCCATGAACGAAACAACACATGCACAAATCCACAATTAAACCATTGGAAATAAATTGTAGACTACCTACCTTGATTCTGCAGATGAATTCACTCTTAATTGTGCCCTTAGATTCCACTTCAACCAACCCATGACACTTTAACCTAGATCTAACCCAAAGACATGGGTTTTAGGGCATCAAAAGAAGAGGAGAAGAACATTAAAACCCTAAACACAAAATATAAGCAAGGATGAGATTATCCTTAACCGGAGCATCAATATGTAACCAACGACATAGAAAACCCCTTTGGAATGAAATATATTAATATTTTTGAGCTATTGGGATATTTGGATCGATCCTAGGGTGAAGAGTCATGAATGGTAAGGAAATCACAATTTGGGGTTAAAAATCCGAGATTAGATAAATTGTAATTTTTTTAAATAATAAGGGTCGCACGGTTTACCCACACAGTTTTCCCAACTGTAAACAAACCATACAGAGGCCACTATCAAAAATCTCACATCCCACATGGTTTCTTGTGTTGTCTGCACGGTTACCACTAACTGTGCTTGGGCCATGCGACCTTTCTAGAAAATCCCTTTTTCTCTATTGTTATGTGTCCTAACACCTCGGAACACCCCTGAGCCTCCTTAAGGACATGGGTAAGAACTTAATTAACCAAAAAAGGTATTGAAAACATAAAATTAATTAGAACATACCATTCCATAATCCAAGATCATACAGATTTATTACCAAATGGAGGATTTTGAGATGAAATTAGGGAAGTTGGGAGGAGATTAGTAATGATTTTTAAATATAAAAAGGGCTTGATATTTATGAATAAGTGTGGGGGTGAGTTCCCTTTTATATTGGAGGAGAAGTTTCATACATGTAAATATAAAAATGTAAAAACTATTGAGAATTATCCCTTACATAATGTGCCACCAATAATTTTACATTTTTTACAGAAGAGAAAATTTTGTTAAAATACATAATAAAATGCCTTTTGGACATGTTTCTATGTTATTTTTAAACTTAAGTTAATGTATTACCACTATGTAATATTTTTTTTACATTAGACATTGTAATTAAATATCATTAATCTTACTAATATTATTTGGTCAGAAAAATAGGTTTGAATTGTTGTACATTAAAAATTATTATTCTAAATATGGAATCCATTTTTTCAAAAAAAAAAAATCACATAATTGGTATAAAATAATTTAAAATTAATCTCATAGACGTGTAGTGAAAACTAATTTTTATGTGAAAATGATTAAAAGTTTGATGTGATTTTATATCCAATTTCATTTTGAAATAGGTTCCAACAATATAAATTAGATTAATTTAGTTAATATTTATCTATTTAATATTTAAAAAAAATAAATAACATATTTTACTTTATAAATAAATTATTTGAAAAATGAATTTTCAATTGTTATTCTTTGTTTTTATCTACTCATCCAAAAATAATGTTTTTTGGAAAAATATAAAAAATTTGGCATATGATAATTTTGACATTATGAATTTAAAAATTATATTTATTATATCAAATTTAATTTCTATAATTTTTTATAAATAGATTTTTTTAAAGAATCTCATAAAAAGTATATCATTTGAGAAAATAGTATTTTCCAACATATAAATACATTAAAAATAATTATATGTTTTATTACTAATATGATTTATATAATTTAATACATTATAAATAATATTTAAAAATTATGTATAACTTTTCATATTACCAAGCATAATGTCTAGGTTATGACTATCTCGTATCAATAATTAAAATAATAAAATGTTTCTTTGTATAAAGTTGGTGTTACGTGTAATGAATGATGTATATGTGTTCTCTATAGTGCACAATTATCTTGTTGTATCATATTTGAAATTCTTAACATGATGTAGAATTCAATGGAAGAGATCAATGAAAATTTATTATAAAGTAAAAAATGTTCCTAAAAACTCAGGGTGATATATTATACCCCTCTAATTGAATTTATCATCTAAATTTATTCATTCCGATACAAAAAAAAGAGGATAATTTTGTCACATAATATCATCAAGTTCGCACATAAAATTTTCTATTTGGTGATTTTAATGTAAAACCATTTATTTGTGAGTGGTTTTATATCAAATACTATTCAATGTATGTTTTAGGTGTTCTTATATTTGTTCCTCATAAAAAAGATCATTCTCCAGCAGTAGTACCTATGAGTTCTACACATATGAAGATTCAAGTATTTACATTATATAGAGAAATACATGGAACATTTCACAGACAAGAGCAATATTTATATAATATTTCATCTGATAGGATACCATCCATATACGATCATTAATTTCAATGGTATAGATATTCCTAAGGCCTAGATTAATTTTCTTCAAAAATATCTTAACCTTATTCGATTGAGAGATTCATGGAAACACCTCTTCACCAACTAAAAATTATAGATCAAATTAACAGTTATCATCATAACTTTTCTAACAAACATGAGCTTCCATGATATGCCATTAAATGGTTCTAACCTTCTTAGCCATTTCATTAGTGATTTTAGGTCCCAATAGCTTTCTTTCTCAGACATCATCACAAAACATTGGATCTATATATTTGTTACTATATAGGGATTCGTAAGGATTTATATAAATCTTAATTGAAAGATATTTTTTGTAATAAAAATGAAGTATTGGAAGGTGATAATCCAAAATACCTTTGAAATCTGGAGAACAATATCTCAACCGGTCCTATAGGGTTTGAATTGTTCTTTCAGACTTACTAGTTTTTTGAGGTTGATAAGAGGTGATGAAAATAAATTCTCTGTCATGTTATTTCTAAATAATTTTTATGAACATTGAGGAAAACCTCATATCCAAACAATATTTAATATAAATTGTTATTCCATGAAACATTATAACTTACTTAATGTATATCATGGAAATATTATCTAAAGATAGGTATTCTATGATAGTAATGATGTTTTGTAAATTAGAAGGTGATCGACTAAAACCCATATTGAAAAAAACTAATAGAGCTTTTGGAGAGTTTGATGAAAAAAATAATAGTGATTTTCTCCCATTTTTCTTATGGTTTGGTTAATTAATACAATATTCCCTTAAAATATTTTCTTTCATCCTTAACTCGTTGGCATACCATGAAATGGGATACAAACTACGTGATGTTTGTCTTCATTACATACCACTATAATTATTCTTTTAGGTATATATACATCATCTAATTTACCAAATGAATAGAGAATAATGAAATATTAGACTCTTATAACAACTCTTTTATAAAATATATTATAGATGGAACACATACATGGTCCTTAAATCATTTCATTCTATACTGATCAAGGTTAAACTATATAATATTTCTATCCATATTTTGTATCTCTACATCTTCATTATATTGATCACTAATCATAAAATAGATATTGGGTTGAACATTAAATTGAGAAATATAATATTTTCCCCATTCTTTACGGATTTCTAGATCCGTCCTTTATAAATCCAAAATTATTTGATCTTTCTCTATCATCATAATGAATAATAAATTATAATCTTTTTGAATTAAAGAATCTTGCTCCTTCTTCCTTTACACGGGATTGTAATGTATTGAGAAGTCACAATTCATTATCATCTTTACCCATCTTCTTTGAACCATTTTTTAACTTTTTCTATAAATATATATTTCAAACAGATATTATAGGTAAATATATAACACTTTTCTCTATATATATAATTCTTCTATATCATTAGTAAACAATTTACCACCGCTAACTAAATAAATTTGTTGGGTAATATTTCTTATGAATAATCAGTTTTAAAAATGTATAGACTATATACAAGATATTTTTCATAATAACACATCCCAATACCTTATTCAATGCATCTATATAGATTAAATCTTATTATACACTGTTGGGTAATGTGACAATAAGTGAACTGACTAGGATTCTATTCAGGTCCTATAACACTTCCATACATTCATCTGTCCAGAGTAACATGGAACCCTATGAGTTAACATGGTTGAAGGATTTGATATTCATGTGAAATTCTCTAAAAGGCCATGAAGAATTTCCAAATAAACATGAAAATTTTAGATCTTAGTCTTTCTGGTTGTTCTATTCCAATATTCAAAAGCCTTTGTCATTGATGGATCTGGTGATATACTGTCTAAGGTGATTATATGGCCCAAACATGAAAACTTTTGCAGCTAAAATTCCCACATTGTAAATTTTCCATACAGTTTCACCCTCTATAGTGTCGTTAAAACAATTATCATGTGGTTATCATACTCACCCTTATTCTTTTAATAGATAATTATATCATATAAAAATGCAACCTCAAACTGGTTAAGGTAATCTCTAATGTATCTATTCATCATATGAATGGAGATAGAATGTGTATTAAAAATACCAAATCGCATTGCTATATATTAATAGTGATCATACATTGTATATATTGTTGTCATGTGTATATCCTATTTCATTACCATCAATTAATGATATTTAAAAAAGGTCAATATTAGAAAAGTGTCGAGCTCCGCGTAATTGACAATTGAATTCATCAATAGAGTAAAGATGACACATTTTTTAAATTTTTATCTTCTTATAAATCAAATAATCAATGTAATATATCATTGGTCTATAATGTATTATCACCAAAGAACTGGTTAACTAAAAGGCGACACAAATTTCTAAAAGTATCACTTTTCATGTTTTTCTTGTAGTTTATTATAAAATTTCTATAACTCAATCAATGGAATTTAATTTTGAGTATTAAAAACTATTGTTGAACTTGGTATGAGATCAAAGGAGAACGCAACATCAATTTTTAGTATAATTCTAGGAAACTCTTAAGGAAAGTCATCCAAAAATTCCTAAACAATGTGCTTATCATCGATGTCAATTTATCCCCATCCATTTGAGAAAATTATCCCTTCTGGATAGTAATTAATAAACATAAATTGGATGTAATCTCTATGGAATGTCATATATATATCACATTGATAGTCAATCATATATTGGTTTGAAATTTACAATGTAAATTCGATTACTTGAAAATTGATGTGGATTTTGTGAAATGAAATCCCATCCATCTCAAATATGAAATAAAATTAAACAAGAGGAAGAGTGAAAAGATTTAATGTAAGTAAAATACCACAGACATCAACTAGATAGGAAACCTAGAGTTGAGATGAAGTATTTATACCATTAGGGGTTATCACTACTCATTCCAAATCTATTCAATTTGGGGGTATTTTAATCCTCTTATAAAATTCATTATATATTTATGAGTAGGTAAATCTTCAATAAAATAATACATTTCAGTTCTAGAGTGGGTGGGAAGTTTGCCTTTCACCACATCTGTATTTCACTGCTCATTAAAAATAGTGATCACATGAGATTTATAAATGTCCCTCTACATAAGAATTAGTTCATGTCGATCATCACCATAAACCATCTATTTTGTGCACTGGATAAAAAAATTCAAATTCGCCTTAAACTTTTACTCGTGAAGCTGGGGAGGTTCATTCTTTGAAGCTTTCCATCAATTTTCATTATTATCTGGAATGATTCCCTCCCCTTGGAAATTAAATGAACAAAGAACATCCATTCTTTACATAAAACATTTTTTAGACACCTTATGTCAATTTATTGAATGTTTTTTCCACAATTTAAGCATAAATTTAATTTCATTTTATTTTCTTAATGGTTTATAGATTTTTTGTTAAACTCCATATTCCTTTTCGTATCAAAACTATGGGACTGATACAGAACAATAACGCATATTTCAACCATGATTTCAAAAAAATATATCTTCATATCTACTAATGTATGTTATGATCAATTCCCTTCTGAGAGTTTTCATTGAGCCACTGATGAACCCATGAATTTTATATTTGGGTGGATGATAATACCAAATTTGTACCATGCATGTCTTAAAAAATTAGTTTCACAGGTAATAAGATATTCATAATACATTTTCTATATATCAATGAACTATTTCTCTATAATTTTACTAATAATAATAGTAATTTACTTATTTAAAAATAATTTCAAAAACATTTCAAAATTCATGGATTTAGTTTACTCTTTCATCTTCTTATTCATGATTAGTTTCCACCACTGGTTAGCTTTTCATTTTAACTAATAAATATCTAGAATTACATTCTCATGATAAAAGGACTAGATAATTGATTATATCATTTCAATGGTACTAATCCATTGTTCATAAAATAGTCTATCTAAAGACCCATTGAAATAAGGTGGGTGTTTCTTCATGAAGGAATCAACAATAATTATTCACTTAATTCCTCAATTAGATGTCCAATAGATTCAATGATTAAGAAAATTGGTAGATAATTTCAATGATATTTTTCATTCCATATCACAAATAATTATGATGCTCTAGTTGACAATCATTTCATGATTCATCAAGTACATCATTAATGTGATTTAGTTACGTTCCAACCATTTACTAATATCCAATGTCATATAATGAGAAATAATAGTCATAGTGGGGAACAACATATCTAAAAAACCACATATAGGATGTATAAATTATGAAACATTCATTAGAATATTACTACATAGGTATATCATAGGTTATTGATGTGCAATTTATATTAAAAATTTTCACTATGGTTTATGAAATTTTTGTGAATTTTCTAAGAATATCCAAACTGTGTGTCAGACCAAGTGCAAAACAAGGCCCATTTTTTCAACCTGTTCCAAATCGAATCTATCTCAATATGTTTATTTGGGTTTGGTACACCTAGGTTTAAAAAAATTAGAGTCACATCCAATTTTGGTATCTTGAAAGATATGTATTTTTAGGTAACAAATCTTTCTATACATTACCAATATTATAGGAATTTTTATTATGCTTTTCTCCATCCTTGGAATTATCCTTATACATTTTTGAATGGTTCTAAATAAGGTTGTAACAAAATAGTTTCCAACAATAAACTAAAAATTTCACTAATACCCACCATATAATCCCAATAATAACATACAATAACATTACATCATTTTTTGTAATAAATAAAACGTCAAAAAAATAAACACCACGTGACTGTATTAGTTTCGTTCCATTGGAATCATAGAAATATAAACACTGGTGGATAAGTGGAAGAAACAATATCCCACTAGGTTCCTCATGAGTGTCACCCTTCTTAGAAACATCATATATAATACATATCTTCATAACCTGGTGAATAGGAAAATTGGATAGAGCTCATATGCTATGCAAGTGTAAAAAATTGAAGATATGTAAGAAACAACATGAGAATAAGGGTATAAACATTATACGATAAAAACCATCAAATAAAATATTATAAATATAAATCATGGAATAAATATTGGCAGTTCATAATACATGAATCATAAGGGAACCAATATCATAATCCATGTAAGCATAAGATATGAATAATATATAGAATTGGAATATGCACATTAGCATATAAAATTACTTCTATATTAGTTAATTAAATGATAAAAAGGGTATCTTAGTGGCATGTGTATCTCCCCATACCATCTTGGTATTAATTTTTCACTCCCACGACCATCTTAGTACTAAAGGATCACTCCCAGGAACATCCTAATAGAAATATCCCTTAATAAACTTAGTTTACTCCTTATTCCATTCATACATATCTCATTAGATATAAATCATTACACAAATCATTCGAGGGAGATGTAGGTCCCACCAATTTCATAAATAAATGTTACATATTTCATTGACTATATCATAATAATTTATCAAATAATAACATTGAAATGAAAAGGGATTCATAAACATGAAATCATTTCATAACATATTTAAAAGATTGAGGTTTTATAAAACTTTCATGAAAGAATAATCCATGAAAAGAAGCAGGGTTCATATGAATATAACCAATGAAAGATAAATAAGTTTAATTAACACCATGACATCAAAAAATGAACCATTCAAAAAAATAATATTAATAGATACATGGAATTATTTCCCTAAAAAGGGATGAGTGATTCAAATGAATGTAATATTTTATGGGAAATAATTTAGAAATAAATTCTAAAAAATTTCTTTTTAAATTTATATTTTCTTCCTAGAAAACCCTATTTAAAACATAAAATATCTTTAAAAACAACTATATTTGAAAATAGATTTAAAAACACATAAATAAATATTTAGAAAGCATAATATTTTTAATATAATGTTTCCTCTAAAATAGTCTTGAGATATCTTTTTAAAATCATTTTTGAAAAAAAAATTAAATTATTGTCTTTGAATAATACAGATTTTCGACTAAACAAATAAATTTGGTCACATTTCCTGAAAATATTATCCTAATATCCATAATTAATATAGATTAGAAAAAAAAATAAATCATGAGGACATATTGAATAAATATAGGATAAGATAATTGATGAGTTTTCTTGAGATTGGTATCATAATAATTCATCAATTGAATCATATTAATTAACAATCCAGGTAAACAATGAGATTATTGCACTAAATTCGTACCATTTTGGTAACAAGGAATAAACATCTCAAAGTAACAAAATGAAGTTAAATAAAGAATTAAATTTCATAAAAAATATTATATTTAGGATAAAATATTTCATGGGGAATTTATACACATTTTAGAATAATTTATGTGCATAACATGGCATGTGTCTCAATGAAGGCAAATTGAGAATAAAATTACATTATTGATTTGGTAACTTGTGTAACACAAACCCCATTAAATAGAGATTATATAATGGGTATGTAAATAGTCATAAATTTTTTAATAAGAATAATATAATATAATAATAGGAAGTATATATACCACCTAAAATAAATGAGTGATGATTTAGGCATAAATCCCATAGAAGGAAAAGTGAGATGGGAAAATTGTCACCTTATAACTTGAATCACATCATACACATTAAAACATAATGTATAATAATAAATATTATTATAAATATACCATATTTCCATTTTATTATATCTTATACTATATATGATATGATTATGACATTATATTACCCCTTTATTAACAATTCTATGTTAATGTTATGTTTCGAGTAATATCTATATTGTTTCTCATATATTTTTTAACTCTGTATTATTGATCCCCCTAAATAGATCATGATTTCTTATTTCACTAATCCAAGAAAAATAAAAATTAAATACCTGTAATCAATATAACTTATATGTCAAATACAAAATACCTCATTGATGGTGACGGTAGGTCGTACACACACAGGAATGATGTATCCATTTTTTATCATTTTGAATGAATGAAATAAGTGGAAATATATATATATATATATATTACATTATAATTATTATTTAATATTTATAATATATTTTTATTAATCCTTTAATTAATACATTCCATGTAATTTTTGAATGAATCACATCACTATGAGGAGGCGGTAGTCTACTCACCCATAAATGAAGTTGTCATATTTACAAAAAAAATCCTAAAGATATGTATAATATAATATCTAAATAATCATAAATAAATAATAAATCTCATATATGACATCTAAAAATAATATTTCTATCATAATTATGAACCATGAGTGTTGGTAATTGAAATACTATTGATAACATTTCATGAGATAATAATAATTTATTTTATCGATAATGATATAAAAAACTTGTGGAACGATGTTACTTCTTCTTTGGGTAACCCTTTTTGGTTTTCATCAAAGGGTTTCACCCGTTAGATTTGTTTCCAAAAAAGATGCTTCTTGGATGAAGGGAGTTATTGAAAAAGGATATTTGGAAATATTTTCTCTACTATTAATGGTTGAATAGGTGTAAAGAATTGATGGGAGAGTTCCCTTTTATTGTGGAGGATGTGTGTAATTCTTATAAATATAAAAAGGTAAACATTATCGAGAGGTATAAAACATATAATACACCTAAAATTACTATAAATATTTTATACAAGAGATTAATTTGTGAAAATATATCCACAAAATATCTTCTTTATTATTTCTAGGTTATTTGGTCAGACAAGATAATGTTTAACCACTAAGTAATTAGGTTTTTACCTTAATCAGGGTTATTAATCTTAATTAATTTCAGTTGTATTCATAGAATAACTAATTTAATCATATAATAATTAATAAATCCATATAAATAAATTTATATAATACATATTTTAAATTTATAATCATAAAATTGGTATAAATTAATTTAAAATTATTCCTACAGATATGTCATTATAATGGTTTTTTTAAGATAAAATGTTAAAAACATTGAAAAAATATATATCAATTTTAAAATGTAAAATTGGTTCCAATGTCCTAAATTATATTAATTTAGGTATAATTCAAAAAATTTATTATTCAAACAAAATTAATATTTAATTTAAATATATTTGTAAATTATAAAAATTCATTTTTAAATTAAAATTCATCAATTTTTATGATTCATAAAAAAAAGTTTTTCAGAAATTAAATTTTTTTACTAAGATAATTTGGAAATTGTACAGTAAAAAAATTGAGTTTATTTTATCAAATTATATTTCTTAAATATTCAAATTTTATTTTTATTATCGTTCCCATAATGAAATAAAAATAAGTTCATTAGAAAAGTTAGTATTTTCAAGCATATAAACACTTTATAAAAACATATCTGTTTTATTGTAAAAATGTTTTATTTATAAAAACATCATTAATAATATTTAGAAATGAGTTATCAAAATTCATATTACCTTATTTAATGGATATTTTTTTCTATCGCATTTAAATATTCATAATAATAATTTTTGCATCGTAGAAACTTAGTGATGCGTGTAGCGCATGAAAAGTCAGTTTCCATGTAGCGTACTACTATCTTGTTGAAGCATATAATGAAATATTAACATGGTGTAGCATCAAATGAAAATCATCAATTAAAATTAATTATTTTATAAAAGGTTCCTAGAATGTCGTGTGGTTATATATATCACTCATTCCATATGTGATAATCAGAAATATATAGAAAAATAAATTATATTGTTTCTATTTCTCCTAGATTGAGTCATTATATTTAGATTGAAACATATTAACCATGGTTCTATTTAGTTTTTATATTCCTTATATTCTTTCCTATAAAATTTACTAAATATCATGATCCATTTTTTACGTAGATAAGAGATCTAAAACAGTAATATTGATAAAAATATGAAATATTGAAGTTTTTTTAAAGAAACATACATCCATCATTACTAGTAAAAAATTAACAGTTATTCTTAGGTAAATTTTTTTAGTTTTACTATGATATCTCATTTCATGATATATGGGATACTGAAGAAATATTTCATTATAACCTGATAGCATTTAAATTCATTTCCCTATGTGAATGGTTGAATCTATTTAAATAAAACACATTTATAAATTTTTCATTCCTTCAAGAGATATTTACCATATTCAATTAAATATAGAATATTTTTAGATAAAAAAATAAAATGATTACAAGTTCTAATATTCTTGTAACAATATTTTCCAACATAACATATAGTTGAGACGGTTATGATATAGATTGAATTAGTAAATTATATAATATAATACAAAATTATACCAATATGTATATATTTAAATATGAATAGAGTACTTTTATAATAGTCTTGATCATAAATATCATATATCTTCATTTCACACCTCCATATGGGATATATAAAACCGTATAAATATAAATCTTTATGGGGATTCGCAACCTAGTTACCACCATCTGTTTCTAGTTAGAATACAACCAAAACAAAAACTACCCTTTCAAGGGGACTGGTAACCTAGTTACACCTAACCCATTTCAACCTAAAAGAATAACTAAAACAACTCATACCTTTTATGGAGTTATATCCACAAATATTTTTCCTCTGTTTGAAAAAAAAATGATAATCTAATAAAAAAACATTGTTTTAATGATATGAAAAATAAAAACCATAAAAACAATTCTTCACGAAAGATGCTCGAGAAATGTAATAGCTTGTTCACTTTTGAAATAATGTTTTGTGCATTAAATTCCATTGATAATATTATAATAGTTAAGATCATAAAAAATATTTTAAATATATAATACCAATGAAATTGTAACTAGTTTTGTAAATCACTATTTATAAATATTTCATCAAAATTTTCAACTTTAAAACCTCATTTCAAATTAATATATTCTAACCCAAAAATAGTAGTTGTGAATATATCATTAAAAATAATAATGTTATTTATATTTGTGAAACCATTATTATAATACATGAATTTTTTTATGGATTCTATTTCCAAAAAATAGCTTCCAATTAATCCTTGTACATTCATATCATTCAAATAATTAATACATCTTCATGGAAATATTTCCTACAGATAAAAAAATACCACATTTTGAATAATTATTTTTGTTCATTATAACTATAGTATTTATATTGATCAATTTGTACACCCTCATTTTTCTGTACATTATCGTATAATTATTTTTTTGTGTAGTATAAAACATTGGTTATGCTTTATGAGTTTTTTATAGTTTTAGTGTTTTTTTGGATTTGATTTTGGTCGTGTAATGTTCATTAAAGTTAGTGGATGTAGTAAACCATCTCCAAGAATCTATTTAGGTTGTTTCGTGGAGTACTAGGGTAGGAATATAGTTGGAAAATGGTTTTCATGTACTATACAAATTCTAGGAGAAAATGTGAAATTAGGGATAGTGGGACCAATGCTGTTGGTGCATGGTTTTTCAAACTAAGTGTCAATATAATTAAAGGGGACGAATTTGAGATTATAGAACTACATGGTTGTTTAATGGTTCTCCCATCCATTACATATAAAATGTTGGTCTATATAATGATTTCTAATAACATGTCCATTGTTGGAAAATGGTTGGATAAAATGTTTCCAGAACCATGTGATGTGTATTTAATGATCTGAATATACGCTCTAACTTGTATTAAGGCCATATGAATCTTAATGTTATCATGTTCTTCCAAGATCACAAACTTCTCTTCCATCCAAGGAATCCATAGTGATTCCCTTTGATCTAGAAGAAAGTTTTAGAGAATCTAAATGTATTGGGACTTTAGAATAAAAGGAAAGTCCTCTTTCTCACTCTTTATTCATATATCTTCCCACCTACTACCACCCATAAAATAACATTTATTTTTTTTATGGATATTTCATTTAACAATTATTTAATATTTATAAGATATTTTTGGATCTAATTATGGATTTATTATTCAATGATACATATATATATATATATAGATATATTGTGTTCTAATTTTTCTTTTCATCAATTTTAGTGAGGTATGTGTATTCTTTATCATTCTAAAACACGAAGACTTGGTGTTTAAATTACACTCTATTTTATTTTTTCATAAAAATAACTTGGTTTTAGTTCCTAAAACATTGATTTAATAATGATTATCAGAAGTAATTTTGACATAATTATTGAACGAAATTGATTTCCAAATGAATTTTTTTATATTGAATTTCATAATATTAGGACTAAGAAAACACATTAGAATTCATTTATGTGAATCTTAAATGGTTCTTGATTAAAAGTGACAATATAAAAATGAAATGAATTTCACAGATTAAAGTAAGAAGTTCCACCATAAATGTTTTTCACCAACTAATATATTTTGGAATGTATGAATCTTAATTCATGATTTTAGGGATGTGTATAGTTTCATACATATGTATGTGGGAGAGATATTTTTAAGTCATTTGATGGAAATTCCGAATTGTAATAAGTGGTGGTAAAATATTATTTAACGTTTTATGTTCATGGAACTTATTTATGTATTTTTAATAATCCATTTATTTAATTCCAATACATTTTTTATATTAGGTGATAAATTTTTCATTTCCTAGTGAAATGTGTTTGAATTTATATGTGGAATGAATTATTAGTATATACTCAATCCCTTCTTGGGTATGTTTAATAGTTTAAAAATATTTTATATCAAGATATTTTTAAGCCAAGGTATTTTATTTATCTAGTCACGATTCAATATTTTTCTTCTTATGTCAGTGTATAGAGCATAAATATATCTCTTAGGGTTATTGGAGGGATTCTAGTTTGGTGTTATTGTATTTAGATGTCATTTTTTATCATATATATAATCATTTATTTCAATTTAAAAACTACTATAATGAATATACTTCTTATCGAAATTAAATTTTTACCCATCATTCATTACACAACATGTTCTCTTGTTTTTAAATTTCTATCATTGGGTTTTTTTCATTGTTTAGGGAAAATAATCAGAATTTTTTTACAAATCCCTTGAATTTACTAATTTCCATTTATTTTTTTGGATGTCACCTGAGGATAATGGCACCATTACAACTTACCTATAGAATTGGAGAGGGATGGTATATTAAAATGGTATCATTCTAGGACAATCGTTATCTATTTTTTTGGGATGGTAGCAAAGATATTGGAATGTCAGAATGTAAACTATATATCATAAAAATATATTTTTATCCAATTTGTATTAACTTTATGTTACCTTGTTGGGTTGTGTATAAAAATATTATAAGACTCGTATATTTATGAATTCATATCATTATAAAGGTTTTATCTATTAAATATACCATTTTTTTAATAGTGGGGATTCCCATTTTGAGTGCATTTTCATTATATGTTAGATGATATATGGAATTGATTAAAATCATTTTGTTTTAATAAATGTTTTTTCTTGTGTCTTATGATTATTTTAAATTTCATAATCCTTAATTTTTAATAGAGTGAGTACTAATTGATAATTGATTCTGGTTATAGATAATGGTATTGTTTAGATTTCATATAAATAAGTAAGAAGAGGATACAAAAAATATGGTTTCATCAAAACCATAGGTGATCCAACAACTTATCCATATCATCCTTCAATAAATTTATTTTATTGATAGGGGAAATTATAATGACAAAACTAAAAAGGTGTATCATTATATTTAGTTTAAAAAATAGACTCCACCCATTATGTAGAGAGATCTTGAAAAAGAAAAAGTCTAAAATGATGTAAAATAGAATGACTCGAATGGTTTAGTTACGTGGAATACTATGTGTGATAAATGTTAAGTTGGTAACTTATATATTGGATGGCCATTCACAAAATTTGATGGATATAGTTTTTAAGATTATTTTACACATGGTCTTATATTGGAGGACATTGAATAGATGATTAATAATAAATTATATCCTCAGACATTCATGATTGGTCAAAAATGTATTTCTTTATCCCTTGTAATGAAAATATAACTGTGACAGAATATTAAACTAACATTATGAATTATTTTTTTATTAACCTTGAGCTTTATTCAATTTCATACTTTAATGAAAATAGTCTTTGAATAGATCCTATGATCAGGAATATAGTCTATGATTGTTTTCCGATCTATTTCTTATTACACAGTGGTGGGTAATAGGGAGAATGTTGGGGGATGGGATATCACTTTTAATCATATGGTAGGAAGTATATTTATTACCCTATGAATATGTGGGAACTCTAATTCTATGAATATGATAAATATTAAAACTAATTATTGAGTCTCTAGAACACCTCAAACTAGGACCATTGAATATGTTGACATCACTCATGAAAATAATTTATATTATGATAGTTTATAGTTTCATTATATAACTTATATAAATTTAGAGTGTATGGAACCCCCTAGTGATTTTTATGACTATAATCGTAATTTTCTTCTATAGATTTATTATCTGAGTTCTCCAAATATAGTTACTGGAGACCAATCTCTTATATCTTATACATATTATGAATCAACAAAAATCCTCGTTTGAAAAACTATTGTTCAATAAAACCATTAATCCATGGTTATTAATGATAACCATTACTCCATGAAAAACACAATATAAACAAGTATATAATTATCAATTGGTGAAACAAATAAATTATATGGTGAAGATAAAATTATCATGAAAGATAAATTTATTCCTTCAATGCTGTGAGGTACTATTTTCAGGGATAATTCTCTTATGGGGGTCATAAATGATATTGGAACTTCCCATTATTTTATTCTCGAATTATTGATACAATGGGTTTACATTTTAATTTGATTCCTCATAATTTGGATGTTAAACCCCATATTGAAAATAAGAGTGTTAATCCACTATGTTAGGGGTATGTTCAATTACTATAGATAAAACTGAGTTTTCTTGGGATGTCTATATTCGTGAAATTTACATCTGTCTATTTGTTTTAGGAATATATTTGTTAAAATCCATTAGGACCCAAATCCACTATATTATATTCCATGTTAGTTTCATATATACTAATAGTCTTATTCATCATTATATGTAATATTGGGATGTGATGGAAAGAAGAGAGGGACCTTTGGTACTTGTGGTTATGGTATCCACATACCATTTGTTAGAAGTTACTCTAAAATAATATTATTTAATTGAACATATATATTTTCCTACAATCATGGATAAATTTCTATATGTATTCTCCAATAAGATCTCTTGGATTACACATGATAGATAAGTGGAATTTAAAATTATTATCCTACCACAAACCTATAATATTTCACTTCCATGTTATATGATCTAGGAAATATATTTAAGGAAATTGAATGCTTAGTTTAAGGAGTTAAGAAACAAAGGATTCATTCAAACTTGTATGTCACCGTGGTTTTCACCAATTCGTTTTATAATGAAAAGGGTGTTCTTAGTTGTTATGCAGAATATTGTAAATTAAACCATGTTAAGATAATGAATTGATGACATCTTCTAATAATTTAATTCTTTTTGGATCAAATGGGAGAGACCCATTATTTTCTATAATTGATATAGTATTTGTGTATCATAAACTCTATGTACAAAAAGTGGATATTCTGAAAAAATCCTTCATGAACCATTATTGTAATTATGAGTATACGGTTGTTCCCCACGATCTTATTAATGAAACTAAATAGTTCATATCATTGAAGAATCCAATATTGTAGAGGTATCCTGAATCTAGTTTTTTTGGTGTCAGGTGATGATGTTCTGTTGTATTCTATTTATAATCTACTAATGATAAACACTTTTCCATAGCATTTGGTATCTTATAGGAACACCACTTTTATGGAGATATTTTAGAGTTTTATTTCATGATATAATAGGTAAATTTCCTTGTAAATCTCATTTGAGAAAGAGGATTCATTATTGACCCTAAAAAGTTTTAAGATATCATCTCACGGGAACCACTAATGAATATTAATCAAAAACATTGTTTAACCATATTAGCGGGATACTACTAATGATTTTCTCATGGTTTTTCATTACAAGAATCGTATATGAAATCCTTAAAAATAAATGAGTTTCCTTAAAAATGGGTTAATGAATTCTATAAATAATTCCATGAGCATATTATTTAGATTACATCTACACATATTTATACATTTATAGATTCAATATATGGTTATGTGGTATTTTTTATGTATTTATTTCTTGTTTGAAATGTTTTCTCATACATGAAAAACATTTTATAGAATACTGATCATGAATTCCATAGGTTCATAATAATAAATAACATAATCGTGATAAAGATTTGAATTATGGTCCATGTTGTGAATACTTAGTGTCAGTGTATTTTTAGAGAGAAATTCATAATGATCGAAAATTATGGGAGCTTCAATTAATTTTCTAATAAGAAATATGAATCTTATGTAATGAAGATGGATGTATTAAAAAATAGATATTTGAAATTTAATTGATTTATACACTAGGTATAAGAACTTTTTTGACTTATGAATTGTGTAAGAGGTCACTTAATAAGGTTTAAAAATAGGGTTCAGATTAGGGGAGACATATTTCAGGGGTTTGTCAGTAGGGATTCACCCGTGTAGGAGGGTGCTACATGGTACGTTATACCGAAAAACGTGCATAAATCCCCTGGTCCGGAGGGAGCACATCCATGGAGGGGCCATGGTTCGTGGTCTTCTTTCTTTTTTTCCCTTTTTAACATTGCGGTTCACCAATTTATTATGCGTTTTCAATTCCATGTTAATTCATTCCCAGTTTCATACCTATTCTGGTTCATGAATTGGAACTTCGCTGTTTGCGAAATCCTATGTTCCTTCCTTCGAAATCCTTCCACCAGAATCTATTCGATCCTCCCCCATTTTCCACTCTCCCTTAATCTGCATTTATAGAGTGGGGGAAAGTGGTGTATCTGTGTCCAGGCGGCACCTTTTGCAGAGGACCATGACCGAAAACTTGGTTTATAGAAGACTTGGTCAATCTGCTGTGGGGGCATTGAATCACGAACAAAACTAGGTCGAGGAATGCTCCGCGGCCATGCAGGTCTCTACCTCTATTCTGTGAATGACGGTGTACACGGTCCAGGCCGGTTGTCACGGTTCACGGGTGGGGCGGTTCGGGATGGTGGACCGGCCTGGCGCTCAACCTACTTCACGCCCGCGTAGGGCTCCCGCCTCTATTCCACTAATGACATCAGTTTGCGGAGGAGGTGGACTTCTGAACTGGCATCGTACCATCACCGTTGGACCGGTACGCAGACCGGTCGGTCCTTTGCTAATTTCTTGGGTGCTCTTCATATTTTTTCCCATTTCCTTTTGGGAAATTGGGTAGAATCCCCTCTTGAATTAATGGTATTATCATTCTCCTTTGTGGATTTTTCCAGACCCTACAATATCATATCAAATAAATTAATCTTGAAGCCCCCACACTCTTCAGGGTCTAAGGCTCTCACTATCCATTTGAAAAATAGTCTGCATATTATATCAAATCAGCCCATGTAATCTGAAACTACTACATAACTAGACATTCACAATGCATATCATATGCATTTCATATAATTAATCAAACTCCATCATAATAAAACACGTCATGGAAAAACGTGTGCCTCATAGGAAAATGAGACCAAACAAAAATAAGAAAAATCATGAGAAAATGCAACCCTGGGGTGTCCCATAAATAAGGTATCTAACCATACATGTATGTAACAACCATTTATCAATAAAAAAACCACAACAGGTTATAATAAGGTTAAATTACAAATCAAAAAAATACCAAAAACATGGTTATCAGACACTTTTAGCATACATAATCCCAAAAAAACACCAAAAGGTAGAAACCACCTTAGTAGATATTGTACGATCGATATACATAAATGTTGGCCCTTGAATCGGCCGTGATCTGTGTAGATCTAAAAAAGGTGAAAAAGCCCATCCTTGAATAACTCAAAAGAGGGGATGAATTAAAAGGACATGTTATCGGGTTTTTTTGAACCCAGTGTTGGGATTCCAATACACTTGATTATGTCTTAATCACATCTCAGACGGAGTATTAGGTGGGGTTCTAAGTTTATCATCTTTTTTGTAGCTTTCCTATATGAAAGAAAGCCAAAAGAAAGTGTTTTAGTACATGCTACAATACCTCACTCTGATATATCAAATAAAAAAGAAAAATACATGGTATGTTATATAAAAACACACATCGTGTATCAACCTTAATTTGCCACTGACATAAGCAGTTCTTCTAGCTCACCACACAATCATGCACTCTACCATTATATGGTTAGTATGTGGAAAGCATTGTACACTATGTGTACTCAAAAGTACCTGGTGTGTACATAGAAATTTATATTTTCTTACTTGTTCCTCTAAAACCCCCAGAAAATGATCTATACCTAAAAAAATGTCCAAATTTTAATATTTACCCCCTCAAACCATTGACACTTTTTAATTATATGAATATATTTGATATGTCGCATATTAAATGGATATAAAACAAAGATTTATTTTTTCTGAATTAAATCATGTATCTTAATTAAATATACATGATACGTCTTTTGAATATATATTTTATTGAGTATGTTTGGATCTTGATATGGATGGTACATTGATTACTGTAACAATAATGATTTTGGATATATGAGAGAATATTTTGAATGAGAAAATCATCATTTTTGTATGGTTTTTATGGAAGTGTTCTCAGATTCCAAAAAATTACATGGGAATGTGTCAATGAAATTCTATAGAAGTTGTGTAATCTTTTGAAAATAACTAGAGACAACCAATGTTCTATGTAAGGAATTATCAACAATTTTTAGAATGTGACACCCCCAGTATAAGAATCATTTTCACATTATTATCATTTTTGAAATTATTAAATATTGGGATAATTTTTAGTAGTATATATATTTTTTAGGATGTTTTCAAGCGGTTTTGGGGTTTAAATTTTGATAATGGATGGTCATACATTTCACTATATCTAAATAATAATGTAGGGTACTTCTGTTTTTCACAATTCTGGTACACATTTAGTGGACATGTCTCTTATACCATGTGAGTTCAATGAGAAACTATTACATTGGGGTACTAGGGTAAACCTTACTGATTCACAGTTTATCAAACTATCTGAGTGAATCATTCATGGGGATAGACTTTAAACTATATCACTATAGGGTTGGAATTCTATTTTTCAAATCATGGAAATATAAATTGTGATATTATTTAGATAATGTTCAATATCATACAAGATGTTGGCATGTAGTTTGAATAATGGTTTGGATTAATTGTGTGATGAGGAGCTATTTCTTTATGAATGTATAACATAATTCATATTAGGGCTTCAAGACTCTCATATTTCGTTAGTTATTCTATTATCATTAAGATCTCACCCCCTTATGATTTTTTTGGATTTCCTTTCATATGGAAGGATGTTTTGGTGACTCTATGTGTTTTATCTCTTTAGAGTCAATAGTATGACCAAATTTTATACCATTTTTCTTATAAAATTTCATAAATTCTAACTTGAAACTTTATATCTATTATATTATTCATAGATTAATGATTCTTGATGCGTTCATGATGAGATATTGTTGGATTAAATGAGGTAACAAAGATTCAAATCTATATACAGAGGTTTCATTTTTCATTTTTAATTTTTCTTCAACCACTGTGTGGTAGGTGGATTCTCTCCCATTATACTCATTCTAGAGTATGACCTCATAGTGTTTATGTTCCTTTCTCTCATTTTTTTAAAAAACTCTCTTATTTTTACTACCTCAAACCTTAGTTTTAGAATGATCCTCAAAGGGTTATAGATAATAGTCGTAAAGAAATTCATTTTTAAAAATGAATTTTATATGTAGAATAATTTGATGAGAGAAGATTGAATAAATGGTAGAATGTGTTCATGTCCTTTTAGGATGAATCATGGCATGACTTTAAACCATAAAGTAGTAAAACCTTTTACAGATCAATTTATGAAGATTCATTGTCAATGTTATTAACCAAATAATGGTTTGGTGAAAGGGTGACTCACCAATAATGAGTATAGTGAGGTATATAGTTTCATTCATGTGTGTTATTTTCTATGTTAACATGGGATCATTATTCAATGTGGTAAGAAATAGTGATAAAACATTATTTAAAAATTTTAGTAAATGGAACATTTTATATATTTGTAATTGAAAATATATCCTCTTCTAATTTCTTATATAAAATATACTAACATATTTTTCTTCTAGTGTCATGTGTTTGAAATAATTTTTTGAAATACCCATTGATTTTATTCTCACCCAGTGCTTGGGAAATTTTGTTTTCTTAATATTTTTTACCTAGATACAATTAACGCAAACGTGCCATATTTATCAAGAGGTTCTTCAAGACGATTCCTCTCAAGATGGTTTTTAGAGTATAGATATCTCTCTCAATGTCATTGGAGTTATTAATTTTTTTGTTATTACTTTTGTATGTCCATTGGATTCTTATAATGTATTTTAAATCTTTTTCACAAATACATTTATGGTTATTATTTACTTATATATGTTGTTTTTTTCACTCATGCATTATATAGTCTATTAATTTTTTATATATTTTCCTTTTTGGGTTATGTTCTTTATTTAGGTAAAATCATCCCCCAGTGTTTGAACAAAAAATTGAATTTATTATTGACCTTTTGTGTCTTGGGGATGTCAACTAAGGTAAGCATCTACATCGCCTATTATCATGATAATGGATGATGGGTGGGCTATGACATAAATAAAAAATAAATAAATCATAATATATGTATTATTATTTTAAATGTAATCGATATATTCATTTTGTTAATTATTCAATAGATTCAAATATATAGTGAAAAAATAAAAATTCTAAAATTTATACTAAAAATTAAAGAGTGAATAAAATATAAAAGCGATTCAAATAAAATATCATAAGAGTTAAATATATAAACTTAGTAAAATGTAGGTGAAAAATTTTAAATTAGTAAGGGCTATATATTTTTTCAAAATACATTTCATATGATTAATAAAATATATTTCAAGAGTGAATACATGAAACCCAAAATTAAATTATTTTTAAAAATTCCAAATATACTCAATAATAAGTGTAACTTTTATAAAAAAAATAAAATGTGAAAGTGAAAAATAATTTCACATTGGAGTAAAATAATAAATGATAATATATTTTTCATAGATCATAAAAAATATTTGTTTAAGGTTCATACAATTAATAAAAATTATTTAGAGAAAAAATATAGGAGTTATTACAAGATAAATTATTATGTATATGAGTACTTACATATGAGAAATTTCCAATCATAAGATTAATTCATATTTTCATAAGAGTAATATGTATAATTTTAACTATAAATAAATAACTATAATTTTTTGGTGCTGAATCGTATGCTTCTTGTGCATAGATAAAATTATAGAAAAATGGAATTAACAAGAACAATGTATAATAATGGATAAATAGAAAAATAAAAATTAATCCACATTCTTCACTTATATGAGAATTAAAATTCTATAATCATAATCTCTTTTCATTCGAAAATAAAACAAGAAAAAAATAAATAAAATAAAATATTCATTACTCTAGTGGGAGACAATCATCAAAACACAAATAAATGATGTGTCATGTAACCACAAAAAAATCATTTAATAATGGTGGAGATGGATCAAGATGACTTTTCAATAATAGATGATGCTCCTCCTATCCCAATGATAATTGAATGGGGTTTCATATGGATGAATTGGAAAATGGATGAAACTAAATTCTAGGTTAGAGTAGTTTGAGGAAAAAATCCTAGCCAAACTCATCATCATCAGTGGGTATTAGGTATTTGTTTTAAATTTTTGAAAATTTGATATATATATATATATATATATAACCCTATTGTTAGGATACTTTTATGTATTCTCACCCATGGGACTAAATGGGCCATCATCAATGGTTTTCTATGAGAAAGACCCCATAAATAAGTCATGTGGACTCTATGTCCTCCAAGGGGACCCAATTGTTAAGTAATACCCAATATTAAATAGGAATCTAGTAAAAAAATAATCAATAAATAGGTGGTTTATCTCATGGGTAGAAATAATTGAAGGTCATCTTTAATTTTATTACAGTAATTAGTATTGGAAAAAATAAAAGAGACAACATAATACCATGAAATCCATCATAAAAATATGATGTTTTTACAATAACAGAATGAGGTAAAATACTCATTAAAACATTAATATATTAATATATATTCAATTAATGTTAATATCACCAATTTTTGTCTCCACCATCAAAATTTCAGAAACATTCATTTGATCCATTGAAATATTTAAAGGAAGTATCAACTTTCCTTAAGAATAATAAGGATTGAAAACTTCATTTTAAATTATAATATTCTTTTTTCCATAGTAATCATTAAAAGGTACTATATAAACCATAAAATTTATATTATTAACACATTTTATAGTTATATTTGATATCCACTTATAAATATCACATTGATTTCTTTCATCTAAATGAATCCTTTTTCTTTTTGGATGAGTCTTCAAATTTACATCAAGGTGTTTGGGACTTTAGATATGATCAATTTAGTAATAATGATCATTAATTATATATGTTGATATGATATATATAATATATCTAGGGGGATTATAATAAAAATAATTTTGATAGTGTTATTCCTCATGTTTATAATTTACTAAAGTTGTTCCCAAAGAACCTCTCAGGGTTTCCACAAAATCAACAAGTTCAGTTTTCAATTGATATGATCCTTGGTAAAGATCTAATATCAATTACCACATATCAAATAGACCTATAGGAATAAAATGAGTTGAATAACATGATATATAATCTTTAGGCTAATTGATTTATTCATATTAGTATATCTTCTTCATCACTCTTATATTAATTTCTATGAATGTGGATGGAATTGTATTAACATGATTGGTTTATATGACATTAAATTAAGTTAAAATAACGAATGAGAACAATTTTACTCAAATTTATGGATTATTTTATCAATTATGTGGGGTTTTTAGTTTTCCAAAATTGGTTTTTATTCAGGTATTCATTATTTTTGAGTTAAAGAAACTATCATACCCAAGGCAGCTTTCACCTCTCCTTTGGCTTCCTATATAAACCAAACCCATCACCAATATCTCATAAAAAAGACCATTTAAGCTGAAATATACTCTACCATATCCACTTCATATCTCTCCCATGGTTCTACCATGCTCTTAAGAATATTTTTCAATGTTTTTGGAGATAACCTCAAAAAGAAAGGTGTCCTCTCTTTCTCTTTTTTGTTCCATCACCTCCATTGTGTTTTTCTTTTTTTCCATTTGTTTCATGATAGGGTATATTATATCAAATACATACTACTTATCATATTATTTAAATGTGATTAGGGACCCACTTCACTCTAATTAATCCCTACCATGACTCATTGTGGTACCCCATTGTTCAATTGAAATTATCCTATGAATTTATAACGACGAATAGTTATTCGAGAACCCTTTTTGAATTATTCATTTTAATTCCCAATTATTTATATTTTATTATGTTATTTCATATCCATATTTATGATATTATTATTTATAGGTGATGAGATACCATTTTTACTCCCATTAATCCTTCCTATGCTTTGTTGTGTACCCCCATTATGCAGTTGAAATTATCCTATGATTTTCTCATACCAAACCATTGTATTATGAATATAGTCACCACATCCACTACAAGGTAATAACATAGTAAAACCTATATTTATTACATTGTGGATTTCCACTTATGTATTCCAAATTGACTAATCACAGAACATGTATGTATGTACATGATTTGAACTAGATTGGTATGGTTGGACTTATATTGTGCCCTAATTAAATGGGTAGCTTTTTAGCCTCAAGATACATCATGTATGGGGTTATAGAGTATACCAAATCCATTATTACAATTTCTCTATCAAGTTATATTTTCATGACTGTGATCTTTAACCAATGTTTATGATTTCTTATTTAATGTTTTTCTACATTTACATCTTTTTATTATATTATTTTGTTGTATAATTCTATATTCTTCAAGATTATGATTATAAAAACTTTTATAACCCATTAAAATTTCTATTGAATGACATGTAATATGTTCATCATGTTATATTTTTTTCATCCCTTGCATGGATTTATATCTCACCCCTTTCTTATTTATGTCCCCAGGTTTTCTCATGTACTTTAAAATGAGCTATATATTATTAAACGAATGGTAATGATTTTTTAAATAATAGTTGTGCCTCGTTGCTTATAATTGATATGTTATTTACATAATCTCCCAAAGAAATTAGGCTGGAATAAGTGTGATTTTATGGAATAAATTATGAAATAATGTCTGTTAAACACAATAATTTTTATAGTCTTTATCAATGAAATGTCTATATTTTTTGGTTAAAATTAGAAAACTCTAATTAAATCCCTTGGGATATTACTAAACAAAATAAAAAGAGCCAAAGTTTTTTAAAGTATATATTACTTCTTTTTAAAAAATGAGTCATTTTATATTTACTAAAAGTGTATGTGGATCAAATATAGAGGATCCTAGGTGTAACAATCTCTAATGCGGTGCCTTGATCTGGACTCGATCATCACCTGGTGATTGATAATGGGCCTTAATACACACATGTTTTGACACTATCATGGTATATGAATTGGAAAATACACAATATTTTTACAAAAAAAAATAATAAATGATCAAAATTTCATGCCACATTTTATATTTAGAAATTTATCTTTTATTACAAATAATGAAACCTAAATATTCATAGCTTAATTAATATATGAAATTTATATGTTATCCATTTGTTCGAAGTTACCAATTTATAGATTTTATAATTATAAATAATTTATCATTAATTTTACCTTTATTCAAATCAGTGGAAGAATATAGGTAGAACCATGTTAATAACCATTATGAGGGGAAATGTCATCACTACCACCAATGAGATTATACAATCATTGGGATTCAAACTCATGAAATTCATGTATATAATTTTCAATTAATTTGGGTTTTTATTATAAAAATAGAATCACGGGGACATAAAAATCCTCCTAAGAAAGGGAATGTCTATATTGAGGTCATTCTATGATAAAGGACTTTAATGTTTAGTGGACCATCCAATCCCTAAATTATTGAACAATCGATTAGCTTAGTTGAAAATTTTATATCTATGATTCAATGATATGATAAAAATATGGCCATGTTGGATTTTTACGAGATGGAAAGAGAAGAAGATCAATAGTGGATATTGTTTAGGAATACAAAGACTTAGGATGATATCAAAGTTATAGAGTGGAAACAATTCTTTATATTTTTTTCAATAAATATTTTCATTGTACTTATGAGCTAAAAATAGAGAGGTATTTCATAACCCCATGAAATTGGATGACTAATCAATTGGATTGTATAAAGAAAACATTACAAGAATTCGATAATAGGCTTCTAGATTTGTAGTAACCCCATAATATTAATTTTTAAATTTTTCTGTGGAATAAAGAACAGTCTAAAAAATTATACTTTATTTGGGGATTTAGAAATTATGAGGTAATTTTTTGATGTGACCCCAAATCCAAAATGTATATAAGAGAATATTGAGGGTCTCATAGGGATAAAAAGAAAAAGTATATTTTAATTCTAGTAGTTCAATTGAGGAAAATAATAGTTTTATGAAATTTGAACACCCCCATATCAAAGGGATGGTAATAAAGACCAAATAAATTACCTAAATTAGATGATAAAATATTTTAGAGGTTAAATGTAAATCAACCAAGCTAGTGATTGCCAATTAGAGAAACCAACCAATGTATTTGTAAGAAAGGAACTATCATATCAACCCTCAACCCATTTCCAATGTTTTAAATTCAATGAACATTTACACTATGTCTGTAAATGCACAAAGATAGGGGTTGTTGTTGCTAACTGATGGCATAAACCCCTAACTTCTATTGACAATGGGTGATCATTTTCCATCAAATATTTATAAGTCAATCCCTACAACGACTTGGTGATTGGAACACTAGTTATTCCTTCAATTATAGAAAATATTATGTTTAGTTATGGTACTTTGAATTATTTTAGAATCATTTATGTTTAGTATAAATATTAAACCACCACTAAAAAACTTGAAATTAGTGTTTTTTATTAAAACAAAAGTTGGGGTGATTATTGAATCATACATATATAAGACCTCCCTTAATGAAATTTTATTTTTGTACATCCCAGTGATCCTTTTGATACTCACATAATCATAATTTTATGATGTTATGTATATGGATTTTAGTTAATTATATAAAGTTAATATAATTTTCCGAGAGAATGAAATCTCCCTCTATATCGTGAATCTCCCTTTGATTCTTTATAAGTGCATAATAAATGAAGAATCTTCTTTAGTACCACCATATCAACATAGGTATTATTTTCTTATGTAAAAGAATATAGAGATCAAATGTTTTAGACTATAGAAAGGAACATCCTCAATGATACTCCTCGTTATGAGGGAATACATTTAGTTGTTTCCTGGGGAATATTACATACTTCCTCATAGATGAGATATTGAAATTTCAAGTGATAGTATGTAGGGTACTTTTCTAATATCCAAGAATACATATATATTTGTCATTTTTGGACTTGATATGATAAAAAATAAACTAAAATATAATCTATAGAAATATATTATATGCTGATGTTATTTAACATTAGTTGAACTAGTAATCTTCAGCAAGAAGAATGGTCAGTCAATAATCCAGTTAATTTATTATCATGATCTCAACTGGATCACAATAAATAATTGGTATCACATAACATTTATTGATGACATGTTTGATTAACTACATGGATCATAGTATTTCTCTACAATAGATTTTTGGTCAGGATATTTCTAGGTAAAGGGGGAGAAGAGGGATGTTATGAACGCTACATTTCGTATAATGTCTTGGAATTTAAAGTTTTAGTGATTCTATTTGGAATTACTAATTCCCAAAAATCATCAGGAATTTAATAAATATATTATTTCTTGATTACCTCAAGAAAATTTGGTTTTCATTAATTATGATATTGTATTCTTTTTTTAATGTTAGGAGAAACATGAGAAGAGTTTGTATATTTTATTAAGCATAGTAAGAAAATAAAAATATGTATGTAGTGTATAGTAAATTCATGTTCTGTGTAACATCCCAGTTCCATGAACATCCCATAGGTTCCCCATACCCGATTGGTCACATGGCCTATAGCACATTTCCCTGAATTTCAGAGGCCGCCGACTACCAGTGATGGCCTTGGGTGTGATAGTGGAAAAAATATGCCCCCATTTCTAGAGTAACACAGTGAATGTAAAAGAGAGAACAATAACTGAAGAAGTAAAACATGTTATATTTTAACAGTGGAAGTAATAATCAACTGGAGAACACACACACACACACACAGAGATATATATATATGATTCGTGATACATTTGTCTAGGAAATCATCCATTCAAATCACAATGTTAGAATATAGTACCATACAAAAGTACAAAATAAATGAAAGCAAATAGCTCCACAACATCAAAAGTCTCACCTCGGTACCATGCTCCCTAGCTCCATAGCAATAACATACCTGAAGTAGAAGGAAAGTTTCCATTATCTAAATCTACAATAATATAATCTTTTTGGACCCAAAAGCATGACCCAATCATGGAGTGAGACGAATCCCAGTAGACAACCACCACATGATATGTGCCTAACAGTCAGTTAATATATATGGTAGGAAATGTAAAAAAATGATGTAGTAAACAAGGAATTACACATAGTAAAAATCCTAAAAATTCAATTGAATTCATTTTCATATATCATGTTAATAGCTAAACAAAATCTAGTAACCCTCTGGAACGTACTCACAACCTAACCCCTATGGTTCAACCAAACAAACATAGGCAACCATCTAGGAAGTACTCACATTCTAACCCCTCTAGTTCAGTAATATCAAAGACTTTATAAGGATGCACTCTCTGTCAATTCCTCTTTATGGTATCATATCAGTATCTAATTGGTAATATGAGGAATCAATCAATGTCCAATTCCCCTTGTGGCCCATATCAAGGAAACTACAGACACTCTGAGGGAGCACAAATTTCATCCCCCTTTGTTATGGTTGGTGTCCTGATAACCATCTCTTATGTACTTTGATTACATAAATGTTCACTTATTATATATTGTTCATTCTTCCGCTTGACTATAATATAATAATGTCCTGGAATATTTGTTCCATTAAGAAGGTCATGACAGATCCCGACTTTGATGAAAACCATTAAATGCTATAACAATATTCTTAAATAAATTTCTACGATTGGAAGACATACTATGATAGGAAATATAGTATATAGAACGTCATGTGTGAGTACTCGTAAGAAGACAAGACTCTCTCTCATGGAGTTCGAACTAGGTAATCTCCAAGATGAGAGATTATGTGAACAGTCCCACCAGTACCAATTCCACATGTCTTGGTGTCATCAATCATTTCTATCTATGAGCATGTGTAATAGTCCTTAGACTGGAAGATTATCATTAACCCATTTCATGACTCACATACTTATACATACTGATGAAAACCATCACACAGATAGTTGCGGGAAGTAGGGTATGTTAGCTGCGTCATGAGTGACATGTTGTTAATAGATAAGTCAACTAAAGATTTGTCCCTTCCATTTATGGAAGTTGATATCTCGGCCTTTTGACTGAAATAGAACTGTCGCATTAAATTCCATGTCCATGGAGTGAACAATGAGTTTATTTTAGGTAGTCAAAGAACGATGGATCAAGAATATTGGTTTATGACACTACCATGAAACTTTCTTGATGAGATATTGAGACAAAGGGATTATATTACATAGTAAGTGTTCGTATGAGGTGATACATCAATGCAGCATCAACTTCATTCTCTTGGGTGCCTTGACCTGTTACTAGATAGTAATCATGGACTTTAGGCAAACCCGCCTAATGCCAATGAGAAAGAGGGATAGAGGGTCACACACTAAGTATATTCAAGTATCTCAAGTAGAATAATGATTATTCTTGTACATGGTTTAATAATTATTCAAGGAATGTTAAATCGTTTTAATGATTGGAGGAAGAATAAAATAAAATAAGTACACACCGTGTATCAATGATTACACACCATGTAGTTTTATTTTGAAAACATGTACACGCCGTGTATTATTAAATGTACACACCATATATTTTTCTTTTTGGAAAGGAAATGAATTAATATACATGCTGTGTACATTTTATGTACACGCCGTGTAGTTTTCAATGAAAAAAAAGTACACGCCGTGTATTTATTATTTCACGCCGTGTAGTTTTTCTAGTTTGGATTTTGAGAAAATATCGTTTTATTAAATGATATTTATTATAATCAGCATGGGTGCATGTCAAGGAATTAATTATTCAACATGGGGATTTTTAATAAGAGTCAATGAAATAAATAAAATTCATAACAAGTTTATTTATTGTCATAACTATTCAAACTCAAACCTGATTGTAAATATCCTCACAACCCCAACTCTTTTCCTACACCCAATAGAATCATTGTACACAAAACCTCTGGAAAATTATTTCAAGGATGAAAGAACCTATTCCTCTAAGAACACTCTAAAGACCGAGAGAGATCCTCTTCCATCATATCAAGATGATCTATGGCAAACAACACAATTAGAGGTTTCTCCATGCTAGCACCCATAAACTCTTTTGGCGACATCCCAAGATACGAGGTACATGTGTGGATCATCGCTAGAGAAATTCTACACTTGGATTCTGCGATGCAATGACGAATCACATCAGAATGTGATCAAGAACGTCAATGAATAAAGAACAACCAAAAAGGTATTTATTTTATATTCGTTAAATTAATTATAATCAACCTGTAACGATCTTGCTTTGTGGTTCCTATACATTCCTTTTCCTTGTCCATACCTGTGATTCGATATGTGGAGACTGGCGTTTATCATCGTATTGATCTCGGATTGATCAATGTGAATGAAAAAAAGACAAGTGGGAACATCCACCCACGTGCTTCCGCTGCGCCCGGAACCTTCAATGGTATTAGAGGGAGGTGACATCATTGATTATAGTTATTTAATTTTCGTTTATTATTTATGCATTTATATTTGATTCAATTCGAAATAAATTGTTCTCTAATCTGAATAAATGAGATATGTTCTTCCTCCTTCATTTCTCGATTCATATCACAGAAATAACCATTTAATTTTAATTTTTTTGTTAAAATAAAAATGAAGAACTCATCCTGAGGAGCTGCTCTTTCTGTCAATACAACATGGGAATACACGACGTGTAATGAAAAATACACATCATGTACTTAGGTTCAATGAACCAGCACTAGTCTTCCAAACCACGCCGTGTGAATTGAGTATGCCTATATATTTATTACCCCGTGTTGACCAGAAATGAACGATGCATGGAATACAGAAATACATGGCTTGTATGTTGGAGCAACATTCCATTTATTCTGATTCAGCCCAAGTGAAACTGTGTACAAAAGAGAATCCGCATACCACGTACACGGGATCACCAGGCCAGTTACCGCGTAACAAGGAAGTACTGTCTTGTATGATTTATCTACATGTCGTGGACTCCAAATTTTCCAAAGTAGAGAAAACACACCAAATCCCCCGGTGTTTACTTTGGATAAAGGGTGAAAGTAAATACACTCCATGAAAATATAAACTAAATGCCATGTAATTTTCAGAAACTTCACCAGGTTTCCTCCAAAAGTACAAAGATCTGTACAAGGGATATGGATTAGAAAAATATCAAGGAAATAATAAGGAAATTTAAGATAAATAAATGATTAATTATAAGATCATAATTAATTGAATTCAAGCGCGGCTTATCTTAAATAATATAACAATTAAAAGAATTTGAATTCTAAATATGTGTAAATGTCATTGCATTCTATGGATTATCATGAGCTAGACCAAAGACCCTTTTTATGTGTGCACAGTTTCATTTAAATTTGTTTAATTTAAATTTTATGGCATGCGAGCCTTCTTTCAATAATATACAGGGCATGCATGCCCATGGTTTCTTTAATGTAAACCCATGTAATGGAGGATCACCCAAGCTAGAGGAGATGGTTCAAAACCCGAATCTGAGAAGAAACCAACCCATGAAGATACAAAGATGGACAGGTGTGAGCTTCAAAACACGAACCATCGGTTCAAGGTGTTTTTCCCTAGGTCAGGGTTAGCTTATCAATCCTCAAGATATTCTAACCAAGAGAAGCTCATGAACATGCCCTATTATTTTATTTCTATCTGATTGAATTTTTTATTTATTATGCATGTGTTGTCACGATCACATAATTAATGAAATAATCAAGCATGAAAATATGGGAAAAAAATGAAAATTGGACTATAAATAAACATTATCAGAATATGGTTAATCACTTAAGAAATCATCACATATTATCAACAAGCATGTGATAATGATAAACTTTTCATAAACAATAAAATCCCTCAATACCATATTATTTCAGACCAAGCCTTTCATTACATGACTAAGGTAAAGACTCAATAAAACAATGTGTTTGACCAACCCTTGTAGGGACACTTAATTTTATAATGGAATCCCTTATGAAAGGTTTCGGGTTGACTCATCCATATTACATCAAGAGAAGTAGTCCTTGATAGACTTGGTGTAATATTGGAGGAAAGTGTTGAGGAAATCCAAGTCAGGATTTCATGATTGGGGAGTCCACTCAATAGATCAACGAACTGTAAGATCACAGTTGGCAAGGACCTTCCTACCTAAATACCATCAAATAGCTTGACCAACCTTTTTTGGGGTTATGAGAAGAGGAATATGGATCCTTGCCACTAGAATGTCAAATCAATAGGACATTCCATGTTCAATGGTGAGGTCCATTAGGTCTTGATAAAATAGTGGGATACATAATAAAATTTATTATTTCTCATAAAATGTAATCAAGAAAGTACTAATAAATCTTCTCTTTTAAATTGTAGAATCGAAATGAAAAACAAATCAACCACATTTTCTCTACGATCAATTCTGGATAAAGAAAATATCCTCACCAGCATTAACATTCAGAAATGGTTTAGGTGCCTTTGGGTTATCCTACGAAATTAATGAATGTTTTACGTGCTGGAGTCCTCACTTCCTGGTTCCCCTACCCCATGGGTAAGTGATGAAGATTTCCTAGTCTATGATCAACATTTAAACAATGCACTTGATGTTCAATGTTTGATGTTATCATCAATGTATAGTGAGCTCATGAAGTCTCATGAAGACATGGATTCCTAGAGCATGTTCTAGAACCTCCATGGTCTATACTAGGAGAGAGAAAGATAGGAAAGGTTTGTGATCTCCAAGGCTGTATTTCAGATTAAGAATGGAGAGGGTGCCCCAGCCGAGCCTCATGTAGTCAAGCACATTGTCTACATTGAGAACATGGAGGTTCTAGGTTTTAAACTCTCCGAAGAACTGGGTACCAATCTAATTCTTTCATCACATCCCCAGAGCTTCTCAAACATTGTTGTGAACTTTAACATGAACAACATTGAGAAGTCTATGTATGATCTTCTTATCATCATTCGCCATGTGGACAATGAAATGAAGTGTGAAAAGACTTTTGTCCTCATGGTGAATAAAAGTAAAGGGAAGGAGAAGATCATTAATCCCAAAGCATCATCAAGGACTTCTAAGGAAAGGAAGATCAAAGGGGAGGAAAGAGAACATGATGCTTTTTGTTTCACATGTGGCAAGAAGGGCCACTGGAAGAAAAACTGCACCCAGCCAAGGAAGCAAGGGGAAGCTTCAAGTGCATTTATCATCGAATGCAATCTATCTGTTTCAAAAAAATTGGTATTAGATACAGATTTTGGTGCTCACATATGTATCCAAATACAAGAACCAAGTAGATTCAAGAAGATTGATCAAGGGGACCAAGATATACAAGGATAAAATGGAGCCAGACTTGCTGTTGTAGCCATCGTGGACTACCACCTCACATTTCCAACTGAAATGTTCTTTGTGTTAAAAGGTTGTTATTATGTTCCTTATGTAACCAAAAACTTTATTTCAGTATCCAAATTAGATACTGATGGAATCATCTTCATGTTTGGAAGTGTATGTTGCATCTTTTATAAAGATATCATTTGTTTTGGTAGGGAACATTTATATAACGGCCTTTATGTGTTAGACTACACAAACCAAGTAATGGAAATAAATGACAATGTTAATTAGCATGAATCATACGACACCCAACTTTGGCATCACTGTCTAGGTCACGTAAATGAGAAATGACTGACAAAATTACATCAAGATGGTTATTTAGATTCTTTCGAACTAAAAGCACTTGGTGTATGTCATGCATGTCTACAAGGCAAAATGACCAAATCCCTATTTAGGGGGAAAGGTGAAAGAGCTAAAGAGATTGTAGAATTAGTTCACACAGTTGTGTGTGGACCATTCCCAGTTGAAGAAAGGGGTGGGTTCTCGTACTTCATAACTTTTTCTGATGATTTTAGTAGATAGGGATATATCTACTTAATGAGGTATAAGTCAGATTCTTTTGATCGGTTAATAGAATACAAGAATGAAGTAGAGAACCATTTTGGTAAGAATATTAAGAAACTATTCTCAGACAAAGGAGGAGAATATCTTAATCAGGACTTCATTGATTTCTTACGGGAGTTTGGGATTCTATCTCAACTCACTCCTCCTTACACACCTCAGTGGAATAGTGTAAGTGAAAGGAGGAACTGGACCTTGTTGGACATGGTGAGATCAATGATGAGACATGCGAGTCTTCCATTATTCTTTTGGGGAAATGCATTATCGAAAACATCATACATACTAAACCAAGTACCAAATAAATCGATAAATGGTATTCCATATGAGTTATGGAGTGGACTCAAAGACATGTTATCAAATTTACATGTGTGGGGTAGAGAATAATTTTTTAAGGCCTCTTCAGGTAAAAACATTTCACCCTGAGGAACAAATTGTATCTTTATAGGATATCCCAAGGAAACAAGGGGATATTACCTATAATACCCCTCAGAAAAAAAGGATACAGTGGCAAGACACACCGTATTTCTTGAGAAAGAGAACATCTCCAAAAGAGATTGTGGGAGCGGGATCGACTTCGATGAAGTTGAGGATCAGGATACATAGGAGTTGGTATAAGAACAGATTCCACAAAGCCCCGTGAAAGAACAATCTGTTCCCGAGACACAAGAACTAAGTAGGATCACAAGAGTGGTGAGAGAACCAAAGAGATATGGTTTTATTTTCACCAAGGATGATGACTCATTATCGGTTGACAATGATGATCCTCTTACTTACAAGGAAGCAGTTGAAGGCACAGATGCTACCATGTGGTAGGAAGCCATGAATTCTGAAATGGATTCCACGTACCAAAACCAAGTCTGGATTTTGGTAGATCCTCCAGTTGATGTAAATCCTATTGGTAATAAATGGGTATTTAAGAAGAAACTGGACATGGAGGGGCATGTCAGCACCTATAAGGCATGATTGGTTGCAAAATGTTTTTGACAGCGTCAAGGAATTGACTACGATGACACATTTTTCACCGGTTGCGATACTGTAATCCATCAGAATCCTATTGGCCATTTCCGCTTACCATGACTTTGAAATATGTAAAAGGGATTTAAAAATATCATTCCTTAATGGAAACCTCTAGGAAGATGTCTACATGACACAACTTGAAGTTTTTGTGACTCCAATGGATGCCAACAAAGTATACAAGTTACAAAAATCTATTTATGGATTAAAGAAAGAATCAAGGTCATGGAACATTTGTTTTGATGAAGCTGTAATGGAATTTGGATTTATTAAGAATGAATTTAAGCCTTGTGTTTACAATTGGTTTAGTGGAAGTGCAGTTATTTTCCTAATAGTATATATTGAGGACATATTACTAATTGGAAACGAAGTACATGTCTTACAGTCTGTTAAGGCATGGTTGGAAAAATGATTCTCCATAATATACATGGGCAAGGAGACATATATTCTTAGGATTAAGATCCATCATGATAGATACAAGACAATGATGGGCTTAAGTCAAAGTACAAACATTGACAAGATACTGAAGATATTCAGTATGGAACAGTCCAAGAGGGGATCGTTCTCAGTGTCACATATAATTCATCTTTCCAAGAAAATATGTCCTCAGACACATGAGGAAATAAATATAATTTCAAGGATCCCTTACACATCCACGATTGGGTCAGTAATATATGCTATGATATGTAAAAGGCTATATGTTTCTTACGCATTAAGTGGGGTAGGCAGATATCAAGCTGATCCATGAGACCGTCATTGGATGGCAGTCAAGACTATACATAAGTATCTAACGCGTACAAGGGATATGTTCCTGGATTATGGAGGAGATGAAGAACTATTCATTAGAGGACATGTAGATGCTACTTTCCAGACTGATCAAGATGACATGAAGTCACATAATGGAAACATCTTCAGTTTTAATGGAGGTGCAGTGAGCTGGAAGAGCTCAAAGAAAAGTGTGGTGGTAGATACTACACCGGAGTCCGAGTATATCACAGCTTCTGAGGCAGATAAAGAAGTAATATGGTTGCGAAGCTTCGTCCAAGAGCTGGATGTAGTACTGAGTGATCCTATCACACTCTATTGTGATAATAATGCAGCTGTGGAACTTACAAAAGAGTCAAGGCCACATCAGCAGACAAATCACATACTTCAGAAGTATCATCTCTTGAGGAATATTTCTCATAGAGGTGAACTTTCAGAGAGCAGTATTTCCAGGGAAGACAACGTGGTGGACCCCTTGACTAAAGCGTTGAATCAGAAAAAACCTGATCATCAAGTGAGGTTTAGAAGACTAAATGTCGTAGGCAGTTGGCTCTAGTCCAAGTTGGGGTTTTTTAGGGTTGTTTTCCTGAGAACCAACTATTTTTTACTTTGATTACATAAATGTTCACTTATTATATATTGTTCATTGTTATGCATGACTATAATATAATAATGTCCTGGATTATTTATTGCATTAATAAGGTCATGGTATATCCCCGCTATGATGAGAACCTTGAAATGGTATAACAATATTCTTCAATAATGTTCTACGGTTGGATGACATACTATGATAGGACACATAGTATACAGACTGTCATGTGCGAGTACTCGTAAGAAGACGAGACTCTCTCTCATGGTGTTTGCACTTGGTAATCTCCAAGATGAGATATTATGAGATCAAATCCACCAGTAGCAGTTCCTCATGTCTTGGTGTCATAGGGCATTTCTATCTATGAGCATGTGTAATGGTCCTTAGACTAAAATATTATCATTAACTCATGTCATGACACATGCACTTAGATTTACTGACAAAAACCATCACGCAGACAGTTGACGAGAATTAGGGTACATTGGGTGAATCACGAGTGACATGTTATTAATGGATAAGTCGAGGAAAGATTTGTCCCTTCCATTTATAGAAGTTAATATCTTGGCCCTTTGATTTAAATAGAACTGTCGCATTAAATTCCATGACCATGGTGTGAATGACAAGTTTATTTCAGGTAGTCAAAGAACAACCGATCAAGCATATAGGTTTATGACACTTCCATGAAACATGCCTAATGAGATATTGAGACAAAGGGATTAAATTACACAGTAAGCGTTCATATGAGGTAATATATCAATGCGGCGTCAACTACTTTCTCTTGGGTTCCTTGACCCATTGTTAGATAGTAATCTTGGACTTTAGGCAAGCCCGCCTAATGCCAACAAGAAAGAGGCCTAGACGGTAACACACTAAGTGTATTCAAGTATCTCAAGTTGAATAAAGATTATTCCCGTATGTGGTTTAATAATTATTCAAGGAAGCCTAAATATTTTTAATTATTAGAGGAAGAATAAAATAAAACAAATACACGTCATGTATCAATGATTACATGCCATGTAGTTTTATTTTGAAAAAAAGTACACGCTGTCTATTATTAAATGTACACGCCGTGTAGTTTTCATTTTGGGAAGGAAATGAATTATTTTATATATCGTGTACATTGAATGTAAACTCCGTGAAGTATTAAATGAAAAAAAAGTACATGTTGTGTATTTATTAATACACACTGTGTAGTTTTTCCAGTCGGGAATTTGAGGATATATCGTTTTATTAAATACTATTTATTACAAACAGCGTGGGAGCATGTCAAGGAATTAATTATCCAACATGGGAGTTTTAAATAAGAGTCAATGAAATAAATAAAACATGTAACGCGTTTATTTATTTTCATAACTCTACAACCTCAAACCTAATTATAAATATCCTCACAACCCCAACTCTTTTCCTACACACAAGATAATCGTTGTGCACAACAATTCTGGAGAATTATTTCAAGGCTGAAAGAACTTTTTTCTCCAAGAATTCTTTCAGGACCGAGAGAGATCCTCTTCTATCGGATTAGGATTATCTAAGGTGGACAACGCAAGTAAAGGTTTCTCGACTCTAGCACCCGGATACTCCTTTGGCGATGTCTAGAGATACGAGGTACATGTGTGGATCACCGCTAGAGGAAGTCTATACTTGGATTCTACGACGCAACGAAGAATCACATCGGAACGTGATCAAGAACATCAACAAAGAAAGAACACCCAAAAAGGTATTTATTTTCAATTGAATAAATTAATTATAATCAACCAGTAACGATCCAACTTTGTTGTTCCGGGAAATTTCTTTTCTTTGTCCTTTCTGTGATTCAATCTGTGGAGACTGGTGTTTATCGTCATATTATCCCGGATTGATCATTGTTAATGACAAAAAGCCAAGTGGGAACATCCGCCCACACACTTCTGGTGCACCCAGATCATTCACCCCTATGGTCTCACAATGTAACAGTAAACATACACTCTAGAGAAGCCGTCAATGACCATTCTTCCTATTGTCTACTACAATGGGTTTTTATAGCCCTATGTATGTCAATTGTGCACAATGATACATGGAATCCAATTTAATCCTGAAGAACTACTTGGATAAACAATACATAGCATATCATAACATATCAGATAATAATCACTCCATCTTAACAATACTATGCATGGAAAACAAATCAGCCTAATAGGAAAGCAGGAATAAATAGTAAAAAATAAGAAAACATGGGAAAAACTTCCATAGTGTGGAAATATTAACACTATTCATAAACATACAACCACTATCCAAACAAATAAGGCCTATAATGCCAAATAAGGGGATAAACTGGAAACACATAATACCCCGAACAAGTTTATTGGGCACTTTTACACATATAACTCCATGAATAACTACAGAAAGGAACAAAACACCTACCTTAGCATCGTGAGATCAATATAAGTGATCCATAGGACTTGAATTTCCCTATAATTACATATATCTAAAAAAATGTTAAAAATGTTCTACCGAGGATACCTCATAAAAGAGGAGAAATCAGGATATGATGTTCAAGAAGAATGGAGAACTCACTAAATTGATTCCAATATAATAAAAGATGGTCAATTAAGAGAATAGATGGCGAGTCGAGGGCTCGTAGAATATTTGTGCATGTATGAATACTCTCATTGAGACATGCGAATAAGAACAATAATCTGTCAATTAGACGTGACCCCAGTCAATTTAACGAAAAAAGGTACACGACATATTATTTAAAAGTACAAAACGTGTAATTTACTTTTCCGACATCCACTTTAGGCAGTCTCTAGGTCCCCTTACATGGCTAAGGGCATGGCCATTACACTTCATGTACACGGCCACCCGCATAAACCAGGTACATGGCATGTTCTTAAAGTACATGGTCTGTACTCTTGAAATTTCAAAAAACATCACTTTTTCTCAAAAACCACCAGAAAGGAAAAATCATACCTGAAAAGAATAGCTGGGTTCCTATAAAATCCCCCTCTTAAGGAAATTTTTCCTTTACTTTCCCAAACAAGGTGGTGTTGAAGAATAATCCTCAAACAGCTTCAGCCACTATGATCATACATTATCCTCGCACTCCCATGTCTCATCATGTACTCACCTGTGCTGCCATAACACTCGTACCAGATGAACAGACCTTCCACATAGATCCTTCAATCTTCGATCAAAAATCTAGATATGGTGCTCATTTAATGATGTCTCCATCTCATTATCAACCTCCTCGGGTTGGAAAACATGAGACGGGCCTGAGAAGTAACACCAAAGGTGAGAAACGTGAAAGACGCCATACATAGACCAATACTTCTGAGATAAGTGCAGCTGATAGGCAACTGGACCGACTCTCTACAAAATCTTCAATGGAAAGACATTCCTTAGTTAAAGAATACACTATCTCTTAATCCACATGTGTCACAACCTTAGTGGGACAAGTAGAAAAACCTGATCCGTGACCTTAAACTCTAGGGGTCATCTCCTTCGATCAACCAACGACTTTGGTCTTGGCTATGTAGTAGTCATCCAATTCCTAATCAACCCTATCTGCTCAGTGGTCTTCAAGAAAAGACGAAGTCACGACATTGATGCCTCTCATGCCTCTATCCAGAATAAGGGTGATCGGCATGACCTACCATACAAAGCCTCATAAAGTGCCATATGAATAGTTTATTGAAAAATATTATTGTAGGAAATATCCACAAGAGGTATGTGATTCTACCATGAACCTCCAAAATTTAGGATGCATGCTCAAAGCATGTCCCGAAGCACCAGAATCGTACACTCAGATTGGCCATCTGTCTGGGGATGGTAAGTCTTACTTAGAAGTAAATATGTACATATTGCCATCAGTAATCCTTGCCAGACCCAAGAAGTAAAATGTGTGTCTCTGTCTAACATAATAGAGTGTGTAACCCCATGTAAACATACAATCTCTAGGATGTAAAACCATCCCATATCAACAATAAAGAATGTCTACATGATCAATGATAAGTCCACAACATTCGTGGGTCTATCAATGACAACACATACTGCAAAATTCCCTCAAGGAAGTCTAGATAAAATCATTACAAATTCCATCGCAACATCATTCCATTTCCACTCCGGAATGGCTAAACTACTACAAAATCCCTACTGGTCACTGATGCTCCGCCATCTTTCACTTGATGATATGTGGAACACCTCATGACAAAATTAGAATCAACTCTCATCATACATGGCCACCAATACTGATAGTGTAGATCAAGATACATCTTCGTGACACCAGGATGAACTGCCCAATCTAATGAATGAATGTCCCGCATCAGCTCCTCACATAAGTCTGGGGACACCGATGCGTGCCCATGAAAATGAAATATCTCATCCTTGCCTATGGTCCATCAAGGAATAGGGTCCTCACATGACCCAAATTATCATAGGTCAAGGCCTTCAAAATCTGATAGATGACTCATTCCCACTTGACCAAGAAGAGTAGAGGTAACAACTATAAAAGATAGAAAAATATTCCCCTATCTGTTGTCCAGCACCAAATGAATCCTATAGAACAGATCCATATGCTACCACTCACTATTGGCCTACCAAAATGCATATATCTGAGTTCTTCTGATCAACACATCAACCACTGCATTTCCATTCTTAGGCATATAGGCACACTCAATGTCAAAGGACTGAAGGGACACAACCCACCAACACTATATCAAATTCAGATCACGCTGATTAAAGATATACTTGAGACTCTTTTGGTCAACTAAAACAACAAAATTCTCTCCCAGAAGAAAATGACTCCAATAGCATAATGCAAGAAAAACTATAGATGGATCGATATTGTGCATTAGGTAGTTCCTCTCATGTGTCCTCAACTGCGGAGACCCGTATGCAAAACCCCTTCCCCCGACATAAGAATAACTCTCAGCTCGATACATGATGCATCGAAGTACACAGTATATCTCTTTCTGGGATCTGGATATAACAGTTTCGGTGCTGAGGTCTTACTCGTATTCATCTCTAGAGAGGCTGACTCACAAGAATCTTACCACAAGTACTTCGTACCCTTCTTAGTCAGTCCCCTCATAGTGGTGTAGTAGAATCATGGTGGACCAATAACATATCGGTTAGAGGATCGAAACCTCCATTTGATAACAATTTGTAACACCCTGGTTCTAGGAGCCGACCAGAGGTTCCTCATAACCGTTTGGTCACATGGCCTCAGGTGCATTTCCCCAAATTCCAGAGGCTGCTGACTAGTAGAAAGTGCCATGGGTGTGATTGTGGGGAAACTATGCCTTCACTGGTAGAGTTACACAGCAGATGTAAAACATATAAAAATATCAGAAGAAGTAAAACATGAAATATGTAAACAATGTAAGTAATAATAAACTAGAGAGTGCGCACACACACATATATATATATATATGATGAATGATGCATATGTCTAGGAATGATTCCTAACAAATTAAAATGTTGGAATATAGTACAAAACAAAAGTACAAAATTAATGCAAGTAAACATCTTCACAGTATCGCAAGCCTTAGCTTGTTCCCATGATCCACAACTCTATAGAAATCACGTACCTGATGTAGAAGGGTGCTTACCCTTATCTTGAACTAAAACCATATAAGCTTTTTGGGACCAAAAGAATTCCAAAACAAGTTGTGAGATGAATCCTAGTAGGCAAATACTACCATACATGTTCCTAATAGTCAATGAATATATATGGAAAACAATATAAAAATGAAGAATTAAACAAGGAAGTACACATAGTAACAATCCCACAAATTCAATTGCATTCATTTTAATATATCAAGTATGTATCTAAACAAAATCAGGTAACCCACTAAGAAGTAATCACAGCCTAACCCCTATGGTTCAACCAAACAAACCCAAGAAACCCTCTTAGATGTACTCACAGTCTAACCCATCTGGTTCAGCTTTAGCAAAGTCTCTCTAACGAAGCACTCACCATCAATTCCTTCTATGGTCTTGTATCAGTAACTTATATGCACTTAGAGAAAGCATCCAACGTCTAATTCCCCAAATGGCCCATATAAAAGAAACTAAAGACACTCTGGGGGAACACAATGTCTATCCACCCTATGGTCTCGCAACATAACAGAAACTTGACACTCTTGAGAAGCCCTCAATGTCCATTCTCAATATCGTCTACTACACCAGGTTCTCACAGCCCTGTATAAGTCAATCATCCAAATCTATACATGGAATCCAATGTAATAATCAAGAACTACTAGGCTAAATAATCCACAACATGTCATAGCATATCAAATTATAATCACTCCATCATAATAATACTAGGCATTGAAAACAATGCAACCTTATAGGCAAGCTAGAAAAAACGGTTAAAACAAGATAACATGAGTAAGACCTCTATAGCATGGTAAAATTAACCCTATTCATAAAAATACAACCTCTATCCAAACAAACATGGAATAGATGGGAAAAAAGTTCTAAAAACCATGATCACACAATACCCCAAACAAGGAAATTGGGCACTTTGGAACATATAACTCCAAGACTAATTACGGAAAGGCACAAACCCCATACCTCAGGGACATGAGATAGATATTAGTAAACCCTGGAACTTGAATTACACTAGAACATCGTAGATCTAAAAAACATTTAAAACAATCAAACATGGATAACTCATGAAGCATGATAAATTAGGATATCATGTTTAAGAAGAAGGGAGAACTCACCGATGCAATCCTAATGTAATTGATGGCGGTTGACATCGAGAATGGATGGTGAGTCGGGGGCTTGGAGAAGATCTGCGGCCCTATGGATGCTGTCAAATGACATGAGCGAAGAAGAAGAATGTTATGTCAATTAGAGGTGACCTTAGTCCATTTAATGAAGAAATAGAATGTACACAACATGTTATTTAAAAGTACACGGTGTGTACCTACCTTTTCCAACATCTGCTTTATGCAGTCTCCAGGTCACCACACATGGCCATGTACTCAGTCGTTACATGGAAAATACATGTTCAGTAGTAGAAACTGGGTACACTGCATTTACTTAATGTACACGACATGTACTCCTGAAATTTCCAAACACTCCTCTTTTTCTTAAAAAAATACTAGAAAGGAAAAACATTCCTAATAAGAAGATTCATGATCTTACATTTTTTTGAGAGAATGTGGAATTATTATAGAATTTCATCCCAATAAAAGGTATATATTTAGGCCCTTAAAAGAACAAATTCAATTGAAGTATGGACCCCTACAATATCTATGGAGGATATCTATAGATTACAGGGATTATATTTGTATTAACCTCAATTTTTTTAGAAAAATAACAGTATTTTCAATCCCCTTAAACAAGATAACCCAAAACAGGTAGATTTTTTTTTAGAATAAGGACTCTTAATAATTTTTTAAATATATTAATAATAGGCTATCCATTGCACATGTACTCTTTACCAACCTGAGGGAAGTATTTTTTATCAACAATAATACATCATAAATGTTCTGGTTTGTGTAATCATGAAAATTGAAAAATTGAGAGAATATTCATCCTTCTAACAAAAGATCCATGATACAAAATACCCAATAAATTATTTATAATTGGTGCAGTAAACATTATGTTAATTTTTTCATGACATTATCTCCATTGTGAGAAGTGGCATATAGACACGAACCATAAAATACTCAACTATATATTTTCAGAAAAGTATATTAATATGCACTAATGGCAGTTCCTATAGAAGATCAAGGACAATGATAACTCCATCAATTACCATCATGGTAAAAAAAACAATGCTTTAGAATCTCTAAGTAGAAAGGATACCACTACTCTATTCATGATAAGAATTAGAAGGGATCATATTTTATTGGACATGAAAATGCTGGATATGGGAATAATCAAAAAAAATTATTCAAATAAATACTTAAGGATAATATCATGATAAAAAAATATTTCATAGAACTCTAATTTATTTCTACAAAAGGATGTAGTGAATATTTCTAATATTATATTTAATAAATAAGGAGTTATAAGGTATGGAATAAATTTATGTTTCCAACCAAATGTATTACTGAAGACAGATATTATGGATAATTTTCATACCTCAAACTTCTCTATTATTCTATGATGAACTAAGATTTATAAATATTTGAAGAAAAATATCTCATGGAAAATCATGAAGCAGGTGACTACAAAAATTTTATCTTGACTCTTGCTTTGATAGTAATTCAAGGAAGAGTAATAAAACAGTAATGGTATGATGCAAACATTTTCAATACCATTAATTAAATGGGAAAATATAACCATATCTTTTCTATATGACCCATACTGTTTATAATGCTATTTGGGACGTAGTGAATCTCCTTACAAAATGTACACATTTCATTTCTATTGAGGATTCTTTATCTCTTGACTAACTCACCAAGATATATATATTTGAGAAGTGGTAATATGGAATAGAGTTCAAAAATATATTGTATGTCATTGAGATATGATTTTTCCATCAATGTATCAAATAATTCATTGGAAATAATTGAATAAAATGCCAAGATTCAACACTACCTACCACCCCTCAAATGGATGATTAGTTTGAAAGAACCATTAAAACCATGGATGATATTTTGGGATCACATTTAATGGATTTACAAGTATTTTGGGATCATCCCAATCCCCGAGTGGGGTTCTCAAATCAAAATAATTTACATTCAATTATTTAAAGAGCTCTATATGAGGATTTATATGGGTTGTAGTGTCAGACTCTAACAAGTTGTGATAATATTAAGCAGAGGAATATTATGGGACCTGATCTTTTCTAATAGATTATAAAAAACGTTCAATCTATTTAATGGAATTTGAAATTCATTCAAATTCAGTTGAAAAATATAATGAAAATCTACAATGTGTTCTTGACATTGAACTAAGAGAAAATGTTTTCCCTTTTATATATCCACAGAACAATTTCATTAGGTTTGGGTAGAAGGGAAAGATGAATCCTAGATGCATCGGTTCCCTTGATATCTTTGATCACATCGGAAGACTGGACTATCAAATTGTAGTCCCACCTAACCAATCCCAAGTACATGATGTGTTTCATTTTTCCCAATGAGTAATTATAAATCAAAACACTCAAATATAATAAATCCAATGGTGGTACCATTGGAAAATTATCATTCATGTGTGGAGAAGTAAGTGAAGATCATAGATTGTAGAGATAGGTTTCTAGGATACGAGACAACGTACCTGGTCAAACTGTTGTATAGGAAACACATGCTTGAGTAAGTGACATGGAAAGTATAAGAGGGGATAAAATAAAAATACCCGCATCTATTTTAGAATATGTAATGAAAATTGATATTAAAACATTTATATTTTTTTAATAATGTTGTGAATAAAACATTTATAAATGAAAATTCCTTTATTGTTAAATAAAATGTCCTATTCGTACTGTGGTTATATAAAAAACTAATTCATGGTTATTTTCTGTAAAATTTAAAATACCATTGCGAACAATGACCATTGATAATGTATCCAATTATGAGTGACCATATAACTAGTTTATATTAATGATTATGATAGATTAAATTGAAACAAGAAAAAGAAATGATAACCTCAACCCGAAAGATTATACCATATGAAGCCCATTTATCAGAGAATATTGGGAATTTATAAGATTTACTTTTATGCAAGCTCTATATATGTATCAAAAAACAAAATAGTTGCAAAAAACATTACGGGAGGAGATCAATCACATCATCATCATAACCCAAACCATGTTCTCTCAACCACCCTAGGGATATCCCCCTACCATACAACACAACCATAGAGTGTTCAATGGTGTAACAAAGGACTATGTATATCGACACAAAAATTATAAATTATTATGTTTTATTTTCAAGAAAGTAAATATTATATTTATTCGTTTTGTCTTTAATTTATACATGATTATGTAATGGGTCATATAAAAATTAGAATTTAATTTCAAATAACACGAATTATAATTTTGGATAATATAAAATTTGCATCAAGATATTCTTTTTGATTAATTGAAAAATATTATAAACAAATAACATTTGGAAAATATTTTTACTAAATATTATATATTAAATATAAAAGATAATATAATTTTATGAAATGAAAATTTATTTTTTATAAAGGGTAAGAAAACACTTATTGTAAAAAATAGGGTTTTACACTAAATAAATAAGTCAATGAAAATGTATAATTTCACATATTCTGATAAATATTTTTTCAAAATACATATAATTTTTGAATTCAATAAATAAATATCCTTAAAAATTTATATTTCCACAATTTTCATAAGACATTCCAATTTTCAAGTAAAAATTTGATCTGTTATATAAAGGTGGTATCTATTTTGACATAATAATTACCCAAATGTGATGTAATATATGATATAACGGTATTTAAAACCAAATATGTATTTACCAATTAAATGATGTGTTTTTATTGTATTTTATAAATTTTATTAACCATTTATTAATCATCTGAAACCTATATTATAATTTCATGTTTCAAAATGAATTCTTTGTAAACATGACTCACTTCATCATCACTAAGTGTATTATCATAATGTTCTATGTATGTGAGCATCTTAAATATTTAAATATAGTCTAAATGGGGAAAAACCATGGACATAAACCATTTTGAGGTTCATGTATTTGGTTACATTATTTTATAGATTCCAAAACATAAATTTGTATATTAATAAACAGGTTCGGTCACTTCTTATAAAAATGTAATAATGTTACCAATTGACATTAAATACCCAATTCATACACTATAATTTTCTCTTTACTCTTTATATACCTCCAAAAAAAATCCCAAACTCTCGTGAAGACCCCCCAAGTTGTTGGATGATCCCTATCATGGTTAGGAATTCTCTCTGTATCCTCCTTATTTAAGAACCTGCTTTGTGTTATTCCATTTGGTTCAAATTTTTTCATATCTGGGTATGTTATCACACATCTCTTTTATTTACCTTATGATTTACATGTACCGATATACCGCTTTCACTCTCTTCAATCCATCACATGAATCATTATGTACCCCTATTATAGTGCCAAATTTATCCTATGATCTTTCCATTCCAAAACAGAATTCTAACACCCATTTTTATTATTCTATATGAATAATCATTTATCATGTGGATAATGTTATTAAATTTACCTCTAGAATATCTTTTGATTTATATGTGGTGAGAGACCCCATTCAATTTCATTAATCACTCCATATTTCATGATATACCCCTATAATGTTGCATAAATTACCATGTAAAGTTTTAATATGAAACCATTATAATGGTAAAACCATAACCATTTCCACTAAAGTGTACCCCATAGACTTAAATATACTTATTTTATTATTGAATCTAATGTATGTAATATTAATATCCATAATAATGGAGTTATGATTTATTAAATATAATCCTATTTTTAATTATCTATATAGAGAATTTGTGAAGGCATGTGATATGAATGTCATTGGTGCACACTGAATTATATTTTTCTCTAATTCATTTGATAATGTTTTGGTATCATGAGATGTCATTTATCGTATTAGAATGTAACACTATTAAATTATTTGAATTTTCCTCCATGTTATGATTTCATTATAGTAAGCCTTGTACATATGTTTGTTATTATATAATTAATGTTGTTTCTAAATTCCCATATTCCGAATATTCTATCATTTTGTATCATTACACATTGTTCAAGATTATTCTTCTCACACCTTCATGTCCCATTTAAATTCCTATGTACTAACATGTAATTCTTTCATCATGTTATGATTTTTTCCCCTACAATGCTTTATCACTCAATCCTTTCCTATCTATGTCCCCAGGTTATCTTTTGTTGTTTTAAATGGGAAATAAAATATTAGAATAATGCTAAGTAATATCTCAATAATTTTTCTATATCCATTTATCAAAATTATGTTTTATGTGCCCAATATTTAAAATACACTATGAATATTGATCGTCTTGGTTGAACTATAATTTATTTTATGTGATAAATCATGAAAAATGTAAATTAAATATAATGATTTTCATAGTTTGATGGTTATATTGGGATATTTGTTTTTACAATTATCATTATGTAAAATTATTAGAGCGTTACTTATTGATATATAGATCATTTTAATACAAAATGAATGTTTGAATAATCTGTTATTGTATATCCTAAAAAGGAGAAATATATTATATATTGGAATAAGATAATAATTTACTTATAGAGATATTTATTCTTTGTGCTATTGGGTTATTAACACATATACATAATGGATTTTTAAAATATTTCACATACTTTTATAAATATCACTCTCAATTGAGTAAAATTACTACAGAGTATTTAGTGTAATGTTATCTTGGACGAACAAAATATTTTTATAACATTACCACTTTATTTAATTATTCTCACTAATATAAAATATACATGGTTTATTTTGATTCTTAGGTCATGGTATTAGGTTTTGTGACTAAAATACAAAATCATATGGTGGAATATGGTTCACATTAACTTCTCTCACAAAAATGAAAATTATGACATCATGACGTTGAATTAGTAGTTGTAATAATTATTTGGAATGTTATACCTTTAGTGGGAAGTGTAAAATTTATAATGATCTAATAATTATAAGTTTCATTTTCCCACAAAAAGCATTAAATCTGAAGAATTTTATTTGGATGATTATTTAAAAATGTGTGAATTTGACCTAACAAATATACATCAAAAGGTGAATTTGGTCACTGAATCTCTTAGTACAAATTTTTCATAAAAAACAAAAGAATAATATAAATAAAATAACCAAATAATCCTAATTTTAGAAATGAAATTTATGTTCATTGAATAAAAGAAGTTATTTTTTAGTCAATGTGAAAATTTAACCTTCTCTTCATAAGAATCATTTTTAGAGAACTTATGGGATGATAAAATGAAATGTATTGGTGAAATACAAAATGGTGTTCATATAACCTAGGAATAATCCTTATCCAATTATATTATAATCATTTAAATCATAATTTTAATGTCTCAATATCCATGATATAGATAGTTATGAAATATTTACAACACTCTTAGTGGGATGTTCACTAAAGATCCAAAATGTGGTACAACAATATGAAAACACAAATAGTAATGGTTGTGTAAAGAGGGAAAATGATGATTATGTATCATGTTTCTTCACAGATGAAAAATCAGAAACCAGTGGATTTGAATTACTCATTTACGATTCATTGTTAAATATTCATACATTGATATGGGATGACATTCCTATAGACATCAAATTGGGTTTTTAAATTATCCCCTCATTGTATGAATTATATATATTGTTGATTATTAGTTAGATAACTAAATTAGTTCAATTCATGAAATTAATGCATAACATAATGGTATATTGGCATTTTAAGATTTATATGAAGTACATAGTGATATTTTAGATGTTATTTTAAACAATAATGTCTAATAGTATCATGTGATTCACCTCTAGATTTAAAGAGAGACCTCCAAAAGGTTGTGGGATAATAAATTTTGTTAATAATGAAATAAATACATCAGAATAATGGAAAAATATGGAAAAATATAAAAACTCTAAAATATATTCCTTGGTCTAATATTCAATATTTTATGTTATTATGGGATGAATATTTTTAATTATTTGAATTTGGTTATAACATTAATAATCAATAATTTTTTTAAGATGAATCCCTTTAAAAACTTATAGGGTAATCCATTATTGTCTTCACATTGTTGAATTGGTTTTACTAAAACATTTTTAGGGGGAAGAATAATAGTGTAATATAACTCAATAATGGTTTATCTCAAAGAGAAATTACTAATTATGTATTAATGTTACATCAAGTATTATGTAGATAATCAATATAGGATTTTTTTTATTTTGATACCATGTATTAATGATTGTATAACATATTTTTGATTATGATTGTCTGAGGAGAAAAGGGAATATTATATTGAGATATATAGGGGCATTCATGACTATAGAAAGTATATGTACAGTTTTAATCTAGTTGGTGTTTCCTCATTATATTAATTAAATTCATAATTACATTCATATATCATAGTTAAATAATTACAATGGTAATCCCAACCATGTTCATGGTTGGTAGGAATTTCGATTGGAATAAAATGTTTCATTGGTTCAAAAATCCTTAATGACTCATGATTCCCAAATCAATGTGCTACGATGGAAATAAATTACACTAGTTAATGATTTTTAGTATCATTGGAATAATTATAATGGGACATTGGAAAGAGAAACAAATTTTATGATGATATGGTTTAACATTTTTTCAATTATTAAGGTTATATTATTAATTTATAGCCAAATAATGTGATTTTATGATGAAACAAAAAACACGCATAATGAAATTTTTTGGCATAAAATTAATTATTCATAAACATTTCCATTTTATTTTGAGTTTCCAGTTGAATTTTAAAAATTTCAAAATGTTTCTTGGATGTAAGGGCATGGTACATAGTTCCTTAATATTGAACATTTACCATTTAGATTATTCATGGGTTTGAAAATGTTTTCAAATAGTATTCCACATTTTTTAACAATGGATTTTAGAAATTAATGTTCCAAGACAATAAGTATGGTTGGAAACAATGTGCACCCAAATTGTCATATATTTAATTAATTATATATTTTTATTTAAATTTTACTATAAATAATAGGTTTCATTTATTCCTCTTAATTTTTTAGAGATGCCTCTAAGAGTCTCTCTGCCAACAAACTATCAATATTTTTTTATATCATCATCATTTTAAAATAAATTACCCATAAAATTGATTTATATTCTAAAATTAAGTGGTTCTCATCACTTTTAGTTATCTCTAACTTCAATTATCAATTAATTTCATATTATATTATGAACATGGGGGAATGGGACTTCATTCAGATAAGTTAGATGTTATTTTTTTAATACACACGGATTCCAGACACCATGATAGTGTTTTTACATTCCCCGTATAGTGGTATTGTATTATCTATAAATAAAATTAATAACCCAAGGTATTTTGTTCTATGTGTTCACCGTTAAATAATGAGACATAAAAATTGAGTTTTTTAAATGATATTTTTAGTTAAATTAAAGACAAATTAATGTATATCAGGATTGGATTACATTTATAAGTTTCCCTTTTTTTAATGTGATGCCATAAAATATTACACTCAATGGTTATCTTCATATTGCTGATATATAAGAAACAAATTATGTGTTTGATGAAATTAAAGATTTATTTTATATATATATTTTAGTAGAAATTATTTTCCAAAAATTATTAAATATATATTCACAAGTATTTATAAATGTTTATATGTAAATCCATTCACGAGAAATTTATTTTATAACATGTATTGAGATGTTATTATTTATATCACAATTGGTTTTAGTGAGTTAATTTTCATAATTATGGGAACATATATGAAATAATTTAATGGAATTTTAATGGATAATAAACAGAGGATAATTTAATAACAATATTCTGAATAACTTGAAACTTATTATTTAGATGAAAACATCATATGAAAAACCTTGGTCCCTTTATTGGATAATGGTGAAAAGTACCATGCTATGTTATGAGATCCCACTCTTGGGCTCTTCATGGGTTACATCACCAGCATAGGATACTAGACGATTATTATTATCTCTAATGTATAATAACACTCTTCTTATCTTTATATTCATTGTAAAAAATGGATAGATATAAAATTTCAAAATTTTGGATTTAAACTTAGTACATGTATAATAGTTTTTGAACGATAGTTCCCAGTATGGACTCAATTGATGTATGAATGTGGATATTAAATCTACCCATTGAGTCCTTCATATTTACTTTTTATCTCTAAACCATTTTATTAAAATATTGGATGTTTTACCATTAACTAGGGACAAAAAAATGATCAATATGGTTCAAAAATTATTAAGAAAAAAAAGTAAAAAACAAAAAACAAACTAATAAATTTCAAATTTAAATTTTTGTGGCCTAGCTTGAAGGATATAGTCACTGATTGGGGGGGGGGTGGAATTTTCTATATCATTGTTTTTAGATTTTTCATTAATTAAAATTAACACTTTACAATAAGATTATTGTATAAACATGATACTCCAGCGTTAATTGATTTTAAAAACATTAATTTGGAACTTTTAATATTATAGTTGAAATAGTCATGTGATTGTTTTTTGAAAAGGATATTCATAGAGTAGATAATTTTGTCATATTAGGGTTTTTACACATGTTAACCAATATACTTATGTATATAGTATTTCAATTATTTGAATTTGGTTAAATGTATGGAACCCATTTAAAATTATTGATTATTGATTTTTTTTTATTTTTAACTAGATAGAGGTAATATGTGATGGGTACTCGTGTTTCATGAGGAGAAGGGTAGTTGTGGAATTTTAATTCCATCATTTTTGGTAATTTTTTTATTGTTCATAATTTTGTTCTATCCATTAATCATTCCCATCTATTATTTTTCTATATTGACATTGTAAAAAATTATTTAATCAATATTGTATTTATTGATCATTTTTTTCTAATTTTTTTCTTTTATATTTTATTATTCTATAAGAATTATTCCATTATTTTAGAAAATAAATTGTATTTTAATAATTTCAGATATATTTATTTAAATATATGTTTTTTCATGTATGTTAATGAAATTTTGGGTTCTAGAGATACGTCATGTGTTAATTTTCGATTCTTTTTTGGGTGAAGTCCTTCCTAATAGAGTATGTTTGATGCGTAGAAACGAATTTTTTTTGCGATTAGGAATGAAACTCATACAATATATAAATAAAAATAAAGTCCATTGATGGTATATCCTAGGTTATATTATTACATAAATTATGTTAACTTGGAAGAGAAACATGTGAGGTGGATATAGAGATCGATATATAACATAACTACAAGAATAGACAACATTGAAAAATTCTGTTCAAATACAATGTGATGTATGGGATATAAAATAGTAAGGGAGATAATGAGAAATGAATACTAGATAAATAAATGGAATAATTGTATATTATAAATTAAAAACATTTATGAAATGATATATACGTGGAGAGAGATAAAATATAAATAATTCAATGTGATGTAGAAGAGAATCCTTTAACTAGAGTCTCATCTCACTTTATTTATCCTCTATCCTCTTAAATTATCAAATTATATTAATTAATTAATTAAATTTGAACATTTTTCATATTTATTTCATAAATTATAATCCAATTGTTGGATTAGTTTTTCAACAAATAAATTTATATTTATAACATCAACCATTTTAAGGTTTTTTGAGTCTTAATTCCAAAATTAATTTATTGGTATGGCAATAGTCATTTTATTGATATTGATATTTAATATATATAAATGTAATATATCCTATTTTTATAATAAATATATATATTTTTTAAGTATATGAAGGATATACATATATTTTCATACATTTACAATTATTAAATAATTATAATGTATTTCATATTTAACACTAGTTTACATTAATTTTTAAAAACTAATTTTAATTAAAAATCTAGTTCATCCCATGAACTAGTCATCTAGAAATTTTGATTGGATGAATTTAAATTTCTAGAATCATTTATCAATGTTAGCATAAATAGTCCTATTTTTTTGCCCTATTCGATACAATCATATCCCACTCTTCCCCATTCTAGCTCATTATACATCCCTAATTCGTAAAATATTATGAATTTTATTTTATAAGACATGTTTATACAAAAAAATTAAAATGTGGTCTTAAAGATAAAATTTGTGGAGTAGTTTCCAACTATTTGATAAGGTAATTTTATTTTAAACTAAAATATTTTATAAAAAAAAATATTATTTCAGTTTTTATTATATTAAAAATATACTTTAGTTTGATTTAAGATATACAATGGATATTGTAATTTTAAATAAATGATTTTATTCTTATTTACCTCTTTAAAGAAATTAAATCCCATCAGATTGAAATTTTTAGGGCTATCTTTTTAATTCTTTTTGTGTCTTGAGTGGGGGAATTATTAGAAGATTGTACCATTGATATCAAATATCATAAACATGAATTATTGAATAAATATTTGATGTACATAAGATATGAAACATAAGGGAATCAGAATCCCTATTAATGAAACCATTACATTGGAATAAGACATATAATTGTGGAAGCCACATAAGCATATAAAATGAATTCCATATTAGTCAAGGCATTTCAATAAAGTACATCTTAGTATTATGGGTTTACTCAACATACCATCATGGTAGTAATTGTTCATTCCCATGACCATATTAGTAGTAAAGGTTCACTCTTAAGACCATCTTAGTAAACAAAATCCTTTAATGAACTGAGCTCACTCCCCATTCAATCCATGTTAATGTCTTTAGATAAAAATATTTACCCAATAAATTTGAGGGAGATATGTGTTCTACCGATATCACAATTAAATCATTCATATTTCTTCCACTAGATGTTAATAATTAATCATTCTATAACACATGAAATGAAATGGGTATCATAAATTTGAAATCATATGAAACCCCAGAAAAAATAAATTATTTTCATTATAATTTCATCAATGAAAAACCCATTAAATGAAGTGGGTGTCATATTAATAAAACATGTGAGAAACAATTGGGTTTCATAAAAAAAATTCCATAAAAAACATAAACAATTCAGATAATGATTTTTAATGGAACCATTGGATATCTTGCCAATATATTCACGAGTAACACCAATGGATGTCATATTTTATGTAAAATAATTATGATATATCTTTTGAAAACATTTCTTTTTGAAAGTATTATTTAATTGATGAAAAATAGTTTTTTAAAGCATAAAATATATTTGAAACCTTATTTATTTGAAAATATTACTCAAAATCATAATAGAAACACTTGAAACTATTAAAAAAATTTAAAATTCATTTCACTTTATAATGTGAATGAGATATAATTTTTAAAACATGTTTGAAATCATTTGGAAATCATGATGTTTTTAATAAAATTGATTTCTAACTAAACAGATAAATAATGTCATATTTAATAAAAAACTTATTTATCATTTTAGGTAACAAAATTTGGATAAAATGACACTAATATATGAAGATAACATAAATAAAAATTGTTTATGAAACTTCATGACATTTATTTTGATATGTATCAAAATATTTCATTGTTGAAATCGAAATCATAAATAATCCTCATAAATGATGATTTTATTGATATAAAATTTCACCATATTTATAGCATTGAAAAAAACTCCACGAGTAAGAAAATTCCATTAACTGAAGACTAAAATATCATGAAAATAATTAGATACATGATATAACTATTCAAAGATAATTTTATACACCTTGTTGAATAATATTATTGCATAACATGGCATGTTTCTCTTTGAGGTAAAATTGAGACAAAAATTACATTTCAGATTTTGTAAATTTTGAATTATAAAGCCCATGAATTTGAGATAATAAAATGGAAATGTAAATACCCATTAATGTAATAATAATAATAATATAATTTATTCTATGTTTGATTATACACTACATAAAATAAATGAGTGTTGAATAAGGCATAAATATCAAAGAAATAAATGTGAGCAGAGGAAACCCTTACCTTATGTCATGAATCTCATCATACTAATTCCAAATCATGTATAATAAATATAAATTTATTGTAATAATACCAGTTAACAATATTCTTATATCTAAAACCATATATTGTTTTATTATGGCATTATGTTAAATTTTTCTTATAAATTCCATGTAAATTTTATGTTTTGAGTAATATACACTTTCTTTGTCATATATGTATTGATTTATTATTCATGATCCTACTAATTAGATAATGATTTAATTATTTACGGAATTTAAATCATGATATAAATATCCTATATATAATATATAAAGGTATAATTGGAAAATAAAAACATTGTTCATGGATATGATATGATGTATGTATGCATGGACATTTTTTCCATTTTATTATCATTTTAATAGAACAAATTTAAATGAAATATACGTGTATATATATACTATAATTATAGTATAATTATTATATAATATTAATCATATAGGTTTAATAAACCCATCATTAATTTATTCGATGTTAAGTGTGAATGAATCAAATCACTTTGGGGAGGAGGTAGTCCACACAAACCCACAAAAATGTTATCATATTAACTCAAAAATAAAAGAATGAAGATATAATTTATATAATAATTACATAATATTAAATAAATCATATATAAAAAATATAACATTTATAGATATTATCTATATTATAATTAACATCTATGAGAGGTTGTAAAGGTATTGCGAATGACATCATTCTTTGAGACGGTATCCACTATACACATTAACGGTTTGTTTGTTACCCATTAGATGGAAATGTGTGTAGGTCCATGAAAACCGCTTAGAATAAAAATGTACCAGAATATATAGGATATTGAGGTTATTATAAAATAATATAATAAAAAAATTGATATTGTGGATAAATAAAAAATGATATCATCGATTGGTGTAACCTCTTCATTGGTAACACTTTTTGGTTTTCACCAAAGGGAGTCCATGGAGGGATTTTGTAATGTCCTCGACCCAGAAGCCAGTAAACCATTGCTCTCAGACGGGTGGTGAAATGACCTTAAGTGCTCCTCCCCATATGACAAAGGTTTCTGAATACCAGTGGGGATCCAAATAGTCAATTGGGGAGACCATACCCCCTTTTATCTAAGTAAGAAACAAAAGAAGATAAACAAAATAGCAGAACAACAAACAACAATAAAAGAGTATGCCTAAACAATCATTCCCCAAACAAGGAACAACCATACCTAGTAATAAATATGTCATGCTCTGATAAAATTGAAAATATGAATGAAACCCAAAATATAGAGAAACTGTAAAATCCCCAAAATGGTCCTGACACAGTTTCAGGATCCTCTTCCATGCACACCCATGCCAACCCAACTGCCTATCAAGGGCCTTTTCCCTTCTCCTGACCTACAAACATGAAGTCTTCTCAGGTTCCCAATGACGACCAAGGTAGGGGGTGAGTACAACTCAGTAGTCTATCACCATTGGTGTCTAAAAAAATTTTTTTATATAAAATTGTGAATGAAAAAGGGAAATTAATAATAAATGACAAAAAAATACTAAGTGCCCCTAACAAGTTTGGGTTCATTAACAACATTTATTACAATTTTGTTATCTCACCATTTCATCCCATTTCTAATTACTGAAGATTTCCAAGGCATTTACCATGGGTACATCACACAGAACAAGATACACGGCAAAAAGTACACAATCATATACATGAGAAAAAACCCATAGTTGTCATATCTCACTAGGACCAACACCCTCTTGGAAACCATATCCTCACCTCAAAGCCTCAATTGATGTGGATGAAACTGATTGGGAAATAGAGAATCATTCCTCTTCCCTAACCATTGCATTAGGGGTGGATTTTGGAGCCTCAATCCAACTCGACATGTGGGTGTATAACCTTAGTCAATACCCCACACTACTGAGCTATGTGCACTTGTTATACGTATATGAATCGATTAATCCATTCACACAACATCACAACCATTTTCAAAGGGAAACATAAATCATAACCATAACATATCTATTAATACCATGCGTTAACCCATTAACACATTTACAACATTTCACATCATTTAGAAACATCTCTCGATCTCCCTTATATTGTGCTTGTCTCACTAGGCATTCATTCATTGTGACTATCTCACAAGGCTTTGTTCATCATGCCTAACTCACTAGGATTCATTACCATGATCACAATCCATTTCAATTTGGTATTTAATCATTTCCACGTATTAACCCAATATACCTGAAGTTATTACAAAGCCTAAGATAATGACCTAGCTTCTATCCCAACACGAATAATCACATCATCTTGTTTCTCAAGGGATCTACATGATTACCCAACAATCTCACTTTTTCTTCAAAAATCCCTAGGTTAGGGAGAGTCGTCACACCTCATGGGTGGCCCTAGATTAGTGTCATTACCTGCGACTAATCCTATGGGGATCATGAGGGTTCCCATTTACCTTCTTAATAACCAATTTACCCAATCATGCAAAGGGTGATCAAAATATGCCCAGAGACACCGAATTACAAAACCACATATGAAAAAATCCACAAATAAACCCTGGGATATATCTTGTAGACCACCTTCCTAGATTCTATAGAAGATCACACTCGTAATCAAGCCCTTATATTCCACATCAACAACCCATGATGCTTCATTCTAGATCTCTCCAAAATATTAGGGTTTCAGAGCTTCAGAAGGATAGGAGAAGAATATACAAACCCTAAAAACCAAAGGGAAACATAAATGATATTAGACATACCTAGAGCTTCGATCCACAACCAATGGAACCAAAGATTCCTTAGTAATGAAGTAGGTTTATCTTTTGGAGATCATGGGATATTGTTTTTATTCCTAGGATGAAGAGGAGTGAAAGGGAATGAAATTAGGAGTTAGGGTTAAAAATACCTGAGTGGTAAAATTTTAATTTTTTAAAATGATTCTGGTTTTCACGGTTTACCCACACAGTTTGGAAAACCACGTGAAAACCTTGTGGAGGCCACTATCCAAAATATCTCCTCTGGCATGGTTTCCTGGTTTGTCTGGGCAGTTAGCACTAACCATGTACAAGATGTGTAACCTACCTAGAGAACCATGTTTTCTCCATTTTTTCTTTTATGGACCCTCAGAACACCCCCAAGCCTCTTGAAGGACCTAGGTTATAACTTAATAAACCAAAACAGGGGATTAAAAGTAAAACATAAATGAGAATAAACCCTTCCATTATCCAAGATCTTACAACCTCCCCATCTTATAATGGGTCATCCAAGATCCAAGCTCCCAAGCATTATTTCACTTCCAAGAGAAAGACATCGGGCCATTGGGCCCACATATCTGATTCATGCTCCCAAGATCCTTCATGAACATTCCAATTCTACCACAGTACGTGAACAAATGGAACAACCTTGCTCGACAAGGAAAATTCAATACAATCAATGACATAAGCCAGATGCTCCTCAAAGGACGCATCAGCCTTAAGATCAACATCCTCAACATCCACCATGTGAGATAGGTTAGGGTGATACTGCCAAAGCAGTGACACATGATAAATATCCTGCATCCCTCTATTCGACTGTGGAAGATCCAATCAGTATGCTAGTGGCCCGATCCATTCCAAAATCTCAAATATCCCCACATACCTGGGCACTAACATTCATTTCCTCTATATCCATCGGTGAGCCAACCATGGAAATAATCGACAGGACACACTATCACCAACCTCGGACTCAAGAGGTCAATTCATTTGATACACATAGGACATATTCTTAATCATAGGAATTTCTATATGTCTCTGAATAAACTTAACTTTTTCTGATGTCACATGAATGAGACTCGGTCTCAACAACTCAGATTCACTGGCTACCAACCAACACAGCGAAGATCTACACAACCTCAAATAGAGAACCCCAAATGGTTCCATTTGAACTATTTCCTAAAAAAATACTATTATTGGAAAATTCAAAAAGCCCCATGTGCTTCTCCCAAGAACAACCAAAGTCCGACACAAAAAAACTCAACATGTCCTACAACACTTGGATTGTACGCTCCGACAACCCATCTATTTGTGGGTGGAATGATGTGCCCAAATGCACATGTGTACCATTTGAATTCTGTTACCCCTTCCAAAAGCACTATGTGAAATGAGGATCATGATATGAGACTATAGTTTATGGAACCACATGCAACTGTACTATTTCCCAAACATAAAACTCACCCAACTGATCAATTGTGTTTTTCTCCTGAATCAATAAGAAATAGACCATTTTCATTAGATGATCCACAAACACCCTAATTGCATCATTCTTCTATGGTGTCCTTGGAAGACCCACCCAAAAATCCATTTTCACATCCTCCCAATTCTATTCTGAAATGGAAAATGGATGTAACAAACCACCTGTTCTTTGATGCTCGTCCATCACCGATTGAAAGGTAAGGCCCTGTGCCACGAAGCCTAAAACTTCCCTTTTATATAATGGCCACCAAAATTTCCTACATAGATCATGATACATGTTTGTTAAACAAGGATGTGCTTCCCATTTGGGTTCATCGAACTCATGAATCAACACTTCCACCATTTATATCGGCATAAGCACATGACCATGAACAAAAGACACCTCATCTAAATTGATGGACCAACTGGAATGTGACTCCCCACCTTTGAGTCTTTCCTTCATGGATGAACATTCAGGATAGTTGAGGTGACTTTCCCAAAATCTGCTCAATAGTGTTGACTATACCACCATGGAAGCAAGTGTCACCTAACCATTTTCCTCCCACACCACCTATTGTATCTCTGCGAACAAAGTCTTCCCCATCCACTCGGTACTGGATTCTTGAATCATCTCATTCTGAACATTCCTAATCAAAGAATTAGCAACACGATTCCCTTTTTCCTAGTGTAAATACCATTTCAAAGTCGAATTACTAGAGATTCTCAAACCATCATCCCTGCCGGATATTCAAATCCTGCATTGAAAAGATATAATTTAGATTCTTATGATTGGCATACACCGTGAACCATTCCACCAATAAGCAGTGCCTCCAACACATTAACAAATACATTATTACATCCAAATAAATATCATGAGTGGGATAAATCCACTCATGGAGTGTCAATTTCCTCATCCTAAAAGACACAACCTACTCATCTTGCATCAACACAGCCCCAAGACCAACACCAGATGCATCACAAAAAGTGACATACTTCTTACTTGGCTTGGGTAAGATAAAGATCGGTGCAGTCGCCAATCACTTTTTGAAATTTTGAAAGGAATTATCAAAAGACTCAAACCACTAAAACCTGATTCCCTTCTTGATCAATCCTGATCGTAGTGCTACCAAATGAGAAAAATCCTAGATGAACCTCCAGTATTACTAGGCCAAACCTATGACAACCTAGATCTTTTATTACACAATTTAACATAATTTATTACATAAACTTTATGTGATACAAAATGGAATATCGAGAGGTCTAGTGTCTTTGGGGATTAGGATCATTACAAAACAACTTAAAACATGAGATAAAACATCTTTATTGAAATCTTCCTTTACATGACCACTACATTTCCTCGTACTTAGCATAGCATGGGATAACTTGAGGACATGCATAAGAAAATGGTGAGCGATAAATCCCAGTAAGGGAATAATCATGGAATAACATGAGGAATAAAATACATGTTAGACAATATGTATATCAATAGAGAACAAGAGAAGCATAAACCTAAAGGCATAATAAATCATGATAATCATAACATGGAAATGTGGCAATAACACTTAACATGGAATTAGCATGAGCCAAGGCTCATTGCACATGGAATATGAGTAAATCCTCATTGAAAATGAAGCATGAGTAAAAACTAGTTGCATTTGAATTAGAATGACAAAATAGTAATTTCACATGACTTATCATGATACTATAATATACCCAATGCATTGGAGCTCTATAAGGGCACACCATTCTTAAACATTTCATTTCATGCATAAGTGTGCCACATGGATCATATAACATGGATTCATAAAACATAATCATTTATTCAACTATAAAGGAGTGTGTAATTAATACATGAAAATTTATAATCAATAAGTAAATGTGCATAATGGTGAATACCCGTGATAGAGAAATGGGCATGGTATTCAGTACACAATGACATTGGCTTGGAAAATATGTGCAATTTCAGCAGCGTAACGGCGTGACGTAAGAATTCATAAAAATGGTTGATGAGAGATGAAGGGGTGTCTCATCATATTTACACGAAATGGAAAGTAAGGGGAATATATATATATATATATATATATATATATGTCCCGAAAATTGTAATGGAATTTAGAGTCATGATACAAAATAATTTCTTCAATGTAAAAGAGGAGAGAAAAACTCCGTTCGGAATTTCGGCATAGTAACAGGTGTACATGGGATGCATTTAATAAAAGATAATGGGGTCTCCCATATTTCAAACATAAAGAGGGAAGTATGGGGTGGATTTAACCATACCCCAACATTTATAATTAAAATTTAAATGGAATAACAATTTAAATAATATTGGACAAAAATGAGAATGGAAGAAAAACCCTTAATTGGAATTGTGTTTCCAAAGGCTTGAGTGAGTCTTGAGAGAGACTTCGTGGGAACTTTAGGAACCTTGGTAGGAATATAGAGAGAGAAGGAAATATAATAGATGAACTCTAAAGGTTTTGAGTGAGGAGGAAGTGGGAGCTTGGGTGGGTTTATATAAGAAAGGTGAGGGAATTCTTTATTATTTAGGGATGGGACACCTCACATTAAACTAACCAAACCACAAACCATCCCATGGTGTTTTCCCATGGTTTTTGTAAAAGGGATGTGAAAAACAATATTTTATAAGTAAAATGTCCTCACTTCTTAAAATAATTGTTTTTCTTATGTGGAGGTGAGTCACGCTCCCACAAAAAATAATTTAAAAAGACAAGATATTTAATAAGTCTTGAAGAGTCTATTAATGCATTGTAAAATTAGTCAAACAAACCCAAAATTACATTATTTTAATTATAAAACATATATTATCCGAACATAAATCTTATATTATTTTATTGCATAACTATTGGGTCATTATGATATCATAAAAAATCATATATTTAAACGGTATTTAATTTTTACCCAACAAATTGACTGTCTCAAAAAAGTATGAAAAATTCACCATTGGATAATTTCGATGTACTGATTCCAGAAATAATATTTATTTTATCTAAATAATTTTTTATATATGTAAATTTTCACTTTTAAAATAATAACCGACATTTATCGTAAATTCACCGGTTTTGAAAAAAATGGCTTTCTAGCCTTAATAAAAAGATTTGATTGCATTCATAAAATTATACGATCATTTATATTTAATAAAAATTAATTTAATAACAATAATAACATTTTATTAAAATATAATTTAATTCAAAAATCCATTAATTCATGGAAATATTTTTTTTGATCATTAACTAAAAATACTATTTGTGCTTTAAAAAAAACTATTTACAAGGTAACAATATTAAAATGAAAGTATATTCATTATTATTTAAAAAAATAATCTTCATAACCATAATAATAGGGTCTTGTTACATAACACTTTATAACTCCAAGAAAATAATGAGAGTAAGGTGTGAGATGATGAATGTCTCTTGGGGTGGCTCAGATAACATTACTCGGGTGGTAATTTCTATCAACTTCCATTTCAATTGTAGGAGGTCCCGTTCGAGCTTAACAAATTCAAGATCTGCTTGGGCTTGGTCAAGAGTAAAGCCCACTGATGCAACCTCCTTTCAGAGCTCTGACAAATGGGCTTCGTTTGGCGTATGTCTACTGGATGAGGTCATCACATCCTTTGTCTGAGTAAATTGGATTTGCTAAAGCCCTATATTTATACTAATCAAGTGATCACTATTCAACGACTATATTAACAATGGTCACAATTTTTAGAATAAAATTGAATAAGTTGACATTTGATATAAACATTTTACAAAAAGATACATTTAATTAAATCACGAGGGATTTCCATTAATGAATTTTTGGGTTGTTACAATCTTTCCTCCTTAAAAAAATTCACCCTTGAAATATTCTTTTCCCACACTAAAACAAATGTGGGTAACACTGCTTCATCATTTACTTTAATTCCCATGTCGCTTATTCAAACTTGTGATTTTTCTAGAAAACATTAATGAGGGGAATTTTCTTATTTCGTAGAATTTTTTCTCTATGATATTAGATCTTCATTGCTTGCTCCTCATACAAAAGATCATCCTCTAACTATACCACCTTTGAAGAGAGAACATGTGAAGGGCCCAGTATTTACTTCCTTAAGAGGGATACATGAAAGACATCATGTAATTTGGCCATGGTAGGAGGAAGTACTAGATGATAGGCCACAACCCCGACACGATCATGAAACTTGAAGGGGTCGATCTACCATGGACTTAACTTCCCTTTATTTCCAAACCTCATGTCCTTCTTCCATAGAGAAATTCATAGAAATACCGTGTCTCAAAATTTAAATTCAAGGTCACATCAACGATTATATACATAATTCTATTGTCGACTATAGGCTGACTTGATATGATACTGAGTGGTTTTCACTTTCTCCACCATTTCATTGAGCATTTCTAGTCCAAGCAGCTTAATCTCACCGACCTCATCCCAACACGTCAGTGTTCTAAACCTTTTCCCATAAGGGGCTTCATATGGTGCCATTTTGATGCTCAAGTAGAAATTTTTATTATAAGAGAGATCAACCAGAGGAAGTTGTTGTTCCCATCCTCCTTTAAAGTCCATTGAGAAAGCTCCCAACATTTCCTCAAGGGTTTGAATAGTCCGCTCAGATTGGACATCTGTTTGAGGATGATAGGCCATACTGATGCTCAGTTCAGTATTCGGAGCATGTTGAAGACTCTCCCAAAACATAGAGGTGAATTATAGATCTCGATCGGACAAAATAGATATTTGTAATCCATGTAGCCTTACCACTTCACAGATAAATATCTATGCCAGTTGATCCAATGAAAAATCCCATGAATAACAATGAAGTATGAAGCCTTTAAAAGATGATCCACAATAATCTAGATCGCATTGTTTCCTTTGGAGGTATTCGAAAGTCTGGTGAAATATTCCATGGTGTTGTCCTCCCATTTCCATTCTAGTGTGGGATATGGTTGCATCATCCCCTTAGACTTCTTCCATTCATCCTTTACTTGTTGACACACCGGGCACATTGATGTATATTCAATGATCTCCTTCTTCATATAATCCCACCAATAATTCTCTTGGAGATCTCAATACATATTTGTGTATCTCGGGTGAATATAGAAATTTGAATTATGTGAATCATCCAAAAAATCCTTCTTCAACTCTGGACTTGATGGAATACATAGTATTTTCCCAAATCTCACAATTCTTTCTTCATTAACATTAAACTCCAAGAATTTCCCTTTTTTGATAGCTTCCACTTTTTCATGAATTCCATCATCATCCTTTTGGGCATCCTTTAACCATTCCAAAAGTGATGGTTGAGCAATAATTTGTGAAAGTATTGATGATGTTCCCATATTTAGGATTCACACTTCTATCTCATAAAATCTAATATGATTGGATCCTTTTCAATTCTCATTTATGAAATAATCACTAGGTCCTTTCAACTTAAGGAATTTTCCACCTTGTTTTCTCTCTCAGGGTGGTATTGGATTGAGTAGTCATTGTCTTTGATCAGCTCTAACCATCTTCATTGGCGCATGTTCAACTCTTTCGGTGTGAATATATACTTGAGGCGTTTGTGGTCCATATATATTTCACACTTCTCACTAAAGAGATAATACTGCCAAATTTTCAAAGCGAATATCACTACATCCAACATGAGGTCATGTGTTGTATAGTTTTGTTCATGAACATTCAATTTCCTTGAATCATAGGTAATGAAATTTTCATTTGGAATCAACACACTTCCCAGGACCTTCATCAAAGCCTCTTTGAATACCACAAAAATTTCTTCACTTCTGGGTAAAGTGAGAATGAGTGTAGTGATAATCCATCTTTTCAACTCCTTGAATCTTTCTTCGTATTGATCAATCCATCAAAACTTAACTCCCTTCCATGTTAGCCTGGTAAGAGGGTTGGAAAATTGTGAGAAATTTCTCACAAATCTTCGATAATATCTAGATTATCCCAAGAAGCTCTGGATATCTGTTACTGATGTTGGACTCATCCATCCCTCAATTTCATCTGTTTTGGATGGATCCCCAGATATCTCATTGCTTGTGATGATATGGACTAAGAATGAGACCTCATTCAACCATAACTCATAGTTGTTGTACATTTCTTAGAGCTTCTCCTTCTGCAAGGTCTCTAGTACAGTTCATAGATACTCCTTATGATCCTCCTTGGTTTTGGAGTATATCAGAATATGATCTATAAAGAGTACCAAAAACATGTCAAGGTAATCTCTAAAGACAATATTCATCAAGTCAATGAATATTTCTGGAGCATTGGTGTGTCCGAAAGGCATTATTATGATTTCATAGTTCTCGTTTCTTGTACGAAAAGCTTTCTTGGGGATATTTTCCTTCTCCACACTTACATGATAATATCCTGACCGCAAATCCACCTTGGAGAATTAGTGTTCTCTACACATCTGATCGAACAAGTCATCAATTTGTGGGAGAGGATAATTTTTCATTATCGTGATTTTTTTGATCTCATGATAATCGATGTAAAGGCACACTAACCCATCCTTCGTCTTGATGAAGAGGATTGGTGCACCCCATGGTGAAGCACTTGGGTGTATAAACCCTTATCTAGATTCTCCTGTATTTGTTTTTCTTCAACTCTTAAATCTCCACAACATCCATTCTACATGAAGTCTTGGATATTGGCAACGCCCAAGGTATAAGATCAACTGAGAATTTGACATCGCTTTTATGAGTAATACCAAAATATTCCTCAGGAAACACATCAATTAATTCCCTCAAAATATGCATGCCTTCTAGGATGGTTGTCTCCTTAGACAAAATCATCTGAGCAAGATAAAAATTCTCACAGGGTATTAATATTCATGCTTGAGATGATGGAGCTAATGAAGATTCGTCTTCCTCCTTGAAATTGAAAAGAATGAGGTGTCGATTCTCCATATGGAGAGTGATTTACCTCAAATGGAAACTTATGTTGGCTCTATATAAGGAATGACAATCCATTCTAAGAAATGCATCAAATTCAACCAGAGGGAGTATGATGAGGTTTTTCAGGAAGTTTAATGCACATATTATGACTGGGTAGAAGTTATATTCATGGGATACAATAATTGCCACATTTGTCGTACTCAACGACATCTTCACATCCATGATTTGTGGTGGTGATGGTATTTTTCTACAAAACCTTTGATATATAAAATAATGTGTACAACTTGAATAAAAAATTATGTTCGCCACTCTTGAATGAATAACAAGCGTACCAGTCACCACATCGTTTTCGGGGTTCACATTGGCAGTAGTGATGGAAAAATCTTGCCCTTGATACCATGATGGTTGTTTATTGCCTCTAAAAACCCCTATCTTAGGGAATATATTTTCAAGATTCCCTAGTTCATTGCAGTTGTAGCAATGAACCATGCGTCGAGGTTTGAATGGAGCATTCCTTTCATCTATCACAGTCACATGACTTTCTTGCAGATAGTTAACAGCTAGGTGCCCTTCTCTTCCACACCTAAAGCATTTCCTCATCTCCTTCAGGAAATTTACAGGGTGATTTTTTCCTTACCTTTGGCAAGTGGGGTGCGGGAACTTCTTAGAACCATTGGATTTATGCATTGTACTGGCAGAATTTAAGTACACCTTATGCTTCATATCCCCATGATACCCCTGAGATTATCCGATCTCCAATTTGACCTTTAGGGCATGTCATACAATTTCCTCATGGCTATCGAAATCGCGGATTTCCATCACTTTCCATAGGCTAGGTTTCAACCCACAAAATTAGTGGTCAACATTGTATTCGGGGGTAATGACAAAGCTAGAAGCATATCATGCAATCCTTGTGATGTTTTCCTCATACACTCCAACAGATTCGTCATCTTTTTTCTTGGGGTAAAGGAAGTCCCATTCCATATTTAGTTGGATGGTGAGCAGAAAATATTTAACAAAAAACATCTTCTGGAAATCCTTCCATTCCAACACCTCGATCTCCTCTTCAAGCTTTATATTTTTGATCAACATCCGCCATTTATTAGCTTCACCCTCCATACGATAAGAATCCAGTTCAACCTTCACTTGTCCATAACATTGAAGGGTAGGGAGGATCTTTTTAATGGAGTTGATCTATCGTTCAGTGATTGAGGGATCAAATGATCCATTAAAAGTTGGAGGCCTTTTTATCATGAAGATCTTGATAGCGACTTGTTCTTTCTTATGTGGGTTTAATATTCTTCTGGACCCATGTTTCTATTCATAGTTTTAGTTAGCTGAGAGAGAAGCGTGGAAAAGTTTGTGATTTTCCGATATCATTGGATTGAGAATCTCATTAGTACAGTCATCACATTGATCTTAACATGGTTTTTGGCCCAATTCATTCTATTACAGTCCATTGGCTGGAAAAAAGTTAAGGTTAGGGGTACAGATAAAGGGTAATTGTAACACCCCAAGCTTCTATTGTACATTTCCCTTTGAATAATGTAATAGCTTGCATTGTACGCAACATTGAGATTCTAACACATCGCGACCATTCAAACTAGCAGTTATGAATAGTAATACCAACTTTTTGAAATTTTATAAATTTTTTCTTCCAAAATGGACTTCATTTTTGGATTCGTAATATCAAAATTATCTTATGGTGAATTTTTTGTATTTTTATGAAAACTTTCAATTTTTAATGAATAGTGAAAAATAATGAGTTATAGTTTGAAACCAAATTTTTATTTAAATTTTTATTTATTTTATTTAAATTTATTTTAGGTCAAAATAGATACAGAATACCTATATAAGTTCAATGTAATTTTTTGGATTCAGTTTATAATAATTTTAGATATATAAAATTTTTATTGAACTTTTTAACCGTATCTTACCCACCTCTTAGGAGTATTTTCAAATTTGAATACAACATAATTTTACCGCTTTTGTGAATTGAATTTCAAAAATCCAAGAGACATGATTGATATTAGTAAGTTAAATGTGGTTCAAAATGATACAAATTATTTTAGGTGAATAGTAACTTTTGACTTTTATTTATCATGGTTAATAGGAAATAGGGTAATTAAGGGTAAAATTGATTTTATTTTTAACATAACACATGTAATAATTCTATTGGATATGTGTAATTCTACCAAAAAAACCATAGGAATACAATATGATCCTTTAGGTCCACTTTTATTAGAATAGGACATTTATTATTATTGAATTCTGAGAGGATTAAAAAGTGTAAAATTAAATGATAAACAACTAAACAATTTTTAATATAGGGTTATACATAAGATATATTCAATTATAAATATTCATTAGAAATCTAAAAATATTTCCTATATATTGGTATTTTATTAATATTTTTTAGACATTAAATAATTTATTTTATTTTTGACACAATAATGATGCAGTAATTCCCTAATTAATGAAATATTAAAATAATTGATATTTTAAATATCCAAATAAATGTAATCTGAAACTTTTTATGAATTCCACTAATTTTCTAGGTTAATATGGCATATTAGGGTTGGTTAGATTAATTTTTTTCAAAGTAATAATGTAACACCCCGACCCCAGTTACCTAGAGTCTGTGCATTATTACATAACATTGGCATGATCACCAATGATCATGTCTCGAAAGAACAATTAGTTTAGTAACCTTGAAATAAATAAATAAATTCATAATGTTTACATGACATCATATAATGAAAACTAAAACAACATCTTGTATTCGTATCCCCTCATACTATCCCTGCAGGTCATTCATAAAATACTTCTTCACATCCAGGGGAAAAAATAAAACATTGAAAGGGCTGAGCTCATATGCTCAGTAAAGATAAAAATATTGCAAAAACATTCATAAATAAACATAAAAATTTAAGGCAATGTGTAACTAAAACAAAATAATTTTAAACTTTAACTTCAGCATAATATGGTGAAGATAAACAGAAATAATTCCATTTACTTATTCACATGGATATTCTACTAGTCAAATAATCACATGCAATATCAATAACCACTTTCATAATGATGGAATGCACAATGCCAGACTATCATAAACACATATTCAATTCCATGTGCCAAGACTACAAATAATATTTTCTCAAGGCCTTGTGGAAAGACACTAGTTTGTCTAATGTGACCTACTGATGCATCGAGGAGCTATAGCAGGCTCCACCCATCACTTATTAAGTCTAATGCATTCCTCATATGAACATGTTTAAACATAACATAAACATTCTATTAAAACTAGCATATAAAATTTCAATACATTCTCCATAAACCGTGAATGGTATAAAAATAACAAATCCACAGTCAAACATATCACAAAACAACCAATACAACACTGATGTTTTGTATCATAATAAATCAATTTCAAATAAGCATAAAATCCATCAAATGATGTTGACATAGATGAAATCAAAACCATTTGAGAGAAATATCTCTTTTTTGAAATCATTTTAAATTCACATATTTATAAAAGAAAATGTTTACATTTAAAAAACTATTATAATATTCTAATGGAATCTTTGAAGATTTTATAGTGGCTAAAAATAGCCTCACCCGCTGTATATGTTAAAAAAGTCATTCCTACCTTAATTCTGTCGAAAAGGATAAATAGGAACTTGTTTGGAAAACGACATAAATATTCCTTTATAAACTTCATATAAAATGTCAAACAAGGGTATAAATGACTTTAACACGTACTATTTAAAATATTAATAATGATTTGAAATACATTTTTATGAATCATGGATGTGGATGATAAAGAGGTCCCAATAGTTAATTACGTATAAACAATCTCGGATAATGAAGAGATTGTGAAATAAAACCTTACCTTGTACATTTCCTTCGTTAAGGGTAGGTTAACCTATGGTATAATGGTGAAATAATTGTTATTAAATTATATAATAATCATTTAAATTAATATGATATAATATACTATCTTTTAAAATTTCTTTGTTAATAATATCTTAGTATTATCGTTGTTTCGTGAGTTAACTTACTAGTTTTCTTTTATATGTTTTGATAAAAATGACATATTTTTTATGGATATGTTGTATCTTATTCATATACAGAATGATATCAAATCCTTAAAAATTATTTTTAGTCATCAAATGAGAATTATACTTGCATGGATACGATGGGGAATGAATCTCATCACGTTCGTGGAGACGGTAGTCTGTACGTACGCATGAGCGACAATATCATTCTTTCGATATAAAAATAATATATAATTGGATGGTATATCATATATACAGAATAATTATAATGTTATTTTTATTATTTACATGAATTTGACATCATTATTATAGCCATCCAAATAATAATGTATTGAATAACAATTAAACCACTACGTGGAGACGGTAATTCGTACGTACGCACGTATGGTGACATTTCATTAAAAGAATGGATAGAATGCTGAATAGGGATGTATCATATTTATAATAACATTAAATTATATATAAGATAATGGATTTATTATTTTATATTATAAATAAAAAATAAAGGAGAAGTTTAAGAAGAAAGGAACTTGACAGAGGGCGGTGAAAACATTACCATTTCTCCGGGTTATTCCATTTGATTTGATCAAAAGGGATACATAGGTTGGATTTCTGATCAAAATAAGTCCTTTATTTTGAAGTTAGAGAATATGGGAGGATATTTGAGCAATGTTTGGCCGTGAAAAATGGCTTTAAAGATATGACATAGAGAGAAGGGGGAGTTCCCTTTTATAAGGGGGCTGAGGGGCACCTTAGAAAAAGCATAAAATATTATTTTATAATAAATTTATATTCGGTTTATAATGGCTCCAAATTTATTTATATTGATTCTAATGTATGTATGGATCGAAATAATTTCATCCAATAGATTTAAGACAGGTTTGGGTAACTATATTAACATTTTCATTTATATTTACCTCATTGTTAAATAGTTTGACAATTACCATGTCTCTTTGTATTTTTATATTATATAGTCAATAAAATTACTATAAACATTCAAGAGTCCCCCAAGTGGTCAATTAATGATAAACCTATCATTATATAAGTTCTTTTGTCCGAACTTTGGATTTTATGGAATAGAATAACAATTTATAATATAATATTTGTTTTAAAAACTCATTTATGTCAATTTTGACAATATTTAATAATTGATTTTTTAAAGTCATAAAAATTTTATTAATTCAAAACAAATTCATTTAATCAATACTATCATGTTATCTTAACCAAAAAAATTCGGGTGTAGCATCAAAACATTCAAATTAAGTTTATTTTAACATTTATAATTTTAATTATTTGATTCCTTCATTAATAAGGAAAATATTGCATCATTATTGTGTCATAAATAAATTTAATTATTAAATGTATTAAAATTATAAATAAAATACCATTATGTAGTAAATAGTTTTATATTTCTAATGAATATTTATAGTCTAAAATATAACATATATAACCCTATGTAAAAATTGTTTTTCTTAAAGATATACGCTTATGTCGTTATGTATTTACTTAAACTTTATTAATATAAAGTGACACTATCACTTACAATTGGATCCATGGGGTCCCTAAATCGACCCAAAGATGACCATGGTCGGAAATATTTCATCCAATAGGGTTATAACACATTTTGGGTAATTTATTATTATTATAATATTAATATTTTTACCATTATTTACTAGATTTACCCTTTAACCACGGTAAATAATATATTTACCGAAGTAATTAATCAAAATGTCTAAAAATAAAATATTCCTATTTACACAATTTCTACCTCTTAATTATAAATATGGAATCCATTTTTCTATATTTAGAACACAGAGGTGGATGTAATTAATTTAAAATTAATTCCGGCTGTCAAAACAAAAAGCGTGCTTTTAAGAAATAATAACTATCAAAAGACTGATACTTGTTTTGTCCGGTTTAAATTTGAAATTATATTCAATAAAAAAAATTGTATTAAATGGTAAACATATATTACAAATATACTTTAAAACCACTAAAATTAATAATTTATCACAATTAATTATTTCTATTAAAAAATTTGTTTTTAATTAAAATATAGTAATTTTCACTATTCATCAAAACATGATAGATTCCAGAAAAATACCAAAATTTTACCCTAGGATAATTTTGATATTAATAATCCAAAAATTAAGTCCATTTTGAATTAAAAAAAATTTAAAATTTTAAAAATTGGGTATTAATATTCATAACAGCTAGTTTGATTGGTTGTGGTGTGTGTTAGAACTCGAAGTTGCGTAAAACACACACAACTGTATTATTCAAAGAGAAGCATATCGTGGAATCTTAGGGTGTTACATTCTCCCCTCCTTTAAATAATTTCTTCCTCTAAATTTCTAGAATACTACCACATTAAAAGACTCATGTGTTTCTTCATCATAAGTTCCTCAGGTTCCCACGTTTCCTCTTTATCTTATGGTTTGTCCATAGATCTTTTACCAGACGAGTTGTATGGTTTATTAGAAATTGTTCTCTAGTATCACGAATCCTGACAGGTTCTTCGCAATAAGACAGATCGGGTTCCAGTTCTACTTCTTCATAATTGATTACATGCATTGGGTCAGGCATGTTTTTTCTGAACAGTTATACGTGGAACACATCGTGAACTTTTGGGAGACTTGGAGACATTGCCAAATGGTAAGCTAAAACCCCAATTCATTATAGAATTAAAAAAGGTATGATGTTCCTGGGACTTAATATTCCTTTGTTACCAAAACGTATATATCCCTTCCATGGAGATACCTTAAAGAAAACATGATCTCCTACCTGAAATTCCAAATCATTCATTTGGTTGTCAGCATAGCTCTTCTACCAACATTGAGCAGCTTTGATGTGGTTTTGGATTACCTTCACCTTTTCCATCGTTTCCTCCACCAGTTCTGGGCCTACGAGTTTTATTTCACCAACATCATCCGAACAGGTTGGTGTGCGACATCTCTTTCCATATAATTCTTCATATAGTGCCATCCGAATACTTTAATGGAAGCTATTATTATAGGAAAATTCTACTAGAGGTAAATATTGATCCCACATACCTTGAAAGTCAAGTGAGCATGATCTCAAAATGTCTTCTAGAGATTGAATAGTCCGTTATGATTTGCCATCAATTTGGGGGTGGTAGGAAGTGCTCAAATGAAGTCTAGTATCCAAGGCCTTCTAAATACTTTTCTAGAATCTTGAAGTAAAATGTGGATCACCATCAGAATCAATCGATATGGGTACTCAATGAAGTCTCACAACATCATTACTATATAGTTTTTCTAGACGTTCAAGTAGAAAATCTTCCCTTATAGCATGAAAATGTGCTGACATGGTAAGACGATCAACAATGACCCATATCTCATCGTTTCTTATAGGAGTCTTTGGTAGTCCCATTACAAAGTCCATCATGATATTATCCCATTTCCACTTAGGTATGGGAAGTGGTTGCATGACTCCTCCAAGCTGTTGCCTTCCAGCTTTCACTTGTTGACAAACCATACATCTTGACAAAAAATCAGCAATCTCTCGATTCATGTTTTCCCACCAAAAATATTCCTTCACGTCTATATACATTTTGGTGCTCTCATGGGGTATAGAGAAATTGGAACTATGAGCATCATCCAACAATTCCATTTTTAGACCAGGAATATCAAGAGCACAAAGTCTCTTCCCAAATTTAAAATTCCTTCTTCATACACAAAGTCTCTCAATATCCTATCATTCAAATCTTTAATCTTATTTTGAAATTATTCATCATCAATATGAGAACTCTTAATCCTTTCTATTAAAGATAGTTTTTCAACCATTTGAAAAACTATTGATGTTTCACCTTCCATGGTGATTCCCATATCCATCTTTACTAGATCCATGAAAATAGGATCCTTTTTAACACTCATCTTGTTCAAAACTCCATGATCCTTTCTACTCAAGGCATCTGCCACCTTATTTTCCTTCCACGGGTGGTAGTGAATTTTGCAATCATAATCATTTGGTAATTCAAGCGATATCATTTGCCTCATGTTGAGTTCTTTCTGTGAGAAAATATACTTCAAACTCTTATGATCAGTATATATCTCACATTTATAACCATAGTGATAATATCTCTATATCTTCAATGAAATTATTACAGCTGCTAACTCAAGATCATGAGTAGGATAGTTTTGCTCATGAATTTTTAGCTATTGTGATGCATATGAAATAACCCTATTGTTCTTCATAAGAACACAACCAAGTCCTTTCTTCGATGCATCACTATAAATAACAAACACATCATTCCCTAATGGCAGAGTAAATATAGGAGAATTGACTAATCTTATCATCCGTTTAGAAAAAAATTCTTCACACTCCTTTGTCCAAACAAATTTAACCCCTTTTCGTGTGAGCTTCGTTAATGGGTTAGCCAATCGGGGAAAATTCTGGATGAAATGCTGATAATAACCTGCTAAACCAATAAAACTGTGTACATCAGTTATAATTGTCGGTGCTAGGCATTCTTGGATTTCTCTTGTCTTATAAGTATATATGGAGATTCCATCTTTGGAGACAATATGGCCAAGAAAATAAATCTCCTATATCCAGAATTCACACTTTCTGAACTTCCCATATAATTCATGTCTTCTAAGAGTCTTCAGGATAATGCGCAATTGATTTTCTTGATCTTCGTTTATTTTGGAATATACCAAGATATCATTAATAAATACCACCAAAAAATCATGGAGATATTCTTTGAAAACTCTGTTCATTAGATCCATGAAAACAGAGGGTTTATTAGTCAATCCAAAAGGCATTACTATAAACTTGTAATGCCCGTACCCAGTTCAAAATGCTGTCTTCGGAATGTCTTCCTTCTTCACACACAACAGATGGTATCTAGATCGAAGGTGAATATTTGAAAATTATTGATCTCTATGAAGTTGGTCAAATAAATCATTAATATGAGGTAGTGGATACTTGTTCTTTATTGTTATAGAATTGATTTCCCTATAGTCGATACATAACCTCATAGATCCATATTTTTCATCACAAAAAGGACAGGGGATCCCCATGGAGAAACACTAGGCAAAATAAATCCCTTATTACTCAATTCCTCTAGTTGTATCTTTTGTTAAACTAATTCCACAGTGGCCATTCTATAAGGGGTCTTTGATATTGGTCTTGAACTAGGAATTAGATCAATGGAAAACTCTATTTCTCGTTCTGGAGGATGTCCAGGTAAATCTTCTGGAAACACATCAATATATTCTCTCACAATATGTACATCCTCTATTTTAACATTAATTTCCTCACACATAGTCATTTCATACTCTTCCTCCCCAATAATTGAAATTAGTTGAGATACTGGGGGTGGATCTAGGAAAGAATTACGTGGTGAAGATTTCTCTCTAAATATAAGGTGTTTCTTATCATCATCATAATAAATAGTAACCTATATATTCTTACAATAACTTTTTGAATCATGGTCCGAATTGTAATTAATACTGAGGATTATATCAAATTCAATCATAGGTATGAAGATGATATCCGCAGATAAAGAACATTTATATTCTCTAATGGGGAGTGATTCACAAAACTTTGTTGCAATTATACTTCCCTTCGGAGTTTTAACTGACAACTCCCTTGTTAAATCAAATTGGAAATATATAATTTTCTCAGAAAACTAGGAATATATGAAACAATGTGATGATCTAGAATCAGATAAAGCATTGGATAAACTTGAGGAAACCATTAAATTAACTACCACCATGTCATTCGGAGCTACAACCTCAGCAGTAGTGATAGAATAAGCATGGACATAATACCTTTTCATTTTATGAAGTATGTTCCCCTGAAACTTAGGAAATTCATTTGCAGAATGTCCAATCTCCCTACAATTGTAGCATTTATCATCAGTAGCTTCCTTCTTACCCTATAAATCACGAGCTTGGTGGCATTTTTCACCACATTTGTAACAAACCCTCATTCCCTTTAAGCAGGTACTGGGGTGTTTCTTCCCACATTTACTATAGGGTGGATATTCAAATTTTCCCTTCATCCCCTTATTTCCATTTCCAGAGTGATCAGAAGATCTCTTATTCACTTGATTTTCTTTAAATTTTTAAAACTTATAGAATTCATTTTCTGTCTTCATTGCGCATGAGACAATATATTCGTACAATGAGAAGGTTTGTGTGACTAATGCTCAACATAAAAATAGTTTTAACCCATCAAATAAATGATCTATATTACTTCTTGGGTTACATATATATTCTGCAACATACCTTGCTAAATATTTAATGTTAGCCTCACACTTTGGGACATTCTAATCCTCTTTTTGTCCTAGACTCAGAAATTGCCTTTCCATATCTACTCGATGGTCACGAGGAAAGTATTTTTCTAAAAACATCTCTTTTAACTACCTTCTTTCCATATTTTATACTTCATCATCCTCCTTCATGTTTTTAATCAATGACCACCATTGATCAGCATCTCCAATGAGGCGATAAACTGCCATGACAACTTTTTCCCTTTCACTACTCCCCAAAGCCTACAATATTTCCTCTAGGGAACTTATCCATTACTCAGATACTAATAGATTTTTACTCCTATTGAATGTTGGTGGATGTTGCCTCATGAAGCGATCTAACATTGATCCTCCACACTGTGGATCATGGTGCTCCATATGGGTAAGGTTATTATTCATAACATGAGTGAGTTGTCCCAATATAGTGATAAGATGATAAGCACCAGTTGTATCACCAGCTCGACAATAACTATCTTGGGAAGGAGGGAAATTCCTACATGGAGTGTGTGCATTGATACGGTTTCCATTCCTTCCACTAGGCACCATTTCTAAACAATGGCATAAAATAGATCATTTTATGAATACAAATACATAATTCCAAACTTTTAAAACACTTAACATTAACTGAATAGTTTATGGATATAATCCATAATCATAAAAATGTTTTCTATGGGGAAGTATATACCCATAAACCCTTCGAAATGGTTTTTAATGGAAATGATAATTATCTTAAGCATATCCCCTAGGAGTGTCATAACCAAGAGTGCAGCAAGGCCTGGTGTCGTGCACCAGTTCTCATTCGAGTCTAACTCAAAGTAGTGTTTTCAGGTTTTAGCCCTAGGTACATCTGTGCTAGAGCCACCTCTACCTGCGCGTATCTATACAGGGATGTATTTCTTGGAAAACTCACAAAATCTCTACAATACCGAAATTCTAGGAAGTTCTTCAGTACACATCCTCAAAGTCCATCTTATGTCTATGTGCTCTAATCAGAGTTTATCTAAATCTAGCTTCCATGGTTTGTACTAACCTACCTCTGATATCAACTCTAATGCCCAACCCCAGTTACCCAGATTCGGTGCATTATTACATAACATTGACATGATCCCAAATGCTCTAGTCTCGATAGACCAATTAATTTAATAGCATTGAAATCACTAGATACATTCATAATGTTTACGTTACATCATAAAATTAAAACTACAACAACATCTTGTCTTCATATCATCCCACACTATCACAGCATGTCATTAATAAAATACATCATTACATCCTGGGGAAAAAATAGAACATTGAAAGTGGTGAGCTCAGATGCTCAGTAAGGATAACAATATAGCGAAAACATTCATAAATAATCATAAACATTTAAGGCAATGTGTAACTAATACAAAAGCCTTATAAACCTAAACATAAGCATAATATGGAAAAGATAAAATGAACTAATTCCATTTAATTATTCACATGGATATTCTACTAGTCGAATAATCACATGAAATATCAATAACCACTTTCATAATGATGGAATGCAAAATGCCAGACTATCATAACCAAATAATCAAGGCCTTGTGCCAAGAATAAAAATAAGTTTTTTTCAAGGCCTTGTTCCAAGACAATAGTTTGTGTCATTAGACCTACTGATTCATCGAGGAGCTATAGCGGTCTCCACCTATCACTTCTTAAGTCCAATGCATTCCTCATATGAACAGGTTTAAACACAACATAAACATTCATATTACAACTAGCTTACGAAATGTAAATAAATTCTCCAGAAACCACGAATGGTATAAAAATAATACATCTACAGTCAAACATATCACAAAACCTTCAATACAATATGTATGTTTTGTATCATAACAAATAAACTTCAAATAAGCTTAAAATCCATCATTGGATGTTGACATAGATGAAATCAAAACTATTTGAGAGAAATATCTCTTTTTTTAAATCATTTAAAAGTCGCATAATTATAAAAGGAAAAATTTACTTTGAAAATAATCTTATAAGATTATAAGATAAGCTTCAAAGATTTTATAAAAGCGGAAAATAGCCGCACCCACCGTATAAGTTAAAAAAATACATTCTTACCTTAATTCTGTCAAAAAGGTTAAAAAAGACATTGTTTGGAAAATGAAACAAATATTTATTTATAAACATCTTATAAAAATTAAAAAAAGGGTATAAATTACTTTATCCCATAGTCTATAAAATATTAAGAATGATTTGAAATACATTTTAAAGAAACATGGACGTGAATGATAAAGAGGTCCCAGTAGATAATTACCTATAAATAATCTCGGATAATGAAGAGACTGTGAAATAAACCCTTACCTTGTACTTTTCCTTGGTCGATGGTAGGTTAACCACCTGTATAATGGTGAAATAATTTTTTTCAAATTATATAATAATAATTTAAATTAATATTATATCATATATGATCTTTTAACATTGAATTTTTAATAATATCATTGAATTATAATTGTTTCGGGTGTTAACTTACTCGTTTTGTTTTATAATTTTTGTTACATAATCCATGTTATTTATAGAAAGGTTGTATCTTATTCATATCCATAATGATATCAAGTCCATAAACATTATTTTTAGTCATCAAATGAGAATTAGACTTGAATGGATATGATGGGGAATGAATCTCACTGTGTTCGCAGAGACGATAGTCCATACGTACGCACGAGCGAAAATATCATCATTTTGATATTAAATTAATAAATAATTGGGTGGTATATCATATATACAGAATCATTATCTTGTTATATTTATTATTTACATGAATTACAAATAATTATTATACCCATCCAAATAATAATTTATTAAATAACAAATACACCACGACGTGGAGACGATAAGCCATACGTACGCACGTATGGGGACATGTCATTCAAAGGATGTATAGAATACTGAATATGGTTGTACCATATTTAAAATAACATTACAGTATATAGAAGATTCTTGATTTATTATTTTACAATTGAAATAACAAAGACGGAAGAAGTTGAAGATGAAAGGAACTTGAAAGAGGGTGTTGAAAACATCGCCTCTTCTTCGGGTTCTTCCTTTTGATATGATCAAAATGGATCATTAGGTTAGATTTATGATCAAACTAAGGACTATAGGTTGATGTGAGGGAATTTGGGAGGATATTTAGGTAGGTTTTGGCCATGACAAATTGATTTTAATGTATAAATTAGAGATTAGGGGGAGTACCCTTTTATAAGGCGGGTGAGGGCACCTTAGGAAAAACATAAAATATTATTATATAATAAATTCATATTCGGTTTATAATGGATCCAAATTGATTTATTAAGAGTCTAAGGTGGGTATGGGTCTAAATAATTTCATCCAATAGATTTTAGACAGTTTTGGTTCAATATATTAACCTTATCATTTATATTTAACTCTTAGTTAAATAGTTTGACATTTACCATGTCTCTTTGTATTTTTATATTATATGGCCAATAAAATTAATATAAATATTCAAGAGACCCCCAAGTGGTCCATTAATGACTCATCAATCATTATATAAGTTCTTTTTCTCAAAAATATATTTTTATGAATAAAATATCAATTAATATTATAATTTTTGTTTTAAAAACTCATTTATGTCTATTTTGACAATATTTAATAATTGATTTTTGATAAAGTATTAAAAAAATTATTACTTCGAAAAAAATTCATTTAATCAATCCTAACCTGTCATATTAACCAATAAAATTTGTATGTGGCATCAAAATGTTTAAATTATATTTATTTTAACATTTATAATATAATTATTTGAATCTATCATTAATAAGGAAAATATTGCTTCTTTATTGTGTCATAAATAAATTTAATTATTCAATTTATAAAAATTATACAAAAAATACCATTATGTATGAAATATTTTTATATTTCTAATGAATATTTATATTTGAAAATATAACAAATATAACCCTATATAAATTTTTTTTTCTAAAAGATATATGATGTTTTCATTTTTGTATTTACTTTGTCTTTATTAATATAAAGTGTCATTATCACTTACAAGTTGATCCCTGGGGTCCCAAAATCGACCAAAAGATGCCAATGGTCGGACATGTATCCAAAAATAGTGTTAGGAAACGTTTTAGGGTAACTTATTATTATTATAATATTATTTGTTTACCCTTATTTACTGGATTTACCCTTTAACCACGATTAATAAAATATTTACCGAAGTAATTATTCAAAATTTCTAAAAATAAAAGTAACATATTTACACAATATGTGCCTATTCATTTTAAATATGGAATCCATTTTTCTAAATTCAAAACACAAAAGCGGCAGTAATTAATTTAAAACTAATTCTCACTGTCAAAACAACAAGCATGTTTTTAAGAAATTATAACTATCAAAAGATTGATAATTGTATATGTCTGGTTTAAATGTGAAATTATGTCCAATGACCAACATTGTATTAAATGGTAAAAATATATTACAAATATACATTAAAACCACTCAAATTCATAATTTATCACTATTAATTATTTTGATTTAAAAAATGGATTTTAATTAAAATTTAGTAATTTTAACTATTCATCAAAATATGAAGGTTTTCAGAAAAATACAAAACTTTTACCCTAGGATAATTACAATATTTGGAATCAAAAAATGAAATCCATTTTGAATGATAAAATTTATAAAATTTCAAAATGTGGGTATTACTATTCATAACTATTAGTTTGATTGTTTGTGGTGTGTGTTAGAACATGAAGTTGCATGAAACACACGTTACTGTATTATTCAAAGAGAAGAATACCGTGGAATCTTGAGGTGTTAAAAATAATTCTGTTATGAATTTTGAAAAAACAAAATATCAAATATTGTCAAAATTGACATAAAAGTGTTTTTAAAACAAATATTTTATTATTAATTGACATTCTATTCCTAAAAATCTATGGTTAAGCCCAAAGACTTATATAATGATTGGTATATCATTAATGAACCACTTGGGGTTGTCTTGGAAGTACATGGTATGGTTATTAACAATATAATATAAAAATACAAGGAGACATGGTAAATGTCAAAGAGTTTAACTAAAAGCTAAATCTAAAAGATAAGGTAAAATAGTGACCCAAAGCTGTCTAAAACCTATTGGTTGAGTGGTTTTCGACCACTCCCCACCTTATCCTATATTTAATCCATTTTGGAGCCACTATAAACCGAAAATGATTTTATTATAAAATAATATTTATAGCTTTTCCTAAGGTGCCCCTCACCCCTCTTATAAAAGGGCACTCACCATTCCCTCAAATTCACACCTTCAAAGCCTTTTGGCTCATCCAACCTCTACCCAAATACCCTCTAAACTTTACTCCCTTCATCCTAGAGGCATTACTTTAGTCAGAAATCCATCATATGTATCCCTTTTTATCAAATCAAAATAATGAACCCGAATAAGAGGTAAAATATATCATCACACCTCTCAAGTTCCTTTCTTCTTCCACTTCATCTTTCTTTGTTTTTTCTATTATTAAATAATAACTCCAGTATCTTATATATACTGTGATGTTATTATAAATATGGTACAACAATATTATTTATTTTATCCATCCTTTGAATGAAATGTCACCATACGTTCGTATGTATGGCTTACCGTCTCCACGTCATGGTGTAATTTTTATTCAATACATTATTATTTTGATGGTTATAATAATGATATGTAATTCATGTAAATAATAAATATAACATGATAATTATTCTTTATATATGATATACCATCCAATTATATATTATTTTAATATCAAAAGATTGATATTGTTGCCCGTGCATACGTATGGATTACCGTCTCCACGAACGCAATGAGATTCATTCCCCATTGTAATCCATTCATGAATAATTTTCATTTGATGATTAAAAATAATGTATTAAGACATAATATCATTCTTAATATTAATAAGATAAATCTTATTCATAATAAACAGTACTTACGAAAAGAATCATATAAAGGAAAACAAATCAGTTAACTCCCGAAACGATGATAATATTAAAATATTATTAAGAAATCCAAATTAAAAGATCATATATGATATCATATTAATTCGAATTATTCTTTTATAATTTAATAAAAATTATTTTATCATTATATAGGAGGTTAACCTACCCACGACCAAGGAAAAGTACAAGGTAAGAGGTTTCATATATTACTTTTAATTCCATGGGATTTCCATTTCTCGCCACTTATTTATTAAATGGGGTCTGTTGTGTACTATCATTTGATATATATTATCATGATTTTCATTATCTTCTTGAAGTTATGGTATTCATTTGGTTGTTATTAACTTTTTTCCATACGACTCAATTCATCACAATGAATTAAGGGTATTTATCTCACTTCCTATTTTCAAGAGATTCGTTTCATATTGCCACTATTTCCTTTTGTGTGGTGTATGTACTGCCCAATGATTGTATTCATTTTGTAATATAATTTAATTTATGTGTATTTAAATCCATATTTTATGATACATATTTCATGGGATGTATGTTTCGTAAGTTGAAAAATTGGTAAGGGAATTTCAAATTTCAATTTCCACTCATTCGGCCTTATGCATACTTCATTGATTATTTTACTTCATGATTATGTGTGGAATCACTATTTATTATTTTTGTAGTAATTTCTACTCCCCATTATGTGGATATAATTTTTATACACAAAATCAATCCATTGATAAATTCTTAAATCATCAATATGAACATGACAAGAGTAATTTTAACTCAATCTCAATTTATTGAGTTAAACATCCAATTCATTGGTGTTGTTTTTACAAGAAAATGTGTGAATGTACTCTGATTGATTTAAAATGAATATCCTATCATATCGAGTGTATTTATATTTGTGACACAAAATTATTTTGTTGATTTATTCTTAACCTACTGATACAGTCTTTATAATAGATTTCACCTCGTTTTACATTCCATTGATACTTCTTTGTTGTTATACACCAATTCAATCTTATATGTTGTATATAATATACTTTGACATAGAATATAATGAATACCATTATTCTCATGATGTTATAATGTTTTCGTTACCTCAATTATTTGTATTCAAGGGTCACTCTTTTGGTTATAAACTCTAACTAAAATATCATTTTAAAATGTTTTATAGATTTATTATTCTTAATGTTTCTCATTAATTTCCATGGTTTAATAATGGTTATAAGGATTTATTTATATGTACATTAAATTTGTAATGTTAATATTCATTTTATAAGATTAAAAATGGTATGGGACACTTTTATTAAAAAATCTTTTTAAAGTCTTCTTGATAAATAGTGAGACTTTTAAATTATCTAAGAAAAAGGGGGATATTTCTCTTTAATAGTTTTGATGATTATTTTCAACTATGTCAATATCATTCATTAATCTCTATTGAGGTTGATAAGTTATAATACAATATTCTATATTGCATTAAATGAGTTATGTTTGACTGTGGATGTGCTATTTTTATACCATTCATGGTTTGTTGATAAAATATTGACATTTCAAATGTGTGTTTTAATACGAATGTTCAGATTATGCATCAACCATTTCATATAAGGAATGAATTGGACATAGTAAATGACGGGTGGATCCCACTATAGCTCCTCGATGAATCGGTAGGTCTCATGAAACAAACTAGTGTCTTTTCAAAAGGATTTGACAAAATATTTTTTCTAGTCTTGGCACAAGGCCTTGACTATGCGGTTATAAATGTTTGGAATTATGCATTCCATCATTATGAAAGTTGCTACTGATATTGCATGTTATTATTTGACTTGTAGAATATCCATGTGAATAATTAAATGAAATTATTTGATTTTATCTTTTCCATATTATGCTGATGTTCATGTTTAAAAGGCTTTTGTTTTAGTCTTATACATTGCCATAAATGTTTATTCTTATTTTTGAGTCTTTACGCTATATTGTTATCCTTAATGAGAATCTGAGCTCACCCATTTCTATGTTTTATTTTTCCCAGGATGTGAGGAAGTGTATTATGACTAACCTATAGGGATAGTCTATAGGATCTCATTATTGTCTATGGAAACAATGTTGTTGTAGTTTTCCATGTTATTATGTATTGTAAACCCTATGGATGTATCGAGTACATCTAAGGCTACTAAACTAATAGTTCATTAGAGGCTTGATCTTTTGTGATCATGACAATTATACGTAATAATTCACCGACTCTAAGATTCTGGGGTTGGGGCGTTACAGTTGGTTTCAGAGGATGTTTTGTACTAACCTTGGAAACTATATTTAGATATACTATAATTAGAGAATATTTCCCTAAGATAGACTTTGAGGATTAGTATATAAGAACATCCTAGAATTTTGGTATTATAGTGATTTTTGGAGTTTTCCTAGCAATACATCCATGTCTGGATACGAGGGTGTAGAGGCGGCTATTGAACAGTTGTACCTAGGAGTAAAACCCGAAAACACCTCCTTGATCTAGACTCAAATGGGAACTGGTGCACTACAACATGCCTTACTACAATCATTGTTACGACACTCCCGAGGGATATCCTTAGGATAATTTACATTTTCTATACAAACAGATTTGAAATATTTTAATATAATATAAGAATAAATGACAATGGTTAATCCTATGGTGTTTCAAATTGAAAATATGGTGTCATGATATTCCTTAAATAAATTTATGACTACTATTACTCACACAATGCTTTCTAGTTTTAGTCAATGGCTAGATTCCAAGGAATTTATAATAAGTTTGATCATGATGTAAAAGGTGGGAACGATGGTAGGAATGATAAAAAAAATTGAATGTTGATAGGCATAAAAGACATCGTGTTCATTCCAAATCAATTTTCAAAAAATAAGATCAATAACATATATATTAACCAACTCCCGGACTCAACAAAGAAGAGAATGGTGATGAATGATAAGAGCTCCAGTAGTACATACCATGGCCAAAAGAATCCTCAATTTCCATCATGCAAGAAATATAGAAGGAGACATCCTGGAAAGTGTCTCAATGGAACATGAAATGCTTTATATGTGGTAAATAAAGATATAATGTACAGAATTACTGAGGAAAAATGAAGAGTAGTATGGAAGAAAATAAAAATGGTTCCAAGAATCTATTTATAGGCATTTGCCATAAATTTAGGGGACCTGGCCATTAACCGAGTGAATCCCCTATTCTATAGGATATTTTCTTGTTCAAAGAAGAAGGTATATTGAAATAAATTGTTGGAGAAATGGTTAAAATTATTAGTTCTACTGGTTGATGGAATTACTTTGGAATAATTTTCTCTTGTATTTTTAAACCTCCAGTTTTTCATGTGAAAATAATATTTTAGGAAGAATTATCTTATCTCTTATGGATATAGTTATAAACATCTATATGGTTTTATATGAACATTGGGTTTGAGGAAATTACATGTTATTATATTTTGGTATGAAAATTCAAGGCATGAGATTAAATTTGTGGTTAAATTATGTTATGGTTATTATGAGGAATTTATCTCATTTTGGCAAAGTTATAAAATATAGTTTTTGAAAAAGAACAAAATGAAGACTGTGTGACGACCCATCACATCGGACAATGCTGTGGGAATCGAACCCACAACCAGAGTGCGATTGGGATTTATCACCTACCACTGGACTACGTGAAGTCCCTGGTTAGTGAGACTAATTATTTTTAGTTAATTTATTTTATTGATCAATAATAATTTGATTTGGGATATTATGTATTCTTAAATTAATACCCTTAGTAGATGAAAATGAATTGGTGATTAAGTGATAAATGTTAATTTAGTAGACGTTCTCTCTGTTGGGAACACTATATGTTTAAGGAAAATAGAATTATATGGGATTTCATTTGAGGAGTAATGGTGGATTTTTATATATGTTTTTATTGTGGATTTATATTAATTTGAAATTTTTATGGAAATAATTAACCTATAATAGAGAATATATAATTAGGTTAATTACTTATAATTTTGTGACTTTAAGAGTAGTCGATGTCATTTGGAGATACAATTTAACATGGAAGAATACATAACAAAATTCTTCTATGTTCTGGGTTTCAATATTAGTTTGGATTATATTGAAGTATTTTAAGGACAATTGTTTATTGAATCATATTTATTAATCTTTGGGGTATTTTTGATTTAATTTTAGAAATTAAGATTAGTGTTTCTTTCTTTAAAGGAATATCATTTCGGGGGATCATCTGATCTTGTACTAACCGTTTTGGTTTTTATTAATCTCTAAATAAAAGGTAAATATATAGTTTTTTTATTTTTTGGATCATGTGATTCTTTAGAAGTTGATTCTATCACTTCCGGTGAGACTAATCCATATTGAATACTCTTTGATTGAAAAAAAATGTCGTACTGGTGGAAATTTATAAAAGAATGAAAATCTACATAAAAATTAGCTATATCTCTTTATGTTCGTAGTCAATCTCAAAAATAAATTCCTCATCTTTATGAAATGTTACTAAAAAAATGGTTTCTGCTTACTTTTCCTACTGGGAAACTAATGACTGTTTGTTCCATCACTTGTTTGTGGTTTTCTTATTGTTAACTTTCTCCTGATCAGGTTTTTTATCCCTCTCCATCAGAACATGAAACTTATTTTATCTTCCATATGCATGTTTCCTTACATCGAATCCTAGTATGGGTTATCTCGGGTGACCATTGTGCTTCACTTTTTTTCTTTTAAAGTGATATTTTTATTGACTCTTTTTCCAATGTGGGACTTTCAATTATGATCCGAATCCCAATTTTAAAAATTGTGAGGACTCAATTTCCAAAATCGGGGAAGAATGTAACACCCCAAGCTTCCACTATATGTTTCCCTTTGAATAATGTAATATCATTCATTGTACGCAACTTCGAGATTCTAACACACCGCAACCAATCAAACTAGCCATTATGAATATTAATACCCACTTTTTGAATTTTTATAAATTTTATCATTCAAAATGGACTTCATTTTTTAATTTAGAATATCGAAATTATCTTATGGTGAATTTTTGGTATTTTTTTTGAAAACATTCAATTTTTGATGAATTGTCAAAAATACTCAGTTATAGTTTAAAACCGAATTTTTATTTAAATAATTATTTATTTTATTTCAATATATTTTAGGTCAAAATAGATACATAATACCTATATATGTTCAATCTATTTTATTGTAGTTAGTTTATAATAATTTTAGATATATGAAAATTTTATTGAACTTTTTAACCGTCTTTTACCCACTTCTAAGAGCATTTGTAAATTTGAATAAAACGTAATTTTACTACTTCTGTGAATTGAGTTTCAAAAATCTGAGAGAAAATGTTGATATCAGTAATTAAAATGTCGTTCAATAAGATAAAAATAATTTTTGGTGAATAGTAACTTTTGACTTTCATTTATGCCGGTTAAAAGTAAATAGGGTAATTAAGTGTAAAAATGATATTATTATTACCATAACACATGTCCTAATTATATTGGATAAGAGTAATTAGACCAAAAACATCCTTAGGAATAAAAAATGATCCTTTAGGTACTCTTGGATTAGATTAGGACATTTATTATTATTTAATTCAAAGATGCGTTAAAAGTGTTAAATTCAAAGCTTAATAACTAATCCATTTATAATATAGGGTTTTACAAAAGATAAATTAGATTATAAATATAAATTATAAATATAAGAATCATTCCTACATAATTGTATTTTATTTATATTTTTTAGATATTAAAAAATTTAATTTATTTTGACACAATGACGATGCAGTAATTACCTAATTAATAAAGTATTAAAATAATTGATATTATAAATATCCAAATAAATTTAATTTGAGACTTATTTTGAATTTGAATTATTTTCTATGTTAATATGGCATATTAGGGTTTGTTATATAAATTGATTTTGAAATAATAATTTTGTTATGAATTTAGAAAAAACAAAATACCAAATAATGTCAAAATTAACAAAATAATTGTTTTTAAAACAAATATTATATTATTAATTGATATTCTATTCATAAAATTATAAGGTTCAGCCAAAATAATTATATAATGATATTTATATTATTAATTAACCACTTGGTGTTCTCTTGGAAGTATATAGTAAGTGTATAAACCATATAATATAAAAATACAAAGAGACATTGTAAATGTCATACTATTTAACTAAGAGTTTAATCTAAAATATAAGGTCAATATAGTGACCAAAAACTATCTAAAACATATTGGGTGAGTGTTTTTAGACCCATACCCACAATATACTATAAATTATTCATTTTTCATCCATTAGAAACCGAATATAATTTTATTATAAAATAATATTTCTAGCTTTTCCTAAGGGGCCCCTCACCCCCACTTATAAAAGTGCACTCCCCCTTCCCTCAAATTCACACCATCAATGCCTTTTGGATCGGCCAAACTCTACTAAAATACCCTATCAAATGTCCTCACTTCATCTTAGAGGCCTTTTTTTAGTCATAAAGGCATCCTATAGAGCCCTTTTGATCAAATCAAAAGGAAGAACCCGAAGAAGAGGTAAAATATTTTATCACCACTTTCAAGTTCCTTTATTCTTCCAAATCCTATTTCATTATTGTTTCCATTCTAAAATATTAACACCAGTATCTTATATAAAATTTGATGTTATTATAAATATGGTACAACCATATTATTTATTATATCTGTTCTTTGAATGACATGTCACCATACGTGCGAACGTACGGCTTACCTTCTCCACATCGTGGTGTAATTGTTATTCAATTAATTGTTATTTTTATGGGTATAATAATGATTTGTAATTTATATAAATAATAAATATAACTTTATAATTATTCTTTATATATGATATACCATCCAATTATATATTATTTTAATACCAATAGAATGATATTATCGCTCGTGCGTACATACAGTTTACCGTATCCACGAAGGGGATGAGATTCATTCCCCATTGTAATCCATTCAAGAATAATTTTCATTAGATGATTAAAAATAATTTCTAAAGACTTAAAATAATTCTGAATATGAAAAAGTTACATCCTATTCATAAAAGACACTACTTACAAAACAAATCATATAAAGGAAAACAAATCTGTTATCACCCAAAACGACGATAATACTAAAATATTATTATGAAAGAAATATTAAAATATTATATATGATATCATATTAATGTATATCATTCTTGTATAATTTAATAAAAATTATTTTACCATTATAAAGGAGGTTAACTTACCCTTGACCAAGGAAAAGTACAAGGTAAGGGGTTTATTATCTCACTTTTAATTCTGTGAGATTTCCATTGTTCGCCACTTATTTTTTAAATGTGGTGTATTGTGTACTATCAGTTGATATATATATATTTATTATCATGATTCTCATTATCTTCATGGTATTATGTGATTAATTTGGTTGTTATTAACTTTTTTCCATACGACTCAATTGATTAAAATGAAGTAAGGGTTTTCATCTCACTTCCTATTTCTGTGAGATTCATGCCATATTGCAACTATTTCCTTTTATGTGCTTTATATACTACTCAATGATTGTATTATTTGTGTAATATAATTGAATATATAATAATTTACATATTAATTTTATGATCCAACTTTTATGGGATGTAGGTTTCATAAGTTACCAAATTGGTAAGGGAATTTCAAATTTCAATTTCCACTCTTTCGGCTTTACGCATACTTCATTGATTATTTTACTCCATGATTATGTGTGGAATTACTGTTTATATTCTGCGTAGAAACTTCCACTCTCCATTCTGTGGATATAATTTCTATACACCTAATCACCCCATTGATAAATTTTCAAGTCATCAATATTAACTTGATAAGAGTAATTTTAACCCAATCTCCATTTATTGAGTTAAACTTCCAATTAATTGGTGTTGTTTTTACAAGAATATGTGTGAATGTCCTCTAATTTATTTACACAGAATATCCAATCATATTGATTGTATTTATATTTTTCACACAAAACTATGTTGTTTATTTATCCTTAACCTAAGGATACATTCTCTATAAGATATTTCATCACAATTTACATTCTATTGAGACTTCTTTGTTGTTATATGCCAATTGAATTTTATATGGTGTATATAATGTACTTTTACATAGAATATCATGAATACCATTATTCTCATGATATTATAAATTATTTATTACCTCAATTATATTTATTCAAGTTTCACTCTTTTGGTTAGAAACTCTAACTAAAATAACTGTTTTAAATGTTTTAAAGATTTATTATTCGAAATCTCTCTCATTAATGTCCATGTTTTAAAAATTGTTTAAAGTACATAATTATATGGAAATTAATTTTTTAAAAGTAAAATTCTTTTTAAATGTTTCAATGTTGTATGGAACTCTTTGATTAAAAAATCTATTTTAAACAGCTTCTTGAAAAATAGTGAGAATATCAAATGTTTTCAAGAAAAAGGGGGATATTTTTCTCAAATAGGTATGATGATTATTTTCATCTATGTAAATATCATTCATTATTCTCTAATAAGTTTGATATATTATAATACAATCTTACTTATTGTATTGAATGAGTTATGTTTGACCTTGGATGTGTTATTTTTATACCATTCATGGTTTGTGGTTAAAATATTGACATTTCCTATACCAGTGTTAATATGAATGTTCAGATTATGTTTTAACCATTTCATATAAGGAATAATTTGGACTTAGTAAGTGATGGTTGGAGCCTTCTATAGCTCATCAATGCATCAGTTGGTCTTATGAGACAAACTAGTGTGTTGGAAAAAGGCCATGACAAAATCTTATTTGTAGTCTTGGCACAAGGCCTTGAATATGTGGTTATGATAGTCTGGCAATGTGAATTCCATCATTTTTAAAGTGTATATTGATATTTCAAGTGATTGTTCGACTAGTATAATATCCATTTGAATTAGTAAATGGAATTATTTGATTTTATTTTTTTTATATTATGCTGAAGTTCAAGTTAAAAAGGATGTTATTTTAGTCTTATACATTGCCTTAAATGTTTATTCTTAATTATGAAGGTTTACACTATATTGTTATCCTTACTGAGTGTCTGAGCTCACCCAATTCTATGTTTTATTTTTCCCAGGATCTGAAGAACTACTTTATGACTGCCCTAGAGGGATTGTCTATGGGATCTCAGTGTTTTCTATGGAAACAATGTTGTTTTAGTTTTCCATTTTATGATGTACTGTAAACCATGTGAATGGTTCTAGTACCTACAAGGCTACTAAACTAATCAGTCTTTCGAGGCATGATATTTTGTGATCATTCTTGTGATACATAAAAATGCACCGACTCTGGGATTCTAGGGTCAGGGCATTACAGTAATCCAAGGAAAAAACTAACGACTTATAAATAAATTTTATTTCCTTAACATATGAATATGTTGGCTTCCATCAATGATATCCATTATCTACTTTATAACATATATTCTTAGGGAATTTTGTTGTCCCTTAATAATTTTTCATACTAAGCTTGTGAATATACCAATGAATATCCCCTGGGAGTGTCATAACCAAGAGTGCAGTAAGACCCATTGTCGTGCACCAGTTACGGTTCGAGTCTAGCTCAAAACGGTGTTTTCAAGGTTTACATCTAGGATACTTTTGTGCCAGAGCCTCCCCTACCTTCTCATATACAGAAAGGGATTTATTTTCCTGATAATCCCATTACTCAATATTCACCAAAACATAGGTATGTTATTAGTATACTTATTCTTGTCTCTAAGGGTTCACTAATTTTTTCTAATCCTAATACCAAAAATGACTAAACCTATCCTCTCATACCAACTATGACAAGCCAGATCTTTTATTACACAATTATACAAAATTTATTACATAAACATCATTCGATTCAACATGAAAGATTGATTGGCCCTGTGTATTTGGGGATTAGGATCATTACATAACAACTTAAAACATGAAATACAACATCTCTATTGAAAACTTCATTTACATGACCACTACATTCCCTCATACTTAGCATTTCATGGGATAACCTGAGTACATGCATAAGAAAAGGGTGAGATATAAAGCCCTGTAATGGAATTATCATGGAATAACATGAGAAATTAAATAAATGTTAGACAATAGGAATATTAATAGATCACAATATAAGCATAAACATAAAGGCATGATAAAGCATGATAATCACATCATTGAAATGTGGCAACAACACTTAACATGGAATTAGTATGAGGCAAGGCTCATTGCACGTGGAGCATGAGTAAATCCCCATTTCACATGAAGAATGAGTAAAACCGAGTTGAAAATGAATTAGCATGAGTAAAAATCCATTGTAAATGACATATCATGATACTATACTTTACCCAATGCATTGGAGTGCTATAAGGGTACACCCTTCTTAAACATTTCATTTCATGTATAAGTGTGCCATATGGATCATATAACATGGATTCATAAATCATATTCATTTATTCTATGATAAAAGAATTTGGAATTCATACATGAATATTTATAATAAGTAAGTAAATTTTCATAATTTTTAATACCCTTGATAGAGAAATGGGCATGGTATTCGATACACAATGACATTGGCTTGGAAAATCAATGCAATTTCAGCAGCCAAACAGCATGACGTAAGAATTCATAAAAATGGTTGATGAGATAAAAAGGGGTGCCTCATCATATGTACATGTAATGGAAATTAAGGGGGTCATATATATATTTTTCCCAACAATTGTAATGGAATTCTGAGTCATGATACAAAAGAATTGCTTCAATGTAAAAGTGGAGTGATAAATTCCATTCGGAATTTCGGTATAGTAAAGGGTGTACATGGGAGGCATTTAATGAGAGAGAATGTGGTCTCCAATCATTCAAAAATAAAGAGGGTAGTATGAGGGAGGTGTGAAACCATTCCCCCAACATTTACAGTTGAAATTAAAAGGTCATAATATTTTAAAGAATATTGGACAAAAATGAGAAAGGAAGAAAAACCCTTACATGGAAGTGTGCTTCTGAAGGCTTGAGAGATGCCTCAGAGAAGATTCTTAGGAGCTCCGGGCACCTTTAAAGGATTCTATAGATAGTAGGGAATTGGTTGGACGAACTCAAAATCCTTTTAGTGAGGAGGGAGTGTGATCTTTGGTGGGTTTATATAGGAATGGCGAGGGAATATTTTATAATTTTGGTTTGGGACACCTCACACTAAACTAATCCAAACCAAAATCCATCCCATGGTTATTGCCCATGGTTTTTGGAAAAGGGAAGTGGAAAAAAATATTTTAAAAGGCCAAAGTCCGAAATTCTTAGAATAAAGGGGTTGCTTATGTGGAGGTGAGTCACACTCCAAAGGAAAACAATTTAAAAATACAAGATGATTAATAAGTCTTGAAGGTTATTTAATGATTTGTAAAATAAGTCAAAAAAACCCAAAATAACATTATTTTAATTTTAAAACATATATTGGCCGAACATTAATCTTATAGTATGTTATTACATCACTATTGTGTCATTATGATGTTATAAAACTCATTATATATTTAAATGGTATTTAATTTTTACCCACAAATTTGACTCTTTCGGAAAATTATAAAAAATTAACCATTGGAAAATTTTGACATCCTGATTCCAGAAATAATATTTATTTTATCTAAATAACATTCTAAATTTGTTAATTTTCACTTTCAAAATAATAACCAACATTTATCTGAAATTCATGGGTTTTGAAAAAAATGGCTTTCAAACCTTAATAAAAATTACAATTTCATTTTTAAAATTATACGATCATTTGTATTTAATAAAAATTAAATTAATAACAATAATAATAATTTATTAAAATATTATTTATTTCAAAAATCCATTAATTCATAAAAATATATTTCTTAGTTGAACATTAACTTAGAATACTATATGCGCTTTAAAAAAACTATTTACAAGGTAACAATAATAAAATGAAATTATATTCATTATTATATACAAAAATAATGTTGACAACCATAGTACTAGGGTCTTGTTACCTAACCCTTTATAATGCCTGCATAAGACTAAAGAGTAAGGTGTGCGATGGTGACAGACTATTGGGGTGGATCAGATATCATTGGTCGGGTGGTAATCTCTATCAACTTCCACTACTCTCATAGGAAGTCCCACTCGAGCATAACATATTCAAGATCGGCTTGGGATTGGTTATGAGTGAAGCCCAATGACGCCACCTCCTCTTCGAGCTCGGATAAATGGGCTTCCTATGGGGCATGTCTACTAGATGTGGTCATCGCTTCCTTTGTCTGAGTAAATTTGATTTGTTAAAGCCCTATATTTATACTAATCAGGTGATTACTGCTCAATAGATATATTAACAATGGTCACAATTCATAACATAATACCAAATAAGATGAAATTTTATATAAACATATTACACAAATAGACATTTAATTAGATCAAGAGGGATTTCCATTAAAGAATGATTGGGTCGTTACCATACCCAGGAATCTCCGATCATCTGTAACATATATGGGCTGCTCCCAAGATAATAAGATTTGTACTTTCTCTAGATCCACTAACACACCTTCCATAGAGATGATGTGACCCATAAAATACAATTCTCCCATCCATAATTGACACATTGACAATTTGGAATGTAGTCGATGCTCTCTTATTGTACTCAGAATAATTTCATGATGTTGGGAATGATCATCATGATTTTTCAAATACCCAAGACGACTACAACAACGAAAACCACAAACTGATCTAGATAAGGTTGAAATAATTGGTTCATCAAACCCATGAACACAACTATTGCATTGGTCAAGCCAAAAGGCATCACCAAAAACTCAAATAACCTGTATAGACTATTGAAAGCTATCAGTGGTATGTCCAAAGGCCTCACCCTCAACTGGTGATAACCCGATCACATATCAATCATAGAAAACACCAATTCACCCATCATCTGATCAAATAGCTCATCAATTCTTGGAAGATGGTACAGATTTTTCAGCGTCATATGTATTAACTTCTGATAATCAACACATAGCCTTAACAGTCTGTCAGTGTTCATTAAAAAATGAATAGAAGATCCCCAAGGAGACGTTCTAGGATGTAAGAAACCATTACGATTCAACTCCTCATGATGAACCTTATACTCTTGGAATTATGCTAGTTCTATTCGGTATGGAAGAATAGAAACTGTCACTACTCCCAATAGTAACTCAATCTTAAACTCAACATCCCTCTCAGGTGGAAACCCCAAGAAATCATCAGGAAACACATCCTAAAACGGATCCACTACATGAAGGATGATAAACTATTCCCCTCTTTTATCATCATGAACATGGAAGTCTAGTTGAGCCGTGAGCCTACCCAACTACTGACAAACTTGTCCTGCATGACCTGCTTGAACATCCCTCTCTCCACGATGGAAAAAAGTGTCAAAGTCAAGTGTCCTGAATGATACCATGTGATGGTAACAGACTTTGTGAGCCTGATACAACACTAACTATTCAATGCCCAAGATCATGTCAAATCTAGAAACCTCGAGAATAAACAAGTCCCATAGGAAATGATACAAACTAAATTAAACATCACATATCTTACACAACATCATGACTTCATTTCACACCCCCAATAGAATTTCCATCGACATAACTTCGCACACACTCTCCATGTAATGAACCAAATTTACCAAATGATGAGGAAAAATAATATAGTGAGTGGAACCCATGTCAAAAAATACACTAGGAAGAGTAGAATCTACAAGTATCATACATCTAACAGTTGATAGACTAACCTCTCCGTCACTAGGTGTAGGCTGAACTGTATAAACCGGACCTACCCCGCTACCATGGGCCCCAACCTATGTTCTCTACAATACACTACCTTGCTGACATGGGTGATCCTGCCCCAGAGATCCATGCCTATCTCCCCTTATAGTATAGCCTATGGAGCTCTAACAGCCAACCTAATATGGAGCAAATGATCCTATGCCTCTACCTGGAATCTTCATGTCACCAACATTCATACTCTCCTTCTGAGGGTTCATGTAGAACCTCTACACATGTCCCAATCTTCCAAACAAATAAAACTCAATTGGAGATCGAGGAAACTGGCCACACATGTTCCCTAGCCTACCACAATGATAGAAGAACACCATATCACCACCCTAAGAGGTTGACCCTCTCTTCTAACCACCTTTCACACTTCTGACCTACCGAATCCTTCCAAAATGATGCTTCCAACCCTAAAAAGATGCACCAAATGTTTGCCCAGCTGGCACAGCTAGACCACTACCTGATACTACCTTCAGGATCCCTTCAAAGATCAGTTATTGGTCCGCTACCTCTGTAATTTTCTTCAATTGATTGATATTCATCTGAGACATAATCTTGAGTCTCATCACATCCTGCAAATTCCTCGTAACGGAAGCCTCATCCCCTTCCAAAGCTGGAACAAAGTGTCACAGGTCAGTGAAGAGGAAATCATACTCTCTCACTGACATAGATACTTGATTCAGGCTCATGAACTCTATAGCTCGATCATTCATTAATGTCTAGGGTTAAAATTCTTGGGAAGCCATTCCTGGAAATCTTTCCACGTCAACCCCTCAACCTGATCCGTCTGAGCCTGGATGTCCCACCAACACTTTTTCAGGACCTATAACATATAAGCTACCATCATGACTCACTTCCCAAAATGGGTTTCTAGATGATCAAGTATCATCTGGACAGACTATATCCAGAACTCTACTGCCTCTGGACAACCCTTTTGATAATGGAAAGAGGATGATGCAGCTGAAACTCTCCAGTCATCTCAAACATACTCGGTGCGACCCTCCCATGGTGTTGATCCATAATGATAATAAAACGATCCATGTTCCCTATAAACAGCCATCCCCCACATTTTAGGATCACCACAATCTCTTTCTCCTATATTAGAGGATTTTTCTTATAAACATCCTCCAGTTTCCCAACCAGCACTCTATGTCATGGTCAAATTTCTCTATATTTCCAAACACGAGGTTTAGAATAAATACCATGAAACATTTACCAATTCATAACAAGAAGGATATTCACCAACCACATCCACTCACTATACATGAACCATCCCAACAGACCATAATATTTTGAAAACAACACCACAACCATCCATACCGCAGCCATGGACCACAAAGGGAATAAAACTATACATCACCACAAGGCTCACAAAACATGTTGCAAACAATATTTTCCATTCAATAAAAACACATAATTAAAAATATATCATTAATCATTATTTATCATTATTTTATCTTCACCCACGTGAATTGTTTTGTTTATGCCATTTCCTCTTTTTCAATAATCCAAATGCAAGGTGAATTCTATCTTTTATGCCTCACACACCCAACCTGTGTGTGCCTACAATGATGCATGAATGCACAACCTCATTCCATTCAGGCCACAATACAAATATCATATACCATCACATCACACAACATGTGCATTACCCAAAAGTGAAATATCATAAACTATAACATTGCATAATTAATAAAAAATTATCTTCCCTAGGTGACTTGGGTTTTCCCTCGTACATGGGTTAGCTGCTACCAAGAGCGAGCTCATTGCCAAGGCCTGACACATCTTACCTCCCATATACCATCCGAATTAAATAGATTCTATATAATGAGAAGAAAGAACTCCTACAATATAACTATTTAACATCCCCAACCCAGACGCCACTAAACTGGTACTCTGATTCGGGTGGTTACATGACCTTAAGCGCACCTCCCCATACACCAAAGGTTACCGACTAGTAGCAGGGATCCAAATAGTCAATTGGGGAGACTACAAACCCTTTTATATGAGTAAGACACAATAGAATATAAAAAAATTTATCTAATAACAACCAATAATACCCAAGTGTTCATAAACAACCATTACCAAAATTGGGTACAATGATGCCCAATAATAAATATGCCATGTCATTCTACAAGTGAAAAAGGGAACAAAATCCGAAATGGTCAACTAAAAATCCCCAATTTGGTCCAACAACGAGTCTGTGTCCTCCTCCACACACACCTATTACATCCCAACCAACTATCAAGGGCCTTTTCCCTTCTCCGTGCTTAAAAACAAGAAGTACTCTTGGGTTCCCAATGGCAGCCCGAGCTAGGGGTGAGTACAACTCAGTAGTCCAGTGCCAATGGTGTCTAAAAAATATTTGGTATAAAAAATTGTGAAAGAAATAAATAAATTATTAATAAATGAAAATAAATGATTAAGTTCCCCTAACATGTTTTGGTCCATTACCAATATTTATTACCATTTCATTATCTCACCATTTCATCCCATTTTCCATTACTTACCATTTTCAATGCATTTACCATGGGTTCATCACACAAAAAAAGATACACTAATTAAAGTACACAATAATATACATGAGGAAAAAACATTGTTGTCAAATATGACTAGGACCAACTACCTAATGTCAACCATAATCTCATCTCGATGCCACAGTTCATGTGGACGAAAATGATAGGAAAACAGATCATCAGTCATCATCCCTAACCCATGTATTAGGGGTGGAGTTTAGAGCCTCAGTCCAACTGTACCCGTGGGCATGGAACATAGTCAATACCCCACACTACCAAGCATTGTGCACCTATTATACATATATGTATCCCTTAATCCATTATCACAACATCAGAACCATTTCCCAGGGAAAACAAAAATCATTACCAAAACTTAAGAGTTAATACCATGCATTAACCCATTCAACCATTTACCACATTTCACATAATTTAGAAAATTATCCCATTTTCTCTTTTATTATTCTTGTCTCACTATGCATTCATTCATTGTTCCTATCTCACCGGGCTTTGTTCATTATTCCTAACTCACTAGGCTTCATTACCATGCCCACAATCCATTCCATTATGGTCATTAATCATTTCCACATATTACCCCAATATCCCTTAGGATATTATCAAGACTAGGTGCATAACCTATATTTTATCCCAACATGATTAATCACATGAACTTGTTTATCAAGGGCCTTACATGATTACACAATAATATCACCTTTTCTTCACAAATCCCTATGTCCGGGAGAGTAGAAACACCCCATGGGTGGCCCTATATTAGTTTCATTACCCTCGATGCATACCATAGGGATCATGAAGGTTCCCATTTAACTTCTTAATAAAATATTTTACCAAAACATGCCATGGGTGATCAAAACATACAAAGTGACACCCTAGAATGAAACAACACATGAAAAAATCAACAAATAAACCATGTGGTATAAGTTGTAGACCACCTACATCAATTCTACAGATGAATGCACTCTTAATTGAACCCTTATATTCCAAATCAACCAACCAATGAAGCTTCATCCTAGATCTCACCCAAAGAGTTGTGTTTTAGAGCCTCAGAAGGAGAGGAGAAGAACATAAAAACCCTAAACACAAAAGAGAAGCAAGGATGATATTATCCTTACCCGGAGCTTCGATCTATAACCAACGGCACAGAAAAACTATTAGGAAAAAAGGATATTGTTCTTTTGGAGATATTGGGAGATTGGGTTCCTTCATATGGTGAATAGGAGTAAATGGTAAGGAAATTAAAAGTTGGGGTTAAAAATCCCAGATTAGAAAAATTTTAATTTTATTAAAATAATAAGTGTCACACGGTTTACCCGCACAGTTATCCAAACTGAGCACAAAACTTACAGAGGAGCTGTCCAAAATCTCACCTCCCACATGGTTTCTTGGGTTGTCTGCACGGTTAGCGCTAACAGTGCATAAGATGTGCGGCCTGGCTTGAAAACCCCTTTTCTCTATTTTTCTCAAGTGCTAAATCCTTGTAACACACCCAAGCATCCTTAAAGAAATGGGTAATCAAATAATTAACCAAAATTAGGGATTCAAAACAAAACATAAATGAGAACATACATTTCCATGATTCGGGATCTTACAGATTTATTATGAAATACATGCTTCTGAGATAAAATTAGAAAAGTTGGGTGGAGATTAGGGTAGATTTTTAAATATAAAAAGGGGTTGATAATTTTGAATAAGTGAGGGGGTGAGTGCCCTTTTATAGTGGAAGTGAAGTTTCATCCATATAAATATAAAATGGTAAAAAATATTGAGAATTATCCCTTACATCATGTGCCACCAATAATTATACATTTTTTATACAAGAGGTAATTTTGTTTAAATACATAATAAAATACCATTTGGACATGTTTCTAGGTTATTTTTAAACTTAAGATAATGTATTACCACTAAGTATTCTTGTTTTTACCTTTGGCATTGTAATTAATTTTCATCAATCTCACTAATATTAATTGGTCATAAAACTAGGCTTAAAATGTTATACATTAAAAATTATTATTCTAAATATGGAATCCATTTTTTAAAATTCTATTCACATAATTTTTAGAAAGTAATTTAATATTATTCTCATAGGCATATCGTGACAACTGGTTTGTTATGCAAAAATAATTAAATTTTTGAAGTGATTTTATATCCAATATCATTTTAAAATAGGTTATAAAAATATAAATTAAATTAATTTAACTAATATTTATATATTTAATATTTAAAACCAAACATAAATAATATTTAAATTTATAAATGAATTATTTCAAAAAATCATTTTCAATTGAAAGTCGGACTTTTTAACTGCTCTTCTAAAAATTATGTTTTTCAGAAAAATATAAAAAATTCAGCATAAGTTAATTTTTAATTTTTAAATTGAAAATTTATATTAATTTTATCAAATATAATTTCCCTAATTTGGTATAAATATATTTATTTTTTTACATAATAACATAAAAAGTAGTTTATTTGAGAAAATAGTATTTTCTAACATATAAAGACATTACAAAGAATTATATGGTTTATTATTAATATGAATTTTTTTAAACATTATAAATAAATTTTAAAAATTAAGTATAACTATTTATATAACCAAGTTTAATTTCTAGGTTATAACTGTCTCGTTTGAACAATTATAACAATAAAATATTTCTTCGTATAAATTTAGAGTTACGTGTAATGAAAGACATATCATTGTTCTATGTAATGTAAAATTATCTTGTTGTATCCTGTATGAAATGATTAACATGTTGTAGAATATGATGGAAGACATCAATGAAAATTGATTATACAGTAAAAAAAAGTTCCTAAAAACTCTAGGTGTCATATTCTACAACCCATTAAATGAATTTATCATTTAAATTTCTTCATTTCGATAAAAAAATTAAGATACCTTTGTCACATCATATCCTCAGATTTTCACATAGAATTTTCTGTCTACTAATTTCAATAGAAAAATTTTCTTTATTAGTGGTTTTATATATTCGACCATTCATTATATGATCTATAATTTCTACTAGTTGTTCCTCATAAAAAAATCATTCACCAGCGGTAAGACCTATGAGTTCAATAGATGTGAATATTTTGGTATTTATGTCCTATAGAGAGATACAAGGAACACATCATATACTTGATAAATATTTGGAGGATATTTCATGTGATAGGATACCATCACTATACAATCAATAATTTCTCTAGTACCGATATTCCTATGGCATAGATTCCTTTTCTTCCCAAATCTCATAACCTTATTCTGTTGAGAGATTCATGGAAACCCCTTCTCACCAACTAAATATTCTTGATCACAGTAACAGTTATCATCATAACTTTTCAAACATATTTGAGATTCCCTTATATTTCAATAAATGGTTCCATCCTTCTCGTCCATTTCATCAATGATTTAGGTCCCAACTGCTCTCTTTCTCGAACATCATCACAAAACATTGGATCTATACCATTTTTACTATATAGTGATTCATAAAGATACATATAATTATTTATTGAATGATATTTTTGGTAATAAAAGTCGAGTATTAGAAGGTGATAATTCAAACCACCTTTGAAATCAAGTGGAAAATATCTCAAATTTTCCTATAGGATTTGAATTATTCTTTCAGACTTCCGAGTTTTCTGAGGTTGATAAGAGGTGAAGAAAATCAATTATGTGCCATGTTATTTCTAAATAATTTTCTTGAACATTGAAGAAAAACTCATATCCCAATTGTATTTAATATGAATAGTTATTCCATGAAACATTGTAAATTTCTTAACGTATATCATTGAAATATTATCCAATGATAGGTATTCTATGATATTAATTATGTGCTCCAAATTATAAGGTGATCGACTACTACCCATATTGCAGAAATCCAATAAAGGTTTTAGAGGATCTGATGAAAAAAAAACATAGTGATTTTCTCTCATTCCAATATGGAATGGGTAATTGATACAATATTCCCTTACACTTTTTTCATTCATCCATAACATGTTAGAATACCGTGAAATTAGATAAAAACTATGTGATGTCCCTCTTCATTACATCCCACTATAATTATTATTTCATGTATCCATACGTCATCTTATTTCCTGAATGAATAGTGAATGCTGAAATATGATACTCTTTTAACATCTCTTTTATAAAATATACTATGGATGGAACACATACTCTATCCCTAAATCTTGTCATTCTATACTGATCAAGGATAAACTCTAGAAAATTTATATCCTTCTATTGTATCTCTACATCTTCCTTATATAGATCACCAATCCTAAAAAAGTTATATGGCTGAACATTAAATTGAGAAGTATAATATTTTCCCCTTCTTTAGGGATTTATAGATCTGTCCTTTATAAATCCAAAAAATTTTGATCTTTCTCTATCATCATCCTGAATAATAAATCTTGATCCTTTTGAATTGAAGAATCTTCTACCTTGTCCCTTTTCATGGGATGTTAATTTATTGAGAAGTCATAATCCATTATCATCTTTTCCCATATTCTTGGGACAATATTTATAACCTTATCTTTAAATATATATTTCAAACATATATTATTAGTATATTTACAACACTTTTCTATATAAATATAATGCATACATATCATTAGTGAAAATTTTAAAAGCACTAACTAAAAAAATTAGTTGGGTAATATTTCTTAAGAATCAACAGTTTTCCAGATGTATAGACTATATATATGATATTTTTCATAATAACACATCCTAATCTCTTATTTAATGAACCTATATAGATTAAAAACTCTTCTCCAGTATTGGGTAATGTGAGAATAATTGAATTAACTAGGATTCTAATCAGGTCCAGAAAATCTTCCTCGCATTCATTTTTCCAGAGTAACATGGAACCCTGGGAGTTATCATGGTTAGTGGACTTGATATTAATGTTAAATTCTCCAAAACCCATCTATAATTTCCAAATAAACATGAAAATTTTGGATGTCAGTCTCCTGGGTTATTATATTCCAATATTCAATAGCCTTTGTCATTGATGGATCTGCTGATATACTATCTCTTATGATTATATGACCCAAACATGAATTAATTTGAAGCTGAAATTCCCACATAATAATTTTTTCATAATGTTTCCCCCTCTATAGTTTCTTTATTACAATTATCATGTGGTTATAATTGTCACACTTTCTGTTTTAATAGATAATTATATCACATAAAAATGCTACCTCAAACTGATTGAGGTAATCTCTAAAATATAGATTCATCATATGTTTAGATATAGAAGGCGTATAAGAAATTACAAATGGAATTGCAATATATTTATAGTGTCTATAACTTTTATGGATTTCTATCAAGTGTATATCCAATTTCATTACCCTCAATTAATGATAGTTAAAAAAAGGTCAATATTATGAATGTGTTAAGCTCTGTGTAATTGATAAAAGAATTCATCAGTACGGAGAAGATGATAATTTTCCTTGATTTTGATATTCTTCTAAACCAAATAATAAATTTAATGTATTATTGGTCTATAATTTTATTCCACAAAATGAACAGGTGAACAAAAAGGTGACAAAAATTTCTAAAAGTATCCCTTGTCATGTTTTTTTAGTTGATTCTTCAATTCCTATAACTCAATCGACGCCATTCTATTTATAGTATTTAAAACTACTGTGGAATTTGTTATGAGCTATATGAAGAACTCAACTTCAAATTTTTGAGGAAGTATATAAAACACTTATGTATAGTCATCCTAAAATTCCTAAACAATGTGTTTATCATCAATGTCAATTTTCTCCCCAACCATTTGAGAATTTTTCCCTATCTGAATGGGAATTAAAAAACATAAATTAGATGTAATATCTATGGAATGTTCATACATATAATTACATTTTTATAAAATCATATGTTGGTTTGAAATATCAAATGTAAATTCTATTCCTTGGAAATTGATGTGGATTTTGTGAACTGAAATCCTATCCATTCCAAATATGAAATAAAATTAAACAAGAGGAAGCATGAAAATATTTAATGGAAGTAAAATCCCACATAAATCAAATAGATATGGAACATAGAGTTGAGATAAAGACATTGAACCATTAGGGGTTGTCACTACTAATTACAAATGTATTCCATTTGGGGGTATTTTAATCCTCTCATAAAATTAATTATATATGAATGAGTTGGTACATCTTTAATAAAATAATACATTTAAGTTCTAGAGTAGGTGGGATGTCTGCCTTTCACCGCATTAGTATTTCACACCTCATTAAAAATAGTGATCAAATGATATATAATCTTGTCCTTCAAGATAAGAAGTAGTTTATGTTGATCATCATCAAGAAAATTCTGGTTTGGGAACTGGATATCAAAATTCAAATTCTTCATAAAAATTTACTCATGAAGCAAGTGAGGTTCATTCTTTGCATATTTCCATCATTTTTAATTATTATTTAGAAGTATTCCCTCACTTTGGATAGTAAATTCATGAAGACCTCCCCTTCTTCACATAAAACATTTGTTAGATCCATTAAGTCAATTTATTCAATGTTTTCTTCTAGAATTTGAACATAAAGTAAATATCATTTTATTATCTTAATAGTTAATATATTTTTTTTGTTAATATCCATATTCATTTTCTTATCAAAACTGTGGAATTGATACATAACAATAACTTCTTTTTCAAGAATGATTTAGAAAAATTAATATCATCATATCTACCAATGTATATTAGGATGATTTCCCTTCTGAGACTTTTCCTTGAGCCATCACTGAACCCATGCAGTTTATATTTGGGATGGAATATAATATCATATTTTAACGTTCAATGTCTTATAAAATTTTCTTTGTAGGTACTAAGATATTCATAATACATTTTACATATATCAAGGATCCATTTGTCTATGATTTTACTAATAATAAAAGGAATTTACTTATTTAAAAATCATTTCATAAACATTTCCAAATTCTTGGTTTCAATTAACTATTTCTACTACTTATTCATGATTAGTTTCCCCCACTGGTCTGCTTATCATTCTAACTAATAAATATCTTGAATTACAATATTAATTTAAAAGAACTAGAAAATTGATAATATCATTTCAATGGTATTAATCCATTGTTCCGAAAATAGTGTATCTAAAGACCTGCTGAAATAAGGTGGGTGTTACCACATGAAGGAATAAAAAAATTAGTCGCTTCATTCCTTAATTAGATATCCAATATGATTCAACGATTATGAAAATTGGTAGAGCATTTTAATGATATTTTTCATTCCATATTCCAAATAATTGTGATTCTATGGTGAAAATTCATTTAATGATTCATCAAACACATCATTAATTTGATTTCTTTAGGTTCTAGCCATTTACTAAAATCCAGAGGCATATAATAAGAAATACTAGTCATAGTGGTAAACCAAAAATCTAGAAATAACCACATATAGATGTATAAATTATTAAACATTCATTAAAATATTGCACCATAGGTATATCATATATTTTTCATATCCAATTTAAATTTAAATTTTCCATGATGGTTCATGAAATTTCTGTGATTTTCCAAAGCATATCCCAACAAAGTGTCAAACCAAGTGCAAAGCAAGGAAAATTTTCATTCAACCAGTTCCAAATAAAATCTATCTTAATATGTTTTTTTCAGGGTTGGTACACCTAGGTAAAAATATTAGATTCATATCCAGTTCTGGTATCCTAAAAGATATGAATTTTTAGGTAATTATTATTTATATCCATAACCAACACTATAGGAATTTTTATTATGCTTTTCGTCATCCTTATACTTATCCTTATACATTTCTGTATTTTTCTAAAAACAGTTGTCAAAACGTAGTATCAAAGATTAACTAAAAAGTTCACTAATAGCCACTATATAATCCATATAATAAGAAAAATTAACATTACATGATTTTTTTGGAATAATTAACAAATTACACCAATAGACACCCAATTACAGTATTAGTTTAGTTTTACAGGAAACATGGAAATATAAACACTGGTAGATAAGTGACATAGAAAATCTCCCACTAGGTTCTTCATGACTATCACACTTCATAAAAACATCTTATATAATACATATCTTCATAACCTAGTGAATGTGAAAAAGGGAAGATCTCATATACTAAGTAAGGGCAAAAAATTGGTGATATGTAAGAAACAACAAGTGAATAAGGGTATAATAAAGTCACATAACATTATAAGATAAAAACCATCAAATAAAACATTATAAAAATAAATCATGGAATAAATATTTTCAGTTCATAATACATGAATTTAAAGGGAACCAATACCATAATCCATGTAAGCATAAGATAGTAATAATATATATAATTGGGGTAGACAAATTATCATATAAAATTATTTCTTTATTAGGTAAGGCAATGCTAAAAAGGATATCTTAGTAGCATATGAATCTCCCCATAACATATTGGTATTAATTGTTCACTCCCATGACCATCTTAGTACTAAAGGTTCACCCCGGGAAAATCTTAATATAAATACCCCTTACTATTCTTAGTTGACTCCATGTTCCATTGATGTATATCTCATTATATATAAATCATTACACAATTCATTCTAGGGAGATGTATATCCCACCAATTTAATAAATAAATGTAACATATTTATTTAACTATTTAATAATCATTTATCAAATAAAAACCAAGAAACGAAAAGGGTTTTCATAAACACGAACATATTTCACATCTTATTTAAAAGATACATGTTTCATAATCCTTTCATCACAGCATAATCCATGAAAAAAAGCAAGGCTCATATGCATATAACCAGTGAAAGAGAAATGTGTTTCATTAACACCATGCCATCAAAAAACAAACCTTTTAGAAAAGGAATAAGAATGGATACATGTTATTATTTACCTCTAAAGGAATGAGTTATTAAAATGAATGCAATATTGGATGGGAAATATTTTAGAAATAACATTTAAAAAAATTATTCTTAAAAATATATTTTCTTCCTGTAAAACCCTTTTTGAAATAGAAAACATTTTTAAAAACAAATATATTTGAAAATAGATTAAATAACACATTAAAGAAGATTTGGAAATCAAAATATTTTTAAAATTAATATTCCTCTAAAATGGTATTGAGGGATAATTTTAAAAACATTTTCAGAAAAAAAGTATAACAATTTTTTTGAATAATAGTGATTTTTGACTAAACAAATAAATTAAGTCACATTTACTTAAAATATTATCCTAATATCCTTAATTATTATATATTGAAAAAAATTAATAACTCATAAAGATATATTTAATAATTATATGAGAATATAATTATTGAGTTTTCTTGAGAGATAGATCCCCACTTTTCATCAATTGAAGAAAATTAATAAACACTCATGGAAAGTAATGAGATCATTGCAATAAATTATTAAAAATTTTCTAACATGGAATAAAACACTCAAAGTAAAGAAATGAAATGAAATAAATAACTAAATATCATTAAAATTATTATATTTAGGATAAAACATTTCGACGGGAATTTTATACACATTGTAGAGTAATATATGTGCATAACCTGGCATGTGTCTCAATAATGGAAAATTGAGACAAAATTACATTATTGATTTGGTTACTTGTGAAACATAAACAACCTTAAATAGAGATCATATAATGGATATGTAAATATTAAAAAACAATTATAATAATAATAATATAGTATAACCATAGGAAGTATATATACCACCCAAAATAAATGAGTGATGAATTAGGCATAAATCTCATAGAAATAATAGTGAGATGAGAAAATGGTTAACATATATCCTGAATCTCTTCATACTCATTAAAAACTCATGTATAATAAAAAAAATTTAAATATACCATATTCACATTTTATTATATCTTATATGATATATGATATGATTATGACATTATATCACCCTTTTATTAACAATTCTAAGTTAATGTTTTGTTTCGAGTAATATCTATATTGTTTCTCATATATGTTTTGACTTAGTGTTATTGAACCCCCTAAATAGATCATGATTTTATTATATCATTAATTAAAAACAAAATATAATTTAAATATATGTATCAATAATACTTATAAGTCAAAAACTAAATACATCATTCATGGTGATGGTAGGTCGTATGTACACATGAACGATGTATCCATTTCTTTCTCATTTTGAATGAAGAAAAGATGATGAAATATATATATTTTTATATATATTAAAATTAAATTATAATTATTATTCAATATTTATTATATAGTTTTCTTAAACCCATACTTAATACATTCCATGTAATGTTTGAATGAATCACATCACTCTAAGGAGGCCGAAGTCCACACACCGATAAACAATGTTATCATATTTTTAAAAAATAAAAATCCTAACGATATGTATAATATAATATCTAAATAGTCATAAATAGATCATAAATAACATATATAACATCTAAAAATATAATGTCCTTCATAATTCTGAACCATGGGGGTTGGTAATTGAAAAATGAATTATATAATTTCATGAGGTTGTAGTCCAATTAAACATGAATTTTATGTTTGATACAAATTTGATTGATGTGTTTATAGATAAAGGTAGAACCCTTATATAAAATGTCTTTGAATATTTTGGGAAAATAGTTTTATATATAATCATGAAATAAGAAAATTTTATTTGGTCGATATAGATAGAAAATAAAAAATATTGTTTAACATTGTTAGTTCTTCTTTGGGTAACTCTTTTTGGTTTTCACAAAAGGGTTTCACTGGTAAGATTTTCTCCCAAAAAGAAGGCTTCATGGATGAAGTTAGGTAATTGGGAAGGATATTTGGACATATGTTTTCTACTATAAATTATTCTATAGGGGTAAATAATTGATTGGATAGTTCCCTTTTATTGTGGAGGTTGAGTGGAATTACTATAAATATAAGAAGGTAAACATTATTGAGAGGTATTACACAAACAATACACCTCAAATTACTATCAATTTTTTATACTAGTGAGCAATTGGTGACAATATATCCTCAAAATATGTTTTTTATGTGTTTCTAGGTTATTAAATCCTAGAATATAATGTTTAACCACTAAGTAATCTGGTTTTTACCTTAATTAGTGTAATTAATAATAATTAATTTCACTTGTATTTATAGGAAAACTAATTTAAACATACTATAATTCATCAATCGAGATAATTAAAAATATATAATCCATTTTTTAAAATTACAATCATAATAGTGGCATAAATTAAAATATAATTAATCTTGTAGATGTGTTACGACAATGGATTTTTTAATATAAAATGTTTAAAACCCAGAATTTTTTTATCCATTTTAAAATTAAAATTTGGTCCCATTTCCAAAATTTGATTAATTTATGTATAATTGAGAAAATTAATAGTTAAAACCAAATTAATATATAATTTAAATATAAATTTAAAGTATAATAAAATTCAATTTTCAATTAAAATTCATTATTTTTCATGATTCATTCAAAAAAGAAGTTTTTCAGAAAATTATAAAATAATACTAAGATAATTTTGAAATTGTAAATTAAAAAATTGCGTTTATTTTATCAAATTATATTTCTAAATCTTTCAAAAATTATTTTTATTATTATTCACATAATGACATAAAAACAAGTTGATTAGAAAAATTATTATTTTCAAGCATATAAAGACTTTACAAAAACATAAATGTTTTATTGTAAATATGTTTTATTTAGAAAAAAATTATTAATAATATTTAAAAATGAGTTATTAAAATTAATATTACTATGTTTAATGGTTTTTTTACTATCAATTTTAAATAATCAGAATAATCAATTTTTGAATTGTATAAACTCGGTGCTATGTGTAGCGCAAGACAAGTCAATTTTTCAGGTAGCGTATGCCTATATTGTTGTAGAATATAATGAAATCTTAACATGGTGTAGCATCAAATAAAAACCATCAATGTAAATTAATTATTTTAAAAAAGGTTTGTAGAATGTTGTGCGGTTATATATATATCTCATTCCATATGCGATAATCTTAAATATATAGAAAAATATATACTATAGTTTATCTTTCTCTCAGATTGAGTCTTCATATTTAGATTGAAACATTGTGACCATGGTTTTCTTTAGTTTTTATATTTCTTATATTATGTCCTATAAAATTTACCAAATATCATTATCATTTTTGTAAGTAGAGTGAAGATTTAAAACATTGATATTGATAAAAATATGAAATATTAATTATTTCAGAAAAAACATACATCCATGATTATTAGTAAAATATTTACTATTAATATCAAGTAATTTTTATAGTTTTACCACGATATCTCATTTCATGTTGTTAGGGATACTGATGAAATATTTCATTATAACCAGATTGTATTTATAGTTACTTCCATTAGTGAATGGTGGAATATATGGAATTAAAACACTATTATAAATTTTTCATTCCTTCTAGAGATATTTACAATTAAAAATTAAATATAGAATATGTGTAGAGAAAAAAAAGATTACAAGTGCTAATAATCATGTACCGATATGTTCCATAGTAACAGATAGTTGAGACGGTTATGATATAGAGTTAATTAGTAATGTAAAAAATATATATCAAAATTATACCAATATGTATATATTTAAATATGAACACATTATATTTTTATAGTAGTCTGGATCATAAATATCATATATCTTTATTTCACACCTCTCCATGAGATATATAATACCCTATAAAAACAACACTTTATGGGGATTCACAACCTAGTTACAACCTTCTGTTTCTAGATGGAAGACAACCAAAATAAAAACTACACTTTCAAGGGGACTGATAACCTAGATACACCTAACCAATTTCATCCTAAATGAATAAATAAAACAACTCGATCCTTTTATGGAGTAATAACATAAAATAATTTTCGTCAATTTGAAAAAAATAATAATCTAATAAAAAAACATAGTGTTAATGATATGGAAAATAAAAACCATAAAACAAATGTTTCACGAAAGATTATTGATAAATATAATAGCTTTATCACTTTCGAAATAATTTTTTGGGAATTAAATTCCATGTAAAATATACCAATAGTTTAGAACATGATAAATATTTTAAATATATAATACCAATTAAATTGTAACTAGATTTTTCAATCATTATTTATAAATATTTATTCAAAATTTTCAACTTTAAAACATCATTTCAAATTAATCTACTCTAACCTGAGAATATTTGTCGTGAATATATCATTAAAAATAATAATGTTATTTATATTTAGGAAACCATTATTATAATACATGAAATTTTTTACGGATTCTATTTCCAAAAATAGTATCGAATTAATATGCGTACATTCATATAATCCAAATAATTAATAAATCATTATAGAAATAGTTCCTACATATATAAAAGAATACTAAATTGTGAATAATTTTTTTTGTTCTTTATAACTGTAGTATTTATATATATCAATTATAACACCCTCATTTTCAATTACATTACCCTATAATTATATAATTTTTTGTAATATAATACATTGGTTATGCATGATGAGTTTTTTTATTTTCTCAGTGTGGTTTGGGATGTGATTCTAGTGGTGTAATGTTTATCATAGTTATTGGAAGTAGTAAAAAATATCCAAGAATATATTGAGGTTGTTTCTTGGAGTACTATTGTAGGATTATAGTTCGAAAATGGTTTTCCTATACTATACAGATTCTAAGAGAAAACATGAATTTACGGAAATTGGGAGCAATACTGTTGGTGTATGGTTTTTCAAAATAAGTGAAAAAATCATTAAAGGGTATGGATTTGATATTATAGAACTATATGGTTTGTCAATGGTTCTCTCACCCATTACATATAAAATGTTAGTCTATATAATGATTTCCAATAACATGTGCATGGTTGGAAAATGTATCGATAAAATGTGTGTCAAATCCTATGATGTGTATTTAATGATATGAATATTGGACTATAACTTGTATTAAGGTCATTGGAATCATAATGTTATCATGTTCTTCCGTGATCCCAAACTCCTCTTCCATCCTGGTAATCCATAGTGATTCCCTTTGATCTAGAAGCATGTTTTAGGAAATATAAATGTGAAGGGACTTTGGAATAAAAGGCAATTCCTCTTTCTCTGTATTTCTTAATATATCATACCACCTAATCCAACCCATAATGTTAAATTTAATTTTTTATGGATATTTCCTCGAACAATTGTTTGATATCTATAATATCTTGTTGGGTCTATTGATGGATTTATTATTCGATTCCATATTTATATTTTTTGTGTTCCATTTTTTGTTTTCTTAAACAATAGTGAGGTTTGTGTAATCTTTATCATTCTAAATCAGGAATACATTGTGTTTAAATTACACTCTATTTTATTTTTTCATAAAAATAACTTGGTTTCAGTACCTAAAACATTTGATTAATAATGATTATCATAAGTAATTTTGACATATTTCTTGAAATAATTTTATTTTCTAAAAGATTTTTTTATTGAATTACATGATGTGAGATCTAAGAATACACATTATCATTAATTTATATAAATCTGTAATGGTTCCTTACTAAAAGTTCCACTATAAAAAAGGAATTAATTTCAAAAATTAAGGTAAGAAGTTGAACCATAAATGTATTTCACCAAATAATATATTTGGGAAAGGATGTATCTTAATTCACGATTATAGAGATGTCTATGGTTTCATGTATATATATGTGGGAGAGATATTCTTTGTACATTATATAGTAATTCCAATTGGTAATAAATGTTGGTAAAACATTATTTAATGTTTTATGTTCATGGAACATTTTTGATTATTTTTAATAAACCATTTAATTAAGTTCATTAAATTTTATACATGATGTGAAAACTTTTTCTTGTCATAGTGGAATGTGTTTAAATGTATGTGGGGAATGAATTATTAGTACATACTCAACCCCTTCTTGGGTACATCGTTTTGATTACAAATATTTTATATCAAGATATTGGTAAGCTAAGGTGTTTTATTTCTCAAGTGAAGATTCGGGATTTTTCATCCTATGTTACTGTATAGAGAATAAAGTTATATCTTAGGGTTGTTGGAGTGAATCTAGTTTGGTATTACTATATTTAGATGTCATTTTTTACCATATATAATAATTTATTTAATTTTCAAAACTACTGTAATGATTATATTTTTTAATAGAATTAAATATTTACCCATCATTCATTATATAGTATGTTCTTTTATTTTTAACTTTGTATTATTGTTTTTTTCATTGTTTAGGGAAAATCAGACCCAAATTTTTACAAATCCACTGAATTTACTCATAACTATTTTTTTTGATGTCACCAGAGGTTAATGGCGCCATTAACACTTACCAAGACAGTTGGTGAGGGATTTTATATTAAAATGGAATCATTCTACTTTAGTCAGTGTCTATTTTTTTGGGATGGTAGAAAAGGTATTAGAATGTCAGAATTTAAACAATATATATCATAAACTTATATTTTTAGCCTATTTTGTATTAACTTCTTGTTAAATTATTTGTTTTTGTTTAAAACTATTATAAGGCTTGTATATTTATGCATTTATATCATTATCATGGTTTTATCTATTAATTATATCATTTTTTATCAATAGTTGGAATTCCCATTTGGAGTGTCTTTTCATTCTATGTTAGATTATATATGGAATTGTTTAAAATAGTTTTGTTGAAATTAATGTATTTTTATTGTGTCTTTGGAATATTTTCTATTTCATAATCCTTTATATTAAATTTAGTGAGTACTAATTGATAATGTTTTCTGGTTATAGAGAATTGTATTCGGTATATTTCATAGAAATAAGTATAAAGAGGATACAAAACAAAATTGTTTTAACAAAACCCTAGGTGAGACCACAACTTATCCAGGTCATCTTTCAGTCTATTCAAAATATTTATATGGGAAATAATAATGAAAAACCTAAAAAAGAAGATCATTCCATGTAGTTTCAAAAATAGACTCTACCCATTGTATAGGGATATCTTGAACAAGAAAATGTATAATTTGATATGAAATAGAATGAATCTAATGGTTAAGTTACATGGAATACTAAGTGTGATAAATGTTATGTTTTTTACATATATATTGGATGTTCATTCACACAATTGGATGGATATAGTTTTTTTTAGATATGGTCAACCATGGTCTTACATTGGTGGACATTGAAAAGATGATTAATAATAAATTCTATCCTCATACATTCATGATTGGTCAAACTGTGGATTCCTTTATCCATAGTAAAGAAAATATAATGGTGAAAGAATATTAAACTAACATGATGAATTATTTTTCATTAACCTAGAGGTTTATTCCATTTCATACTTGAATGAATCAGTCATTTAATAGTGCCTATGATTAGAAATATATTCTATGATTGTTTTCCTATCTATTTCTTATTATGTAGAGATGATTAATATGGTGAATGTTGGTGGATGTGATATAACTAGGAATACTATGGGAGGAAGTATGTTTGTTTCCCTATGAATAGGTGGGAACTCTAATTCTGTGAATATGATAAAGAGTCAAACTAATTATTGAGTAGGTAGAACACCTCAAACTAAGACCATTGAATAATTTAACATCACTCATGAAAATAATTTATATGATGATAGTTTATAGTGTCATTACCTAACTTTTATTAATTTCGAGTGTATGGAACCATCTAGAAGTTTTTATAACTATAATCAGACTGTAATTCTATAGTTTTATCATCAGAGTTCTCCAAAGATAGTTACTGAAGAAGAATATCTTATATATTATACATATTATGATTTGAAAAAAGGCCTCACTGGAAAAAGTATTTTTCAATAGAACCCTTAATCCATGCTTATTAAGGATAACCACTACTCCATGGGAAACACAATCTAAACATGTATGTAATGATAAATTGGAGAAAGAAATAAATTATACAGTGAAGATAAAATTATCATGAAAGATAAATTTGTTCCTTCAATGCTATGAGGTACTATTCTCATGGATAATTCTCTTATGGGGGGAATAAATTATATTGGAACATCCCACTATTTTATTCTTGTATTATTTATAAAATGGTTTTACATTTTTATTTAATTCCTCATTATTTGGATGTTAAACCCCTTCCAAAAAATGAGAGTGTTAGTCCACTATGTTAGGATTATGTTATATTACTATCGATAATACTGAGTTTTCTTAGGATGTATATATTCTTGAAATTTACATCTGTCTATTGGTTTTGGGAATAGATTTTTTAACATCCTTTATGTCCCACATCCACTATATTATATTCCAAGTTTGTTTTGTATGTACTAATAGCCTTATTCGTCATTATATGTGATATTGGGATGTAAAGGAAAGATGATATAGACCTTTGGTACTAGATGTTATGGTTTCCTTATACCATTTGGTAGAAGATAATCTAGAATAAAATTATTTAATTGAACATATATATTTTCCTACAGTCATGGATAAATTTACATATGTATTCCCCTATAATATCTTGTGGGTTACACCTGATAGATAAGTGGAATTTAAAATTATTCTCCTACCATGGACCTATAATATTTCACTTCCATGTTATATGATATTTGAAATATATTTATGGAAATTGAATGTCATGTTTAATGAGTTCGGAAACAAATATTCATTCAACCTAGTATGACTCCATGGTTTTCACAAATTCATTTTATAATGAACAAAATGGAAGTCCTAGTTGTTATGTAGAGTATTGTAATGTAATCCACGTTAATAAAAATAATTGATGGAATCTTTTATTAAATTAATTCTTTTTGGATCAAATGGAAGAGACACATGGTTCTGCATAATTTGTTTAGGATTATTGTATCATAATATTTAAGTACATAATGTGGACATTCTGAAGAAAACCTTCATGAACCATTGTTGTAATTAGGAGTATGTGGTTTTGCCCTATGATCTTATTAATCCAACTAAATATTTAATATCATTGATGAATCTAATATTATTGAGGTATCCTGAATATATTGGTTTTGTGTCTGGTGATGATGTTATATTGTATTCTATTTCTAATATACTATTGATAAACACTTTTCCATATCATGGGTATCTTATAGGAACACCACTATTAGGGAGGGATTCATAGTGTTATTTCTTGATATAATAGGTAAAGTTCCTTAGACATCACATTTGTGAAAGAGGATTCATTATAGACCATAAAAATGGTATAAGATATTATCTCGTGTGAACTACTAATGAATATTTATCAGAAACATTATTTAATCATCTTTAGCAGGATATTACTGATGATTTGTTCATGATTATTCTTTACATGAATCTCATAAGACATCTTTAAAAATAAATGTGTTTCCCTTAAAATTGGTTAATGATTTCTATAAATCGTTCTAGGAGATTATCATTTAGATTACATCTACACATATCCATACATTTATATATTCAATATATGGTTTTGTGGTATTTTTTATGTATTTATTTCTTGTTTGAAATGTTTTCTCACACATGATAATCATTTTAAAGAATACTGATCATTAATGTCATGGGTTCATGATAATAAATAACTAAATCATGATAAAAATTTCAATTGTGGTCCATGTCTTGAATACTTTGTGTAAGTGTATTTTTATATATGAATTCATAATGTTCAAAAATTATGAGAGATTGCAATAAATTTTCTCACAAGAAATTGGAATCTAAGGTAATGAAGATGGATAGAATAAAATTAGATATTTGAAATTTACTTGATTTATACACTATGTAAAGGATCTTTTTTGACTTATTAATTATGTAAGAGGTCATTTAATATGGTGGCTAAATAGGCTTTAGATTAGTGGAAGATAATATCCATCATAGCTGATATGGATCGGTATTTTACTTATCATGGTGATCTTATTATTTTGATTCTTATTTCTTTTAACAATAATTTCATTAAGTAGGATAAAGTTTCATAGATAGATGATCACTATTTTCTAACCACTGGTACAAAACTCAATGTATTGGACACTATTAAGGGATAAAATCTTGATGAAAGATCTGTCATATGTTTTATAGACATATTTTTGTTCCTCAGACTAATGAGAAACATATTATTTCTTCATACCAAAATTTGAGATGGGTTGTTCATCCTGGAATTAAAATTATGTATAATTAATTTGAATATAATTTTTTCATTTGTAACAAAAAGAAAGGCTGTGGAGTATTTCTTGATATATCTCATGTATCATCAGGTCAAGGTAGAGAACAAACAACTAGTAGGTATGTTGCATTCTTTACCAATTCAAATGTGGAAATGGGAGTATATATCTATGGATTTTGTCACATGTATAATTATATTTTATTCAAAAATAGGATTCTATATGGGTGATTTTAGATCATCTCACAATGCAATATCATTTCAACACTTTTCAAGATTCCAATATTGTGTAAGTATTTTCACAACTATACATGTGAGAATTTATAATGTGTCAAGGAATACCAATTAAAAATTAGAAAGATTAGAATCTTTGGTTTACATCATTGCATTAGAAGTCATTACATCAAGTCGTTATAAACCAATTGAACATGAGAACATCTTATCATAATTAAATTCATGTCCAAAATGAAATTATGATCCATAAATTTAAAGAAATTATATGATAACTATTTTGAATTTTGTTATCTCATTAGAGGATAATATAACATTGGTGGTGTTCTCATATAATAATAGTTTGGAGTCCATGAAAAATATGAATCCATTTGATGATTTATATGGTATTCCTTATCATTTCTCATTTTATTGTGATAATTTGGTTGAGACTTCACTAATCGGACGTAGAATTATTCCTCAGATGATGGATAATTTTTTCATATCCATAATGAAGACTAAAATATATTAGAGTCACCAAAAAGCATATGTGGATCCACATCATCAACCGTTATTATTTAATGTTGTTGATCATGTTTAGTTTAGAATATATCTAATTCTAGGGAATCGTTAATTTAGTGACAAAGGAAAATTACTGAAACATCATGAATCTGGGTACCGCACAAAGTTTACCCAAACATAGTTGGTCACATAACCTCAAGGACATTTCCCAAATTACAGAGGCTACCGGCTACAAGTGAGGGCCAAGGTGTAATATTAGGGATACAATTCTGTCATTGGTTGAGTATACACATCATAAAATAGAGAGTAATAACAGAAGTAGTAGTAATACCATACAACAGAATTAATAAGTGGAAGACTAAAAGTAATTATAATAGATGATACAATATATATATATATATATATATGATGTATGGACTATGTATTTAAGAAAAAAATCCAAACATGTCATAATGTAGGAAAGATATACATTAATGAAATTATAAAAATAAAGAGGTGAACTCTTGAATAATCACAAGCCTCATCTTGGTCCGGTGATCTCTCTCTCTAACAAAAATCAAGTACAAGATCATGAAGGGAACATCAACTTATCTATATATTCAATCATATAATCTACTTGGGTCTAGAAACATGACCCAAATAGGGTGTGAGACGTATCCTAGTAGGAAACCACCAAGAGATCTATTCCTAACTATTAGTGAATATATATATATATATATATATATTGAAGGTAATATGAATTAATGAAGAAATAAACTATGTATCACTCAAAATTAAACAATCATATAGTTTTTAATTACATCCATTTAACATTTATTATTCATCCATCAAATCAAGTAACCATGGGATATAGCCTGAACTCTATATCACCCGTGTAAGTTAAAAAAAAATAATGTCCCAAAATACCATCAAAATAATCAATTACGATCAAATCCAGGATTGTGCTATGTCTTTTAAGACTCGTTACAATCATTCAATTATTCACAAATACCCTATTGAAAAAAAATCACGGTCTAACCCATTTTGTCTATCCTCAAAAAGACAAATACAAACAACCACCAGGGAAAGCTCTCATGGTTTATCATCTCTGATCCAACTTAGCATCATTTCAAAAAATAATGATCCTCTTGGAAATCTCTAACAGTCTAAACCATTTGGTCCGACATAGCATCTATTCAATAAATAACATCCCTCTGAAAAATATCTAACAATCTATTCCCTTCTGGTCAATAATATACATAAAGGATCTCACGGTCCTCTATAAATAGTATATACATCACCTCAGTCTTCCTAGTCCATGGATATCATGGTCCATTGAAAAAATATAGTAGCACACATATCATAATAAATAAAATAATCTTGAAGTCCCCTCAGTCTTCCTAGTCAAAGGATCTCATGGCCAATTGGAAAAACAATGCACATAATATATAAAATCATATCATGTTATCTAAAACTACTATACAGATAAACATTCATTATTCATATCACATTCATTTCATATAATCAATCAGAATCCATCCTAATAAAACAATGAATTGAAAAAATGTATGCATCATAGGAATCTTGGAACAAATAGCCATAACTAATTAATCATGGTAACACACACACATGTGGTATACCATCAAAAAGGTATTTAACCTTACACTTAAGCAACAACCTTTTATTAATCAAAAAACCATAAGAGGTAACAACAGGGTTAAATTAAAAATCAAACAAAACCAAAATTGGGGGTATGCTACAATTTTAGCACATATAATCCAATGAAAAAACAAAAAAAGTCAGCAACCACGTACCATGATGTCGTACGATTGATATACATGAACGCCAATACTTGAATCAGCCTAGATAGGTGTAGATATACAAAATGTTGAAAACCCACCCTTGGATAACTATGAGGAGAATATGAATCCGGAATAAAGGCTCTAGGTTTTCTGGGAACTCACTAGTGGGATTCCAATGCACCTGACAGTGACTCAATCAACTCTGGGATTGTGAATTGGGAGGGGTAAAAAGTTCATCGATCATTATACAACATTCTTGTACAAAACATAGTCAGAATAAATGTCTTTATAGAAATGAAATGAAACCCCGCACTAATATATCAAATGCGATAAATACTACACATAACATTCTATAAAACTACACACCATGTATTAGCCTTAACCGGCCCCCAACATAAGTGGTTCTTCCAGGTAACCACACGGCCATGTACTCGGCAGTTTCACGTTAAATACGCAGTAGGCACGGTACGTGGCATGTACTCATACGTACATAGAGTGTACATAGAAAATACCATTCACTTCCTTTTTCATCAAAACAACCAAAAAACAATATCCATACTTGAAAATAGGATTCAGATTCTTAAAAACATCCCCTATTAATGAAATTCATCCATGAATTTCCATTCCATGGGTGGTGATGAAAAACCTGTGAACAACCCTGGACCATGCAATTGCACATCAGCATCATTCTCGAAAGATCTCCTAAAATCAAGATTGTATGATAGAAGAATGTACTCTAAATCCTAAATCGTGCTCTTTGGATGACAATATTTGTGCCGATATTATGCAGTACTCAAGAATACATGTAAACCCAAAGCCCTCTATAGCCCATTCTAGACATGACAAGTAAACCGGGTATCCCTGTCTGCAATGATAGTTTGTGGAACCCCATGAAAACATACAATATCATGGATGTAAATAAATTCAATCCCATCAACACTGAAGGTTTCCATTATCAGTGTGAAATGTGAAACCTTTGTTATTGTGTCAACAATAACCCATACAGCATAATTTCCTCGAGGATACCATGGTAAAACCCTCACGAAATCCATCCCAAAATCATTCCACCTCAACTAAAAAATGGCTAAATGATGTAATATCCATGCCATTCACTGATGCTATACCTTCCCCTACTAAATGGTGGAACATATCATTACAAAACCATCTACATCCCTCCTTATTCCTTGCCACCAATAATGACGATGTAAATATCAGTTCATCTTGGTTACACTAACATGAACTTCCCACAATGAGGCCTTAAAATCTCACTTCAAATCCCCACATATTTCTATTGACACACATATGATCCCAGGAAAACAAAAAACCACATCCTACCATATGGTCCACCCAAGAGTATGGTCCTCACGTAACACACAATATCGTCATTCTAGGCCCGCAGAATCTGATAGCTTCTTCATTATCACTCGATCCATTAGAGTAGATGTGACAACTATAGAAGAAATAAACTTTTCCCCCAGTCTATCATGAACCTCTAAATGAATCTTTGAGAGCAGATCCCCAACCTACCACTCACTTATATCATCATGAACTACCTATATCTGAGTCCTCATAGTCAATGCATCTGCCACTGTTTTTCCTTTCACAGGCGTTTTGGAAAGCCCAATATAAAAATACTAATGGTACTCAACCCAACATTTATTTCTTGAATTTAGGTCACTCTATGTAAATATATACATGAGGATTTTATGATCTATTTACACCACATAATTATCTCCCAGTATGTAATGTCTCCAACAACTTAATGCATGAACAACCACATAAAACACTAGATCATGCGTCAGGTAGTACCTCTCATGATTCCTCAACTAGAAAGACCCATATTAAACAAATGCTCCCCCTGCATATGCACTTATCTCATCCCAATACCTAGTGCATCTCCGAAAATGGTTTAACTCTTTACCACCTCTGAAAAAATCAGGATCGGTGTTGATGTCTCCCTCCCTTTGAGCTCTTAAAAGTCAGTATCGCATGAATATTTCCACAATTACATCACACCCTTCTTAGTCGGGCCCATAAATGGTTTTTCTAATTGTGAGAAGTCCTCAATAAATAATTTTTAGTAACCATCCATCCCTATCAAACTCTATACCTCAAAGTTGTTCTTCAACTACTCATAGGAAACTACATCTCTCGCCTTATCAAGGTCTAATTATTCCTCCTTATATGAGATGGAATGACCCAAGAAGTGAATATGATCCATCCAAAAGTGGAATTTGGTGAGATTAGTATATAAATTATCCTCTCTCAATGTACTCAATATGATCTCAATATTGATTCCATGGTCGTTTTGAGTGTGATATTAAACTAAGATATCGTCCATGAAGACTACCACAATTGAATCCATTTAATGATGGAACACTCGGTTTATCAATTCCAGGAAAATGGATGGAATGTCTCTCATACCAAACAACATTACCAAATACTTGTATATACCATACCATATAAGAAAGGCTGACAGAGGTATATTTGATAGTGTAATGTGAAAATAATGATAACCTGACCACATGTCAATCATTAAGAACACTTGAGATCCTAGAAGCTGGTCAAAGAGATCATCAATCCTTGATAAGGGATATCAGCTCTTGAATGTTAACTAGTTCATCCTTCGATAGTTAACAAAAAATCCTGAGGGTACTATCTACCTTTACCACAAAAAAGTACATATGAACCACAAGGTTAAGTATTGGGTTGGATGAAACCTGTTTCCTACTACTTCTCTGACTACTTCTAGAGCTAATATAACTCTGGTGTAGCCATCCTATACATAGGAATGGAAATCAGTGCCTCTCCTGGAACATGCTCAAAATAGATAATCCAATCCTCACTCTGAAGGTAATCTGAAATAGTCTTTTGGGAAGACATCTCTGAAATGATCCACCACTGGAGGAAAGTCAATCTGTGAAGTCCCTAGGTAATCTAGATATAAACTAAAAATATTGGCTGAAATCCCTACCAACCCATGATGCTCGGTTCTAGCACTTATTTCCTTCACAACCCATTATCCCTTGTATACAAATGATCTTACCTCTAGTTACATAAAATTCACCATGTTGTGATAGTAGTGAACCATGGATTGAAAAGAGACCAACCAGTCCATTCTGTGAATGACATAAAAACCTTTCATCTCTAATACAAAGTGGTCCCACAACAAGTGACACCCACCAACCTCAAAAGGGAACTCATGGCACAAGTGTACACTAGCCATCCTAATCCCCAATGGAGTGTCTAGTGTTATAAAATATTAAGTAGTAAAGATCAATATCCCAATGATCTCCATAATGGGAAAAAATATGAAACTATTGGAATCCACTATATCAAAAAGAGATGAAGCTAAAAATATGGTAACTAGAATCGTACCTCTAACCATAGTGGGTTTGGGATCCTGCTAATGAAAGGTCTAATCCATCACAAAAGAATGACCTGTACTGTGGCCCTATAGCCCTTCTTGGCTACCCTGAACTGATACACCATGTTGTCACTAAATATGCATCATTTGGCTACCGCGGTCACAACAACCAACTGGGCTATAATGGACCAATGAACCACAGTTCACTATATGATGATAAACAAGGGGACCCACTCATATACATAGAGTCAAAATAGATCCCCTCTCACTTGTTTCTAGTGAGAACATCCAGAAAAAATGTTGAACATGACCCATATTTTTTCATGATTGGAAATCAACATGGTATCTCGGGCACTGCGGTCTCGTGTGGACACTCCTTCTGCACTTGTATCACCTCACTAAGCTACCTTAAGATACCTCACATGAAAGCTCTACATTTCTTTTCTTGCTATTGGTAGAACGACTACTAGTTCTGGATATTGAATTGACCTTGATCAATGCTCCAAACTCCCTTAGGTTGGGCTAGGTAATTAGCACCTGGTTTACTATAGTAGTCATCGATGTCAACCGAAAAATATTCACCTATGATCAGATGTCGTACCAAAGACCATCTACAAATCATCTTGCCAGTGATAACTCATCTCCCCCCAGAGCAGGTACAAAGAATCAATGGTCTATAAATAGGGAAGTGTAATCCACTACTGAAAGAGAAACCTACTCTAAATGCATAATCTGTTGAGCTCGGTCGATCCTCAACGTCTTAGGGTTGAAGAAATCATAAAAGGTCATGTGGAATTATTCCCATGTAATATCCTAATGACGTCACTCTTGTGAGATAACATCCCACCATATCATAGAGGAATCACATAATAATTAAATTGGGATATTCACCCTCCTCTCACCAGGTGTCTCCGAATGCTTGAAGTTAGAAAATATGGCCTCTAACCATGATTCTATAGTCTATGGTCCTCCATCCCCCAAAAAAGTAGGAGGAAACTGCTTTTGGAACACCCTTGTCAACACTTCCATAGTTGGGGCAGGATGTGGTTCTCCATAAAAATTATATATCATCCTCATAAAGCCTTCATGGAACTATGCATAAACACATATTTCTGGTATAATAACTAGTTCCAAAATGGGCATAATGGGAGGATCTTCTGGTATTCCCAGATCTATCATTTCTGGTGTCTGATCATCACCCTAAAACTTGTGTAGAACCGTAGGCTGTCTTGGTGGCGTGACTCTGAAAGGTAAAGTTCACACCTTAGTTCAAAATTAGAACGAATTGAAACATAAATGTGAAAGAACTGAAGAGGATAAGGAAAACATTGATGTATTAAAAATGAGGGTTACTCAAGGTGTTTAACCCCTACACTGTGTGTTCCCCTAATCCATAAAATGGGCACGTATCTCTACCATCCTTGTTTTGTAACACCCCATAGACATGACATGTTCTTCTTAAGACACCTTATGTACATGAATATTCCCTCCTACCCATTTACTTATACATGGTATGAAAGGCATAGTTCCTCCTGGAGTAACACTACATGGCATAAAAAAATATACACACCGTGGACTACATGGTTCCATCCACTCTTTTCATTATTCATACGGTTGGATATATGGTCAATTACATCATGTCGTGTACTCCATATACATGTCATATTATAGAAGTATTTTACCAACATCTTGGATCTGCTCAAACAGTCAATCACATTGTCAACAATTACACGGTGTGTACTTTAGAAAACTTATTTCTTCGTGATTAGAAGAACACATGTCGTGTGTTCATAACATCTCATGCCTCGTTTTTTTGGTTTTCAGGATAGTTGGCCTCTAAAACATCTCTAGAAGCCCAAAATCATAAAATATTTGCAAATTAATTCCATGTTCCATTATGTGATATCAAATAATCCATTAAAATCATTGTTTTGAATCCTTATTCATATCATATCTTAACTGAATTCTTTTAATGATCAAACATGATCCACGAAATTTCTATCCAAGAGGGCCCATAATTCATAAGGGACCAAATCATGGAATCCATCCAAATGAAACATTACATACACCAATACCCTCTCAAAATATAAGGTATTTATATCACGAAATATATCACAATAACATTCATATCATGCACGACAACACTCCCAACAACATGCAATCAGTAATGCATTGTTAATTGAATGGAAAGAATGCTTGGTATGTGACTTCAAACTATTGTTTATATTATTCCTAAGATGGAATAACCCCAACTCATAAGGTTAAAAAATAATAAAACCTCAAATATTATACATTATAATAGAACAATACATTTTTATGACCCAATGGTGAAATCAAATCATCAATAATAATTGAAACACCATAAAAATTAAAATATTTGTGGTAACATAGATTTTCTCTATACATGAGGTATCAACTCCCTCTCACATCTATCTACCAAATTCCCTTTACTTTATAACCATTTTTAATGCTGCCAAATAGTAAGACATGCTAGAAAAAAAAATCTTTTAATACCACATTGTAATGTCCCATATTCAGGTGTCACCCAAAGGATCCGTGAACCCAGTTGGTCACATAACATCAAACACATTTCTCTAAACTCCAGAGACTTCCCACTAGAAGCACAAGCCATTGTGTGATTTTGGGGAAACTATTACCTAATTGGCATAGTATACACAATGAAAACCAATAGTACAATAGCTGAAGTAGTAATACCATACAACCGAATTAATCACTGGAAGACTAGAAGTAAATGAAATAGATGCCACAATATATACATATATGTACATACATATATATGATGCATGTAATTTGAATCTAAGAAAGCAACCAAACATTTCACAATGATATAAATATATATAGAAACTAAATTGCAAAAGAAACAAGTAAACTCTAACAGCATTGCAAGCCTCAGCATGGTCGCATGCACTCCTGATCCAACAATAATCAAGTATCTGATGAAGAAGTGCAGTTTACAATATCTATACCTTCAACCATATACGCATCTTCAATACAAAAACATGTCACAAACAGGGTGAGAGACATATCCTAGTAGACAAACACCAAAATATATCTTCCTAGCTATTATTGAATATATATATATATATAGTAGGTAATATAAAATAATGAAGCAGTAAACAAGGAAGTAATCAAATGTAAAAATATTTTAATTTCTAGTTACATTCATTTAACATTTAGTATTCATAAGTACAATCATGTAACCCTAGGATGAAGCCAAATATCTGAATCCCTTGTGTAATGTAACAAAATAGATGTCTCAAAAGACCATCTATAAAATCATGTAAGACACAATCTAAGCTTGTGCTTTCACTTGACAGACTCATCACGATCATTCAATTATTCACAATGACCCTCTATGAATTCTCTCATGATCTGACCCCCTTTGATCTGACATCATATTGAAAAATATAAATTACCACCTCTTAATGCTCTCATGGTATCACCACTCTACAATAACATAAGATCAATTCAATAAATAAATACCCTCTTAGAATGCTCTCACAGTCTAACCCCTTCGGTCCCACATATCATCAATTCAATAAATAATTACCCTCTAGGAAAGCTACCACTGTATATTCCATTCTAGTCAATCATCTACAACAAGGCTATCACGATCCTATGTAAATAATCTTGAAGTCGAATCATTCTACCTAGTCCAAAGCTCCCATGATCAATTTGAAAAATATAGTAGTGTGCATATCATATCAAACAAAATAATTTAAAAGTCCCCTCAGTCTTCTTAGTCTGAGGCCCTCACAATCCATTTCAAAAACAGTCTAAATATTATATCAAAGTGGCTCATGTAATCTGAAACTACTACATGGCTATACATTCACAATGCATATCACATAAAATTTATATAATCAACCAAACTTCATCATAATCAAACAAGCCATGGAAAAAACTTATGCCACATTGGAAATTGGGACCCAAAAAATTCAGAAGAAAACTCACCCCTCGGGTGTCCCAAAAATATGTTATCTAACCATACACATAAGAAACAAACCTCTATCAATCAAACAAACCACAACAGGTTATAACAAGGTTAAATTCCAAATCAAAGAATTCCCAAAACAAGAGTATGGAACACTTTTAGCATATATAATCCCAATAAAAACCTGAAAAGGTATAAAACAGCTAAATAGACACTATAGGATCAATATACATAAATTTAGGCCCTAGAATCAGCCAAGATCTATGTAGATCTACAAAAAGGAGAAAATACCCATTCTTGAATAACTCAAAAGATAGGATAAATTAGGAGGAAATGCTACAAGGGTTTTGAGAACCCATTTGTGGGATTCCAACACACCTGGTGATGTATCAATCACAACTCAGATGAAGAATCGAGAGGGGTTCAATGTTTATAGGCTGTTTTGTAGCATTCTTATATGAAACAAATCCAAAATAAGGTGTTTCTATACATGATACATTACCTCGCTCTAATATATCAAATAAAAAAACTACACAGTGTGTTATTTGAAACTACACACCGTTTATCAACCTTAATTGTCCCATAACATAAGCAATTCTTATAGGTTACCACACAATCTTGTACTCTTTTGTTATGTGGTTAGTATGTGTAAATCTCGGTACATTGTGTGTACTCAAAAGTACATGGCGTGTACTTAGAAAATTCAAATTTTTTCCATTTTCCCCTAAAAAAACCAAAACATGATCCACACCTAATAATAAAATCCATATTATTTTATTTACCCCCTTGAACTATTGACACTTTTTGGATATTTGATTATATTTGATATGTCTCATATTAGTAGGATATACAAGAAAGATATATTTTTGTAAATTATATCATGTATCTAAATTAAAGAAGTATGATACTTCTCTTGAATAAATATTTTATTGAATCTATTTTGATCTTCATATGGATGATACATTGATTAACGAACCAATACTGATTTTGGATATGTGAGATAATCTTTTGGATGAGAAAATCATAATTTTGGTATGGTTATTAAGGAAGTGTTCCTAGATTCCGGAAAATAAATGATAATGTGTGAATGAAATTCTATAGAAGATTTCTAATCATTTCAAAAGAACTACAGACATCCAATGTTTTAAGTAATAAATTATCAATGGTTTTTAGAATGTGACACCCCCAGTTTAAGGAACATTTTAACATTTTTTTTTTGAAATTATAAAATCTTGGGATAATTTTTAAGAGTATCTGTATTTTTTATGATGTTTTGATGTAGTTTTGGGGGATTAAATTTTGATAATGGTTGGTAAAAAATTTCACTATCTCTATGAAATAATGTAGGGTGCTTCTATTTTTCACAAGTCTAGTACACAATTAGTAGGCATATCTCTTAAACCATGTCAGTTCCATAAGAAACTATAACATTGGGGTAGGGGGAGAAACACTTTTGATGCATAGTTTATCAATCTATGAGAGACGATCATTCATGGGGATAGACATAAAACTATATCACTATATGGTTGGAATACTATTTTCCAAATCATGAAATTTAAATTGTGATGATATTTAGCTAATTTCCAATATCATACAAAATGTTGGCAGGCAATTTGAAAAATGGTTGGGATTAATTGTGTGATGAGCAGCTAATGATCAATGAATCTATAACATAACTAGTATTAGGTCTTCAAGACTCTCATATATCTATAGTTCTTCCATTATCTATACGATTTCATCCCCTTAGGAATCCTTTGGGATTTCCTTTGACATGGAAGGATGTTTTGGTGACTCTATGTGTGTTATCTCTTTAGAGTTAATAGTATGTCCATATTTTCTACTATTCTTCTTATAATATTTTATAACTTTTAACATGAATCCTTAGATATATTATATTATTCATAGATATATGATTCGTTATGTGTTCATGATGAGATATTGTTAGATCGAATTAGGTAATAAATATTCAAGTCTATATAAAGAGGTTTCATTTGCGTTTTTTAATTTTTCTTCAACCACTATGTGGTAGGTGGCTTCTCTCTCATTATACTCATTCTAGAGCACAAACTCAATGTGTTTAAGTTTCTTTATATCTATTTTTTTACCGAACTTCCCTATTTTTAGTACCTCAATCCTAGGATTTAGAATAATCCTCAAGGGGTTCTAGATAATATTCATAACAAAATTTATTTTTAAAAAGGCATGTTATATGTCAAATAATTTAATGTCAGAACATTAAATAAATGGTAGAATGTGTTCATTTCAATTTGTAAGAGTAGTTGTTCCTTAAAGAATAGAAAATATTATATTTTGTTATGGGATTATGAATTATTTAGCAACTTTCATGTTTAGTATAAATATTCAATCACCCCCAAAAAACCTGAAATTAATGTTTTTTATTAAAACATAATGTGGGGTGATTGTTGAATCATACAAATATTACTCCTCCCTTATCGAAATTTTATATTGGAACATAACTGTGAACATTTTGATACTCACATCATCACAATATTATACAGTAATGTATATGGATTTTAGTTAATTATATAAAGTTAGTATAATTTTCCGAGAGAATGAAATCTACCTCTATATCATGAATCTCCCTTTGATTATGAATAAGTGCATGATGAATAATGATTTGTATATAGTACCACCATATAAACCTAGGTATTATTTTCTTCTAAGAAAAAATATCTAGATGAAATATTTTAGAATATGGAAAGGAACATCCTCAAAGGTAATCCCTATTATGAGGGAATACATTTAGTTGTTTCTTGACGAATATTCCAGTTTTCCTCCTAGATGAGATGTTTAAATTGCATGCAATAGTATAGAAGTTTATTTTATAATATCCATGAATACATATAGAGTTTTCATTGTTGAACATGATAAGCTCAAAAAATAAACTACAACTTAATCTAGATAAAGGTGTTTTATGTTGATGAGATTTAACATTAGGTTAACTAGTAATCTTTAGCAAAAACAAGGATCATCCAATGAGCCACTTAATTTATTGTTATGATCTCAACAGGATCATGATAGAGAATAGGTATCCCATAAAGTTTATTGATGACATGTTTTATTGACTATATGGCACACAATATTTATCTACAATATATTTTTGGTCAGGATATTTCTAGGTAAAGGTGGAGAAGAGGAAAATTATGAAGACTACTTTTTGAATAATTTTTGGGAGTTTCATGTTTATAGTTATTCCATTTAAAATCACTAATACTCTAGAAATCATTAGGAATTCAAACAATAGATTGTTTATAGATTACCTCAAAAAAAATTAGTAGTCATCATTGAGGATATTTTATTCATTTTTGAATGTTTGTAGGAACATGAGAAGACTTTTAATATTTTACTACTCATAATAGAAAATGAAAATATATATGTAGTGTATAGTAAATTCATGTTCTGTGTAACATCTCGGTTCCGGGAGCTTCCCATAGGTGCCCCATACTCGGTTGGTCACATGGCCTCAAACCCATTTCCACAAATTCCTGAGGCTGCTGACTAGCAGCAAGGGCCTTGGGTGTGATAGTGGGGAAACTATGCCCTCATTGGTAGAGTACCAAAATGAATGTAAAATAAATAGCAATAGAAGAAGTTGTAAAACAAGTTATAAGTAAACAGTAGAAGTAATAATCAACTAGAGAACACGAATATATATATATGATACATGATACATATGTCTATGAAAGAAGCCAAACAAATCACAATGCTAGAATACAGTACTATACAAAAGTACAAAATAAAAGCAAGTAAATAGCTCTGCAACATCACAAGCTTCACCTTGGTCCTATACTCCCCAGCTCCATCGTAATAACATACCTGAAGTAGAATGGCACTTTCCATTATCTAGAACTGCAATAATATAACCTTTTTGGGCCCAAATTCATGACCCAAATAGTGTGTGAGACGAATCCCAATAGGCAACCACCACATGATATGGGCCTAACATTAATTAAATATATATAGTAGTAAATTTACAAAATGAAGAAGTAAAAAAGTATGTACACATAGTAAAAATCCTAAAAATCCAATTTAATTCATTTTCATATATCAAGTAAGTAGATAAATAACATAATGTAACCCTCTGAGAAGCACTCATAGCCTAACCCCCCTAGTTCAACCAAACATACACAAGAAACCCTCAAGAAAGTACTCACAATCTAACTACTCTGGATCAGCTTTGGCAAAAACTCTCGGAAGATGCACTCACCATCAATTCCCCCTATGGTCTCATATTGGTATCTAATTGTCAATATGAGGCAACACTCAATGTATAATTCATCCTCTGGCCCGTATCAAGGAAACTACAAACACTTTGAGTGATTAGAAAGTCCACCCCCCTATGGTCTCACAACATAATAGTAAACAGACACTCTGGAGAAGCCCTCAATGTCCATTCTCCCTATTATCAACTACACAAGGTTCTCACAGCCATGTCTAAGTTAGTTGCGCACAATGATACCTGGAATCAAATATAAACCTCAAGAACAACTTGGATAAACAATCCATAGCATATCATGGTATGTCAGATAATAATCACTCCATCCTAATAATACTAGGCATGGAAAAAAAATCATCCTAATGAGAAAGCTGGACCAAAAGGTCAAAATAAGAAAACATGGTAAAAAACTCATTTGCATGTCAAAATTAACCCTATTCATAAACATACATCCTCTATCCAAAAAAAATGGCATAAAAGGAAAAACATGGCTAAAAACCATAAACCTATAATACCCCAAATAATGGCATTGAACTCTTTTTCACATATAAATCAATGAATAACTACAGAAAGGCACAAACCACCTACCTCAACATCATGAGATCGATATACATGAACCTCAGAACATGAATTGCGCTAGAACGCCGTAGATCTACAATAACATTAAAACCGTTCAACCAAGTATAACTCATGAATGAGGAGAAATCCAGATATGATGTTCAGGAAGAATGGATAACTCACTGATGTAATTCCAATGCAATAGAAGATGGTTGAATCGGAGAATAGATGGAAAGTAGGGGGCTTGTATATGATCTATGGCCATACATATACTCTAATTTGAGACATGTGAAAAAGAAGAATTCTCTATCAATTAGACGTATCCCCATTCCATTTAATGAAAAAAAGTACACGGCGTGTAAATTCCTCTTCCAGACTCCACAATAGGTGGTCTCTAGGTCACTACACACAGCCAAGTGCATGACCGTTACACATCCAGTACATGGTCAACTGCGGAAATCAGGTACATGGCGTGTACTCCTAAAATTTCCAAAATATACACATTTTCTAAAAAACAACAAGAATGGAAAAACATACATGAAAAAAATATCCGAGTTCTTAGAAACTTCCCCCCATACAAATATTTGTACCTGAATTTCCCTAAAAATGTGGAATAGAAGAATAAGCCTCAAACAGCTCCGGCCACTATGATCGTACATCAGCCTCCCACTCCCATGTCTCATCCTATACTCACATGTGTTTCCATAACACTTGTACTAGAGGAACAGACCTTCCACCGAGAACCTTCTCACTTCAATCAACAATCCAGATAGGATGCTCCTCGAAAGATGTGTCCACCTCAAGATCATCATCCTTGTGATGGAAAACATGAGGCAGGTCTGAGAAGTAACGTTGATGCTGAGAAATGTGATAGACATCATGCATAGCCCAATACCTTTATGGTAACTATAGCTGATAGGAAACCCGCTCGACTCTCTACAAAATCTCCAATGGCTCAACGTTCCTCGGTGATAGCATTCCTTGTTTTTAATCCTCATGTGTCCCAACCTCTGTGTGACATGTAGAAAAAACCTGATCCTAGATCTAAAACTCTAGAGGATGTCTCTGTCGATCAGTATAAGACTTTTTTCATGACTGTGAAGTATCCATCCTCCTTTGAATCAACTCTATCTGCTCTGTGGTCTTCTAGACAAGGCGAGATCTCGACATAGCTGCCTCTCTTGCCTATATCCATCATAAGGGTGATTGGCATGGCCTACCATACAAAGACTCATTATGTTCCATCTGAATAGTTTCATGAAAACTATTATTATAGGAAAACATAACAAGATGTACGTGATTCTACCACAAACCTCCAAAATCTAGTATTCATTCTCAAAGCATGTCCTCATGCACCTGAATCGTAGGCTCAGACTTTCCATCTATCTAGACATGGAAAGCTATACTCATAAGTACATGTGTACACAAGGACTTCTGTAATCCTTTCCATACCCAACAAGTAAAACGTGTTTCTTTCTCTAACAAAATGGAATGTGGAACACCATGTAGACTTGCAATCTCTAGGATGTACAACCACCCAGATCATCAACAATGAATGTCTCCTAGATCAGCAAGAAGTGGGAAACCTTCATGAGTCTGTCAATGACAACCCATACTACATATTTCCCACAAGGTGACCTTAGTAAAACTGTCACCAATTCCATTGAAACATTGTTCAATTTCCTCTCAGAAATGGGTTAAGTACTACAAAATCTCTACTACTCGCTGATGCTCAGCCTTAATTCATATACTGACAGGTGAAACACCTAATGAAAAAACTAGAAACATATTTAATCAAACATGGCCACCAATACTGATGTTAGAGATCACGATACATCTTCGAGAATCCAGGATGAACATCCAAAACTGAGGAAAGAATGTCCTGCATCAGCTCTTCACGTAAGTCTGTTAACAGCGATATGAACCCACAAAAATGCAAGATCTCATCATCGCCTATGGTCCATTAAGGAATGGGGTCCTCACCTGACACACACTCCCATAAGGAAAGGCCTTCCAAATCTAATAGATACCTCATTCTCACGTGATCAAGAAGAGTATAGGTAATAGCTAAAGAAGATAGAAGTGTCATACCCTATCTATCGTGCACATCCAAATGCATCTTAAATAATATAGCCATAAGCTTCCACTCACTATTGTCCTGACGAACAACATGTATTTGAGTTCTCCTGATCAACGCATTAGCCACTAAGTTTCCCTTATTAGGCATATAGGCACGCTCAAGGTCAAAGGACTGAAGGTACTCAACCCACCTTCACTGTCTAAAATTCAGATCGCTTTGAGTGAAGTTATACTTGAGACCCTTGTGGTCAGTGAAAACCACAAAATTATATCCCAGAAGATAATTTCTCCAATTGAAAAAAGCAAGGAATACTGTAGCTAGCTCGAGATTGTGCGTCGGGTAGTTCCTCTCATGTGGCCTCAAATGTGGAGATATGTACAAAAAAACCCCTTCCCCTGACATAAGCATAGCTCCCACCTCGATACTTTATGCATCACAGTACACAGTATAACTCTTACTAGGATCTAGAAGTAATAGTATTTGTGTAGAGGTTGTACTCCCTTTAAGATCCAGAAAGGCTGACTCATAAGAATATGACCATGAGTATTTTGTACCCTTCTTAGTCAGTCCCATCAGAGTGGCATAACAGAATCATGGTGGGCCCATAACCCACTGGTCGGAGGATCGAATCCACCATTTGATACAACATTGTAATGTCCCAATTCTGGGAGCTGCCCAGAGGTTCCCCGTATAGTGTGGTCACATTCCCTCAAGCGCATCTTCCCAAATGCCAAAGGCTATCGACTAGAAGTAAAGTCCTTGGATGTGAAATTAGGAAAACTATGCCATAATTGGTAGAGTTACATAGTGAATGTAAAATAGATATAAATATCCGAAGATGTAAAACATGAAATAAAGAATCAGAAGAAGTAATAATCAACAAGAGTACAAAAACAAACACACACACAGACCCATATATATATATATATGATGCTTGATACATATATCTGGAAAAGTATCCTAACAAATCAAAATGTTGGAATACAGTACAAAACCAAAGTACAAAATAAAAGTGAGTAAATAGATCCACTGCATCGCTAGCCTCAGCTTGGTCCCATGCTCCCCAACTACACAGCAATCACGTACCTACAGTAGAAGGGAGTGTTCCCTTATCTAGAACTGATAAAATATAATATATTTGGGACCAAAAGAATGAGTAAAACAGGGTGTGAGATGAATCCCAGTAGGCAAACACCACAATATATGTGCCTGATAGTCAGTGAATATATATGGCATACAATATACAAAATGAAGAAGTATACATGGACGTACACATAGTAACAATCCTACAAATTCAATTCCATTCATTTTTATATATCAAGTAAGTATCTAAACAAAAACAGGTATCCCATTGGGAAGTAATCACAACCGAACCCTTCTGGTTCAACCAAACAATCACAAGTAACCTGCTAGGAAGTACTCACAGTCTAACCCCTCTGGTTCAGCTTTAGCAAAGACTCTCTAAGTAAGCACTCACTTTCAATTCCCCCATTGTTCTCTTATCAGTAACTTATATGCAATCTGAGGAAGCACACAGTGTCTGATTCCCCATGTGGCCCGTATTGAGGAATCTAAAGAAACATTGAGGGAGCCCAAAGTACATCCCCCCTATGGTCTCACAACGTAACAAAAAACAAAAACTCTGGAGAAGCCCTCAACGTCCATTCTCCATATGGTCTACTACACGAGGTCCTCAAAACCATGTGTATTTCAATCCTTCACAAATATACATAAGCTCCAAATTAATCATCATGAAAAACTTGGATAAGAAATCCACAACATATCATAGCATGCTAGATAATAATCACTCCATCCTGACAATACTATGTAATGAAAACAATGCATCCTAACAGGCAAGCTAGACCCAACGGTCAAAACAAGAAAACATGAGAAAAACCTCTATAGAATGGAAAATTAACCCTATTCATAAACCTACAACCTCTATCCAAAAAAACACCACATTGAAGAAAAAATAGGCCAAAAAACCATAACACGCAATACTTCAATCATCGGTATTGGGCACTTATTCACATATAACTCCAAGACTAACTATTAAATGACAGAAACCCTATACCTCGATGTCATGAGAACGATATATGTGAACCCCAGACCATGAATTTCCCTAGAAAATCGTTGATATAATAAAATTTTCCAAACATTCAAAAAATGATAACTCGTGAAAGAGTAAAAATAATGAGATGATGTTTAAGAAGAAGGGAGAACTCACCGATGTGATTCCACCGCAATTGATGGTAGTAGATTCGAAGGATGGATGACGAGTCAGGGGATTAGAGGGGATCTGTAGTCGTACGAATTCTCTTCGAAAACATGAGAGATTAATAAGAAAGTTATGTCATTTAGACATGACGCTGGTCCATTCAATAAAAAATAAAAATCTCATAGCATGTTCTTTAAAAGTACACAGTGTATAATTTCCTTTTCCAACCTCCACTTTAGGTGGTCTCTAGGTCTCCAAACACAGCTGTAACATGGGCAGTACATGGTAACCCGTGGAAACCGCATACTCTGTGTGTACTTAAAGTACATGGCATGAACACCTAAAATTTCAAAATACTCATCTTTTTCTTAAAAAACCAGAAATGAAAAACATACTGAAAAAGAAGATCCATGTTCATAAAATCTAGTTGGGGAATGTGGAAGTCTTATTACTTTTCATCACAACAAAAGGGTTATATTTGGACCCTTAAAAAATAGATTCAATTGAATGATAGACCCATACATTATCTATGACGGATATCCATAGTTTTTAGGAATTATATTGGTATTAACATCGATATTTTTAGAAAATTATCATTATTATGAATACCATTCAACAAGATAACCCAAAACAAGTTGAGTTTTTTTAGGGATAAGGAATGTTAATAATGTTTTAAATATAATAATAATAGGCTATACATTTCACATGTACTTGTTACGAACCCACATGAATGATTTTTTATCAACAATAGTGAATCTTAAATGTTTTGGTTTGTGATATCCTGAAAATGAAAATTTTAGAAACTATTCATCCTACTAAAAAAATATCCACGATCCAAAATAACAAATAAATTATTTATAATGGGCGCAGTAGAGATATGATAATTATTTCATGATATTATCACTATTGCGAGAAGTGTCATATAGACAAGGACCATAAAATACACAACTATATATTTTCACAAAAGGATATTAATATGCACCAATGGTGGTCCATATAGATGATCAAGGACAATTATTATTCGATCTATTACCATCATGGAAAGTAAAATAGTGTTTTAGAACCTCTTAGTAAAAAGGATACTAAAACACTACTCATGATAAGAATTGTAAGGGATCCAATTTTCATGGACATGAAATGTTGGATATGGGAATAATATGGGGATATTCATACAAAATTTTGCAAATAACTACTTTGCGATCAAATAATGATTAAAATAATATTTCTTAGAACACAAATTTGTTTCTACAAAAGGATGTGGTGAATTTTTCTAATATTATCTTTGATTAATACGAAGTTATAAGGTATAAAAGACAATATACGCCTCTTATAAAAAGTATTACTAAAGATATAGAATATGGATAATTTTCATACCTCACACTTCTCTATTATTCTATGATGGACTAAGATTTATAAATATTTGACAAAAAATTACTGATAGAAAATCAAGAACAGGGAGACCGCTGAATTTTTACCTTGAATCTTGGTATTGTAGTAATTCAAGGAAGTGTAACAGAAATGTAATGTAATGATGCAACCGTTTCTCATACCATTAAATAAATGTGAAAATATAACCATTTTTTTCATATGAATCATAATGTTAATAATGTTATGTGGAAGGTAGTCAATCACTTTAAAAAGTGCACACATTTCATTTATAACAAGGATGATTTATCTCTTGACCAACTCACCAAGATATATATATGTTAAAAGTTGTATGATGGAATAGAGGTTCAACATATATTATATTTCACTATGATATGATTTTCCCCTCGAGTTATCGGAGAATGCATCAGAAATAATTGAATACAATACTGAGCTTCAACACTGCCTTCCACCCTCAGATTGATGATTTGTTTAAAAGAACCATTAAAACCATGGACGATATTTATGGATCACATTTAATGGATTTCCAAGGATTTCGGGATCAACACCATTCCCTAGTGGGGTTCTCAAATAAAAATAATTTACATTCAATTATTTAAAGAGATCTAAATGAGGCTCTGTATGGGATGCAGTGTCATACTCTAACATGTTGGGGTAATGTTTTCTAGTGGAATATTATTGGACCGGATCTTTTCTAATAGATTATGAAAAATTTACATTCCATTAAATGTCATATGAAATTAGTACAAATTAGGTTGGAAAACATAATAAAAATTTACAATGTGATCTAGAATTTGAGCTTACAGAAAATGTTTTCCTTTTTATATCTCCATAGAAAATTTTCATTAGTTTTGGTGAGACAGGAAAGCTAAATCCTAGAAACATTGGCTCCCTTGAAAAATTTTATCACATAGAAGCATTGGACTTTAAAATAGTAGTCACACCTAACCAATCCCAAGTACATGATGTGTTCCAATTATCCCCTTGACAAATTATAAACCATAACACTAAAATGTACTAAATCTAGAGGCGGTACCATTGGAAAATGATCATTCATGTGTGGAGAAGTCGGTGTGGATCATGGATTGTATAGATAGATTTTTATGATATGAGACAACGTACCCGGTCATAGTTTTGTATAAGAAACACATGCTTGAGTAAGTGACTTCGGAACTATTGGAGAGGACAAAATAAAATTACTCTCATCGATTTTATAATATGTAATGAAAATTGATACCAAAACTTTTATATATCTGTAATAATGTAAAGACTCAAACATTTATAAATGAAATTTTCTTTGTTATTAAATAAAATGTCCTATTTTGTACTGTGGTTATATAAAAAATCACTTCTTGGTTTATTTTGAAAAATATAAATTATCATTAAGAACCATGACCACTGATAATATATCCATTAATGAGTGATAATATAAGTCGTTTATATTATGGTTTATGATAGATTTAATTGAAACATGTGAAAGAAACTATAACCTAAACCAGTACGATTATACAATATGAATCCAATTTTTCATAGAATGTAATGAATTTATAATATATACCATTGACAATGCCCTATAGAAGTATCAAAAACAAAATCATCACAAATAACATAATGGGAGGAGATCAATCTCCTCGAAATCAAAACCCAAACCATGTTCTCCAAACCACCCTAGGGAGATCCCACTACCGTACAACATACCATTATAGTGTACAATGGTGTAAAAAAGGACTATGAATATTGACCCCAAATATATAAATTAATATATTTTATTTTCAAAAAATTAAATATTATATTTATTTATTTTTTCTTTCATTTAATCATGAATATGTAATGTTTATGAAAACAAATTATAATTTAATTTCAAAAAACATGAATTATAATTTTGGATAATATAAAATTTCAATTAAGATATTCCATTTGATTAATTTTCAAATATAATAAATAAATCTCATTTTAAAAATATTTTTACTAAATATTATATATATTAAATTTATATTATATTATAATTCTTGGAAATGAAAAATTAATTTTTATGAGGGTTAGAAAACACTTATTTTTAAAAAACTTCTGTTTTACACTAAATAAATATCTCAATAAAAAAGAATAATATCACATATTTCTATAATTATTTTTACAAAATATATATTATTTTTTGAATCAGTAAATAAATATCCTAAAAAATTTATATTTTCATGATTTTCTAAGACATTCCAATTTTCATGTAAAAACTAAATATGGTATATATATTTGGTCTCTATTTTGACATAATAATGACCCAAAAGTGATGTAATATTTCATATAATTTTATTTAAAACAAATATGTATTTACCCATTAAATGAGGTGATTTTATTTTATTTGATTACTTTTATTAACCATTTATTAATCATCCAAAACCTATATTATAATTTCATGATTTAAAATCAATTCATTGTAAACATGACTCACATCAACATCACCAAATGTATTATCATAATGTTATGTGTATATAAACATCTTAAATATTGAAATATAGTCCACATGGGAAAAAACCATGGATATAAACCATTTTATGGTTCATGTATTTGGTAACATTATTATATAGATTCGAAAACCTAAATTTCTATATTAATAAAAAAATTCCATCACTTCATCTAAACATCGAATCAAGTTCCCAATTGACATTAAAAACCCATTACATACACATTAATCTTCCCGTTAAACTTTATATACCTCCCAAGGTAATCTCAAACTCTCATGAAGACCCCCCAAGTCTTTGGAAGATCCCTATCATGGTTACGAATCCTCTTAGTATCCTCTTTATTCAAGAACCTCCTTTGTGTTATTATATTTGGTTGAAATTTTCTCATATTTGGGTATGTTATCAAACATCCCTATTATTTACCTGATGATTTAGATGTGCTGATATACCTCTTTCTCTCTCTTTAATCCATCGGATGAATCATTTTGTACCCTAATTATAATGCCAAATTTATCCTATGAATTTTTCATTCCAAAACATAATTCTAACACCCATTTTTATTTTTACATATAAAACCGAATTTACAATGTGTATAAGTTTATTAAATTTACCTATTACATCTCCTAGGATTTATAAGTGGTGAGAGACGCCATTCAATTTCATTAACCCCCTCCCCATATTTCATGAAGTAACCATATAATGTTGCATAAATTATCATTTAAAATTTTAATATGAAACCATTATAATGGTAAAACTATAACCATTTGCACTGATGTATACTCCCCTATATATACATATCCTTATTTTATTATTTTATCTAATGTATGTAATACAAACTCCATAGCCATGGAGTTATGATTTATTAAATATAATCCAATTTTTCATTATCTATGTGGAACATTTGTGAATGCATGTCGTATGAAAGTAATGGGTTCACCCTAAATTATATAGTTCTCAAATTCATTTGATAATGTTTTTGTTTCATGAGATTTCAGGTATGGTATTAGAAAGTAAACCTATTAAATTATGGTAATTTTTCCTCCTTATTATGATTTATTTATACTAATCCTTGACATATGTTTTTACTATATATTTAATGTTGTTTCAAAATTCCCATGTCACCTTTTTTTTATCATTTTGTATCATTCCTCATTGTTCATGATTATGATTCCCAACCCTTTCATGTCCCATTTAAATTCATATATACTAAGATGTAATTATTTCAACATGTTATGATTTTTTATTCCATTACAACGCTTTATCACTCGATCCTTTCTTATATATGTCCCAAGGTTATCTTTTATTGTTTTAAATGGGAAATAATATATAAGAATAATGTTAAGAAATATCTCAATAATGTTTTTGTATCCATTTATCAAATTTATGTTTTATGTATCAAATATTTAAAATACATTAAGAATATTTATTTTCTTGGACGAACTATAATTTATTTTACATGATAAATCATGAAAAAAGTGAATCAAATATATGGATTTTCCTAGTTTGAGGATTCTATTGTGATATTTTTTTTACAATTATAAATATGTAAAACTATTACAATGTAACTTCATGATATATTAGTCAATTTAATATAACATGATTGCTTGAATAATGTGCTGTTGAATACCCAAAAAAGGTGCAAAATATTATATGTGGGAATGAGACAATAATTTACTTCTACATAAAATTAATCTTTTCTATATTAGGTTATTAACACATATTCATAATGTATTTTTCAAATATTTCACATAATTTTATAAATATCACTCTCAATGGAGTAAAATTATCTCAGATTATTAAGTGTAATGTTATATTTGATAAACAAAATATATTTATAACATTACGACTATATTTTATTATTCTTTATAATAGAAAAGAAACATTATTTATTTTTATTATTAGGTCACGGTATTAGGTTGTGTGACTACAATACAAAATCACCTGGTGGAATATTAATCATATCAACTTCTCTCGTACAATCGAAAATTATGACATCACGACCTTGAATTAGTAGTTGTAATAATTATTAGGAATGTAATATCTTCCTTGGGAAGTGTAAAATTTATAATGACCTAATAATTGTATGTTTCATATTCCCATAAAAATCATTAAATCTGAATAATTGTAATTGGGGGATTATTTACAAATGATTGAATTTGACCACAAAATAATACATCAAAATGTGAATTTGGTCACCAAATCTCTTAGTACAATTTTTCCATAAAAATAAATAATGGAATCCTATAAATAAATGAACAGATTAATCCTCCTTTTAGAAATGAAATTTGAGTTCATGGAAAAAAGGAAGTTAATTTTAGTCATTGTGAAAATTACACCTTCTCTCTATACGAGTCATTATTAAGAGAAATTATGGGATGATAAAATGAAATGTATCAAGGAAATAATAAATGGTGTTCATAAAACCTAGGAATGGTCTATATCCAATTATATTATTATCAATTACAAAATTTGTATAATGTCTCACTATCCATGATATAGATAGTTATGAATGATATTCAACAATCTTAGTGTGATTTTCACCAAAGATCCAACATGATGTACAGAAACATGAAAACCCAAACAATAAGGGTTTTGTAAAGAAGGAAACTGTTGATTTTGTATCATATTTCTTTACATATAAAATAAGTGAAACAAGTGGATTTGAATTACAAATTTATGGTTCATCATTAAATATTCTTACATTGAAATGGGATAACATTCCTATAGACATCACACTTGGTTTTAAATTTATCCCCTCATTGTATAAATTATATATTGGTGATTATTAATTTGATAACTAAATTAATTCAACTCATGCAATTCAAGGATACCATAATGGTAGATTGGAATTGTAAGATTTTTATGGAATACATAGTGATGTTTCAGTTGTTATTTTAAATAATAATGCCTAACAGTGACTTGTGATTCACCTCGAGATTACAAGAGAGATCTCCAAGAGGCAGTGGGATTATAAATGATGTTAATAATGAAATAAAAACTTCAGAATAATGGAAAAATATGGAAATATATTAAAATTAAAAAATATGTTCTTAGGTCTAATATTCAATATTTTAGGTTATTATGGGATGAATATTTATCATATTTTGAATTTGATTATAACAATAAAAATCAATAATTTTTTCAAGATGAATCCCTTTAAAGACATATATATTAATCCACTATAGTCACCACATTTTTGGATAGGTTTTTGCAAAACTTTTTCTGGGGGAAGAATAATAGTGTAGTATAAATTCTTGATTGTTTATATAAATGAGAAATTGATAGTTATGTATTAAATTTACTTCAAGTATTATGTTGATAATTATAATAGGAATTGTTTTATTTTGTTACCATGTATTTATGAGGGTATAACATCTTTTGGATTAATATTGTCTAAATAGAAAAGGGAATATTATATTGAGATATATAAAGACATTCATAACTATAGAAAGTATATGTATGGTTTTATTCTAGTTGGTGTTGCCTCATTATATTAATAAAATTCATAATTACATTTAGATATCATAGTTAAATAAGTACCATAGTAATCCCTAACATCTTCTTGGTGGGGAGGAATTACGATTGGAAAAAAATGTTTTATTGGTTCAAAAATCGTTATGGACTCATGATTCCGATAAAAATGTGCTATGATAGAAATAAATTACACTAGTAAATAATTTTTAGTATCATTGGAATAAATCTAATTGTACATGGGACAGATAAAAACATTTTATGAAGCTTTTTTATAAAATCTTTCAATTAATAAGGTTATTTGATTAATTTATAGCCAAATAATGTGATTTTAGAATGAAACATAAAACACACATAATGAAAATTTTATGTTTAAAAATAATTATTCATCTAAATTTCGATCTTATTTTGAGTTTCAAGTTGAATTTTTAAAATTTCAAGATGTTTATAGGATGTAAGTGTAAGAACACGGGTTTTGAGACAGTAAGACTTCAAAATTTTCTTGATGTTTTTCCAGAGCAGGGCATTCAGACGTCGTGTGATTCCGAGCCCCGGTGTGGTTGGAATTAAATTTTATGTTCATTCACACTAGACACACTAAATAAATACAATTACTCCTAAATGTTTGCTCCGATGAAAAATAGAGGGCACCAGTGAGTCTTGAGCATGTCGTTTACCCTTGGAGAGGTGTAACTTTCGCGGGCGTGGCCCTTCTGTGGAAAACATCACCAGGGGGATTTTGGTAATTTACTGGCCTCAGGCGTGAACTTTAAAAATTATGAACAGAGGATCAGATTAAACTTCTTAGATCGCTCTTGGGCTTAGAACATGGATTATACCCTAGAGGCGGCTTAACCCTCATCCCGCCTAAAGTTCGGGTATGGGGCCTACTGGCGGGTGTTTAAGTGTTTGTGTACTTAAATACTTCCCCCATTATTTCACCCTTGGTTTTTTTCCTTCTCCCTTGTATAAGATCTCCCAAAACAAAGGAAGAAACCTTCTTCAAGCTCCCCGTCCTCTTTGTCAAGACTGTGGTGGCTCTTGCAGACCGTTCGTGAAGCTACGGGCTACACCCAGCGAGGTAGGAGTTTTTGTTTTCATTTTTAAATTCAGCCTCTACTTCAAACTCCAATTTTTTCATCTAAATTCTATCCAATCCTCGAGAGAAGACCATATATGAATAGGTTTTGATTTGAAATTTCCAATGCTCTTTTCATATCAAAAATCTGAATCCTGGGGTGTCTGAGTGAGCCTTGGGAAGTTTTCCGGCCAAATTTTTGAGTTTTCCGGTAGTTCCAGGGTTTCGGACGGCTCCGCGCAGCGTTTAAACGGGAAACAACGGCGACGCGGTGGCTCCCCGGTGGCAGCGTGGCAGTTCCCAAGTTGAGAAGGTGTGGCTCAGAGGCCTAAGTGCAGCTCTGAGGCGGCGGTTCGGCGGGTGTCTACGGCGGACCGGCGTGGAGGGCGGAGGTCGCCAGTGCGGGGTGTGGTGGGGGTCGCGGCGCGAGACCCCAATCGAGAGACTAAGACCCGCCTTCGGTGGGTCTACACATGGGAAAGTAACTGGACACAATGGCCAATCGATGTGGGTAAACCACGAGCCAGTGACCGGGCTTCGCGGAAGGGTCGCGGGCTAGCGCTGCAGGCCGGACGAGGCCAGGTGAACCGGATGGACCGGGCTGGTCCAGCCCTAAGGGGCTTGCCCTTTGTCTTCAGACACCAGTAAAATTCACTACAGGTGTATGTTTTGTGTGCCGTATGTAGCAGCATGGTCCTCGGATCGAGTCAGAGTTTTCGAGATGGTCTCTTGATTTTTTTGATTCCCGAGATGGGGGGGGGGGCTTTGTGGCGCGACACGCCAATTAGGTGTTGTTTAGTGCCTCGTCATGATTCTTGTTTTGGATGGTGTGAACCCATTTGAAGTCCATTTTAGGCATCATCAGTGGCGTTGTAACCCTAGCTCCGAGATGATGTAGTTCAGGGTGGTTTTAGGCGTTGAAGTCCGAGTTGAGGCGTGGGTCCCACGGGCTATCTTTTAAGCAGTGAGAAGCGTTTTGCGACCTTTTACTCAGAATTCCTTTAAGGGAGAATAAATAGTAGTTTTGACATGTTTTTCCAAGAGCATCGCAATGGCGCAGTTCACCTGACCATTTTTCAGGATGGAGAGGTGGGCCCCATGAGACGTTGTATGGGCACAAAGCGGGGATGAATAATGTTTTCATCCGGAGTTTGTTTCCAGTGAGTAAGTAGTCTATCTCTCATGTTTTTTCACGGGGATTATAGCGGTGTAATATATTTGGGGATGCAGATCCCTTTTAGAGATCTGATTAAATGTGGAAACATGAAGGGGCGTTGGTTAGAGGTTCCTTTGATGCACTGTGAACCAACTCATGGTAGCAATGTTAGTGACACCTAGAGATGGTTTGGGGTAGTGTGGACTTATCAGACCAGTTCAGGTTTTACCCTACAGTAGGGCTGGGAAGTGGGTTACCCATCGTCGTATCAGGGTTTACCTCCAGTGAGGCTGGGCAGTGGGTTACCGTTGACCTTAGAGATTATGATCTAGCGGGGCGGGGCAGTGGGTTACACACTGACATTAGGGTTTACCCTCCATCGGGGCTGGGTCGTGGGTTGCCTGATGACCTTTTAGGGTTTACCCTCTAGCTGGGCTGGGCAGTGGGTCACCCGACGACCTTTTGGGGTTTACCCTCCTATTGGGCTGGGAAGTGGGTTACCCGACAACTTCTTTCAGACTCAGACCTTTCTATGAGGCTAGTCAGTGACTTTCCTCCATGATTACCAGAGTAGAGATTTTGGTGGTGTGGTTTAGCTATTAGGTAGCTTTGACGTGCGAGACTGTTGGGCATCACTGATGGATACCCTTAGAACTGTTGGTGACTTTTCCTAGGCTGGGCTTGGAGATGAAGATCCCATTACAGACTCATTCGGGTTTCTTGTTGAGCATATACATATGTATATATATACACCCGAAATTTTTCCTCAATCCATGTGTTTAGTTATTCTCATTCTAGGAGGGGCGAAGACACATGGGGTATGCCACGTGATTTCTATGTCTAGATCTTCTTTGTTGGACGGGCCTACATCCTTCCTCTTATTGGGTTGAGCAACACTCTATTTTACTGTACTCTTTCACCGTTCCTTATTCTTGTCTACTGCTCACCGTTTTAGTACCTTCCTTGTCTCTCCCTCAAAATTTCGAGGAATCGTACTGAGTATCTTTATACTCACCCCTTATTGGGATTTTCTCTCACTTGGTGTGACCTTGCAGATGACATACAGGTCGATCGATACTATGGAGGAGCGTAGAGGAAACAGGATCTTGGGCTGCGTTTAGTGGTCGTAGAAGGATATTCAGGTGTGAGACTCACCATCTGTTTACTTTTGTTTACCGGTTGCAGGTTCTAGCACCATTCGGGTTGGTCGCATGTTTGCCCTTTTTCTGCTCACCTATCTTGTCAGTACTTTTCATCACATTACTTTTTCTATTTAGAAGTTGATGCATTACTGTGGTTGGGCTAAAGTTGTTTGTCCTTCATTTTTCTTTTGACTTTGCACTTCCGCATCGATTGTGGTGTGTGTGTGTTTGTAGGTACTCAAGAAAAAGCCTCAATGATATTGTTACACCTCCGACGCTTGTCTCCAGCCCCTGGCCTATGGAGGCGGGCGTGGGGTAGTTCTGGCTCAAGACCAGTGGGGTCGGGTCCTGAAAAATTGGTAATAGAGGTGGTTCGTTCCTTGGGCTATTTTTTAGATGTACCTAAAAAGGGATTGGTTGGGGTTTTGGTCAATAGTGTCGACATGTTCCATGAGCGTCTCTCATGTCAGGGAGTCCAGTGATTGTACGGGCGGCTGACGTATCCATTCACCAAGACCCTGATAGCCCGCATGTCAACTCGACATGCTGAGACACTTGATGTAGGGAACATTGTAACATGCATCTGGTAGGATTGTGTCTTTGAGTGTCCTTTTTTAGTCAGCTCCCATTTATTATTAATGATATATATATATATATATATATATATATATATATATATATATATATGCTTATCTGATCGTGGTAATCCTTGATAATTTTCAGGATGCCCCCACGACAACGGCCAGCCAGGTTACCCTCTCCAATTCGTAACGATGACCTGGCGAGTGACGAGGCGTTAGTTTAGGGACCCTCATGTGATCCCTTTTTCACGTGCTTCAACAGTATCCCCTCCACCTGAAGAGTGGCCATTAGTACTAGCAGTACATGCCGAGGATGAGCGTAGGCATAGTGCGCTCTAAGACTTCCAGTGTTAGTGGCCGCAGAAGATCCGTGGGGACCCGGATCCCCAGGTAGCAGAAGACTGGATAGTGTCTGTGGAATGAATTTTCAGGCTGGTAAGGACACCAGTGGACAAGATGGTAGCCCTAGCTACCACCCTTTTTCTTGGGATGGTTGGGCATTGGTGGTGGTTGGTTACACAGACCCACGATGAGTCGTCCCTCGCATGGGATAGCTTCCAGCAACTCTTCTGAGAGGAGTACTCCACCTATTGTTTATGAACCATTCAGATTTAAGTGCATTTGGAGTTGAAGTAGGGGGGATTACCATGGCGCAGGACACAGACCGGTTTACCAATCTGACATGCTACTCGTAGGATATGGTCCTCGATAGTTACTTCAGGGCGTGAAAGTTTTAGCAGGGTATTTGTAGGGAGATCCAGGCAAGTATAGTACACCTGTGAATCCCCAGTTATGTCGGGGTGCTATAGAGGGTGCTCATGATAGAGAGATTCTTGGCTGAGGGATGCCAGCTAGCAGGGCCTAGCCATGGCCGCTTGAGAGAAGAGTCTTCGGTAGAAGGTAGGCAGAAGAGAGTTGAGCCTCTGTCGAGGAGACTTTTTCATGAGTATACTCAAGGGTAGGGTTGTACACCATAGTGGCGTCGTAGAGCACTGGGGTAGCTAGGAGAGAGTCGGTGTTATGCATGTGACAGACTGGGTCACATAGCATGGGATAACCCGATCAGGCATACTTAGTAGTCGTGGCAGACAGTGGGCAGATTGCAATAGGAGAGGTAATACTGTGACCAAGGATCCCCTAGGAGAGGATAAGGTGTCCCTCATGGAGGCAGCACAGGTAGAGTGGTAGGACCTGGAGGTGGGGGGTGATGTTTTTAGTACCTACCACTTCCACCACCAGGTGACCCACATTTGGGTCAGTGAGCTGGCAGTAGGGTCACAAGTAGGATCAGGCTATAAGTGTTTGTGACCCCCAGCACACGAGTTGGTCAGAGGTACGCTTTGTGTTTACTCTACGCTTTCTTCAATATAAGTAAACATAGGCTCCAGAAACTCCTTTATATCGTTAATTTTGGTATGGGAATTGGAGCTTCTAGTAGAGGTGCTGACACCTACACTTAGCCTCGAGGTTCCTATGGGAAGTGCCTCATCGGTTACCTTAATCTATATACAGTACGAACTTTGGTTCGGAGAAGGGAATTTCATGTGGGACCTATTTGTCCTCTTGATGGAACCTTACGACTTCATCCTGGGTATGGATTGGATTTTTATGGTTCATTCCTAGATCGACTATCGTCCCAGACGAGTCAGAGGCGTGCACAATGATGGGACGATGTTCACCACTCTAGGTGAATGATACCTTGTGGCAGAGCATATGGGTACTCTGGGTGTGAGGCCAGGACCTTTTTCGCACCAGTTGGTGATCATGTCTCTCAGAGCCGCATACGCTATAGAATCATTGGTCCCTACCATTGTAGAGGACAACATGGATGTCTTTCCCGAGGATGTCTCGTGAGTACCTCTGAGGCGAGAGATGGAGTTATTCATTGACTTACAGTCGGGGAACTGCCCCGATATCATGTGCGGCTTATCGGATGGCACCCACAGAGCTTCAGGAGCTACGACTTCAGTTGTAGGACCTTTGTGAGAATGGATTCATCAGGCCTAGTGTGTCCCATGGGATAACACCAGTTTTGATTGTGAAAAAGGCATATGGGAGTATGTATCTTTGTGTGGATTATTGTCGCATGAATCCGGCCACGATAAAGAACAAGTACCCATTGCCAAAGATCGATGACCACTTAGAACAGTTGAGAGGTGCGACGTGGTTCTCTAAGATTGATCTTCGGTCTGGCTACCACCAGTTTCGGGTTCGTGAGGATGACATCCCGAAGTTAGATTTCTGTTTTCTTTATGGGTTACGAGTTTCTGGTGATTCCCTTTGGAAAAACGATTTCTCCCGCCATTTTCATGGATTTGATTAATGAGATCGTCCAGCCGTACATGGACTGGTTTGTGCTGTCTTCATTAACAACATACTCATCTTCTCTATGATGTAGTATCATGCTAAGCATTTGAGGATGGTCCTAGAATAACTCTAAGAGCACCAGCTATATGGGAAGCTCTCAAAGTGTCAGTTCAGGATTCATGAGATTCACTTTCTATGGAATGTCATTATGGAGTAGGGATTGGTCGTAGATCCTGCAAAGGTAGATGCAGTTCTTACTTGGGAGCCACCCAAGAATATGTCAGAGGTGCAGAGCTTCCTTGGTTCAATAGGGTACTATAAGAGGTTTGTGGAAGATTTCTCCATGATTTCTGCCCCTTTGATTGCATTCACGTAGAAGGGATGACTATTCACCTAGACTGATTAGTGCCAGAAGAGCTTTAAGGAGTTGAGATAGAGGTTGACTAGTGATCTAGTGTTGAGGCTGCCAGAGGAGGGCGTCGAGTTCGTGGTGTACAATGATGTTTTAGGAGCATGAATCCGATCAGTGCTGATGCAGCAGCGGGCTGTGATTGCATATCGGTCGAGGTAGTTGAGGCTCCATGGGTAGAATTATGTGACTCATGATTTGGAGCTGGCAGTGGTGGTCTTTACCTTGAGTTTATAGAGACTCTAACATCTGGGTGAGCATTTTGCTGTCTACTCAGACCACCAGATCCTCAAGTACAATTTCACTCAGAGGGATTTGAAACGGAGGTAGAGGCACTGACTGGAAATTCTGTAGGATTATGATTTCAAGATAGTCTACACTATGGGGAAGGGAAATGTAGTAGTATATGCCCTTAGCAGGAAGTCCCAGTCTCATTTTGTGCAGGAACCTTCATAATAGTTGGATTACCTATAGTTGACCTTTGTGGAGAAGGAGGGTACAACTTTTCTGCAATCGATGGTGTTGACTCCTTCCCTCACTGAGTTTATGAGAGAGTCGCAGTTGGTGGTGTCGATAGTGAGGTGCTGCATGATTAGATATCCACGGGTGATGCACTCGATGTATATTCTAAAGGAGATAATCATGATATCCTCTTCCATGGGAGAGTTGTAGTACTAGTGGAGATGCGAGAGGAGGTGATGGGGGAGTTCCGCACTTATCCCTTGGATGTACATCCCGGTGTAGGGAAGATGTAAAGAGACCTTCAGCAGTAGTTTTGGTGATCTGGCATGAAGTGGATTGTAGCTGAGTTTGTTTCTCGGTGTCTTACCTGTCCGTATTTGAAAGTAGATCATCAGGTTCCGGCAGGGTTGTTGCAGCCCCTTGATATCCCGGAGTGGAAGTGGGATGACATATCTATGGACTACATTACAGGGCTTCTGCGCACAGTGAAGGGCCATGATTCCATTTGGGTTATAGTGGACTGGCTCACAATGTCGTCACACATCATTTCCATCAGGGTGTAGAGATCGATGGAGATTCTAGGATAGATGTACGTTCTGGAGATCATCCGCCTTCATGGAGTATCCTCGACGATCGTCTCTGACTGCGACGCATGGTTTACGTTGCATTTGTGGAAAGGCCTGCAGGAGGCATTCGAGATGTGGCTATGGATGAGTAATGATTTTCACCCATATACGGACGAGAAGACAGAGAGCACTATCCAGGTGTTGGAGGATATGCTCAGGGCGTGCGTTTTAGACTTTGTACTAAGCTGGGAGGATCACCGTCCCTTAGTGGATTTCAAGTATAACAACAGTTACCACTCTACAATCAGCATGAAACCCTTTGAGACCCTCTAAAAGAGACCCTGAAAGTCACTGTTGTGCTGGATGGAGGTTGGGGAGACCTCCCTCATGGGCTTAGAGTTGGTGAAATCGATGACAGAGAAGGTGCATGTCATTCATGAGCAGATGAGGACAACTCAGAGGAGACAGAAGTCTCTCGCAGACCATCTTCATAGGCCTTTGGAGTTCAATCAGGGGGACCATGTCTTTTTGAGAGTCTCTCCGTGGCATGGAACCTGGAGGTTTGGCTGGGTAGGGAAGCTATCCCCGAGGTTCATTGGGCCCTTTGAGATCGTGCATTGGGTTGGTGAGGTTTCCTATTCTCTTGCTCTACCCCCACAGTCGGAGAGGGTGCATGACGTCATCCACGTGTCGCAACTAAGGAAATATGTTCATGAATCCATGCACGTTATCTACTGTGTAGAGATGTACATTGAGGATAGAGCCACCTTTGCGGAGCACCCAGTGGCGATTGAGGGCCGGCTAGAGCGAACACTACGAGGACAAACCATTCTTTGGTACATGTGTTGTGGTAGAACAGAAGGGTGCAGGAGAGCACCTGGGAATAGAAGAGCCAGATGCGGGCTCAATATCTCGACTTTTTTTTTGTAGTTTTGTTTTTCGGGGACAAATAACATGAAGGTTGGAATGGTGTAAGAACCCGATTTTTGAGCCTCTAAGACTTTGAAATTTTCTTTACGTTATTCCAGAGCAGGGCGTTTAGAAGGCGTGTGATCCCGAGCCCCGGTGTGTCCGGAATTAAATTTTAAGTGCGTTCACACTATACATGCGAAATAAAAAGAATAAATCCTAAACAGTTTCTCGGATGGAAAAAATGAGGGCACTGTTGAGTCTGGAGTGTGCCGTTTACCCTAAGAGAGTTGTACCTTTCACGGGCATGACCCTTCTATGGAAAACACCACCAGGGTCATTTTCGCAATTTAGAGGCCTCCGACATGAACTTTACAACTTCTGAATGTAGTCTTGGATTAAAATTAAAAGACCGCAATTTCTCTTAGAACATGGATTTTACCCTATAGGTGGCTCAACCCTGATCCCACCGAAGGTTCGGGTACAGGGCCTTCTGGTGTGTGTTTAAGTGTTTCTCTACATAAACACGTATCCCCCAATTCTTTCAGCCTTGGTTTTTCTTATCCTCCGTGGCGGAAGATCTCCCTAAAAAATGGGAGCAACCTCCATCAAGCTTCCCCTCCTCTCTGGCAAGGCGGTGGCGGCTCCGACAGACCGTTCGTGAAGCTACGGGCTACGCCCTGCGATGTAGGAGTTTGTGTTTTCATTTTTAAATTACGCCCTGTGTTTTCATTTTTCTGTATAAATGCAGTCAAATCGCTGATTGAATACAATATATTCCTTGGGTTTGATCCGATCTTTCCAACGCTCTTTTCAAATCATAAATCCTAGTCACGGGGCGTCCTAAGGAGCCCCTGGAAGTTTTCCGGCCGAATTTTAGGTTTCCCAACAGTTCCAGTGTTTCTGGAGGCTCTGTGTGGCGGTCCGGCAGGTGATGATGGTGTCACGGTGGCTCCCATGCAGAGGCATGGTAGTTCCCATGTAGTGGCACCACGACTCCCAGGTGGCGGCATGGCGGGCGTCGACGACGGAACGACATGGCAGGAGGAGGCTGCCAGTGCGGGGCTCGAAGGGGGGTTGCGTCATGTGACCCCACACGGGAGACCGAGACCCACCTTCAGCGGGCCTCCACGCTGGTCACCGACTGGCCAAGACGGCCAGTCAGTGCGGGTGGACCACGGGGTAGCGGTCTGGCCACATGGAAGGGCCGCGGGCCATTGCAGGCCGGGTGGACCGGCTGGACCGGCCCGGTCCAGCCCTAAGGGGTTAGCCCCCTTGTCTTCGGACACCCGTAACTTTTACTACGAGTGTTGGTTTTGTGTTCCTTCTATGGAAGCACGATCCATGGATCGATTCAATGTGTTTGAGATGGATTCAGGATTTTATTTTATTTATTCCCGAGATAGGGGGTCTCTGTGGCGCGACACACCTGTTATGTATTGTTTAGTGCCTCACCGGGATTCCTCTTTCGGATGGTGTGAAGGAATCCAGAATCTGTTTTAGGCACTGTTAGTGGCATTGTAACCCTAGCGTCGAGATGATTTTGTCCAAGGTGGTTTCAAGCGTTGAAGGGGGAGTTGAGTCGTGGGCCCCATGTGCCGTCTTTTAAGCTGTGAGTATCTTTTTGTGACTTTTTCCTCAGTCGTCCGTTTGGGGAAAATAAATAGTCATTTTGGCATGTTTTTACGGGAGAATCACGATGCTGATGTTTTCCCGACCCTTTTCATGTCCGAGGTGTGGGCCCCACAAGATTCCATATGGGCACAAAGAGGGGTTGAATAAATTTTTCATTAGGAGTCTATTTCTAGAGAGTAAGTAGTCTATCTCGCGTGTTTTTTCCGTGAGGATTACAACGGTGTAATCTGTTTGGGAGTGCAAAGCTTCTTTCGAGTTCTCATTAAATGTGGAAACATGAAAGGGCATTGGTGGGAGGTTCTTTTGATGAACTATGATCCAACTCATGGTAGCGATGTTAGTGACACCCAGAGATGGTTTGGGGAAGTGGAGAGTTATTAGACCATTTAAGGGTTTACCCTCCAGCGGGGCTAGGGAGTGGGTTACCCACCAGCATATCAGGTTTTACCCTCTAGCGAGGCTGGGAAATAGGTTACCCATTGACCATATGGTTTACCCTCCAGTAGGGCTAGGCTGTGGGATACCCATTGACTTTAGGGTTTACCCTCCAGCGGGGCTGGGCAGTGGGTTTCCCAACAACCTTTTATGTTTTACCCTCTAGCAGGGCTGGGCAGTGGGTCACTCGATTTCCTTTTGGGGTTTTCCCTCTAGTTGGGCTGGGCAGTGGGTTACCTAAAGACTTCTTTCAGACTTATCCCTTTCTATGAGGCTACACAATTACTTTCCTCCGTGATTACCGATTGGGTCTTTTGGTGGTACAGTTTAGTGATGAGTCAGCTTTGACGTGCGGGACTGTTGGGCATTAGTGATGGCTACCCTTAGAACTGTTGGTGACTTTTCTAAAGTTGGGATTGGAGATGGAGATCCCCTTAAGCACTCGTTTGGTTTTCTTATTGAGAATATATATATATATATACACCCTACTTTCATCCCCATTCTTTGGATTCAGTTACTATCCTTCTAGGAGGGGCAAAGACACGTGGGGTATGCCATGTGCTCTCTATGTCTAGCTCCTCTTGGTTGGATGAGCCTAATTCCTTCCTATTGTTGGGTTGAGTTGCACTCTATTTTACTGTACTCTTTCACTTTTCTTTGTTCTGTCAAGAGCTCACTATTTTAGTACCTCCATTGTTTCTCCCTTGAGGTTTTGGGGTATCCTACTATGTATTTTTATACTCACCCCTGCTTGGGTTTTTCCCGCACTTGGTGAGCCCTTGCAGATGACAGACAGGTTGATTGAGACAACAAAGGAGCTTAGAGGATACAGGAGCTTCGGCTACGTTCAGTGGTCATAGTCAGACCTTCAAGTGTGAGACTCACCAGCTGTTTACTTTTTTTACCTGTTGTCGGGTTGTTACACCTTTCGGGTTGGGCACGTCTTTTTCCCTTTTTCTACTCACTAATCTTGTCAGTAATTCTTAGCACCTACTTTGTCTTTTTAGAAGTTGATGCATGATAGTGGTTGGTTTATAGTTTATTTTACTTTAGTATTCTTTTGACTCGACACTTCTTCATTGAGTGGGATGTGTGTGTGTACAGGTACTAATGAAAATACCTCCCCGAGATTGTTACGCCTTTGGTGCTTGTCACAATCCCCTAGCATATTGAGGTGGGTTGGGGTAGTTGCGGCTCGAGACTGGTGGGGTCAGGTTGTGATAGTAATGTCATGGTACATAGATCCTTAATCTTGAACATTTACCATTTAGACTATAAATGGGTTCTGAAAAGTTTTCGAATGGGTTTTCACATTTTTTGAACAATGGATTCTAGAAAATAATGTTCCAAGTCAATAACTATGGTTGGAAAAAATGTGCACACTAACTATGGTATATTTATTGAATTTTATATTTCATTTCATAAAATTACACTATAAATAAAATGTTTTATTTCTTCATCTTAATTCATTCACAATGCCTCTCAGAGTCTCTCCACCAACAAACTATCATGATTTCTTCATATCAATGTCATTTCAAAAAACAATTACTCATCCAATTCGTTGATATTCTTCAATTAAGTGGTTCTCATCACTTATCATCATCTCTAACTTCAATTATAGATCAATTTTCTATTCTATTATGAACCTGGGGGAATATGACTTCATTCAATTGAGTTATATGCTATTTTTATACATATAGATTCTAGACACCATGATAGTGTTTTTACATTCCCCTTATAGTGGTATTATATCATCTATTAAAAAATTCAACTACCCATTGTAGGTTGTTCTATGTGTTCACCTTTATATAATGAGACATAAAAAATAGATATTTTAATTTATATTTTTAATAAAATTAAAGATAATTTAATGTATATGTGGATTTGATTACATTTATAGGTATCCCTTTTTTGATTTAAAGTGATGGCATAAAATATGACACCTAAATGATATTTTCATATTGCTGATTTATAAGGAATAAATTATTTTTTTGATGGAATGAATGTTTTTTTAATATATATATTTTAGTAGAAATTTTTCTCCAACAGTTATCAGATATATATTCACATGGATTTATAAATGTTTATAGGTAAATAAATTCATGTGAAAGGTATTTTATAACATGTCTATAGATGTTATTATGTTTATCACAATTTATTTTAGGGATTTAATTTTCATAATGTTGTTTACTTATATTAAATAATTTAATGAAATGTTTAATGGATAATAAATAAAGGATAATTTAATTTCAATATTTTTAATGACTTGATATTTATGATTTAGTGAGCTTGGGTTAATTGGAATAACCTTATGGTGGATAATGTGTTTAATATATTGGAATCTGCTTTAATGGTGTATTTTATTATATTTATATAACTATATGATCAATCACATTAGGAAAATATATCTTTGTTTGAATAATTATAGACCATAACAGATATAATAATGTGTTATGGTCTATTATAGTTATTTTTAGATTGAATTGGAATGGAATCCTATTTTAATTGATTTATATTAATGTCATTGAAAATTACGTGGTGGTAATAATGGGATAATTATCATTATTTGGTGTTAACATAATATTTATTGGGGATGTGTGGTTTGGATCATAGTTAAACTCTATGAAAAAGTTAATTTTTAGGTATAAATTAGGGATATAATACTTTCATGATAATTTTAAATGTTAGTTATCCATTTTTTCTAGTCGTGAATCCTCATTTAATTTGTGTCGTTGATTATTTGTAAACCCCCAATTCCTAGATATTATATAGGTTGATTTGGTAAAATTTATATATTTTAAAATGATATCGACACCCTTATATGGGGTCTTTACCTTAAGAGGGTACATTTTTCTCAATTTAGAAATGGGCTATATGGTTAATATTTGATGTATGGTTGATTTCATAGGGATGAGATTCTGGATTTTTTGACATTTATATTAGAGGACTTCTATTATATAGAAAATTTTTAGATGATATTTGGTTATGTGTTTTATAGTTATTTATCAATAACTATGTTATTTATATTATTGATGAGTGAGTTATCATGAGTTTTGTCTGTAGGTGAGAGTATATAAGGTGATTTGAAATTGAATATATCCTGATTTATTGTTAAGATAAATTTCTCGACGAGAGTTATTAGAATTTATTAGGGATTTATAATTAGGATATTATAGATATCCTGATGAAAAATATTTCATTATGATATCTAGTATATTATAATATAAGTTAATGATTGATTTCAAATTAAATGGTATAATCCTTATATGATATGCCTATTTGAATTTGGATCAGAAAATTTGTGCAAGCCTCATATAACTTAGTGGATTTTCTATATTTTGATCCATAATGTAATGATTTGTTTATGAATTGTGTCACCTTGGATAATATAAGTGCGAGGATGTAATATTTATACGGTGAATTGGTCGTTATTTATTTTATTAGAAATGGTTCATTGTGGTTTTGAAAATATGAGATGATATGGAATTGATAAAATGGTATTACTTTTTATTAGGGATCTAGGGTCATTCCACAGTAGACATTGAGAGATGATACAAAATGCACACAATGTGTTTGGATATTACTCAGTTTTGATTATTATTTTCAAAACTATGATTTTGGTTATATATATATGGATCTATTATTCTTTATTCTCGATCGAGTGATCAAAAATAGTTGATATCATGTTAAATAGTTATTATAATATTTAAATTAGATTACTTATTGATTGGACAATGATTAAATTTATATCTATATGAATGGTATTATGTTTTAGTTATTCATTTTTATTGCCTTTATTTTCACAGTTATCTTATTGCAGATATTATTTTTATTATCATATTATTTTTTGTGGTGGGATTAATATCACCAGTCAGGGGAATGAGACTTGTATCAATAATTATTACTTTCATATAGGGGGTTTGGGGAACAAATAGGTAACCTATAATGTCATCTTCTCACTCCCCTCTCATATATATAGTATGTTTATTTGTTTTATATTTAATACATCTTTGTATTTTAGTTGGTTTGGTAATGACTAAAGGATATAAGTTTTGGATTATGAAAAGCAGAATCGTGGAGGTCAAAATTTTGGATGGTGGAGGTTGATCCTATTGGATTGGAGATAATTATATTATTTTTTACATTTTCTTGATGTATGTAATAGTGAATAATTTTTTAAACTTTTGTTTTTATATATAATTATTTTTTATTAATCTATCAGTATAAATTACATATATGAAATTTCATATAAATTCTGTGTGTTTGTACATTAATTGAATCATCCCATAAACTATATGCATTAGACCTCATAGTTTACTAGAAACATAGAAAATATAGGTATCCAATATTTAATTATGTTATGTATCCATATAAACATTAATAATTCTATATATCATGTTTATAAATGGTATCACATTTATTTTAGGTTATGAGATGAGTTATTTAATTATTTGTATAGGTTATTAATACTTGGATAGTATGTTACATAAGTTTTTGGAAATATTTTAAATCATTTATATCTAATATAAGAAGTAATAACACAAAATTTTATTCGAATTATAGGTTGAGTGAGGTATTGGTATTAAAATTGCAGTCATATGGGTAAAGAACAACTCAAGAATTGAGTAAAATAACTAGAAATGATAAAATTTCCCTTTATTCTTCCATCATTATAGTTGACATGTATTTGGATATATGAAATGTAAATTTTATTATTTGAACTATTTTTAATACATTAGGAAATTATTTTATTCATTTTAAAAAAATTATTTTTTTAAAATTATATATGACGAAAATATTGACATGTCTGTTTATTAGGTAATAGATTATAAGGCTGATGATTTTGAAAATTTTTAATATTCAACATGTTTTGATTTTATATATTTTTTAAAATTATTTTCAAAATATATTTTAATTTCAAAATTTCAATCAATATTTTTTTTATTAGTATAGAGTTTTAAAAATACTATGGTAGAGTTATTTTGCACAAAACCCTTTGGATTAAAAATAGTAAAATATATCAATATTTTCATAATGTGTATGTGTTTTGGAATAATATAAAAAAAAATTATGAATGGTATAATATGATATTTGGTTTCTATTTTTGGGCATTGGGTCAACACATTCATTTTCTAAACCATAGGGACTTTGCGCCGTCAAACTATAATGGGCATTTGAGACACTTCACCTTTGGGTAATGTAAGGGTTACCTAGAAACCTGGTTAATATAGAGCTTTCAGTACATTATAAAATGATTCTTAACCCCAAAATATTAAGAAAGTATTTTAGTAATGAAATCTATTGAATTAAAATATTTCATTTTGATTGGGGATTTGTAGAATAATTATTAAAAAATATTTTCTTATGAGGTGACCAAACATTTTTTGGATGGATATTTATTAATGTGTAAATAAAAATAATGAAACTAGGTCTATAATATGTGATAGTTGGTGTCTAGTTCATCATTCCATGATTTAAAATAAATATTGGATCTTAAATTATGTGAATTTAATAATGGGAAGCCATGTGCATTGTTTGAAACTAATGATTGTGGATGGATAATATCAAATTCGATAGAACATTAACCAATAGTGATTAGTTTAAGATTGTTTCACTAATGAAATAAATGTAACTCTTATAGAGAGATATCAGTTTTGAATTTCATTATGGGTAGAAATGCTTAGTTGATTGAAAATTTTTCTTTAGTTTATTCTATAATAGCACATTTTTTTAAAATTAATTAAATAGTTATAATATAGAAGAAATTTGGGTATATTTTTTATGATGGACTATAAATGGAATTTATAGATATTTGAATAAGGATAGTCATTTAGATATTATTAAAATGTCCCTTAAATTAATAATTTATTAGTGATAATATTTGTAGTATTTTTAAGAGAAGAAATAATATAAAACATGTGTTATCAGGATAATTTTTTTATCTTAAAAATTTTATATCTATTCACATTAATAATTCCACTCAACAAAGGTCATAGATGGTTCATAGGAATATTCATGGAATGTTAAAACTATTGCGGTTTGAAAATAACATTCAATGAAATACCATGAAGCCTCAATTGATGTTTAATGAATATTAAAGAAGTAAATGTAGTTGGGTGCCATCCTACACAAATACATCTACACACTACCACATGTCTATGTGTGCACCTTACATAACATTTGTACATGTTTCATACCACTCCTCTATATGCATACTGAATCGGGTCCTTTACCAACTGATTTTCTGGGGATTTTTCCATGTTCCCTACTGAAGCCTAGTATGAATGCACTATTTTTTTATATAGAAAATCCCCATGAATTTTTCCTACTTCAGCAGTATATAGACCACTATGATAGTTTTCACACATATTCAACTATCACTACTACACATCCAGAGTAGTTGACTCAACATGATGGGATCCAAGACTCCCATATATATATATATATACCCTTAGCCTCCAAAATCAACCCAAATAGAGACTCTATAAATATATTCTCACCAATATATAATCTACATGCCCAAATAATTCCATGAACTCCCAAAATTGATATAAAAATAAAAATACAATGTAATTGGGGTATAAAATATGAATACTTGACACATATAATGGTTTTATACAAGGACCCTTTATAAAATAACAATTCCCCCAAATCTACATATATACAGTGGTGAATGACCCTTCTAATTGAGATCATATGACATGATTTGTCAAATATCATTTGTCCCTAGCCTCTCCAATTTTCACAATCTATTCTTACCACTTGAGGGATAATTTGGGTGCCTCTATGATCAGGTCACATACCTAAGTGAAACTTCATCCATTAATCCTAGGGTGCATATAGAATTTATTAGCACCCATTTAACTAAGTAAACCTTCTATGAATCCCACTGATCCAAAGTATGAATCATAGTTTTTATATATACATGAATGGGACATTTCCTATATTCATGTGGCCCTTATGATCATGTATTCCACTGATAATGGAAATCTCTCATTACATACAAGATCTCCACCTGGTTGTCCTCTCCATTCATGGATCCTGGAAGTCTATATAATTACATACTATTTGGATTATTTGGTTACCTTGTCTCAAGGATTCTAGAAGAATACCTTCTAGGACATGCTTTCAATCTTGGATACTTTTTTCTAACTCTTATCATTTAATTATATATTTATCCTCAGTTTACATATCAACCAATGGGCCATATATACTAATGGGATACCATTCTTGTGATGTTCTACCATATAATCACTTAAATAATATTTTAGGATATTCCAAAAATGTATTGACATGTTCTAGTATTAGACTAATCCATCGAATGAGCATATGTATTAGTGGTCATATTAAAATTACCTTAAAATATAAAATACGATCATCCTCAAAAAACATCCCAGAAAGGTAAAACTAAAGTACGTAAATGCATAATCTCAAAAAGAACAACTAATGGTCTTGGATTTAGGAAATTAATTATAATACCAATTTTCATGGATGCATGATATTAAAATGTAAAACTATGGTCATACATACATGACCCTAAAAACCAAAACATTGACAATCATAACATGGTCTTGAAAGGTATTTTTTTCCTTAATGTATATCTCTAAAATACTTTTGTTATTTATTTTCATCATATATATACATTGTAATGCACATAATTCCCATCCCAGTTGGGGAGGACTCTTTATGTGCATCCAGATGACCTAGGATCAAATACAAGTACAGGATAATTTCCAGGTGGTACTATAGCAGTACTATAACAGGAACTGTGAATAACTATAGTAGGTGAGGTAGTGGGAACTGTAGTAGGAATTGTTCGGAACTATACCAGCTGGGAATATTCCACCGTTTTGGCCTCTGGGCCACTGATCTAGTCCCCGAGTCCATTAAGACATTCGAGCCACCCATGCCTTTTGGTCAGTAAGGCATTCATGCCACCTGAAGGACTTCAGGAAACCTTAATTGCCGATGAAAACCAGACAACCTACAAAGAACAAGCATCAGAAAGAGGAGGAGCATGGATATTTCACCAGTGCAGTAGCTAAACAGATTGAAAGACTGGGAGGGTATGTCACCTTCCATCGGGACAAGCCTGTGAATGCACGGGAAAGCCTAGCTGAATAGCCATGCAACGTTAGATAACTGATTTCATCATGAAGATGATGGGGAGGAGTAGTTCCAAGTTGGTATTCTTGGTTGAACATAATGTTTGAATACTATGGGAAATGAATTCCTCTACGGCATATGGGCCTTGTAATACATATGCCTACAGGCCTTGAAAGGGTTCCACCTCACCCCCTAAAAGATGGATTATAAAAAATCAATAAAAAAGTGAAGGCCTTCAGGCCATTGGAGTAATCCCTTATTATATGATATATACATATACCCAAATATATTTTTCTTCCAAGGATAGTTATTAATCACATAGATCAATATTATATTGTGTTAATCTGTTATTTAATTAAAAATCTACATCAAATGCAATATAATTTAAATCCCATCTGTATTGATCATTCAAATTGATTATTTTCAAATAATAATTATTATAAAAGGGTTGATAATGTTGTTTCTAGAAAAGAATTTTGAAACATAAATAAATATATAATAGATTACCATATAAGATAACCAGTGCATCTATGGAATGAGTCGACCACCCATCCTACAATTTTTATGTGTATTTATCTCATGAAAATAGGAAAACATGCCTTATGAATAAAATCAATAAAATAAAATTTGTGGAATCGATGTGAAATCCTTTTCAAAAGAATGATGTAATCAACAAGTAAAATGTTTTTATGATAATATTGTATTGGTTTTTCTATTTTCACTCTTAAAAGATCCAAATCAAATCTACAACTAACATATTATAGTGAATCAATCTCCCCATACATCATGGGGGAAGTCACATACTAAAATGGATTTTAATTAACCACCAAACAGTCGCAAACCAAAACTATTTTGTGAATAATATTATGTACTCCCCAAATCAAAGTAAATTTTGAATTTTTCTAACAACCAGTATATGAAATTTTAGTAAGATAATTTAATGGGGGAATAGTTCCTTTACAATTGAATAATCCAAACAATATAGATGGGATATGAAAATATAGAGGGCCTATGTTCTTAGTGAAGGCCACATTAATGGTAGGCATACATGGGGAATATATCCACCATAATGGAATTAAAACACTTTGGTATTCAATTAGAAAATAAATAAAATTTCCCCCTTCCTAAATTTTGTGAAGAAAAAGATGACATTTGCTATATCATAAAAAACTACCCTTGAACCCACAAGGAGGGAACTTGTGAAACATTTTCATTATCATCACTATATAACCCCGAACACCTATGAAACTGCTAATGGATGTGTACCATAACCTATCATTAAAACAACAAGATACCAAAATAGAAATCATTTGGGGAAACTAACCAATGATTCTCAAGAGAAATTCCACAGGAAATTCATTTCTTCCATCCCTACAACAAATCAAATGTTTCTGATAGTATCAAAGGGGTGATTTAATGTAACTATGTGCAAGAATAATATGTATACATGGTCAATAATGGGGATTAAAAAAATTATTCCCAACATTTTAAGGATAATAACCTACATTTTAAATTTAAAGCCCCTAGGGATATATCAAGTAGTTTTGGAGTTCCTCCCCATTAAACTCTTCAACAAGGTCCTTCTTGTGTGATCATGAAGATTAAATATGGACCCCCTATATAAATTAACATGAATAAAAACCATATCTATCATATAATGGTAATTTAAACCCAATAAGTGATAGATACACTAAAAAATGTACATATAATTGAGGTTTTCAACACAAAAAACAATAAGATCAACCATAGGGGTCCTCCCCATTGTAATACACAAACAAGTGAAATTGGAGGTCCTTAATAGAGTACTCTTATGTAGTTCCTTAGTATATAAACTTGAATATTATCTAGGTATTTACTTACAATGGGGAAATTAAATCCAATATTCATAGATATCTCGCAAAAGGTGTCAATTCTATAGGTCCTACCCATAATAAAACACAGAACTAACAAGGTAGTTCACTATTTTCTAATAATAAAATAAGAAGAATTCATTAAAGAACACAATATAGTTCCCCACTTGAATGTCCTACCGCTAACTAAAATATATGAAATATTTGGTTTTTATCTTGTTAATGATCATTAAAAATACATCACCAAATGTCTTCCCCATGTCATATCACAACACAACCAACGGGGAACAACCTGGCTAGAGAAAACCCAAGTGTGACACCCTAAGCCTACCCCCAAAAATAAATGGACATGAGAATAATTCTCCATTGTCCTGTTTACACTAGAGTGGATATAGCCTATATTACCTATACACAAGAACAAAACTCCTAGAAAAAAAAAATAATGTTGAAAGAATGAAACAAATAATACCAAATAAGAATGCATAAAACTAATCCCACATCAGATTATGACACATGTATGAGGATGAAAAAGTTCCAAATAAAAGGCAACCAAAACTAAAAAAGAGTACTACCTACTAGTAAAATGGGACACTATTTTCAAGATACAACACATGGAATACATATTTATCTATCTAAAAAATATTCTCCAACTTTTCCTAGTCCACCTAAGAACTTATAAAAATTTATTCCATCCACATAAGACAGAAAAAAATATGGTCATATCACCTATATCGTTGAGTATAAGCATTACCCATATGGCATCCCAAAATCACCAATCATAAATAATCAAGATATTTGGCACAAAAAGGATGATAGAAACCTAGATATATACAAAATAGGCCCCATGTATCAATTAATTGTCACAAACTCACGGTGAGCCTCACATTCAGCTCATGGATTAATAGTAATGCTCATATGAAGGAAGTCACACCTCATGTATTGTAATAACATATGGTTCTAGATAGATTCTTCATACTCATAGGTCATTTCTATGAATAATAACATTATGATATTTAGAAGATGACGATGACTATATAGTTAATAAACCCCATGGATAATCGGGGATACCTAAAACTACCTAGTGTATTTTTCTAGGATAGAGATATTATTTCCTAGAAGGGTGTATTGAGATACATGACTAGACTTTGGTAAAAAAATAGAGGATCCCACCCTAGGAGATAGAGAGGGATATATGATTCAATTCAAAACTAACATATAGATGAGATCAATCATTATATTCTAAGAATGGGATTCCTCTCTATACACTCATATGGATTGACCAAGGGAATGAGTTATACTATTACCATTCAAGACCGATGAGACTGTAACCTTCATATATCCCTTGTAGGAGTACATGACGAGTATGGGAAAGGAACTGTGTGTCCAATATTGACTTAATATTAACTAGTACGTGACTATTCACATTACCTAAAGTCTTTTCCCATGTACCCTAGTCATTACAATGTGTTCTAGTTGTTCCCATGTATAATGGTAGTTTATATGTAGGATTTTAATTTCCATCAATAATGGCCTTGTTTGTACCCACTAGTAGGGCATGTTCCAATGTACCCCGGGGGTACACACCTAGTCTCTGACCAAAGGCCACACAACATTTGAACATTCACAATGTGGGTGGTTGTTTTCCCTATATATACAACATATGTGTTTTAAGAGGGGCTCCAGAAATTGTTTGTTTATCCAAACTAGGAATCATGTAAATCATTTTTTCACTAACAGTCAATATTAGTCATTGTTTCTCACACACATCAACTCTACCTTCAAGTACACCTAAATTCACACCCATAAAACATGGATCCTAGGTTATCCATGAATAAAAAATAGTTGGGGTCTAGATTATGGCCACTCATCTATCCGGAAAACAACTCTCGTTGCATCAAACCTCTACGATGTTGAATCAAGAATGGAAGCCCTCAATCTGTTCTTCAATCTTCAACCATCATAATTTGACAATGACCATTCCATAAATCCACAATTTAAACCTATTAATGCTATTATTTGTGAAAACATATCATTTTTACAATGATCTATTTTCAATTATTAGTATACCATCTATCCAATTTATCATCGATAATGATAACTCAAGTAATGATATAAGAAAATCACTAAATAGAATTGTGAGAAATTGATGTCACTCACTGTTCAAGGTTTCCCTGATTAATTGATAGTAAAAATTATCATCATTTAGTAATAGTCAAGTTTCAAAAAACTTTTTATCAATTAAATTCTGGTAATAATATGATCAAATGAAAAACCTTCATCAATCCATGATTTAATTTTCTAATTCTATTATTTAATGTTTGACATTGGAGAAGTAATTATTAGGACTAATCATGAAAAATAAATTTTCTACCACAATAATGGATCATTTAGTGATGATGATGGATTATTTTTCATTTTTCTTGATAAGATCCATTAACATAGTTGACAAAGATATCTCCTATTTGAACTATTCCTGAATCCATAATCACATTGTAACTTCCAATTGACTGCACCATATCCCTCCAAAAAATATAGTGTTATTTAGGTACCCTAATTTTTTTCCACAACCAGTTTTAAATAAATGCATAACTAGGTCACTAAAAATAATAAAAATATAAATAATTTATTAATTTATTTTTAAAATATTACACCCATGAAATCTCCTAAAACAATCACACAACATGAATAATGTTTATGACCCCCCTATGGTAAAATTCAGATTATGTATTTAATAGAGGTCTTATATATTCCATCAAAAACACCATTTATAAGATATTCAATTGTTTCCTAAAAGCAGTGTTTTCCTGATATAAAATATTGAATATTTTAGTTATATTCACAGTGAGGAATCATGGGCCTTAGAATCCGGTGAAAACCATATGGATAACTAAGAAAATTAAAACACTTCAATGTTGTAAAAAGAGAAAATAATTCCATTGATTTCATTCCACTTACAAGAGTATAATCCCAAAAATAAAAACCAACTCAAAAAGATGAGGGAACTAAGATCCAATATAGTTCATCCAATCCCAAGATATCTCTGAGTTATTATTATGGTATCATCAAAAGTGAAACAATCATATCACTCTCCCATAAAGTATAATATCGTATTTATCCTCAATCTCTATTTCGTATTCTCTAAATTTGTCTCCATCATTGATTTCATTTATTCCCCAATCGATATCATGTGATGGGTCATGCACAAACCTCCTCAGCTACACCACATAAAAGAAATTTTGTACCCAGTCTAAATGTGGTGTTGGGATATGTGTTATTCCACCCTTCTAACCATATATAATATCTAGAAATGGGGAAATTATCTCATAGATAACATCCCATCCTAGTAAAACATATGAAATACTTTTCACCGTGTTACCTTTGGAAATAATTGGTATCCCTCATTAGAAACCAAATACTTCTTCCAAAAGTCCAAAAAAGTCTTTTGATGGCTCATGGTATCCCTAGCCCACTATGGATGGTGTAGACATTCCCTATTGTCACTCCTACCATCTATAATCCAATGAGTGATGACTCTGTTGGATTATTCTAGAACAATGGTAACATGTGGGGTCTTTCTTATAGAGCCTCTAATTATGGTATACCGATGGTATGTTAGTAACTATTGTTATATGAAAACTACACAAAATTTACGTGATCATCCAACCTATAGACAATTTCCAATATATAAGCCATTAAAATGTTCTCTATAACATAAATGGTATACTTTGTCTAGTGATCTGTATGAGTGTGTAACATCATGATAAACTATAAAATTGTCCCAAAGGCTTCCTTTTATCCACTCCATAGATAATAAATGAATCATGTAATATTGATTCATAAAATTTTATAGGTAACCCCATGAATCAGACTCTATCAAACTGGTAAATGAGTCACAATCTCTCCACTAAACTCTACGATATGATTACTTGGAAGTTGGTCGAAAATATCTTTCATTATATAATCACATTGAAAATAGCATTTCATCTATATAATTATATTATATAAATCATAAATTCAATAGATATAATATAAAATTTACAATGGTCCACCACAAGGGGTTTTTCCAACTCCACTAAAAGATAGTGCCCTACATTCACCTATTTGAAATTTTGGCATCAGGAGATAAACTTTTCCACACAACTTTTCATTCCTACCCACTGAAACCAACAATAAGAGCCCATGAAAATATTTTCCACTCCTAGAATTAATACAAGGGGGTATATTAAATTCTTTCATTAAATACCCTCATTGTGTTATTAGTACCATCTTCCATCATTGGAAAGGCTTGACATATTATACACCTTCATAAAATCCATCAAGAGTGGGTCGAGTATATATTTTTTAGGTAAGGTATCAAAATATATATCTCCAAGATGAACCATCCTAATTAACTAAATAAGAGGATGTGTAAAAACCATCAATGAAAGGAAATATACACCATAATTTTCCACTAAGGACAACTCAAATGGAGATAACATCATTGATGCCTCACTCAAAAACTAAAAGGAAGATCTCGTAATGATAATAACATACACCATGTTCTCTTATCAGTGTGTGTAGAATATCTCAATTTGATAATCCTATAAAATATATAACCATAAAAACTATCTCAAATCATGATATTTTAATGAAAATGATATGCCATGGCATATATTGGTCAAAATAGTTGATAAATAACTCTCTCATATTGCAGTATCACAACATATTTATGAAAAAGGCCACTGCTGCCTATTCTATATCATGGGTCATATGGTTGACATATTGAAACCATATAAATCGGGATATATAAGAAATATCCTTCTACATTTTCATGACAAGAAATCCAATCGCTTTTTAGGAGTCATTACAGAACTCCACATACTCAACACCCACCTATTGAAGTCTTGAGATGGGGAAGTTTATCAAACTCATCCACAACACCAAGAAAAGATGGCAGGAATTTATCTACCCACATGAATGGATTCCCAATTTAGGAAAAGGATATCAGGTATACCAAAATCTTGGAGAGATTAGGAATGAATCTATGATACTATCCTACCAACCAATGGATGATATGCACATCAATTACACTCTTGGGTCGATCCCAAGGTAGAACTACCCTATCCATTTTGGGGTCTTCTATTGCACCATCTTACGATATAACATAACCAAGTAACTGGATTTATTGAATGAAGAATTTATTATTTGTGAAACATCAATAAATATAGTTCTATCATAATATGTCCAAAACTATCTTATGCTATCTCACGTTCTTCTCCTCAAATGTCGAGTAACAAGGATTTCACAGATAACGACTACTATAAACTGGTCCTGGAAGGGTTGAAATTTCAATTATATAAGTATCATGACAAAAAGAGGAATTATTCATGATGAAGGTATCCACAGAGTACACATAGTTACTATAGTGACATCATAATTTTTTCACCTCTATATCCACCTTTAAAAGTCATAGCTAGTGATAGCCCAACCTGAGTTCAGTCATTGATAACCAACTCGACTTATTCAAATATACAAGGTGGTCATTAATTCATTGAATTTTATCATTATTTCTAATTGTCACCCTAATATGATGATGGTAATCCACACATAACATAATTCTCCCATCATCTTTGTTTGAGATCAACAGTATGGATTCCTAGGGAGCATAATGAGAATTAAAAAGACCCTCCTATACAAATTTTAAAATTTCAATCTTATCTCCAGAATCTCTATGGTGTTCATCCGAGAATATTGTTCGTATTGAGGTATTATATGGGTTCATTTGTATGAAAAAATTGAACTCTCAGTGGTGAAGCAATCCAAAATTAAACATAAGGAATACTTCTCCAAACATATCTTCAATTGTAGGATATAGAAAAATAATAAAATCTACTACCCAAAGGTTAATAATATCCAACCGAATAGTGATTGTTCATATCCATCTATATATGATCAAATGATAATCTACCAGTACATCTATCTCTTCAATACAGGAAAACCTCATCACATCAAACCGGATATAGCACATCCCCCTCTAAAAATATTCTATATGTGCATTAACTATAGATATGAAACCCATACCTAGAATGAAATTTTTAGGACTCATTACTAAAATGAAAAAATACAACATAAAGCACCCTCTTCCAATTGTCATGTCACAATATTGTAATATGTGTGTAAAAATTAAATATCCTCGTATACAAATATCTAAACATAAGGATCAAGCCAACAACTCTATGGGGATTTACTGATCTTGAACAAGGTATGTTCCACTAAATTAGTGTCTTGAGTCTATGTTTCATCAATACGTTAGAAAAATATTAAAAGATACATATCGTGCCTCCAATAATCCTTAGACCCTCTAGGTTATAATCCTCTACATCATAAAATTACACTTATTTTTGACCACTAGTTCATAGAGCCAGTTGTGGACCACCCATCTGAGTGGTTTCAATAGTTCCAATTCATAGCCACCTCTCAGTTCTGTCCTTGATTTTATAGAATATATTCCAACCTATGGATATCCCTTGTCTCATAAATCTCTCTATCTAGGTGCTTTATCGACAATATCCCTTTCCACTACACCAAAATTTTGATAGTCCCTAGAAACAGTTCCTCACACATCACAAGTGTAGAATTTGCTATCCCTTATTAAACAAAAACCATTTTGATAACACAAAAATAAGGACCCATTGTCCTTAGACTATCTCCATTAACACAATTCATTCCAAGACCCATTGTTTTGTCATTGGATACCAAATCCCAAAGTCTCATATTTAAGGATCCCAATTCCATCAATGATTTTAAATGAATTCTTAATTAGAATGATCTCCTCCACCAATGAACACTAAACCACCTCCTATATAATATATCAAGACCCACACTCCTGGAAGGGGGGAAAATGTGAACATTAAATTCTTGGATATGATACAAATAATAGAGAATCATTTTTAATATCTTATCCATAATTCAAAATAAAAAATAATAAGGAAATAATGGATCAATTGCATACCCAAAGAACATTTTGGATTATTTTGTTTAATAATTAAGAAAATCCTATAAAAACATGGGTTTACAAACAAGAGATTTTAAATGATCTACATTATCCCAACTATACCTATCTTTTTATAATATATTTAGTTCCTTCAAAATATAAAATAATATTCATTACATTTGAAAACATTCTAAATAGAAATTATTTAGTATCATTATTCATAACCTTAGAAATTGAAACATAAGAAAACTGATCTCATATACTCGGTAAGGGTAAGAATAAAACATATTAATCGATGATCAGATAAAAGAATAATATAATCTTAAGGGTATAATATCATAACCATAACATAAAAATTTCATACACAATTAGATTAACATCATAAACACGAGTTCTGGAATAAAAAATTAACATTTAAAATGTCAGGAATCATTATAATGGGAAATCATCATAACTCAATTAGGAACCATAATTTAATTTCATAAATGTGTTTGGGTTGAAACATCATTATAATAAAGCCTATTTTATAAGTCAAGGCTAACAAATATAACAATCTGATCTCGTATCGACACATATTTCCTATAGTTGATCAAGAACATCAACTTGTTTCCTATAATATATCAAGCACATTGAATTGTTTTTCCATAACATATGAACCACATCAACATGTTTCCAATAATAGATTAAGAACACAAAATGTTTCCCCATAATTCTCCCATGAGATATAATAAAATGCACATGGAAATGGAGGGAGATATATTCCCTACCCATCACATAATAAAAACCATACATATGTGTTCCCCAATATCATAAAACTTTCATCATATCAGTTCTCAAGAGAAATAACGGGTTTCATAAATATTTCATTCTATCATAACCCAAAGAAATGGTGTTCATAATAAGTATTCTTCCAAATCATAATCCATTAAAAAATAAAGAATAAGGGATATATAAATGGTTAATAAAACTTAGCATATTATAGGTATCATCAAGGAATATTTTTATTGTTGAATATTGATACCCTTAAAATATCATTTAAACATTGTTACTGAAAATACGACTTCAATTCTTTTAAAAAAAATGAAAATCTAAAAACTATGACTATAAGAAAAAACATTTTAATTAAAAACAACCGTTTACAGTTTTAATGATATCTTCAATTCATTTAGGTTTCATCATGATGTTGGAAAATTTTCTTCAAAACGTGTAATTTAATAACATTTCTTCTATATTTTTATAAAAAATTTAAAAAAGATCATTGTTTTAAAAATTACTAAAATATACAATCCTAACCATTGTGAAAACATAAATCTTGTATAAAAATTATTGGAAAAGACTATTTGATAATATTAAAATCCATTTTTGATACATTTTTATAATTCATTGGCAAGGAAAATAAATATTCACCATTAGAGACTTAAACCAAAAAATTCATGAATAATGATGAACATGTGAAATGAACTATTTCTAATTTGGAAAATTTTGAATCAGAATCAAAAAAAAAAAAATAACCTTGCATGGTCTTTTATATCTCATTATTTTCATAAGATAAATCATTAAATACATTTATGGGTATTATATACTTCACAAAAAAGTAATAAGTGGTGAATATGGAATGTTTCACACAAACATAAAAGTGAGATGAAAATACTTTAGCTCGATTCTAAATTATCACCTATTTTAATTATATCCTAAATAATTTAAATATTTTAGTTACTTAAATTCATAAGAGATGTTTACATGTTTATTAGTCCTTTTGTATCAGTTATTACATTGTTATACCTGTTACAAAATTTTTTATGTTCAAGTAGTATATTGTAGCTATATTTGGAACATAAGTCTAAAATGAAATTGATTGGTTGACTATGGTCGAATATGTCCTTTTTCATCATATTAGGAATAATAATCATATATTAATTTTTATTTTCATATGCAATTTATAAATTTAAATAGAACCACAACATATGGTTATAAAAATTGTATAATGTTACAGTCATAGTGATAGTAGGTTGTATGAAAATATGAGTATGGTTACATTTTTAAATGTTGATTATATAACTAGGGAAATTGTAATTTTATATTTATAGAATGATAAGTATTTTATATGTATCATTTTACTTCTTAATTGTGTCATCCATGGTATGTGGTTATGAAAAGCTAATCACAACTCTTCTTGGAGGTGGTAATTCAGATGTACGCATGAACGACGTTATGATTTTATAGTTCCTGAAATGGAAAGAATTTAAATTATATATAGACATTTTAGATTGATAAATATTACCTGAATATAATATATAAACATTAATTAAATTGTTATAACATTTCATGGAACATGGTAATGGAAAATAAATTACAACGCTTCGAGAGGTGGTAGTCTATTGTACAAAAGAATGATGTATTTATTCCATTTGAGGTAACATATTATTGATATTGGTTATGTGATTAAGATAATAACATCTCAAGAAAATATAATTTATTTTTTCATATTTTATAAATTTTAAATAATTTTTTACGGTTATGTAAGAAGAAATAAAACAGAGACGCTCGATTAAAAATGATACCTATTATATAAAAGACATCCTTTATTTATCAAGTTGATACAAATAAGTTTCATATTATACATAAACCAAGATCACTAGAATGATAATATCGATTATATAATGATATCTTTCTAGTATTTTCCAAAAAAAAATTAATGTGTGAGGTAATGAGAAGAATTGATTCCCATTTATAAGAGAGGGGCTGAATACTTCAAGAATTAATTCAAATATTAAATTAATATAAATTAATGAGCAATTACAAATTGTTCAAAATAAATTATTTATAGTATAGTTTGTGGATTGGTCTAAGAAATACCAAAAAGGAATTTTTGGACATTTATTTTTTTCATTTACCCTTGTAATTATTTTTAATCCCTCATAAACCCTTTTTAAACATACTGTGATAATAAAGTAATTTATATATTAAATGAAAATGTAGTTTATATAAATAGAAAAAATACTCTTAAGTTTTACATTTTTTAAATTATAAACCAAATAAATATCACTTCTGTAAATATAAAAATTTTAGGAATTCAATATCATTTTATAGAATATTATTTATTTCCAAATGACCATAATCTCAATTTTAGAACTATTCATTACATTGAAATTAATAATATCAGGATAGCACATATAATTTGGAAAAAAATAAATTTTATTATATCCCTAATATGTAATGGTAATTTATTAAATTCTTTTATTACATTACACATCACAAAATAGATTAAATTTATTAAAATAGTATCATTTATTTTATATTTCCATTACATAAATAATTACAACATTAGTATTATAAAATAATTTAAGATAGTAATGTCTTCGCAAAAATATTAAATATAAATACCATGATGAAGATAAATATTTTATATTTAAAAATGATAATTTTAGTTGAAAATATTCTTTGTATCTTCCTATAATACAGATATTATATTTATTAAAATCAAGATTGTGACATGTTTCACTTTTCAAAAAATAAAATTTTATAATGGTCATAATATCATTCAAATTGCCTTAAATTGAAATATGACAGAATATTAGACGACTATAGATGAAATAGAATCCTAAAATAAAATTATTTCAAATTTTTGGGGTCATTTTATAGTCATTATCATTATATTGTGAAAATTAACAACATGATTTATATTTTACCCTTGTGAAAAAAATTAGAAAGTATACTATTCAAATTAACACAAAATAATAGTGAAATATTTACCAAATTTGGAACTCCTCTTTCAAATTATTGAATCCTTTTTTTGAAATGCAAATCTCATATTTTCAATATTTTAACTTAATATTATATTGACAAAATGCATTGAAAACATATATTTTATAAAAAATAACTTTTCAAAATTTAAAAGATTTTAATTTTAAAATCATGTTTTAAATGAATTTAAACACCATTTTAGAAATAAATTAAATCCACAAAAATTAATAAAAATCCATCATATAATTTTATTCTTTAAATAATTTAATAGAAAAATATAGCTTTAAATAAAAATATGTATATTTAACATTCCATTGGATAAATCTATATTTATAGAAAATTCTAAAAAATTAATAATATTATTATTTTGAAACTATGAATCCAAAAATGAAATTTATTTTAAAAAAAAATTATTTTGAAAAAAATTTAAAATTATTTATAGTATTCAGCCATAAATAGGATCAAGTGTCATGTTTAAAGAAAAAATATTTTTTGGAAAAATAAAATGACATTACTAAAAAATGAATGATTGTATTTTAATAATTTTAATTAAATTTATATTGAGATGTAAATTTCAATTTATTGGATAAATCATATTATCATATATATAATTCCTACATTAATTGGTAGGTTATAATGGTTACATTGGAATAATAATATTTTCTTTTTCATTTAAGCATGATGATTCACATCTTGTATACTATTAAGATTAGTCTATCATTTTAAAATGTTAGGATATTACATAACCCATCATAATAAATTTATTCCATGAAATTTTATCTTTTTCTAGATAATCAATGGTTTTAAATTTGAAAATTTCTTTTTGTGAACCCAAATCATAAAAAGGGTTGATAAAACTTTTTCCTGGAATGATAGAAATGAACGTATGAAGGTTGTATAGGATATAACATACTATGATTCCATATATAAATTTACTTTTTTAAGGGAAGATATTTCCTTGGTAGAATGGTAATGTTCATATATAATTGACCATAAGGATGTGAATGATCATGAGAATCATAGAACTTAAAAAATTGTAAACCACATATGTGGAAATGAAAATCAATTAATCAGAATTGAGTGTTATAGGACTACATTTTTCTCATCAATTCATTTTCATTTAGTTGAGTCATTAATTTTTTATCAATAATATGAAAATAATGATATATAATTAATGTGTATAATTTTATACTTAAATCAATTTCAAAAAAAATCATATTTTCTCCAGATAATGGATATATAAAATTAAAATTTAATTACTAAAGCATAAAAATCAACATCTAATGGTCCTCATAATCCAAAAAAGAATATGAATTTATTACTCATAATAATAGTCATAAAAATAAAAAAATGGTCAGTACATGATTATATCAATTCTAAACAACAATCCTTCATACGATGAAAATTACTTTAATCTCGTAATATTAACAGTAATGCTGGGATTTCTAAATTGACAGTTTAATAAATAACTATCCTTAAAAATCCTCAAAATAATATATACTAAAATTAAACAAAAAAATAATAAGTATTTATTCACATATTATTCCCTGATTTATTTTTCATTTATCTTCAAATCACATCAATTACTCTTAATATCTAAAAAAAATTATAATTTACATAATAACATAATCTTTAAGATTTTCTAATAATTCTTATAAATCTTCATAATGAACCTAAATTTACAATAAAAACATGTATTATTTAGAAATATTATTCATCCATTATTTTTCAAACGTAATCCCAATGTACAGTGTTTTACATTATCTTATAAGAATCCCAAAATAGTAAACATCTTTCAAAATAACATTATTCTCTTAATCCAAAAATAACATTTCAATCCTATGATTTTATGCATGATAAAGCATATGTTATGAAATTCAACATAATCATTACTTATATAATCATAGATGTAAAAAGTAATAATTTAATACTAACCAGGACATCACCCAATGGATTGGTAGGTGATCCAACCCTTTTTCACTTCAGGTTTGGGTATATTAATCATGAATTTTTTGGATGAGAGGGTTTTTTCTCACCCTGAGAGTTTTCATTTTTTCTAAAAATATATTATTATGATCAGTATAACCTTACTAATAATGTGACAAAAACATCAATAAACAAATCTCAATATATTCAACCATAAATATATTTTTGTATCCATAATATTTACCTCATAAATTTCATTTTGCATTCCCAAAATATAATAACCCTTAATTACCTAAAAATAAAATATCAAAAAAAATTCTAGATTGTATCCATACCATAAAAATTAATTCCAAAAAATTAATGCAGATTATTCATCAAATAAAATTTTTCATGATTAAATTAATAATAACATATACCTCACCCCAATGAAATTTCACCAAAGAAATCATTAATCACAATAACATATCATTATATGAATCATGAAATATAGTGTCTAAAAATTATAATTAGGATTAAGAATAAAATTAAAATCTCACAGTGTCATCTATAACTCTTAATATAACTTCACATCATAAAATCCTATTCATAAATGTTGTCAAAACACTGTTTTGTATTCAACTGTAATTTCTCAAACCTTCACTCCCTATTGTGGCACTAAAAACACAAACATTAAATTTTTTTCCGTGATAATGATAAAATTGACAAAATTTTTCATTTTTCCTTTACAAGTTATTAAACATCGGAATTATATATTTGATAAATGACATAAAAAGGATCTTTTAGGTTTGTATATTTGTATGATAAGGAAAAACTCTTGACTATATTGGTTTATAACAATATTTTTCATAAATATAATCATCATCTCCTACTATAAAAATATTTAAATATTACATGTAAATTATTCTACATCTATCAAAAAAATCAATAATTATTAAACCATTATAGAGAATAATTTATCCTGATTATTCATACTGATGGGAAATTTAAGGTAATCAAATGTGAGATCAGATACTTAGTATGGTTAAGTAAGTGAAATTTCAATTGATGACCAGGTGAAATATTATTATAGTCATAAGGTTATAATATAATGGTCATAAAATAAAAAAAAATAACCATGCTGAAAAATAAAAAAATAGTTATTATAGAAATCATTGAAACTTAACAATACATGAATTATAATATTGAGAAATCATCATAACTCAATCCTGAACCGTATGTTCAGACAATAAATGTGTCTGCCTATGTCTATCACTATCATAAGTACAGAAACCACATCAAAAACATGGAAGACTACTAAGACCGTTATATATTATATAGAAACATATTTCCCATATTGGTATTTGTGAATCAACTTGTTTCCCAAAAAAATATCAATCACAATGACATGTTTTCCAACCTAGATCAAGCAGATGAAACTTTTTTTAAAACGAATCCGGCACATTGATAAGCATCATATAACTATATTCTAAGATATAATACATTAAGTAAATTTTTAAGGAGATATAGGTCCCAAAAATAAGATAATGAAAACCATTCATATGTTCTATATAAGGACAAAAGACATTAACTATATCAAAACCCAAGAAAATATATGGGTTCTTAAACATTTCATCATAGGATAATCTGTAAAAAATGGGTTCATAAGAATTTTTACTCGTAATATTAATCTATCCAAATAAATAATATGGATAGTATTCATGGTTAATACCTATAATAAATAATATGTAGAATAAATGGGTTTTTTATTGATAAATAGATATAACATTATGAGATCATTAACACCTTATTGAGGAAATTACACATTCAAATTAAATAATCACAATTCCAAAAATATAAACTACACAATTTATAAAGATTTTTTTTTAATATAATAATGTAAAAAAATTAAAATAAATATCATATCAATTACGCCTCATGATGGAATGAAATTAGGTCCATTCAACATAACATAAAAATTCATTTCTTCTGTATTTATATCTGAAATGTCACAATATAACACATTTGAAAGAAATCATTCCCAACCATTTTGTAATATTTTATAATTGGGAAAAAATGTATTTAAATTTTTTATTAAAATATTGATAAAATAAATTTAAACATTTTTAGAATACATGGACAAGGACAGAAATATTCCTTATTGATTTCTTAAACATAAACAATCTCAAATAATGATGACATATTGAAATAAACCATTACCACATTGGTAAGTATTGATTAATAAGCCCCTTGAAATAAAGAAATATATATGATAATATTTGTATCGTAAAATTAACGAGAATAACCATAAAATATATTCATGGGATTTATGTAAATCACTGAAAGAACGAATTGGTAAAATTTGAATGTGTCCCCCAAATAGAAATGCGAGAGGAAAATCTCTTACATTGAGTCTGAATCATAAAATATGTTCTTTATAATCACGAATAGTAATCAAATAATAACTAATTACTTTATAAATATTTTTTTATATTTATTATAAAATTTATCTTAATTACTTCCATTTTATACTATTTAATAATTCATTTATCTTCATGTCAGATTTTGTTTTGATATTTTGATCATAAGTCAAAACTGATCATTGTTGGATGACAATAGTCATGGATATAATTATTAATTATTATCCATAACAATAATAATGTTGCAATGACCATTTATTCAAAATTATTGAACTTTTAAATCCATCCATTAATCATTGTTTTGAAAAATTAACTATGTTACAATAATTTAGGTGGTTGATCTGATGTTTGTATCTGTAATTTTTCCATTTTATATGATAATTACAAAAAGAAGGTAAGTATTTATTTTTCATTAATATACTATAATTATTTAATTAATATAATTTAATTAATATATACATCATTTATTTAATGGGGTTATGGTAAATGAATCACATCACTTGGTGGAAGTGGTAGAACACAAATACACATAAACGATGCTATTATGTTTATTACACATAATTTTAAACATTAAAACAATATATTATCATTGTATAACTATAAATATTTCATTAATATCATATATAAACATTTATTCAATCATTAAAAATATTTATGATATAAAATTATGGGAAAAACTACATTAGTTCACGAGGCTATAGTCATTTGTACAAACAGATGATGGTTTTTTTTAACATTTTATGAAAGAGAATATTTATATAGAGTCTTATATTAACATAAAAATTTCTATTTAAATATTGTATACATTATTTATTACATTATCATGGTTTTATATGATTGTAATGGTGTGGGATAATAAATAAAGGACATACATTTTTTTTAAAAACAACACATCTTCATTAGAAATCATATTTTCTCATCAAGCTAAAGTTACTAAGGATAGTGTTTTTCTTTAAAAAGACCTCTTGAATGAGGTTTTTTATTATAATAATTTATTTTTAAAGTACTTTCTAGGTAAAATGGTGACATATGTGTTATGTAATGGGAATAACAATTTCCCATTATAAGAGATAGGAGGGGTACTCATGGAATTTCTCACGATATTAAATTAATATAAAGCAATATTCAATTCTAAATGAATAAAAACTCATTTAAGTCCAATATAAGAATATTTTGGCACAAAATAATCTAATAAAATCATTTTATGACATGTTTTGGACACATTTTTATCCTTTCCATCTGGTTTTAACACCTTATTAACTCTGTTTAATCATACCATGAAAACATATATTTTTACACTTCATTAGTCCATATAATTTATTTTAGTGGTTAAAAAGAAATTTAAATGGAACATGGTTGAGAGTATCAACCATATAATACTTATGCATCTAAATCTATCGGTTTTATGAATATTATATTATTTAATAAAATATTATTAATTAAAAATATCAAAAATGTCAATTTTTAGAAATATTTATTATATTTACTTTGTTAATATTAAGATAAAATGTCGAATTTGATAAAATAATTATATCGATAATATCTAATGGACATCTTGAATTCTATTGTATCACATTATTTATCTCAAATTATATTACTTTTGACATTTTAAATATCATTTATTAAATTGTATCATTAATTATATAATTAATTTATGTTCATTATGAAAGAATTTGATGATATTATATCTTTTCCTAAAAATTGAAAATACATTTTTATTATGAATATAAATATTTTATATAAAAAAAATATTTATATTATAAAATATCCTCTAAATTTTTTTATATTAAAAAAATTAGTTATTAAAAATTTGAGTGTGATATATTTGACTTCTCATATAATAAAATATTATAAATGTAAAAATATTATATAAATGACCATATAATTCCATATAAAAAGCATGGATTCCTATAGTTGAAATCGAATCAAATGATAAAATTAAGTCATTTTTGGGGCATTTTAGAATCCCTTCATTCTTTATTATTAATAACATCATTTACCATTTATGTGGTAAAAATAATTTCTATGGATTCTATTAATAATGAAATAAAGGACATATATTTTTAATGTTTACCTCATAATTTCAAATAATGATTACATTTTTTAATTCACAACAAATTATTGTGGGAATTTAATTTAATATTAAAAATAAAAATTAAGATGAAAATTAGTTTTTTTAAAAAGATGTCCATTTATAAAATAAAAATCTTTTTCTGATAAAATCAGGAATAAAATAAATTTAAAAAAATTAATTAAATTATTTAAAAAATGGAATTAATTATATTTTATTATTAGTTCATACTATAATATAACATTGTAAATATAGTAAAGTAAAATATAAAACATTTAACAAAAATATATTGCACCACTATAAGAAGTAATAAAATGATATAACACATTAACATAGATATCATGGAAAATGTGATTATTTATGATACATTCTTGAACGTATTCATCATTAAAAATATACATGGAATACCACGACATATTAGTAAAACTTGACACATACTCTAACACTAACTTGATTCAATAATGGAGTTCCCAAATCTATTGGATATGTACTTCCCTCAACTCTATTGGGTAAAAACCCTCCCTTAATAGATTCTAAAACACTATCCATGTGACAGTAAACTAGTCATGACATTAAGTCACCAAACGCAACCATCGCCTGGAAGATGCAAGGAAAAGGCCCACCTCTAAGTCCGTCATCTGATTAGAAAGGGTCCTAACTAGTATCAATATTTACAGAAGTACTTGAATCCAATCCTCTATTACTCAAGGGGTCTAGAATTCCCTATTACTTTTGGGGTCTCTACCTTTTGAACTCATGGAATATGCTCATTCTATGCACATCGTCTATATGTACTTACAAAATAATTTCTTACTCAATGGGTGGTGGTGAGATTGAAAACCACCTAGAGGTACCACCACATACACCTTACTTTAGATTGAATCCAAATATGTAATTGTATCATCACCATAATATAACTGTGCAATACTAGATATTTATCATTTTAGACACATCTGGAAAAGAATAATCAAGACACACCACAGTTAAAGAGAATGTTATAGAATCCAACACAAGAAGGACATTGAAAGTGTAACCCATTACTATTTGATTCAAGTAATGATGATTTACCTATAACCATTGGTCAATTGTAAAAATTTAAAAAAATATATTTTAATATTCTTGTAGAGTTGATTCGTCATCTTCCACACCAGAAATAATTTCCAAATCTTGAGTGTCAAATGTCTCAAACATTAATATTGTTTCCCATGATCCCAAACCAAGCCTAGGAGCTAGAAAATATATAAAATCTAGTATAATGATGAACCTATAAAATATACCAATTCATTGAATGACATAATAATTCTTTTATGGATAGTTTAAATATGAGTGTGACACCCCAATCCTTCTTATAATAGGTGAGGTGATGGGGACTAGTTCTATGTTGTCATATCACATAGATAAGGGGGATTAGTCTAAGGTTCCCGTACACATGAACATACCTCCTATCATTAATATAATGAGAAAATTAAATAAAAAATGATACCAAGTATATATTAATATTAATATTCCAAAAATACAGTATGAAACATGTGTGAGGAAGAAAAAATAGGCAAATATTATCGAACCAAAACTGAAAAATTTACTAACCTGCTAGTGGGGGGATACTATCCATATACAACTTATAGAATAGACTATTGACTTTCTAGGATGACTATTCTCTATTAACACCTCATCTTCTTTGTACTCCATCAAATAGTATGTAATCTATAGAAGACATGAATATAGTGGACAAATCCCATGCAGTGGTGAGTATAAACCTACCCATTTGGATACCCTAAAATCACCTTTCACAAATTAACCAGAGATTGAACACAAATAAATTAGTATAAAATTCGAGATATACTCAATAGAGTTAAAATGCCTATAATTATGATGATAACCACACTACCATCCAAGAATTCCTCTTGTGGATTAAAGGTAACACTTCTCTGAGAGAAATCACTCCTTTGGTCTTGATAACACTAACTGTGATTAAATGAAAGGTTGTACTCGTCAATCATCACAATGAATATATACATGATAGAACAAAAGATATGTCGACATAAAGATAGGTCATCAAACTAAATAATTATGGTATATACCTAACCCAATGTAGATTATCCCACTAGGATGGGGGTTACTCACTCTAGAAGGAAATAATGTGATTCTTGGACCATTCATGGGAAGAATGACATAGGATCCCAACTTAAGCCATAAGGACGAAAACCAATTTATGTCTAAAAATATGTATGGAGGATCACACAATTTATTATTGGGATTATATTCCCTATTTTACCCTCACAGGTATAGACAAAGGGAATGTTCCCAAATGATACTTGTCTAGATTAAGAGAATGGGGAATTCATCTAGTTCTAGAATGAGTTCACAACAAAAATTGGTAATTAATGTTAGTTCTAGATAATGTTATATGTTCCCATACCTATTATCATTCCAATTTACTCCATCATATTCTTTATTACTCTGGTCATGCACATATTCACTTGTTGTACTCATGAATAAATATTGTTCTTGTGTATAGTGGTAATTTCCATGTTGAGTTTCCATTTCTTTTCACATTAGACATATATGTTCCCAATACACTTGGGGTACACATTTGGTCTCCATAAAAGGACCACATACAATTTTAACTGCTGGATGTCTTGTGATTTTTTAATATTCATGTAATCCTGAGCTTCCTCAGAAGGGAAATATAATGTGTTTATCAAAAAAGCATGTCATGTTACTCCTTTTTTTTATAAAAATTCTAGAATATATATCATATATCTACCAGTTTACCACTAACTTTTATTATAAAAAAATTAATTCTTGTATAACTCATATATATGGTTAAATACACATAAACCATCTTCAAGAACGAGATTCTGGATAATAATCCAGTCATTGATACACATCATGCCACACCACCCCACAACAACAAAAAACAGTGTGTATAGACCCTTGATCTAGATACTAATATTTTTATATCATTGTCAAATAATGATTATGCCTTTGATGACGAATATAAAGTAAAACAATTTCCAAACAGGTCATTGATGATGAATTCTTAAAGAATGAGGAAAGGAAATCCTAAAAAAGAAAAGATTACAATTTTCATCACCTCTAATTTGGGTTTAAAATTATCAGTTGATAGAGAAAATAATCACCATAGAGGAATAAAAATATGAAAATATTTTCTTTCAATTCATTATTAATTTAAAAAAACAATCAAACATAATTCATCCATAAATATATGAATTAATTTACTAAATTGATTAATTCATGTTTCACATGGAATATTTTAAAATGGATACTGATCCCAAAAAATGTTCAACCTTGATATTCGATCAATAAATATGGAATAAATTTATTTTTTCATTAGGGAGATCCCTGAAATATTTTGATGAAGACAACTCCTTGGAAAAATGATGTTCGATCCATGATCTGTTTTCAATACCAAATATCGTCTTCACTCCTATCTAAAATCATTAGTGGTATAAGGATAAACATAGGAATTTTCCTTAAAAATTATTCAATAGAGTGTCCATTAGGTCACAATTAATAATAAACAATTAATTAAATAGTCAATTAATTTGTTTATTGTTCTTCACATGAATACTCTTAAACCAACCATTTGACATGAATAAATTTTATTATTAACCTATATAAAAACCCATATTCTATATTCACTGGATCCCTTATATTTTCCGTATAAAACACCATTCAAGTGATATTCTATTCTTTCTGAAAAACTACTTGTGTGTGATATAATATGTTTCATATTTTTATTAAATTCTATTGAAGACTTCCTAATCCCCATAATCTGATTTAACTCCACACCTAGAACCAAAGAAAATATTTCATATATTCCTATCTGTTTAATGAAAAAATAGATTTACTATATTTCATTATTCAACATTGCGACAATCATGATGGTCATCCTCGGGATACACGCCACAGAGGTCCTCCTTGTAGTGATATATAATTCAATCTCGAATGTCCTCCCCATGATACAATTCATGAATGTCTTCCATTTGATGATATATAAAAAGTAGATATAGGTTCTAACTATGTAGAATTTTTTGAAAAGTTCAACTATTCAAATACTCTTTATGGTGAGAAACCCAATAGTATAGTAGGTCTTCCACACAGTTACCATTATGAAAGAAAAACATTTGATATCATTGACCAATGATATAATGGTCCTCCATATATCATTAAATTATTAAAAATACAAAATTTTAATGATGTTCATATAAGTCCAAATCTAGTTATACCTAGAATCCCAGAATATATTTGTGGTAGTTTATCTATGTAAAGGTGTAAATTAAAACCCTATACATTATCAATTCCTATAATAGTTCATGAAATATTATAATTAGTTTAGTAAATGTAAAATAATTCTATGGGAATAAAACAATTAGTGGGAATTGTAAAATTATAGTTAAAATGTGTTTTGATCCATTAATTAAGGATAAATAATGTTTCAAAATAATGGGGGGGGGGTCCCTGAACAAAAGTATTCTCATTTTTTAGATATTTCCCACACCCTAATTGGTTATTATAATGTCTTCATAAAATTATGCGATGATAAGGGTGGAGGGGTGCGTGCGGGCACCAGAGGGGGGCAGAAAAGTGCTATAAAAGGGGGGCAAAAGCGCTATAAAAGCCCCCCCGATTGGCATGATTTTTTTTTATTTTATTTTTTTATTTTTTTTATTTTTTAACCATTTATCAGTGATTTAAAAAATGTGCATAGAAAAGGGGTCTTTTATCAGCGCTAAAAAGAAAGCCCTGATAAAGGGAACTTTTATCAGCGCTTTGTTTTGGCGCTAATAAAATAACCCTTTTATCAGCGCTTTGTTTTAGCGCTGATAAAAGGGGTGTTTTTATCAATTATTTTTAGAGATATAATAAAGGGGAACCGCCTTTATCTTCGCCGACATTTATAGAGCTTTTATAGTGCTGTTAAATGCTATTTTTAGTGCTGATAAAATTCGTATTTATAGCAGTGTATATCAAGATAGAAAAATGCTTTGTATTTTCTTATAATAATGTATAACTATAATGCATCCAGAAGCATAATATATTCCTTATAAATACTAATTCCTAAAAAATTATCCATAATATAATAAAATAGAATACATATATGGTATATTAGAAACCATTAATATCTCCAAGAATTACCCAATGGATTCTAATATTTCACTATAATATTAAAGCATTTAGAATATTTCATTTGATATAACAAAATAAAGTCTAATCAAACACCACTACCATAATAAATGAACTTTTGGAATTAAAAATTTAATGTTATTACTTTTATGAATTAAACATGACCAATTTTGGACCCAAAACTTGAGGGGTAAAATTTGTTTCCTTCTCCATGTAAATAGTACTAATACTTGCATCATAAGGAAAAAATTCCATATATAATCTCAGATATGGGGAGTCAACATTTCAAATAAAATGAATAACATTATTTATTCTTTATGGAATGATAAAGTCCTTAGATACTTTATATAAAATTTTGAAAAGGAAATGATCATATTTCTAGATATCTAAAATCAGGAGAATTTGGGGATAAATAATTTCCCTAGTTACATTCCCTATCACGGCATGTTGGTCAAAAAAATATAATTTTTTTTCATCAAATGCCTCCATCAAAAGATGATAGATTAAAATCAATTAATATTGGATAGTAATAAGGTCATGTAATATTCATTTTAAAACCACCTTCAAATAACCTAAAAGTAATGATGTTATTAAAAATAATTCATAAATATTTATGACTATATCATCTGATTGTGAATGAACTATTCATATAAAATCATATATGTATAATGGAATCAACCTATTATAACACCAATTCCCTTTGTAAACCATGAATAAAAAAAATTTCTTCACAAATATCCATGAACAAGTATGCTTCATATGAATAAACTAATGAATATAATTATTAACCCCAATAAGTCCCTAATATAGTCCAAACACTTATATACCTTATAATACATTCATTCGGAAGATGGAAACCAACCATTCAAATGAAATTCTATTTCAAAGCGGAATCCTAACATAGATATTTCAATATAATTTTATTAGTAAAATTGTATGTGATGAAGATGATTCTTATTAAATTAAATTTCCCTATAACCATCATTGGATAATTTTATCATTGTAAAGGATGACATGATCAAGTTAGATTCTGGAGTCTAGATGTTCTCTTTCTAGAAATGATACATGTAATGTAAACTAGGAAAAATTACCTTTAATAAGAGTCATATGAGAGTAGATATTATATAATACAAGTATCCACCCATTTCATGTGGATTATATTAGTGCATAGGTATCCTAAAAAACAATCCTCGTGTTAGTACAAATAAGTGATGGGGTCAAGAACTTATAATTTGTAATAACTAAAGACACCAAACCATATAGATTAATGATAAAATTTACTATCATCTTATCGATTTATTACTTAATATATTGAATTGGTTAATGATAAAAAAAATAAAACATTATCATAAAAATATTATGCATCATAGAATTCCTTCATCTTCACGAAATAATTTTTTATTCTTGATTCCATCAATCTATCTAAAATCATAAAGAGTCCCCTACTAATGATTTGTCAGATAACATAGAGTTCAAAACGTGTGTTTCTACTATAGAAACATATCCTGTAGATTTTTTAATTAATTAATGTCACCCTTTTATCTATTATATTGAAAAATTTCCATAGAAAAACATACAAGGTATTATTATAACATATTAGTTGTCTAAAAAAATCAACAGCATCCTGATTAAATGCAATTTGGTTATAAATTATTCATAAATCAATCATATTATATCATGGACTATATGTTTTGTTTAAAACAAATAATATAACACACATCCTTATAATTTGAAATTCTAGGTTTAATAAAAATGTCACTATAAACCATTATAAATGATTACATTTATAACGTTGTTAAGAGGTCTCATGTATAATTACAATCTTAAATTGGGTAGGTCAGACAAGAATTTTAACATTGTATTGGGAAGAATATGGATTCATATGTATACTATAGTACCCTCCTCAAACAACAATTAGAGAAACACATACCCATAATTTTGGATATATATCTCAAATTAAATCATTACATATATTCTTTGACTGTAAATAATAATCCACAAGCACGAAACACTAATATTTTACATTATTTTAAAAAATAATCATTTTTACTCAAAAATTATAAATAAACAAGAACCTGAATTATTGGTTTAATTATAGAATGGTTATGTTATCATATTATTTTACTATACATTTTCTTAAATTCCAATAAAAATTTCTCTCTAATGATACACTTTTTGACAAATCACACATAAAAATATTCATCAGAACCTAGCGAATATAATGATTTTAATAGTGGTGAGCTAAAATGTTTAGTAAGTGTAAACAAAAGGGGAAATAATCGAAGATCATAAGTGATCATTAGAATAAAATGTGGGTATAAGTACATAAAAAATGTATTGTGGCCTACAATAATAGAATAAAACCCAATAAAAAATATATCATAAATAATAAAATAAATAATTTTTTATAAACATCAGTCTTGGTTGTATGTAAACGTGAATTGATAATATGTTAACATGATATATAGCATATTAATTTGCAACAAATATGATCATATATCAGTAATCAATGTCTTAATAAAATACATTCCTATCATAATGTATAAGGATAATCAAATTAACATAATATAGTAAGCATTGGAAAACTAATTATCATCCTTTTGGGATTTTATTAACCATCTTTTTTCAATTTTAGGATTTGGATCACCCCTTATCTAGTTTCTTAGACTTATTTCTAACCACATGTTTAACCTTATAGACATGGTCTTCACACCCACATTCACTCTTGTCATATGTATCACCAAAATTATATCAAATTGGTCTTCGTTCAACCACCCTTATACTCTTCTGGGCATTGGATCACAACCCATCTACCCTTTCATTCTCTATCTCTCCACCTATATACCCTGTCAATCTCATCAAAAATATATATTATTGTAATGTCAAGGAAATTTTGTGTATTTTTTTAATTATATAAAATTATTTCGAGACCGTGAATTTTGATGGTATATGATTCAAAGGCCCAAAGAGCCCGAAATGAATTTATGAACTTTTTTAGGTAAAATTAGTACATATGAGAGCATGTTTTTCAATCTCTAAATCTGTTATGTATATTAAAAATATGAGGGCACCATTTAACTCACAAGGCTAAGATTATCCTTGAATGGACATAAATTCAACCAACAATAGCCGAATGGAAAAGATTTTTGTCAGACATTTCAAAAAATAATAAAATAACATTAAAAAGTTATTTTATTTTCTTTTGTCATCCGACGGGAGGTGACATGGGGACACTATAGTGTAGTGAAAAGGTAGTGACGAGGCACATTAATGAGGCCCATTAATGTCCGAATCATGCAGTGTAGCAATGTAAAAAAGGAAGTGAAACAATGAGGGGTTCTTGAAATGAAATAGTGTAACAATGTGTCATCGCAGTGAAACTGAAATGTTGTCACATGTCTCCTTTTTATTGTTTGGCATTGGAGATGGTGAAGGATTTGTCATAGTGTGTCCTCTATCACACCTCTATCAGTTATTACTCTCTAGTGAAGAATGAATACCAATAAATGCATACATCTTTGATGCTTCTCAAAGACCAGAGCTGGGAAGCGATGTCGATGCCTTGAATTCTCGAGGACAAACTCTACGACATCAAATGTCAAGGAGGTAGGGGTTGGAGTTCTTTTCAAATTTCATCCTTATTAATTTATTTCTAGAAACAAAAAAACTGATCAACCATTGAATAGGTAGATCCATGGTTCATGTGTTTATGTTGGAGTGTGAATTTACATGGGGATTTATTATCCGATATTATTTTTATTCCTTGATATGACGGAACAGACATCTTTGAGCCTTTTTCCTATTTATAACCTCTAACGCTGAGGGTGTGGATGACACATAAAAAGGCACTGACCCCTCTACATGTGTGATCTTGTGAATGGATCATTCATATCGATGGAATTGAGAAAATGAGACCTTCACGGTGGAGAATGAAACCTGAGAGGACTGTCGATGCAGATGGCATGAAGAACGAACCACTAGAGAGAATTCAGTGGCCCTATGAACAAAAATCCTGAGCACTTGTACTGGTGGTAGCTAAGGGCAGCGGAGGTGGCACACCATGGAGGTAGGAAGCAGCGGCCAACTGGCTGCAGTGGTAGGAAATGTGGTGCCAGGCAGGCACCACATGAAAACAAGGTGGACTACATATGGGCCCCCAGGTTGGCTGGACGAGCCACGGTCCATCGGCCATAGCTAGAGGATGAGGCCCCACTGCATCCCACAGGGCAATGAGGGTAGGAAGCAGTCGTTTGCTGCATCCTTGCGGGGCAGGGCACAATCGGCTGGTCCAGTTGCTGGTCCTCGGCAGGCGGGTCGAGCCACCACCTGGACACGATGATTCTGCCCCTAGTCGGCCAGTCTTATGCCCAGTGGACCGGACAGAACTCAATGGGCCAGGCCCAAGTCCTTTAGGACAGGATGAACTAAACTAGGTCACTCGGTGACATGGCAGGCAGGCCCCTCGGCCAAACTATATCGGTTCCAGCGAGACCTATTGGTATTCTCCCACAAGCTAGGCTGGACCAGACTGACTAATAACCAAACCTTGTTAGGTCGAGTTAGTCTAAATAAACTAGGGTATATGTGACGTTGTGACGGGTTGGTTGGTTCATTCCAATCAGGCAGGACCATGCCGCGTCGCAACCCGTCACTTGTTCAATAAAATGCATGAATCATACTAATTGTTCCTCTAATAGATGAGTTGTTTGTAGAATTGTGACCCTCTTGATGTGTTTGATCTTTTGGTATGCCTTTTTATGACTTTCATGGATATAGAGATGTGATGAATTGATTAAGGTTCAGTTCTCCAAAATACGATACAGACAGAACCCTGTGGTTGGCTAAGACATGCCGACTTCTCGATGACAACCTAGTGGGAAACCACGCTGTGTGACTCGGTAGGAACATATTGGGAAGAAGCTTTGTGTAATCTGAAATACCCATGGTACTTTACAAGAGGTGTACCTCAGTTTATCCAAGGTGAGAATCGACTCTATGTGACCCAACTTTCCCACAGTGGGGGTGACTCTGTGTGACCCAACATACCTGTGGTACTTATCAGGGATTAGTACCACAATAGTCCAAGGATAGTGGTAAGCGGTTATGTGTGACCCAGAAGGACGACAATAATTTATAGAGGATGAGTTCTCCAGCAGCTTAGGATTTTGATAATGTGACTGGTGATGTTGCTACCACTACCCTATAATATACCTAGTTTGTGTTGTCTTCTCCTTCATGCTGATGCTTCGTACTTTTATTTGATGATTTCATTGTGGTATTTCATTTGTGTTTTGGGGTTTTCTATTGAGTACTTTTCTAATCACCCATAGCACGAGCTTCACCTGCACATGTTGTGTCCGGTGCATACGATCAATGTTTCGATAGAGGTGCTTAGGGAGACGTGACCAGCAAATGCTATGATGGTGGACTTCGTGGACTAGGAGTATTCGGGGCCCAATAGGACCCGATAGATAATAAATACTCCTTAGGATTCAACTTTATTCACTTATCCCACGATCAAGTGGGGTTTACCCTTAGATATCCATTAGAGTTTCATTTTTTTTCTATGATATTTTTAGTTTCTTTTTAGTTTTGTACCCTGTCCCACTTTCTTTCAATTTTACTTTTACTCATACTTGTTTTTATGGTATACCCCCCCCCTATCTGAGTTGGCATGTGGTTGAGTGTGTTTGTGCATACATGTACTCAAGAAAATGCCGCTCACTTGTAGGTTGACACCTTCGACTCATGTTTCCAGCCCCTAGCCTTAAGGAGGTGGGCTTAGGGTAGTCAGGACACGGGCACTAGGGGATATGTAATGGCATTTTACCTAATTCATTGGAGGGATATACTGATCCCAACCTTATTATAATTATAACCTATACATATTTATGAAAGTTGTTCATAAAATAATACAAAATTCTATTATTACATACATCTCTATGAATATGAAATGGGCCTCTTGAACATTTTCACATGAAACAATCATAAGTCAAACATAAAAAAGATGAATAGTATCACTTGAGAATATCCTTAGAAATTTATAAAAAATATTGATATATATATATATATATTAAAACAAATTTATAAGAAAGCCATAAGTGTTCTTTGAAACATGATGATAAACATATTTTACTCTTTATAAAATTTATTTTAAAATAAAATAATTTGTAAAATTCATGGAATATAAATTATAGTAAATAATCATGAAAAAATAATTGAAGGGAATTAAAATAAAATTTATATAATATATTATATTTATATGATAATTGAATTCCCTTAAATCCAAATTATCCTTTAATTTTATCCTTATAGAGAATTATTTGATAATTCAAACATAAAAATCTCATAAATTACATGGTAGGAATTTCTACTCAATTTCCATTTTTTCGACAATATAATGATTTCAAATTATAAATTTTTTTATTTTTTTGATTAATAACCACAAAACATATAATTAAATATTATTTTCCCTAAACATACTACAAAAATAAGAAAAAATATATTAAAACCTGGGATAATAACAAAAACATAGACGCGAACATAAAAGAGAAAAATAAATTTGTAGTCCATGAATACTAAAAAAATTGCCTTTCCAAAATAATATTAAGGTTCATCAATAAATATTTTCTTACACAATTAATTTATTTTTATGTCCAATTTTATTCTTAAAACATTTCATAATAATTTGTAAGGGAAAAATAATACTCATAAGGTTTCTTTGAAATCATAAGAACCCTATAATAACTTTTTTCACAATGTTATAAATTTTAACAAAATTAATTAGTATATACATTCGTTTACAATATGAAATAATAATATTCCCATATAGTCCCATATTAGTAATAGATAAATTCTATATTTATCTTCAGGAGAAATATTACATACACATGGAACAGTAATAACTTTTATACTTAGAGCACCAATCACAATAATAACTGAATTAACTTCATGGATAACTTTTGAACATTACCTTAGAAAAAAATCATAGATACAAATGTATAAACCATCAGATTTAATCCTGAAATAACCATTGCATAATATTATTATTATCTCTAGGGAGAAATCGAATCTATTAGCTTCATCGTTTTTCTCAATTTATTAGAAATCTCTAGAAGACTCACACATATTTAGTTTATAATTGAACCACCATTAGCCATAAACAATGACCATGAACCACAAGAGAATATATAATATATTGCATGAATGAAAAATTTATTGACGAATATAACATTTACATTTAGAAATAACTTCTTTATAAACTTAGTAAAGTATGATGGAAAAATTTTCTTTGAAAATAGACATGACAATATGTTATAGAAATACCAATAAAAAGATTATTCATCATAGTGGAATAAATATCCCATTCCATATATGATAAAAAACATTCCTTCAATACATTTTTTTTGAAATGTCACAAAGTCCCTCATTAAGAAAAAAAAACAATATTCCCTTAAAATATTTTTACAAAAATATAAATATAGGTTAAAATGACTTTAAAAATATTAGGATAATTGTAAAATATTTCATTTAATAAATTTTTTATAAAATATGGATTTGGAATAAAAAGTGTTCTTTAAGTTAAAAATTAAAAGAATATTTTGAAAATAATATCCCTTTACCTTGTGTCCGACTAATCATGTAAAATCATTTTGTTCATAGAAAGAAAAACGTAGATTAATTTTTTAACATTATCTAGAACCATTTTTGAGTTTATTATTCCTTTTATATCACTTTTTATGATTTTATATGTAAATTACATAATAAATTCATTTTACATTGGACAATTTGAAAATATTCTATTTATAAGTCAATGTTTACTTATGTATGTTGACTATGGTAAATTTTTTTATTAATACACTATATTGGCCCAACATTAAATCCCAGAGATGATGTATCCTACCATTAAAATTCCATTATTAAATGTAACAGAACCATGAAACACTAAATAGTTTGTTAGACTATGTAAATAAAATTAACAAATGAGTCTTGTATTATCAATGAATACACTAATTTAAAAACTTTATTTCTAAGATAACTTTATTTTATTGAAAATATCTATGTTTTTCATTCATATAAAACATATTTTGTTCTATAAAAATGGAAAGAAAATAAGGGTGGACTCAAATGATCAACAAGGGTAGATTATAGAGAATAAAATATTGAATGAATGATAATTGTCTATTTGGAGAGGTAATTACTTAAATACATGACATGTAATTAATAAACTAACAAGGATGTATATAAACAATCAGAAAAGAAAAATAATGGAACACACATTCCATGAAATCAATAAAATGATAATAAAATTTAATCCATAGATAATGTCCATGAAATAATATCATGGTTAAAAATATTATATGAATTTCAAATAAAGGCCATGAATTATTATTATACATCAATTTTCTCAGGAATATGATTCCTTTTCCATCAAGATATATACTCAAGACAACTTAAATCTTTTGGTAAAAACCCATCAATTCTTCCTAGAGACAAACACGAAGGGGTTTTCTCTAAAACATTTCATCTCATGAGACTATAGATAGATAATGGTGCTTACTTTAACTGGTCCCCAACTCATAGTGACTAAATTAATAAGATTCCAACACATAGGGCTTTCATTGACCAATCCCATACCCGTATAGTTCATGTCGAATGAATTCCACATATATCAAATAATTGACCATTCAAAAATTTCATAATAAAAAATCCCTATTGAGAAAAGGATATGGATTTGTCAATATTTATCTAGTTAATCAAATAACTATAAATATAAACTCTGTATGTAAAAATGATATATGATTTAGGAGATAAACATATCCATTATAAATTATATGGATAATTAGGAAAAATGTAATGTTCAATGATCATATCAAATTTATATTTCAGGCAGACTAAAAGGAATATAGGTATTTAAAGTCAATAATATCCTTGTTCAATGTAATCATAAACAATAAAAAGGTTAATAAGTATGGTATCAAAAAAACATGTCCAAAATGATGTCTATATAACTTGTTTGAATTTTTAATGAATGAAAATACACTAAAAATATATTTTGACTAGATTCCTGAGGAAAATATCCATTTTATTTTTAATAATTATTTGAAACAATTTTCATTGAAAATATCTTTTTAAAATATAATCTTTAAAAGGTAAACTTTAATCTCGAAATGAAAGCTTCAAATATATGATAGATGGTAAGTCCATACATATTGTACATTGTAAAAATAACATTCCTTTTCCACAGTTGAAAGTTATAAAAATTCTTTATTTGAATGAGACAAAGGGATTAATATGAAAACATTTATAAAATACAAAAAGGGTAAAATTTTCATTAATAATTAAATTTTTTAAGGTTGAATCATTTTTTAATTCTTTGTTGGAAAACATAGTTTTATGATGAACAATGTTATTCCATCTAAAGAGATAAATGTGGTCGATTTTTCATAAAAAAATTGTACAAAGCATTCAGTATCAAAGACTATGAAAATGGTAATAATACATTAATATGATTATTAATAACTAGATTCTATGAAAATAAATGGTTTATTGTAAATGGACATATAATTTTCTCATATTGAAATGCAGTTGTAAAAATTATCGAATAAAATGAGATTGTGAAGTAAACCCTTGAAAAGACCATAAAATTAAAGGGACACTAAACCCATAAATATAATATAAATTAATAATTTAAATCCACATAAAAAAATTTAAAATAATATATATATATATATATATATATATAAACTATTAAACACATAATCTTATAATAGTAACTATAATGGGGAGGTAATATAACAAAATTAAAATGAATGGGGTTATGAGATTCTTTTCCATTTTAATTATTGGAAATTATAATCCCTGTGAAAGAAATAATATCAAATTATAATCAATGTACTGATAATATAAATTTATTCATGATATAAAATAAAATAGGTGTATTGTATACACCGTACAAAATAATTATGTTGTGAAAATCATGTATGCCACTCGAAAATAAATGTGAGGCAAGAATGAATTCCCTTGTGTCTCCTTTATAGTGAAGGTACATTGAACTCATGTATAATTTTTTAATAATGTCACCAAATAATAATAAAACATATAAATATTTATAATTTCATTTATGATCTTCTTATAATATCTTATTACCAATTAGTTAAAAAACAGTTATTATTTGTACTATTATATGTGTTAATTGCCAAGTTTTTGGGTATGATTTAACTTTTTGTTTTATTATTCCTAAATATATCATGATTTACAAATATATAGTATAAAAAAAGATGTTAATTATAATATATTTTAAATATATTTATATTTATAATAAAAATTAAAATTTGGATATAGGAAATAAAATTCAACGTTCATGGAGATGGTGGTCCTTACGTACACATGAATGATATAATCATTTTCTTTTAGTATTTCAAGGATATAAAAATAAACTATACCTATGTATAATTATATTATAAATATAGTATCATTTATTTGACATATATGTCACATAAGTTTAATAAATTCCTTAATAAAATTCAATGTATACTTTGAACAAATCACATCACGTTGAGGCGTCGGTAAACCACACTACCACAATTGATGTTTTTATATTCCCACCAAATGAATTGAACGAAGGAATTCATTATATAAAATTTAGAAAAGAATAAAAAAAGTAATAAATAAAATAAATATAATATAGAGAAAAAATTCTATCATAATTCCCACAATGTGAGGTCGTAATGTAAGAAAACAAATCATTGTTTCAAGAGGTATTAGTCTATCAAACATATTAATAGTATTTTTATTACCCATTAGATGGAATTGTGTGGAAGTGTAGGAATTAAAATTAAAATGACAACATATCAGTATATTAATGACACATTGGATATTATATAATCATTGAATATTAATACTTTATCAGGTGGATAGTGAAAATAAATCAATATAACTTAATGAAATATGTTTTCTCTTCTTTTGTTACCTCTTTTGGATTTTCACAAAATGTATTAATTTTATAAATTCGATAAAAAAGAGATTATTTTATAAAAAGTGGATTTGTTTTCAAAGATTATTTGAGCATATTTTTGAGTGATACAAAGGTATTTAGTGGTGTGAATATATGGGTTGGGTGAGTGTCTTTTTATAGAGGAGGAGTGCAATTCTTGTAAATTTTTGAGTAGGGAATTCAACCAACGATTTTTCCATTTAATGTGTCTCCAATAAAGAAAAAAATTAAATAAATGGTTGGAATGTGTCAAAAAATAAACATAAAATGGATTTTGGAAATGTTTTAAGGTCATTTTGTGCCTTATGTTTAAGGTTTAGTCCTCTATTAAGACAATGTTTCTCTTAATGACTATTATTAATTTTAATAACATTCATTAACACTTTATCCTAACTAACTATGATTAAATTGTTAAAAAAATTATAAAATTTTCTGATTCTAAATATATATTGAATTTTTCAAAATATAAATAACTGAATTGGAATAAATTAATTTAAATTAAAGCCAACAGAGAGGGTAAAAATTATATTTTTAAATTAAAAATGTTTAAATGTTTAAATGATTTTAAATTATGTTTATAAATAATGTTCAAATGTTCAAATGTTTGTGAAGTTTTTACATCCAATTTCAAATTTAAATTTATTAGTGTTAACTAAATTAGATTAAATGATATAAATTTTTTTTATTAATATTCAAAATCCAAATAAAAACATAATTTATATATATAAATAAATGAGTAAAAACATTATTTTTGATTTAAAGTTCAGTAGTTTTTTCACAATTAATCAAAAAATGAATCTTATCAAAAAAAAATAAAAACAAATATCACTCTAATATAAATTATAAATTACTATTTTTAAAAATGATATTTATTTCTACAAAAAATATATATAAATATAACAGAAATTGGATTTAAAATAGGTTCACCATTAAAAGGCTGTAAAATTTCCTTTAAAAGTATAATTTTTTTAAAAAATATATTGTGTTTATTCTTATCTTATTCATATCAACTTATTTGGATGAATGTAAAAAATATTTATATAATATATATATATATATATTAAATTAATATAACTCATTACTTTTTATTTATTTAATTTTTTTGGATTAAACATATTTTTGGGCCTAAAAATCGTTATCTATAAAAACATTCCCTTTTTAGAAAATTGTTTATTATATTAATTTATAATTAATTTGTTAAAAATTAATTAATTTTATATTATTTAAAATCATTTATATTCAAAAGATAGATAATATTATTCATTAACTCTAATTAAACATGTTGGTAATAACTTATTATATAAATTAATATTTTTTCTTCATATTTTATGGCTTTGTAAAATTATTTCTTTCAGGTAATGCAAGTCATCAAATAATGTCGTTGTTGTGTCCAAAACAATATAACAGAGCATTTTGTTAATTTAAAACTATATCATAGATTGGGTTTATTTAAATTTGAAAATATATAATAATGTCTTTGGCAATTATATTCCCTTCTGCTTTTGGTGTTTTGTTTCTTACACTCTATTGAATGCAATGTTTTTATAATTATGGGGTGATACATTCTCCCATACTTAATTAAATTACTTCCTCTTAATTTAATCTGCATTGTGGTAAATTTTTTTGATGTTTTCTATGTCGAAATATTACATTGTGGGAAGAGTTTGTAAAACATCCACTAAAAATAATTAATTGTAATAATAAATGTAACGTGGACTAACATATAACTAGGTCTCTATGTAAGATAACATGTGTATAATTTGGAGGTACGTACATAGATGGAAATATTAAATATTTATAGGGATTGAATTAGGTCATCAATCAAAATAAATTGAATCATAATTTGAATATTAAGGGCTTTCAATCCATGAAGCTATTATGATTCAAAAGACAATCAATTCAAAAAATTGAGTTTTTAGGGTTACGTTATTATTTTAATATCCTTTTTCTAATGTTTTAGATTTAATTTACATCCTAATTATATAAAGAAATGCATATACATGATATATTTCTATAAACCTAATTTCATAATTTGGATATACTTCTATCAATTTTATATTCATCCATTCCATAAAAAATTGTTATTTAAATGTCAACGATTGATTCATGAAGAACTAAAATAATCGTTTAAGTGATCGTAAGGCCCCTAAAAAATTATTTACATTTATCACTAATCATTATACAAAACTAATAAAGTTCCTATATTAATATCTATACCTAAAAGATAACAGTACATGTTCATCTTTAATATTTATTCATTATAATGTTTAACAAAAAATACTGACATATTAGCCAAGAAATTTTGTAGGTTAGTGGTTGACATTAAACTTGTATGTTCGTTTGGTCATGGGTTCTTGTTTAGTAGCCTTGCAGGATTCGATGTGTTATCACCAGATATATCGGTTTTAATTTTCAAAAACCATAATGATATAATTCCATAACAAAATACTATAGAAATCCATGAAATAAAGATATTCTATAAATATCATTTAAACTAAGGTTTTCAATACAACCCCAATATGTTAATACTTTATCATGTTATTTCCACACATGGCATTTTATTTGAAATTTTATCCCAGGTTATTAATTTTAATTATCTGTTCAAATCCATCATAATGGTCTATAATGAAAATGTTTACTATCTTGAGTGAATACCCCAACATTTTTAAACCATGTATAAATTAAGGCACATTCCCTCATACTAGGCTATGCTTGAGTCATTATTAACACACCTTTTTAGATTAGTTACCCCAAAGTACATTTATTCTAGAACCATGACATCTTATAGTGTACCGAAATTTATTTATCACTAGTGTAGAGACCCAAACACAAAAGACCCAAATCTGGTGTCTTATATCAATTACATTGAAATGATTATGAGGAATACAATCTTGAATGATCAAGAGTTTATTAGTCCTATTAAACCAGATATATAAATGATTATTGTATTACAAAAGAATAAACTACTGAAAACAAAAAAAAATTACTTCTAAATAAATAACCTATTGTATATCTATAATACTTGCAGTAAATACCTTAATATCATTTATTCTATGCTTCTTGGATTTTTTGGGAAAGATACATAAAAAGGGTGAGCTCAAATGTTCAGTAAGGGAAAAATATAGCAGAAGTAATAATGAATCAGTGAATAATCAATATAGAAATTTAAATAAATTAAATAACCTGACATACAATCAATAAAATGAATGGAAGTTCAAAAAAAATATGGTAATATAGTAATTGGAAACACATTGCATTCAAATAACTAGATTAGGAGAAAGAAATGCAGAAAGGTATTTAACAAAAAACATACGCTATCAAAAAAACTGAAAATGAAATGTATCCATATAACTGTAGATAAAAAATTTAATGGTTGAATAACAAAAAAAATAAAATGATCTATTAATGGAATTCATGTTTGAGGAATAAGAAAACGTATAAATTATAGACCTTTTTCAAGACAATGTAAACATTTCTGATTTGCAAAACTAATTTGACTCAGGAGAACATGTCGATGTATTGAGGTGATATTTAATGACCGAGATCCACCTATAATTTTATATAGAAATCATTATTCCAATAAAATAATCATTTTGATCCATTAATAATATTCCTTATAAAATCTCTGTATTGAATAAAAGATACAAATTTATCAATAATTCCCCAGTTAATCAAATAACTGTCAATGTAAACACCATATGTATAATGATATATGGTTTAAGAAATAAAAATATTCATCATATGAATGTACAAATATTCAAGATAATTTCTAATTAATATTTATCCAAATCAAATTATTGTTTGATTAGAACATTAACAATCACAAAACTAACTGAGAATGCAAAGATAATCATTAGGAACATTCTTGATGACAATAATCATTAAATATTCTAAAGTCTCCATCTACACTTTGATACATTTAAATCAATACCCCCATGAAGTCATGACATTAATTTAATCTTATAAAATCATGAGTAAATGTTTATTAATGATATTACATATAAAAGGAAACTATATACACCATATTAAATTGATCTGGTTCATAAAAATAAATAATTCTTAATGGAATGTAAATTGAGATGAAATCTCATTACTTTAGTATGTATTCTCTCATGTGTATTGATATTATAGAAGAACAATATTATATTAATTATTTACATTCTTGAGAAAAATTTTCATGTTTATCATTACTCTCATTTAAATTATTACAATGTCATAGAAAAATACTAAAATGATTGTGTTTACATAGACTATATTGACAAAATTCTATTTATGATTCATAAATAGCATTAGTAGGTAAAATATAGTCAAATGCGTTTTTATATAACATATATATAATAATAATCATGATATATTTACCATTTTTATACATTTATTATAATTTTTAAACTATTAATTTGATATGTTAATGAAAAATGAATCAATGTTACATTTAGAGGGAGGACATGCTGCACATACGCATGAGAAATGTTCCCATTTTTTAATGATCATTATAGAAAGAAGGTATGTAAAAAATATATTTAATTAATAATAAATAAAACACAAATTATATTTTTTTTATTCATATATAATTATATAAATAATTATTGTGATGTAAAAGGAATCACATCATGTCTAGGGGGTGATAGTCCACATACCCACGAATGATGTTATCAATTTTTAAGTGTGTGAAATAAAATAAAGAATATGATATATATTATATTTCTAGAATTGTAATTATTTCATTAATATTATATATATTTTTAATGACAGTAATTTTAAATTAAATAATCTTTTGTACATTCCATGGAACATGTTAATGAATCACTGCCCTTTGAGAGGGTGCTAATTCACACTTCCTCAAACGATGTTATTGCATTTATATGAAATAGAAAGTATAAATATATGTGTTGTAAAATAATTAAAGAAGAATGAAAATTTATAATATATATATATATATATATAATATATATATATTCCATTATAATGGCCAACCATGAAGTTGGTAAAGGAAAAAATGGACAATCATCCTTTCATGAGGTGGTAGTTCTCTGTACACTAGAACATTAATGTTGTTTCCATTAGATGGATGTGTTTGTTACTGTAGGTAGAAACCATAGAATAATAACATACGAGTATATTGAAGATACATTTCTTTCTCTTTATGAATTGAATGAGGAATGTTTAGGGAGTGTATAATGGAAATAAAAATTAAAAAACATAAAAAAAGATGTTACCTCTTAATCAGGTAAGTCCTTTTAGTGTGAACCAAATGATTCCATGTACTTACATCATACCAAGTTGAGGATTCTAGGATGAGTGGATGTATTTGAATCACATATTTCATAATATCACGGTCAAGGAGAATCTTCTTGAGATGTGTGACATGTGGGAGGAATGGGGGCTTTTATAGTGAAAGGGAAGTGGAACTCCTGTAATATTTTGACAATTGAAATCCATACACGTTTTTCACAAGAAAAGTGGCTCCCATAATGGGAACATATCTATTAATGATTTTATTAGTTCCCATTATTTCCATGAAATGGATTATTGACAAGTTTCTAAGTCATTTTGGACATTGATATTGAGGTTTAGTCCCTTATAAAGTAAAATTTTACGTTTATCATTGTAATTAATTTTAATTAATTTCACAATTTTTTTATATAAAAAAACTAATTTTATATTGAAATGAATTATAAATTATTCAACTTGCAAATATTTATTCAATTTTTAAAAATGAAAATAATTATATTTGATGAAATAAATTTAAATTTAATCTCGTAGACAGTATGATAATGCGAGTTTTTAATGTAAAACATCTAACGATTTTCTTTGTTTTTATATTTAATTTAAAAGAGTGAATTTTTACAATGAATGAAATTGGAAAAAGTTATAAAAATATGTACTAAATAAACATTAAAAAAATTATATATAATTTATGTTTACAAATAAATCAAATCAAAAATCAATTTTGAATTAAAATTTAATATTTTCAGTATTCATTAAAAAGTAAAACATCGTGATAATTTTCCTAAAATACCTCATAACATAATATTTATGTATTTATTTTAATTGTGAATTTTTTTTTGATATATTCAATATAAAAAATTTCTAAAAATTAAATTTAAAATAAGATGTCCATTAAAATTAATTAAAATTCCTTAATAAAGATATAAGTTTTTATGTGAAAATTTTAGTTTGTTCTTATATTATGAATATCAAATCTATTAGATAAATATAATAAATTAAAAATTGAATAATATATATATATATATATACATATATTTAATTTATATAATTCACTCATATTATTTAATTTAATTTATTTCAGTAAAACATCATGGTGAGCATAAAAAAGTTTTCTATAAAAAATCACTTTATATTCAATTAGTTATTATACTATTTTCAAATTAATTTATAACCAATGAATTCATATTATATTTGGGTAATCCATAATTATTTTTATGTTATTCATTTTTTATAACTAATAATTAAAATGATAGGATATGTCTTATTATATTAAATAATAATATATTATTTTTGTAAAATATAGCCTTATGTGTAATGCAAGCAATTTAAAAACTCAATGTTGCATACATCACATGCTAAATTCGCATCAAATGTGCTAAATGTTAAATTAGGGAATTTATTTATTAAAAATTGTAATTTATTAGGGAATTATATTCCTTTGCGTTCTTTTTATTGTTTGTTATAAACGCTATTAAATATAATGTTCATACTTTAGATTTTTGAGACATTAAATTCTCCCCACTTTAGTTAAATTTTGAACTATGAATTTAAACTCGATCTTGGTGATATATTTTTTAATATAAACTATGTTGAAATACCACATCATTAGAGGGGATTATAATAAATCCTATATAAAATAGTGAATAGGAAGTAAAATTATCAAATGGATAAACCTAAAAATATATCATTATGATGGAAAACATTAGTGGAATGTAAAGATACATACACAGAGGAAAAGTTTAAATATTTATGTGGATTAATTGAGGTAATCAATAAAAAACTATAGAATTATGAATGGAATGTTTAGGCCCTCGAATCCATAAATCCATGATGATTTATAAGACTATAGGTTCAAAAAAAATTAAGGAACTAGGAAAATAAATTATTTATATTCCATTTTCCTAGTCTTGGGTAATACTTTTACTATGTGAGAATATATAAAAACATACATACATGATATATATATTTAAAAAAATTCATCATTTTGATGTTCTAAAATGAATTAAATATTCTTCTATTACTTCATAAAATGGATATCTAATAATTATCTTTGGTTCTGGAAGTACTAAAATAAACATTTAATGGTTTATAAGGCCTATAAAAGAGTAAAAATTCATTATATTTGTCTAAAACTATTATCCGATGTCAATATACTTGGTTCATTAATCTCTAAAACTAAATGAAACCGTATTGGTTCATCATTAATATTTATCCACGATTTTTTTTACTAAAAATAAAATTATATTAACTAGGATATTTTATATGCCAGTGGTTGCCATGAAACCCTTCTAGACCTTCAATCATGGCTTGAAGACCCACAAAATTGACGGATTTTATTGGTTGAAACCCAACATACATGTTTTCTTTTACTAAAAATATACTAATATAATTTCTATATAAATTTGTAGGAGATCATATAAATTTAATAATAAAATATCCTACAATTTTCAATAAAACTCCAATATATAAAGAAATCATCCATTAATTTACACATATATACTTTATTGGACTATGGAATATCGATAATATCATTTGTATGAATTATAATAATGAAAAATTCTCATAAATATAATCCAAATTTGTTTTAACATTATATATTCTGTGTAAAAATTCATTATAGTGGTTCTGAAATATAATTTGAATTATCCCAAGCTTTTCCACTAAGAGTGTCAAACTAGGAGCACAGAATGGCCCAGAGTCATGTACCAAGTTATGCTGAGTTAGGATTGACACACCATGTTGGAGATAATAATACTAGGTTCATTTATTATAGAACTATGTCTGCTTGTGGTATCCATGTAGGGAATTATTTCTAAGATGACACAAATAATTTCTATATTACTAAAATTCTAGGATGTTATTTTATACTTATTCTCAAATACTATCGTAGGGTTATGTTCTCTAATAATATTTTCCAAAATATAGTTCCAATGGTTGCTAAAAAACTAATTTTGATTCCAAATAAAGAGAACCAAACCCATGAGGCCCAAATCCAATTTAAATTTTAATTGGATTGGTACGATCACATGTAATCTGACACCGATAGACCGATAATATATTAGTTTTAGTAAATGAGATACCTAAATTTTTCTTTTATTACAAATGAATACACTAATTACAAAATACATAATTTTCTTCTTAATAAATAAATAACATTGTGTATAACTCTACTACATCTATTAAATACATGGATATCATCCATAGTGCACTAATTTAATTTCATTGGAATGAAATATAAGGGTGAGGTCGAATGCTCATAAAGAGAAACATATAATGGATGTAATAATCAGTCAATGAGAATATTCAATATGGAAAGGTAAATAACTAAACACACATTCTAGGTAATCATTATTTGAATGTAAGTGCATAGAAAATATGTCATGGTAATAACTAGAAACAAGTTCCATTCAAAGAACTAGATAATAAAAAAATAAATATGACAAGTTAAGAAACCGAAACACATTCCATCAAAATAATTTAAAATGAAATGTATTAATAGATATGTTGATGAAAATTATCACAGGTGAATAATAAATGAAAATAATTGATTTAAATTATATATTTATGGATTTCATGTCAGAGAATATGAAAAGATATTTTTTCCACACCTTTCAGAAGACAATTTAAACTATTCGGATTTTGAAACTATTTTCTATCATGAGAACTTGACGATGCATCGAGGATCTATATAAAAGCTAGCATCTACCCATCACTAAATGTAAAAATAATTCATAAAATGGAATAATTAATATAATAAAAAACAAATTTTACTTATCAAATATCTGTATGGAATAAAATATATAGTAACATCAATAATTTCCCAGTTAATCAAATAATTTTCTAAGTAAACCCCATATGTAAAATTATATATAGTTTAGGAAATAATAACATCTTCCATATAAAATACGGATATAGTAGAAAATATTAAAATTTAAATTACAGATATAAACATTATCTTTCAGTATAATTTTATCAATCATATAAGTAAGTGATATTAAAAGTATAATCATTTATATCTTTTTTGAAGAGAATAATCTTTAACCGTTCAAAAGTGTCCCATAACACTTTGAAACATTAGAATCATATTACCAATGAATATATTCCATTTAATACAACACATAATATACTGAAAATAAGTATATTCATTATATTATGTGTCAAATTTCATTATATACACCATATAAAGGTGATTTAGTGCATAACATCAAATAAGCCTCAATGTAATTTAAATTGAGACAAAATTTCATACCTTCAGTTCATCTTCTCCTGTGTGCCATTATACTCTTGAATAACCAACTTATATTAATTATTAATATTATTTAGGTAAATTTTCATATATATCATAAATATTATTTCACATATTACCATGTCACATAAAACTATATAAAAAATTAAATTTACATAGAGTGATTTGACAAAATTTGATTTATCTGTCAAAAACAACTTTGGTAGGTCAACTACGGTCAAAATGGTAATTATATAAAATATCTAGAATAATAATAATTAAATTGTTATTATATTTATACATATATAATTATTTTAAATCCAATAAATAAATATGGTTATAGTTAATGAATGAACACTGCAATCAAAGATATAGTAGGTTGTACAAATGCATAAGTAATGTTCCGATTTTTTAATAACTATTATTGAAAGAAGATATGTGACACAATATATTTTTATACTGATAATTATATCATAAATACAATTTTATTTAATCTTATATTAATATATATATACATATAATTATTTTTATGTAAAAGTAATCACATAACATTGAGGAGGTGATAATCCACACATCCATGAACAACGTTGTCCCTTTTTATGTGTGTCAAATAAAAATAAAGAAGGTGATTTATATTAAATTTACAAAAAATAAATTATGTCATATATATTTTATATTTTTTATATATCTCAATTATTCTTTATTAAATTTTTCATTTATACTTTCCCTAGACAATATGAATGAATCATATCGATTTGAGGGGGGTGTAGTCCACACACCCTCAAAAAATGTTATCACATTTACACATAATGGAATGTATAATGATTTGTGTTATAAAATAATTAAATAATATTAAAGACATAAAAAATATTAAATATTTAATATATAAATTTTGTGTCCATAATAATAGCCATCCAGGAAATTTGCTAAAAGAAATATAAGCAATTTTCATTTTGTGAAGTTGTATATTTTCATACACAGAAACAATATATTAAATTCCCATTAGAAGAATGTGTGTGTTATTGTATGTAAAAACCATAGAATTAAAACAAAATATTATATTGAGGATAAAGTTTGTCATATAATAATGAAATAAAGAGATTTTAGTGAGCGGTGAATGGAATTAAAAATAAAAATCTTAATGAAAGTGGTTACATCGTTAACGGGAAAATCATTTAGGTTTTAACCAAGGATTCAATAGATTGATTTAGTATAAAGGATATTTCTATAGGTTGTGAGGAGTTATTTCTATTATATATTTTGGAGGATATTTTTTGATACAAATTTTAATGAGAAGTTTGTGTAAGTAGGAGAAGAGGAGGGTCTTTATTAGTGGAGGAGGAGTGGCACACGAGTAATATTTTGACAATGGAATTCCATATATGTTATTCAAATTTAAAGTGGATAACATAATGAAACAAATTTGAAAAAATTTAGGACATCGTCTAAATATGTCCATACGATGGATTTTGGACAAGTTTCAATGGCATTTGGGCCCTTAACAGTTTGGATTTGTCTCTTACTAAGCTTCATTTTACCTTAATCATTGTAATAAATTTTAATTACTTTCACTAACATTTTTTTGACAAATACTATTTTGACATTATTATAAGTTATAAATTTTTATTATTCCAAATCTGTAATCAATTTTTTCAAATACTGACCACATATGTGGTAGAAAATAATTAAAAATTTATCCGACATCGGGGATGAAAATTCAGGTTTCTAATGTATAAAATGCCCAAATGTTTTCTATGATTTTTTAATCAATTTAAAATTTAAAATTATTTTGTTGAACAAAAATTTATTAATTGATAAAAATATGAACTATTTATAATTTAAAACCAATTTAAAATATATTTCTTGCATATAGATTAATCATATGAGAAATCATTTTTTAATTAAAATTCAATATTTTTCAATATTCATTAAAAACTGAATCTTCCTGAAAAAATTCCAGAAATTCATAATAACCTAATTTTTATGTTTCTTATTCAAAAATGTTGTCTATTTTTAAATATATAATTTATAAAAGTTCCTAAAATTTAATTTCAAAAAGGATCACAACTAAAAATAGGTAAATATTCCTTAATTACAATATAGGTATTTATGTGTAAAATAGGGTTTGTTCTATGCCTCATGTTCAATTCATTCTGAGTGAATATATACTTCAAAATTGTATGTTCATTATAAATTTCACATTTGGATCTATATAAATGTTTCCTCCATATTTTAAAAGTGAAAACCATAGCTTCTAATTCCAAATCATATTTTTTATTATTTAATTCAAAATTTATCAATTTCCATGAAGCATAAGAAATTACCTGATCATTATACATTAATACAAAACCAAGTACCTTAAATTAAGTATCACTATAGATGAAAAAATATCATTTTCTAGAAGTTCGTTCCAAAACTAGAGAATTCACCAATCTATTATTTAGTTTATAAAAACAAACATCATACTATTCAATACAAATAAATATAAACCCTTTGTGTTATCACTATTAATAGGCTTAAAAACCATGAAATTTTTTTAATAAACCACGAGAAATAACCTTGTAATATAAAAACTATGAATATCATTAAAATATTTATATCTTGGACATTCATCAACCACTTTTTTTGGGATCAAATGTTATAACATCCATATTTACAATGTTACAATGAAAAAAAATCATTTTCAACAAAAAGTCACATCGTATACCTTTCCGGAATGACTTCATTTATTTGAGAGTTTTCAAAAAAAACTCATAAATGTTTTTCAGGATCCTCATAAACTTTTTAATAAACTAAACGTTCATCAATAAATATAATGAGAAACTTATACAAATATACATGGAATATTAAATTCCTATGTTTCATAAAGGAATTAGGGTAATTTTTTCAACCAAAAGTCATAACAAAAAACACATAATTCCCATATCTAATAAGTAATTTTTGTTTCAAATGTCTTCTTCCTTTACCATCTGGTGATGGTATGTCGATCTCAGGTAAATAATTAAAAATATTAAGCTCCCAAGAGCTGATTAAAGAATTCATTGATATGAGGAAATGGATACTCATTTTTGACAGTACTGTTATTCAAATATTCATAATAAATGAAATGTCTTATTGAAGCATATTTTTTTTAGAAAAAAAAGTAGGATAACCCCATAATGATGTGCATTGATTAATGAAACATTTACCAAGAAACTCATGTAAACACTTTTTCAATTCATGATGTTCCACTTGAGATATTTGATAAGGTGGTTTTGAAATTAAATTCTCATAAAGAAATAAGTCAATAGTAAATTCAACATTGTGTTCAGGTATAACATTGAGATACTCATAAATAAAAACATATATGTACTCATATATAACTTCCACATCATTAATAAGAACTGTTCCTTTATTTTCAACAATATGTTCATGATAACATTCATTTCTATCTATTAACAAATTCTCAAATTCCTAATATGTTATCAATGGTATGGTTTCGTTCATGTATTCAAACTGAAACCATTGCAGAAAAACAAATTTTTTATATCTATAATAAATCTTATCATGCTAAACATAAAAAAATACATTTCCATAATATCATCACACTTGAATAACGGTAGAAAACAAGGTTTGTGGGTAATATCATTCAACATAGAGTAGTAGGATAATTCTTATATTTCATTTATTCATTGATATTTTCCCTAGTGTTTTAACCATATGTTCGGGTTTTATTTCATGAGGTGAAATTTTCAATTTACTAGAAACTTTATCATCAATCATGGTATATGTAATCCTCATATAAAAAAAATAATTAGAAAAATATGGGTAAACAAACAATGTACCTAATACCACTTCATGGGATGGCCCAACATCTACTATATCTTTCCTAAATGATTTCACTAAACCTTTCTAGTTATAATCAATATTCTTACCATCATTTAGATCTTTCTTTGGGGTACAATTTTCATAATGAACCATCCCACCACATTTTAAACACTATACAATTTTCATATTAGAATTATTCACACCATCACATTGATCTTTTTCATGGAAATATCTGGCTATATGTCCAAACCTAACACATCAAAAACACATTTTATATTTTTTAGGCACGTTACCGTGTTCTATTTACCACACATTCCATAAATTGGATACTAGAAATTCTTCACATCATATTTATTTGAATGATTCTAGTCATTTTCTTTCCAACTATAACTCTTCATTTTCTTATTTTAAAATTACATGTGATCATCAGAAAAATCCATTTATACCCTCTCAGTACATCAGAAATGATTCACATACCTTTGGAATTCATGGGAGGAGAATTCCCTTCAACATCATAGCTTCAATCCTGAGTAAAAATAATTTATATTACTATTAATATCTCGAATAATAATTGGATCATCCCATGACAATTTGGTGATTTTTTATTCATACATGTTCCCTGAGTCTTCTTCCTTTCATTTCAATTCAATTAATTACTTTCCCACCCTAATTTGAACCACATTTGGAAAATATTTTTCAAGGAATATAGTATTAAATTCATCCCATTTCATGGCATTAATCTCATCATTATCCTTGATATTACTTAACATTGGTAACCACCAGTTATCTTCACCTTTAAAATGAACAATAGAAAGATTTTTTTTTTGATTATCATAAAATCCCATAACTTCAAATATATTTTCATGGTATTTAGTCCACATTCTGGAAAAACATATTTAAATGATCCCCTAAAATTAGTAGGGTGCTTCAATAAAAAATGTTCCACGGTAATCATGATACATTGTGGTATCTTTGGTTGTTTCATTACATGGATACCGCCACCATTAATAGCCTTCATCAACTTATCCATTACTATCCAAAACTACCCTTTTCCAATTGCCACCATTCTAGGATGCATATTTAGAATGATATCATCCTCTTTATGACTTCCAACTTTAGCATATCTATTTATTCAATGGAAACCCATTCTAAATAGACATATCATAGATGAAAAAACTTGGTAATCTCTAAATTTTGTATCGTTTAATATTATGGACTAGGTAATAATAATTTATGGGTATTCAATTATCATCATAAAAACCTCTAATGTTATCTAAAATGTGATATAATACCTACTATAAGGACTCGGTCTTAAACATAACTGCATCTTGTAAATTGAATTATAATTCACTCTATTACATTCTAAATGATCATTTTTATTTAATGATTTAGAGAATCAGTGTATAATTTATACATATCATCCCGGAAGAATATATAGTGGGTACTACTAAAAAAGTATCAATTTATTATATAATAAATATATTTTATTAATAAAAAATGAAATATTTAATAGGGATATCGTCACAAAATTCATAATGGTTTTTTCTTTTCCCTTTCAAATCCATAAACCATGTGAAAAAATTTTATAACATCATATGAGAACATAAATATCAGTATAAGACATAAAGAGAAAATAAAAATTAGTCCATGAATACATATAAACATGTGATCTTAATATAAAAAATACATACATTCACCCATATCATATACCTAATTTTTGAAAATAAGATATTTTCATAAAACATCGAAAAAATGAATAAAACTATAGAGTTAACTTTGGGAATTATATAAGATTTTAAACATCATAAATATCATATGATTCTTATCCCTCATTACTAACTTACAATGTAACCCTCCAATATACCATATGATTTACCTCTCAGACCTACCTTATGGTGTTACCATCGCAGTTATAGTTAGGGTAAACATATAGTCAACATGTCACGACCCGTCCTAGAGGGTCCCATGCTGCGACTACCCAAATCCCCTCCTTCGATAATCCAGGGCCAGGAGACTAGAAATGAGTAGGAATATCTTACAAATATTAGGAATTTTCTTATGTATATGTACACACACACATCTCCATGCAAAAAATTCTGAAATGTAAGAACACTAAGTATACCATGCATGAATACACAATGATACTAACCACATAGTATGAATGTAGGAAAACAAGAAAGTAAATAGGGACAGAATACAAGCCTGACAAAAGAAGGAATTCGTAAAGTGAATTCATAAGTTCCAGAAACTCATCTATAAAAAATTAAACCTAAAGGTTAGGTGTATGATAACTTTATGAAGTTGTAGGAGCACGTCACATTTGTCTGATCCCTTTAAGAACCATCGGGTCCTGGTCCACCAATATCTCATTAAAAGTGTCGATCATCAACATAAGACAAGAAACATGCATGAAAACCCCATGCAGGGGTGAGTAAAATAATACTTAGCAAGACCCCCAGAAATCACAATGGAAATACTACTGTGATATACATAAACTGTTGCATAAAAGAAACACATGAAGTACACTAAAAAGGTAACACACGAAGTACAGTCACTAGGAAGATAAATAGTCATCTCACACAGGAATAATTCTATAGAATTAATAGAAGGATTTTCAGCTTTAGTACATATATCTCCGAGTTTCCCTGACATACAGAGTGTTGATGATGCACGAAGCTTCAATGGTGCACAAATTATCGATGGTGCATGGAGCATCGACAACACACAAAGCATCAAGGGAACCCAGATTGTTGATGGAGAATAGAGCATTGATTTTTCATGGAGTGTGGATGAATCAAAATGCATAGATGGGTCATCCTATCCTCATGTATCTTAGTCCCCAAGTCTTAGGCAACCACATCATTCCTCTCATCGTGCGCTTTTAACCGGAGAACCTATACCCAAAGATAATAGTTTGTATTCAAACATTCCCAATGATTCACTTATAATATTTCAAAAGGATTGCCTCATCTATGGGGTCTTAATATAACTAACAGATCACCACACATTCACACAGTTTTAATGTTATATCTATTTTTCTAAAAAGTTCGGACCTAGGTCTATTCGGGGTCTGATTGGACCCACCATACTCAGCCTAAGCTGGCCTGAACCCAAACCGGCTCAGCCCGCTAAGCTCTACCCATTTGGTGCGGCTAAATTGGCTTGACCTACTGGGCCTACTGGACTTATCCCACTAGACAGGGTCTACTGGATCATGGGGTCTATCATGTGGGGCCACTAAAGATACTCATCTTATCTGGTCCGGCCCACTACATGTGGTCCAGTTTGTTGGTACCAGAGGCAACCCACCTTGTCTACATCCATCTGATCAATGTGGACCCATGACTCATTTCACATGGCTAGACCACCATCTCCTACTAGTCCCACAACCTCATCACTATTGTGGTATCCCTCCAATGTGGCTCAGATACACATACCACTACCGCCACAATAGCCTTATGCCACATCCCCTAGTCATCTCTCGCAGTCTCCACCACATCAGGATTCCACCAACGATGTCCCTCATGGACCATGTCATATTACCTCTACCATTCTCCCTGCTTCCAGCCCGTATTTCCATGCTCTGCCTAGCTGGGCCCCCATCAGGCCACCGACTACACAACCCGAAGCCTTTCACCACCTCACGCTCCCCCCTGGACATGCCCCAATGGCCACATCTTACCCTTTTCATATACCTCCACATCAAATGTCTACATTGTTCTTTCATAATCTGGTGCCTCAACCGAACCATACCACACTCCCATCACACCTATTCTATCCCATTTTGGTCCAAACAATGATCATGGACCATTAATCCATGGATCAGGCATGCAACAATCGATTTTTCATGTTGGGGTTTCAAGGGCGAGGAAATTACAAATAATTAAATAGAATGTGGGGAAATATAAAGCACATGAACACTTACTGAAAATATCATAACCTTTCTCATGTCGTCTATGATCTGTTCACATTATTATATTCATGAATAATAAACCAACACATAGATTTAATCCAGATTCAATCCCTATAAGCATAATATCCAACCTGCTATTGATCAAACCATGGATCAACCTATTCATTGGTTTGTCTACATTTTTCATTGTTTTAAAAAATGGGAAATGTAAAATAGAAAATAGAATCAAAATATAACATCATGGTTGGATTAGTCATTGACTAATAATGGTGTTTCGTGTCTTCCTTAGTCCTCAATCCGCTAACATTCGTAGTTGAGAGAGTTTCCTTCCATGCCTCATAGAAATTCCAAGGCTATGGGGATAACCTTGAATTATAGAAAAAAGATTCATTAAAAAGATAAAATCTATTATGTAGAGTAATTTTTTTATTAAAATCATTTAATGATCGTTATGTCCAGTTTCAAAAATTCCTTGTCGACTTGTGATAGTCGATGTTTGGCCCCTTTTAAGGTAAAGTAACTGCTCTGAACACAACGGTGCCCTAGAATTTCTAATCCAGGGACCCATTTAGAAATTATTAGCAATATAAATAATAACCACCTGAATTCATTATTAAAATTTCTACAATTATCAATATTACATTTCAGTCACATCATGCCTCATAATCTCACGCCATCTCATTTCCTGGTCTCGGAATTTTCCACATTAATTAATAAAATAAAACAAGAGAAAATATGAGTCATTAAAAGACCTCAACATATACATAACTGCTATATATATAGGGAGATATATGTCCCACCCATAATTAAAAAAATCCCAATAACAAAAAGGTTATAATAAGACATGAATACCTTCATCATAAAAACATTCATATTGAGTTTTGTAAAAATATAACTTTAAAATAGGATTCATAAATGAAATTCCCTTACCTCATGTTTTTATTAATTAAAATGTGTAAAACCACAAGAATAATGGTAAAATGAGTATTATTAATATATGAAAAAACTATATCCATATCTATAATACCGTATATGGTATTTTAATAACAAATTCCCACACATTTATTAATAATATTTTTTTATTTCCATTGTTTCTTGTGATTGTTTTCATGGTTTCCTTGGTTGTTTAATTATGGATTTTCATTTTGAAATGAATAAAAACTACATTATTGGAATTAAATGGTATTATTATGTTTCCAAAAATTTCAATGATATCATATATCATTTTGTTTCCTAACCTGAGGATGATTCTTTGGCAGTTTTTATGACCATCACATACTTATTTCATTTTATTTCCTATAATGTTTTAACATTTGTTTCAGAACCACATATAACATATAATATGTATACTAAAGTTTTATACTATAATTATAATGGTTTTATGACTATAATTGAAGTCATTAATGAAAATGAAAACACATCATCCATGATGATGGTAAATTGACACATCATAGAAAATGATTTCTTTTTTAGAACAAGAGGAGAAGATGAGAGTTTTGATTATGGATATTCCATTAACATAATAAATTTATTGTATATTAAATATAGTGGAGTTTTTCACATAAATGATATAGGTGACTATTGGACAATAAATGAATATAAATAAAAATTAATATAAAGGAAAACAAAAGAGAGTTTTACCTCTTGAATTCTTCTCCTAGAGAACCTCCTTAAGAACCATTTTTTTGGCATTTTCGGGACACCCGAAGGACTGGAACGAGGGGAAGAGGATTGGGATTTAAATTTGGCCCAATATAATCAATTTACATGGCATTATGGTGTGAGGAAAATACCTTGTGAGGGTGGTGTTTATGGTATAAGATATGGTAATTTTCTCATTATTATATTCATTAGTTTATTAATTTTCCTCAAGATATTGAAAAGATTGAATAATAACACTAAATATATAAAATAAATAAATTTTAGTTCTAGATTATGGTGATTACATCTCCAATTTCCCATGTAATTGTGTATTTATATTATAATTTATATATATATATAATAAATTACATTATTTTACTATTCACAAAAAATCTATGTATTTTGGAAATATATATGAAATTTAACACTAACCCTTTCTAAAAATGTGGATTTATAAAATGAAATTAATTTTATAAAACTTATTTTATAAATATGAGAAATTTTATTTTAAGTAAAAATCATCATTTATTCTATAATATAGCTTTTAAAATTAAAAATGATTTTATGACACATTGAAAATTTATTTTTGATGTCCATAAATTTTCTTATATTCAAAAGACTACAAAATATTAATCTATGAAAATATTTTTTATTAAAATATTTTCATATAAATCATTATACTAATTATAAAATCATAATTAAATATTTATGAATTACAAAAATACCAACAATTAATTTATCATTTCCAAAATAATTATTTACGTCTTCAATGATATATATATATATATCCTGATTTCACCTAACTGATATATAAATATTTTTTATAATATAATATTTTTTCTTAATATTATATGATTATATATTCCATAACTACTATATATACCTCTTAATACATTATATATTTATAATTACTTAACTATTTAGTTTTAGGAGGAAATAAATTATTTTATAAGTATCTTTATTATTTCGATGTTCATATTTATGATTATCAAAATTATTATAGAAATGTAAAAACATTCATTAAATATAATATATATTATAAATATCACCCTAAAATGCTAATTAATTTTATTGATTAAGAAAAATTGATTTGTTGGAAAAATATATATTTCTATAAAAACAATTTCATTATATTCAATTTGTTCTTATATTCATTTCTAATTAACATATAAAAATGAATTCATATTATATTATTGTAAACCATATAATTTCATAATTTAGAAAATATTATTCATAACCTTTAATTTAATGTCAATGTTATATCTTATTATATTAAACATTAATTTTTATTAACATATTATTGTTCTGTCAAACTCGATGTTGCTTTTAACACATGTCATTGAAGAAAGAATTTCTTTCATATAACGCAATCTAACCCAGTATTTCACGCATTGAAATATATATCATATATTTTATTTATTTAAAATATTAAACATATTATAATGTCTTATGATATTATATTCTCTTATGTTCATAGTGTTGCATGTCATATACATTGTTGTATATAAAGATTTCTAAATTTTTGGGTGTTACATCAATACAATCCATTATAATAATAATTAAATAGTTACATTTATTATATATAAATTCAACTATTAAATACTACCATTAAGCATGGTAATGAATAATGTAGTAGGTTTAAACCCGAAAGATTGTAGGTTATAGGTACATAAGATAATCTTTTCTATTTTTCAGTGATTATTATGGAAAGAAGATAAGTATTATTTTATATTTATAGAATTATTATAAAATAATAAATATGAAATTAATTATTTAAATATAATTATAAATATCATATATGTGTTTGTGGGATAAAAAACACAACAGGTGGCTTTGTGGAGGAGGTAGTCCACATGTATACATGAATGATATTAATATTTTCCAATTCAGGGAAACATGAGAAAATATATGATATATTATATTTAAAAATGATAAGTATTTATTAAATATCATATATATATATATATTATATCAATAAGTATAACCATTCTTGAAATATTGTGATGGAAAATTAATTAAATCTGTTCGTGATGTGGTAGTTTGTCATTTACATGATTTTTGCAATTGTTTCCCATTTCATTAAAGACGATCTTGATATTGGTTGTAAAATTCACATAAAAACCTTGGTATAAAGAAATTTGTAACAACCCGAGATTTTACAAGATACATTATTTTTAATTTCATATCTTCTATTTTACGATACACCATGATTATCTTGCACTATATGCAACACCGTATTAGCTTGCAGTATACACAACACTTTTCTTGGCTCTTGTTACACACAATTTCATGTTCGTTTGATAGAAGTTATTCTATGCAACATTGAGTGTATATATATATATATATATATTCAATGTATAAATAAAATATGGTTGGATTCTGTTATACGCAACAATAAAGGAGTTGTGCACTACACGCAACCCTGACTTGGCTTGCATTACACGCAATAATGTCCTTCCTCGATACCGTGTGTTGTACGCAATACTGGGTTTTACTAAACAACGATATATTATTATAATATTGTTATGAACTAGCTGTTATGAATAGTATTAACTAAATTTTGAATTTTATAACATTATTATTCATCTTAAAAATTTTCTAGAACATAGTATAAGAACAAAATAAATTTTTCAGGTAAAATAAGTATTTTTCAAAAAATGCAGTTTTGCCGCCTTTTGATGGCGCACCCACATTAAATCTAGTTTTTGACATGTTTATAAGTTCCATATGAAAAAATAAAATTATTATTTGGAATCAAGAAATAAAAATTTACTTTGGATAAATTTTTCATTTTATTCTGATTACTTTCATATTTTAATGAATAGTAAAAACACTCTATATATTAATTAAAAACAAATTTTTTCCTCATAATATATTATGTGGTTAAATTATAATATTGAATGGTTTTATAGTATAAATAGAATATATTTTTACCATTTAATATAATTTATGTCATTATCATTGATTCTACCTTGAATTCGTAGGATAAATAAATTCAAACTTTTGCAATGTTTTAAAGAAAACCTCGTTTTCTTTCGACAATGAGATTAATATTAATTTAATTCCTGAAACTTTTGTGTATTGGATTTGGAAAAAAGGATTCCATATTTGGAATCATTGGGTCCAAATTATGTTAATAAGATACTTTTTATTTTTGGGCATTGTGAATAGTAACTACGGTAAATTTTATTTACTATAGTTAAAGGTAAATCGGGTAATTAAGGGTAAATATAAGATTATAAAATTACCCTAACACTTTGAAAAATCCTATTGGATGACTAAAAGTCGACTCATATCACCTAAGGCTCGGATTAGATTCATTTAATTAAATTTTGTCAATGAAAATAATTTAATAATTATTAAAACCAAAGAATGTGACAACATGTCACTTTCTTAAATCTTATAAGTATAATAATTTTAATCTAGTGATAAACATCACGAAACATCGAACATGAATAGTCTCAAGAACTCTAATACAATTATCTACATCATAGGAATTTATTTAGAATTTTTAGGGATTAAATAATTATCATTTATTAAGACACAAAGATGATGCAGTAATTGTCTTACTAATGAAATATAGACATAATTGATGTCATAAATGACCAAATAAATGTAATTTGAGACTTTTTATGACTTAAATTAATTTTATAGGTTAATATGAAATTTTATTGTTGATTTATGTAACTTGGTTAGAACTTATCATTCTGTTATAAATTTCATAAAAATCATGTACCAAATAGTGTCAAAATTGACATAAATTCGTTTTTAAAACAAATATTATATTATTAATTGTTATTTAATTCCTAAAAATCTAAGGTTCGGCCAAATGACTTAGTTAAAAATAGATATATTAATAATAAACAACTTGGGGTTCTTTTGGCTTGTTATGGTATGTTTATTAACCATATAGTGTAAGAAAACAAAAAGACACGGTAAAAGTTAAATTATTTAACTTAGAGTTAAATCTAATTGATAAGGATAAAATAATAACCTAAACTTGTCTAAATCCTATTGGATGAGAGGTTTTAGACCCATCCCAACATTAGCTTCGAAATAAGACCCTTTGGAACCATTATAAACCGAATTTGACCTTAAAATAAAATAATATTTTGAGATTTTTCTAAGGTGCCCCTCTCCTCCCTTATAATAGGGCACCTCCTCCCTCTCCTCCTCAAACCAATTTGAGCATTCAAGCTCGTACATAACCTGCAAAAATCTCTTCTCCACTTCCCTAGTATCATCCTAGAGGTCCTGGTCTTCTTCAAAGACCATCCGTAGTTCTTTAAGTGGAGGTTAAGTGAAGGCGCGTCAAAGAGTGGTAATATCCATTACCGATCTTTTTCAATTTCTTTCTTCTTCAACTTCTTCTTATTTAGTTGTTTCATGATAAAGTAATAACATAAGTCTTTCTTATATAATGATATGTAATTATAAAAATGAAAAAACTCTAATTAACTTTTATCCATCCTACAGAAAAAGGAAATCACCGCCCATGCGTACGTACGGAATACTGTCTCCACGCCGTGGTGTAATCTATTTTCCGCCACCACCTTAATTGGATGTGTATAATGGTGTAATGAGTAAATATATATGATTATTATAAATTTATATTGATAATTAAATAGTATACATACACTTCAACACAATTTCACGATCATGAGAACGATATCATCGCTCGTGCGTACGTAGAGACTACCATCTCCACGACGCGATGAGATTCATTCTCCATGTTAACCATTTAAGAATGATTATAAAGTATATATAAGAAATAATAATGAAATATATGACATTATAAAGGTACTGTATTTATGTATATATTTATGTCATCTACTTACTTCCATTCTAGACAATAAGGAAAGGAAAACAGCATTCATGCTTACGTACGGACTACCGTCTCCATGAACGGTGTGTTTCATTTCATTTATCTATCTATTATATATATATATATATACTGAGTATATATGATATATAAATCATGTTTTATATTCTGGAAGTAAGTAAATTTTGATATAAGTAATAATAATTTCAAGAACAACAAGTCCAAACACCTACGATAAATGAATGGATTTTACCCAAAACGCTTCTTTAACATGGAATTTACAAAACAAAGGGTAATATAAAGTCATAAGGGAACAATATATGATATCATAACAATGAATATGATTCTTTAATAAGTCAATGACATTATTTAAATCATTATACAGGAGGTTCGGACACTTACGAAGCAAATTGGACCTAAGGTAAGGGAAATATAACAATCTCATTTTTATCCGAGATTGTTTATACTTTGAAATTTACTGGGGTGTATTTTATCATCCACATCCATGTTTCCTAAATATGTAATATTATTTCCATCCACCTAAAATTGTTTAAATCCAATTTTACCCTTCGGTAAGTTTTTAGTAAAAGATATGAAAGAAATCTTTTTTCGTTTTTCATATGAGGTACTTTTTTACTTTTCCGACAAAAGTACGAGAACAATGTTTTTTTAACTTATACGGCATGAATGGATTTTTAAAACATTATTTCCAAAAATATTCCTTTACAAGGTTTCAAGTTTATTTTTAATCAACTTCTTTTAGTTTATAATTGTATGACATGTAAAGAAAGGAAAATGTTTTTGAAGTAGAAAGGATATTTTCCTCAAGAATGGAGTTCAAGTGTTTTATCAAAATTATTTTCCATCTAAGATAATAAAGGATTCTCTTTTTATCCCTATTATTACATTGATTTGATTATGTTGTGATGGAATTATTTTTATGAATTACTTTATCTTATATTAATTGTTTTATGATGTCATGTTGTTTAAGAATCCCATTTTTATTACATGGGTTATGCTACGATGTATGATTTGCGATTTTGTGGAAGACATAAGAATGGTTTCATTATGCGATGGGTGGGACCTATATCTCCCTCCAATGAATTGGGTAAAGATTTTATATCTCATGAGATATACATGGCTGGAATGGTAGGTTATACTGGTTCAGTGAAATAGGACTGAAACGAGGGTGACTCAGTTCAGAAAGCAACTTTTTCCACTAAGATAGTCTTGGAAATGAGTCTTGGCTAACAAGAAATGATTCTCTATGATTTTGTGTGTATGCCACAAAGTTTCATGTATTAATTTATGATTATTGGGATTACATTTCACTACTATGATTTATCCCATGTTATGAAATTTTTCTTTCTTTTGCAGGTTACGATTTCCAAAAGTTATGTTCTTATGAATATGATGTGATTGATATTTCTTTTGTTTACCCTTAATGAGAATTTGAGCTCACCCTTTTATGTTTTATTTTCCCCAGGATATAAAGAAAGGTTTTATGTAAAAAAAGGGAGATCTTTATTGGAGATGTTGAAGATCTTTCACCACGATTAGAAGATTATATTCCGAGTTTCCAAAGACACTAAACTATTACGGTCCTTGTGTGTGTGTTTTTGTTATGTATTATGTATTTCGCAAAATTAATGTAATGTCCATGTACGTTAAGCTTCGGGTCTCTACAGTTGGTATCAGAGGAATAGTTTAGTCAACCTTTGGAAACTAGGATGCGAAAACGTTGGTGAGATCCCTAGAGATATCTCTATGGTGTGTCTAGGGATGTCCCTAAGGATAAGTATACGTATAGGATACAGTCCTAGAAAATAAAGTAACGATCATAGAATTCAACCTAAGATGTTAGATATTGAAGGTACTCCCCCTTTATTATGTTGTTTTCCATAGCATGATTTTTTCCTCTCACACTATTATTTTTGGGTTTTAGACGATGGCTGGAACCCGAAGAAACCGTGTTGATCAATGTAATTGACAGTGCAATGATTTTCCTCCTGAACAAACAAATGTTTTGGGAGATGGAGTGCAAAATATTATTGCTATACTTACACAAGCTATGAATCATTCTGGACTTCCAAATGAGCAGAGAAGGGAACAATATTCTATTGAGTCCTTCATGAGGCAACGTCCACCTTCTTTCAGTGGGTCTTCTAATCCACTTGTTTCCAAACAATGGATTAGTACTACCGAAAAGATATTTTCAGTTCTTCAATGTTCTGAACATGATAAAGTCATATTAGCAGTATATCGTTTGGAAGGTGAAGCTGATCAATGGTGGAATCTTATCAAGAATACGAGGCCAAGAGATAAAATTGAGTCCATGGAATGAGACGAGTTCAAGAACTTATTTTTCAATAAGTACTTCCCTCGTATTCTTCGAACAAAGATGGAGAAGGAGTTTCTTGAACTAATGCAAAAGGATGATGAATCTATTGGTATATACGAAGCGAATTTTATAAGGATTGCAAGGTATGCATCTGGATTTATCATCCAACATGAAAGTAAAGTTGATCGATTCTTCAGTGGCTTAAAACCAAATCTTCGAAGGGCATTAGCTATAAGAGACTTCAATAGCTATGAAGAAATTGTGCGTTGTGCTATCAAGGTAGAAATGGAAGTTGGTGTTACTTATCCATCCCATAGTTTTGACAAGAAACGAAAGATGGAGTTCAAGGAGAAATCTCAGAATAATGGTGAAAAGAAGATGAATGTTTCCTTATGCTCAAATTCTGGAAAGAAGCATGGTGAAGATTGTCTTAAAGGTACAAGTGAATGTTTCAAATGTGGAAAGGATGGTCATTGGGCATTTGACAGCTGCAATGATGGGAAGAAGATGTCTAATGTTGCAAAAAAAGGAAGGGATACATAGAATGATCCTACTACACTTCAATGTTTCAAGTACAAGAAGATGGGATATTATGCCAATAAATGCCCTAATCCAAGGGTTAGTGATGATCGACATGAGCAACCGCTTAAGGCAAAGGACAAAGGGAAGTCACATGCAATCACTATTGGCGATGTTGAATATGACAATGATGTGGTGGAATGATTAAGTGTTTATATAATGGGATTCCAAAATAATGTTGTACCATGCAGTATTGGAATATTTATGTATTGGTCTAATGTGGTATTCAAAGTGATTGAGATATTTTTGGAAATAAGATGATATGCGCATAATGAAGGGAAAACGAGAAAATGACATATTTGACAGTATTCATGAGCTCATGATTGATATAAGGAATAAGTGATATCATGGTTTGAGTATATAGAATTTTGAGATTTTGGTATGTGGAAAGTGTTATCTTTTAACTGCATTCATGTTTTCACTAAGGTTCAACGGGTATTAAAGAGAATACATGATTAAGGCCTCTGAATGTTTGGAATGTGACCAACAAGACATATCTTATGATATATGGGGATCAACGATGGTATTAAATCTCGGGTAATCATTCTCACTATATTATGAGAGTGGAATGTAGTATTATGGATAAGCCTAAATATTGGAATGGATTATGTTGGACATAAGTTAGTATTGTTTAAGGATAGAAGTTTTTTCGATATTATTGATGGGATGCTATAGTAATATAGTTTTAGAAAAAGGACAACATGCAGGATGGGCGACAGCCCATCGCGTCGGACAAGGCCGTGGGAATCGAACCCACAACTGAAGTGCGACTGGCCTTTATCGCCTACCACTGGCATACAAGAAGTCCCTGTTTAGTAGAAACTAGTCTTATTATATTAAGGAGTATGATATATGAAGTATAAGTCCATTTTAGGAACTATATAAGATTAATCTCACTATAGATGGACTTATGTATTTTTTTTGATAACTTTTCTAACCTTTTGTTTTAGACGAATGGAATGAACCATCATTCTATCACATGATCAGATAACACATCACGAATGAAAAATTCAACATCATTTCTTTAAGAGATGATGTGGAAATTGTCCAAAGAATGAAAAATGGTGAGACTATACCAAAATCACGAAAGTATTTATTCTAATTCCAAATTCATCAACCTTAGGGAAACGATATTGAAAACCAAAAATGTTGTCCTAGTGATCTTATATCTGATGAATCAGATGGTACCCTAGATCATCACAAATTTATGTCTTTGCAATTATTGGCTTTTTCATAGCCATGTTCTCTACCACTCTCCATCAGATCATGATGCTTAGATTTTTCTTCCATATCCATATTTTCACCTATGTTCTCCTACATGAAAACCAAGTGATGAGTTAATTTGGGTAACCATTACATTTCATACTTCAGTTTTTAAAGCCATGTTTTGGTATTCCTTTTTACGATGTGGGTTTCTATTAAACAAACTTTCAAATAGTAAACCATTTATAACCCTGGCGAATTTCGAGGGCGAAATTCATTTTAAGGGGGGTAGAATGTAACAACCCGAGATTGTATAAGATACATTATTTTTAATTTAATATCTTCTATATTATGACACACAAAGATTATCTTGCGCTATACGCAACACCGTATTAGCTTGTAGTATACGCAACACTTTTCTTGGCTCTTGTTACACACAAATTCAAGTTCGTTTGATAGATGTTCTTCTACGCAACATTGAGTGTATATATATATATTCAATGTATAAATAAAATATGGTTGGATTCTATAATACTAAACAATAAAGGATTTGTGCACTACATGCAACCCTGACTTGGCTTGCATTACATGCAATCGTGACCTTCCTCAATACCGTGTGTTGTACGCAATACCGGGTTTTACTAAACAACGATATATTATTATAATATTGTTATGAACTATCCGTTATGAATATTATTAACTAAATTTTGAATTTTATAACATTATTATTCATCTTACAAATTTTCTATAATATGGTATAAGAACAAAATAAATTTTTCGGGTAAAATAAGTATTTTTAAAAAAATGCAGTTTTGCCTCCTTTTGATGGCGCACCCACATTAAATCTAGTTTTTGACATGTTTATAAGTTCCATTTGACCAAATAAAATTATTCTTTGGAATAAAGAAATAAAAATTTACTTTGGATACATTTTTCATTTTATTCTGATGACTTTCATATTTTAATGAATAGTTAAAACACACTATATTTTAATTAAAAACAACATTTTTCATCATAATATCTTCTGTGGTTAAATTATAATATTGAATGGTTTTAAAGTATAAATAGAATATATTTTTACCATTTAATATAATTTATGTCATTATCATTGATTCTACCTTGAATTCGTAGGATAAATCAATTCAATCTTTTGCAATGTTTTAAAGAAAAACCCGTTTTTTTGACAATGGGAATAATTTTAATTTAATTTCTGCAACTTTTGTGTATTGAATTTGGAAAAATGTATTCCATATTTGAAATAAGTGGGTCCAAATTATGTTAATAAGCTACTTTTTATTTTTGGGAATTGTGAATAGTTACTACCGTAAATTTTATTTACTATAGTTAAAGGTAAATCGGGTAATTAAGGGAAAATATAAAATTATAAAATTACCCTAACACTTGGAAAAATCTGATTGGATGACTAAAAGTAGACCCATATCACCTAAGGGTCGGATCAGATTCATTTAATAAAATTTTGTCAATTAAAATAATTTAATAATTATTAAAACCAAAGAATGTGACAACATGTCACTTTCTTAAATCTTATAAGTATAATAATTTTAATCTAGTGATAAACTTCATGAAACTTCGAACATGAATTGTATCATGAAAGCTAATTAAATTATCTACATCAGTGGAATTTATTTATAATTTTTAGGGATTAAATAATTATCATTTATTATGACACAAAGATGATGGAGTAATTGTCTTATTAATGAAATATTGACATAATTGATGTTATAAATGACCAAATAAATGTAATTTGAGACTTTTTATGAATTAAATTAATTATCTAGGTTAATATGAAATTTTATTGTTGATTTAAGTAACATGTTTCGAACTTATCATTCTGTTATGAATTTCATAAAAATCAAGTACCAAATAGTGTCAAAATTGACATAAATTAGTTTTTAAAACAAATATTATATTATTAATTGTTATTTAATTCCTAAAAATCTAAGGCTCAGCCAAATTACATAGATAAGAATATATATATTGATAATAAACAACTTTGGGTTCTTTTGTCTTGTTATGGTATGTTTATTAACCATATAGTGTAAGAAAACAAAAAGACACGGTAAAAGTTAAATTATTTAACTTAGAGTTAAATCTAATTGATAAGGTTAAAATAATAACCTAAACTTCTCTAAATCCTATTGGATGAGAGTATGTAGACCCATACCAACTTTAGCTTCGAAATAAGACCCTTTTGGAACCATTATAGACCGAATTTGACCTTAAAATAAATTAATATTTTGAGATTTTCCAAAGGTGCCCCTCTCCTCCCTTATAAAAGGGAACCTCCTCCCACTCCTCCTCACACCAATTTGAGAATTCAAGCTCGGCCATCCCATGCCAAAATCTCTTCTCCAGTTCCCTAGTATCATCCTAGAGGTCCTGGTCTTCTTCAATGACCATCCTTAGTTCTTTAAGTGGAGGTTATGTGAAGGCGCGTCAAAAAGAGGTAATATCCATTACCGATATTTTTCAATTTCTTTCTTCTTCAACTTCTTATTCTTTAGTTGTTTCATGATAAAGTAATAACATAAGTATTTCTTATATACTGATATGTTATTATAAATATGAAACAACTCTAATTAACCTTTTATCCATCCTACGGAAAAAGGAAATCACCGCGCGTGCGTACGTACGGAATACTGTCTCCACGCCATGGTGTAATCTATTTTCCGCCACCACCTTAATTGGATGGGTATAATGGTGTAATTAGTAACTATATATGATTATTATAAATTTATATTGATACTGAAATAGTATACATAAATTTAACACAAGTTCACGATCATGAGAATGATATCATCACTCGTGCATACGTACAGACTACCGTCTCCACGATCCGATGAGATTCATTCTCCATGTTAACCATTTAAGAATGATTATAAAGTATATATAAGCAATAATAATGAAATTTATGACATTATAAAGATACTGTATTTATGTATATATTTACTTCATCTACTTTCTTCCATTCAAGACAATAAGGAAAGGAAAATAGCGTTCATGCGTACGTATGGACTACCGTCTCCATGAACGGTGTGTTTCATTTCATTTATCTATCTATTATATATATATACTGAATATATATGATATATAAATCATGTTTTATATTCTGGAAGTATTTAAATCATGATATAAGTAATAATAATGTCAAGAACAACAAGTCTAAACACCTACGATAAATGAAACGATTTTACACAAAACGCTTCTTTAACATGGAATTTACCAAAGAACGGGTAATATAAAGTCATAAGTGAACCATATATGATATCATAACAATTAATATGATTCTATAATAAGTCAATGACATTATTTAAATCATTATACAGGAGGTTTGGACACTTACGAAGAAAATTGGACCTAAGGTAAGGGAAATATCACAATCTCATTTTTATCCGAGATTGTTTATACTTTGAAATTTACTAGGGAGTATTTTATCATCCACATCCATGTTTCCTCAATATGTAATATTATTTCCATCCACCTACAATTGTTTAAATCCAATTTTACCCTTTGGTATGTTTTTAGTAAAAGATATGAAACGAATCTTTTTTCGTTTTTCATACGAGGTACTTCTTGACTTTTCCGACAAAAGTACGAGAACAATGTTTTTTTAACTTATGCGGCATGAATGGATTTTTAAAACATTCTTTCCAAGAATCTTCCTTTACATGTTTTCACATTTATTTTTAATCAACTTCTTTTAGTTTATAATTTTATGACATGTAAAGAAAGGAAAATGTTTTTGAAGTAGAAAGGATATTTTCCTCAAGAATGGAGTTCAAGTGTTTTATCAAAATTATTTTCCATCTAAGATAATAAAGGATTTTGTTTTTATCGCTATTATTACATTGATTTGATTATGTTGTGATGGAATTATTTTTATGAATTCTTTTATCTTATATGAATTATTTTATGATGTCATGTTGTTTAAGAATCCCATTTTTATTACATGGGTTATGCTACGATGTATGATTTATGATTTTGTGGCACACATAACAATGGTTTCATTATGAGATTGGTGGGACCTATATCTCCCTCAAATGCAGTGGGTAAAGATTTTCTATCTCACGAAATAGACATGGATGGAATGGTAGGTTATACCGGTTCAGTGAAACAGGACTGAAACGATGGTGACTCAGTTTAGAAAGGGACTTTGTCCACTAAGATAGTCTTGGAAATGAGTCTTGACTAACAAGAAATGATTCTCTATGATTATGTGGGTATGCCAAAAATTTTCATCTTTTAAGTTATGCTTATTGGGATTACATTTCACTACTATGATTTATCCCATGTTATGAAATTTTGCTCTCTTTTGCAGGTTACGATTTCCAAAGGTTATGTTCTTATGAATATGATGTGATTGATATTTCTTTTGTTTGCCTTTACTGAGCATTTGAGCTCACCCTTTTATGTTTTCTTTTCCCCAGGATATAAAGAAAGGTTTTAGTTAAAAAAATGGAGATCTTTATTGGAGATGTTGAAGATCTTTCACCACGATTAGAAGATTATATTCCGAGTTTCCAAAGACACTAAACTATTACGGTCCTTTTGTGTGTGTTTTTGTTATGTATTAAGTATTCCGCAAAAGTAATGTAATGTCCATGTACGTTAAGATTCGAGACTCTACAAAATTATTATATTAATAATATTATAAGGTATGGTGAATATTTTATGGATGTGGAAGTATAAATAACATGGAATTATAGGCTTAAAACTATACATATTCATTGGGACTGTCTTCTTAGATTAACAACTTCATCCCTCTATGGTTGTTATTATATGTAAACAAAAACCAATTAAATGATTATATGGATTATATTCAATTATTGGAGTGGTTATTGGATAATATATATGGTTCATGATGTTTTAAGAAATTATAAGAATAGATTCCATTTTGTATGAGAGGGGAGAGTAACACTCCAAATTTCTCAATATAATAAGTTATATTTAAATTATTAGGTTTTTAAAATTTTCTCATAAATTTTATATTTATAATATAGTTTGATTATTCATATTAATACTCTAATCTAATAAAAATTACAAATTTTGGGGTCACATTTTTCTCATATTATTTTGTTTTAAACCCTCATTATTCACTTTTACACTTATAGTGTCAACATAGTTTTTTACACATTGAGGGTACAAATAATTACTAAAATGGGATGGAAACACATAGAGGTTCCATGTTTGATCTTATAAACCATTTAATAATCACTTTTCTAACCCTAATACATTTTTTAATTTTTTACCATTTAATACATTGTTATTTATTACAAAATATCAATGATGTAAAATTTTAAAAATATTAATCACATTTACTTCAGTAATATAAATAAAACACTCCAAATTTGAAGCAATTATATTAAAAATATCAATAATAATATTTTTTCCATAAAATTAATTAATTATATTATTTATTTAAAATTATAGTATTTCTAAAAATTTTAATATCATTAAATTGAATTTTTAAAAAATTAAATAATTGTGGAGCCAGTGTTGTAGAAGTATTTAAGGTAACTATCTATTGAATAGAATTTAAAATAAATGTACCACAATTAATATTATCAACTTATATTTAAATATAATATTTATAATCAAACATATTATCTAGTTAACTATATGTTAAAATGTTTATACATATTTTAAAGAATAGTGTTAATTTTTTTACTTATATGTAAATAAAATTATTAAAATCAACTAAAAGCTAAAAACCTTTTAAAGGATTCGTTGATGAGTATGAAATATTTTAACTCGTAGAATAAAATTATGGAAATTATTAAATACATTCTATATTCCTTTTTATTTTATTGTTCACATCAATTACCATATTTACCCATTTAGAATGGAAACAAAAATTAACATGGTTACTAGTTATATGTAGAAAAAAATGAAAGGTTCGTATTTATAAATTTGAAACCATTAATTACATATATAGAACCAATTTTACAATATTAAGAAAATAAAAGTTTCATTTAAAAAAAAAATTAAACTAGGAAGAGGAAAATAAACACACATTTTTTCAGAAAAATGCCTATTCAGGATATAAAATGCTTTCACACTATATTCATGTATAAATTCATTAAAACCGACAATTGAATCATTTGAAATAAAATTTAAAAAATTAAATATTATATCTTATCCAAAATATAATTTTACACTATAACTAATTCAAAATAAAATATATGATTCAATCTTCCTTTTTTAACTATTTAATGAAAAAATAATCTTTTCAGAAAATTCTCAAAATTGAATCCTAAGATATGATTGACATGTTGAATTCCCAAATAAATTATTTTAAATATAAAACTCTGTAAAATTAAAAATAATATTCACCCATAAAAATAAATAAAAATCTCTTTTGATGAAAAATATGGTTTGAGGAAAAATAATACATTACTAATAAATGAGTAGATATTTAAAAATAATTTACTAAAACCTTAGAAATTAATACAAAAATAATATATTTCAAATTGAGGTTAATATTATTTTTTATTAATATTTTAATGTCTAGGTTATAACCGTCAGATTTAAATAAGAGAAATAATTCATATTATTTTAATCTCAGTGTTGCATATCTTGTGTGTTATCGAACACAATCATTCCTTATGGAAAAAATCTAGGTATATTACATACCCCTACCCTATAAAATTGTATTCTTGAAATATGTATTATGGATTTCTAATCATGGATATGTTTTTAAAAATATCTTTTTGTAACAATGACATTTTAATAGGGAAATTAAAACATCCTCTTAAAAGTGTGAAATTTAAATATAATGATCATATCAAGTAACCCAAACTAGGATTCCATGTAATAAATCATTGGTGGGAAGTATAAACATGGATATAGAATACAAAATAACATAAAAGGGAATTTATATGTTATTTATGATGTCTTTATGATAATATAAATGGTATATATCATATTCTTTAATGATTTCAATTCATTCAGAATATGATAACTTCGTTTGTTGAAGTTTATATTATCTCATACTCAAAGAGATGGGATTCATTTATTCATTAAATGGAATGTATAAAAGATGGTTTAAAATACTTGTGTGATATGGATTATATGATAATGATTCTGAAAAAATAATATACAAATATATGTCAATCATTGTTAATTAATTAAAAAATATGACAAGAAAATTAAAACAATGATCATGTGTATATACGACCTACCATCTCTACAAATAATATAATAAATTTCCTGTTAATTTATTTTGTATATTATTATATATATATATTTAATGAATATATATGACATTTATATCATGTTTTATATTCCATAAATAAAAAAACTGAATCTTGATAAGAGGATGAATTAAAAAAAATCAAAACATATACGAAAAAAGTGGTTATTACCCGAAACGTAATAGTAATAAGGAATTGTTAATAAAATAGTAATATATAATGATAAGTACATCATATATGTAATTTTGTAGGTGAATATTTGTTTGTGATATAATTATAATAAACATATATTTATTATACTGGAGGGTTCAATGAGTATGATGAGATTCAATACATAATATAAGGGGAATTCTAGTCTCACTTTTATTTCTACTAGACTTATTCAGTATTCAGAACACATTTCATAAGCGTGGTGTATATATTACCCATTAATATATTCAATTATTATTAGGCATTAATTTAATGGTACATCCCTATAGATTTGATGAAAACAATTTTATGGTGTTTATAGTTTAGAAGATACCAAATCATAAGTTCATTTTTATCTTAGTTTTCCATCTTTGAGACACAAGGTATATTATGCACCAATTTTTTTTTAGTTTTATATACATTCCATATAAATAATGTATCTTGAATTTCATTCTTTCAAGATATCTAAATCTTTATTTAATTTTATTCCCTCATTTGGATAATGAGTGATCATTAGAAATGTTGTAATAGTTTATTGATAAAATCTAATTGTTTATCGGGATTCTTTAGGATTTTTGTTCTATTGATGAAATATTTTGTTCCATATCTAAATAAGAGTAATGATTTTTTATCATATATTTATTATTAAGATCTTCATGTATTGAAAAAAAAATTCCACTCATTGAAACTGATGACAATTAAGAATGTGTTTTTATAAAAATCTAACAAGATATCTCTATTCAATCAGAAATATATTTTATTCAAAAACTATGATTTCTAAAATTTCCTAAAAGTGATTTCATAAAGGATTCTTTAATCATTCTTTAAAGTAAAAAGGTTTTTATAAAAGTTTTATGGTTTTAAAATTTACTTGTATGTTTTCAAAAAAAATTTCTAGAAAAAAAGGATTTCAAAAATGGTTTCTGTATAAAAAAATAATTTTAAATGAAGATTTTATATTTTCCTCAAGAAATGCATGCATATTATATTTTAAATTTATTTTCCATGTAATATTTAAACCATTGGTGTTACTCATGTATTTCATGGGATATGATGGAATGGTTCCACTTATATTATTTCAAAGATCTTTTTATGTATTTATTTCTTTATATATGTGAAACCTATTTAACTTTCATGGGTTATATGTTTCTGAAACCCATTAATATTTTATGTAATATTTGATTATAAAAACCACTTCTTTTCAATGTTTAGAATTTGATGAAATAATTACAAAACTTATCACTTTTCCACTTGTTAGTATATAATTTAACGATTATGATACATCTTCTATTTCATAAAAAACATTATGATTGTTTATGATCTTAAGACAAACATTAGTAAGATTTAATTATGAGATGTTTGGGACCTATGGATCCTTCTAATAAATTAGGTAATGATTTATATCTAAATAAGAATACATGGATGGAACATGGAGTAAATTCAGATTAGAAAAGGACATTGTCCACTTATATGGTCTAGGGAGTGAACCTTGACTAGTGTGATGGTTGTGGGATTGATCCATGACTACCAAAGTTGTTTAGGGAGTGAGCCCCTTCCACTTAGATGGATTTGTAATTAACCCTTTTCTATTGTGGAAATAATTTTATACTATCACCTATTTTCCATAATTTCATGTCTTAGTTATTCTTTTTTCTTTCATGTGTTATTCTCTAGATTACATTTTGATTAATGTATTTGGAACAACCAATATTTCTTCTAAGACTCATTATTATGATCATTTTAAGGATTTTTATGTTATTATAATATTATGATTATGTTATAATACCCTTCTGTGCATGATTATTATTACATATTTCCCTTGTTCACCCTTACTGAGCATTTGATATAACACTTTCTTATGTTCAAATTCCCCATGTTATGAAGATGTGTAATACATATAATCTATCTAAGAATGGTTATGGTAATATATAACCTAGTGGGGAATAATGTATCATACTTTTTCACCAGTGTATATATTCCAATATTTCCAAACACAAAAAAGCTAAAATGGTCATTGGTCATCTATTTGGGTAATGTATTAAATGTTTCTAAAAATTGATGTAATGTCTATGTATAAGAATCGAGGGTCTATATATTTTTAGATATGATATGTATTTTACCCATATGTGGGTAGTCCATTTTCTAAACTATATTAATATAATCTTTGTAACATTCCCCAAATTGTGATAAACATAATTTAAAATAATATTAATATATTCAATGTTAATTATATGTTTTAAACACAAGTGTAATCTCATACATTTCATTTTTTATCCCCAAACATTCAATATCCACTAATTACCTCAAAATATAATATCATATAAACCCTAGATTTTTTCCACATGTTTAACCATGTGTACACTAAATTAAAAGTACATTCTTCCTGAAATAACATTTTTCCATGATAAATTTATTGATTATATATACCTCCAACAACTATCAAAACTCACTAACATTCCCCCACCATACATCCAACCCCAAATTAACAATAATTAATTTAAAATTATTATCATTAATAAATTTACTATTACTATTGAATTCCATATATAAACATATATTAAGCGTCCATATTTTTCTCAATCACTTAAGTATAAAATTTCAAATTATTTCATAATAAATATTTACTGCAAAAAAATTTTATCATGTAATCGTATTCCACCATATCCTAACATTTTCCAACAAATAATCGGTACTATTAATATGTCATTTTCATTGTCATCATCATCAATTGTAATAGAAATAATAATTTCCAAATCGATATCAAAAAAGTGTTGTTGATCATATTCATTATCCATCAACCTAGGACATCAATTATACTACGGAAATTTTTCTACACATTTTAAACATTCATTTCATAGATTATTAATAAGTTATTTCCCCATCATGGAGGTAATTGAATGCTTCAATTTTCCTTGGAATATTATTTCTTTATGACATCCTTTACCACATATAAAACATCTTCTTGTTGTTTTAAGAGATATTGTTGGTTTCTTATTTCTACATTCTCATCATATAGGTTATAGAATAATGATACCATTATAATAATTATAACATAATCATACATGGGGATTCATTTATATCTTATTTGATTCATTTTGAAACACAATTAAGTTCATTTTGTTTATAATTACTCCAAATAGATAGTTAAAAAAACCATGAGAGTTCTCAATATATCTCGCATTCTGTTCAATTGTATGATTATATAACAACTGCAACTTCCTTCATATCTACTGTTAATTTAGTTCATTCTAGAACTATCATTTTACTAAATCTATAATGAATAGTGTCATAATATAAAAAAACATAATATGTCATCTTATAAGGAGAATAAAAATTAATATATCCTTATTCCTACTATTTTTATTCATCTAAATTAAATATTATTCAAACTAACATTCTAACAATTATGGTTATAGAGTACCATTAACATTTCCTTGAGTAAAATTATATCCAATAATGCTACCTCAACCTTACGCTAATACATACTACTAGGAATCAACCTTCAAAAATACCTAATAATGATTGTTTATTCTATAATTAACATCCTTTTGTTCCAAAATATCAATTTGGTTTATATTTGTAGATAATTAGTCAACATATATTACATAAAAACCTATTAATTGAAAGGAAGAGACTTATACTAATTATCCCATTTCCCAAAATTTAAATCTGGTAAAAATATATATTCTATTAATTACAAAACATAATAAAAATAAAAGTAGATTCTTATTTCATGTTACCAATAATTTAACTATATAAAATAAAATTAAAAATATTTCATGAATTCAAAAATCCTAAGTAAAATACATAAAAATAGATTAAAAAATAAAAACCACGAATACCTAAAAAATTTCAATATTTCAAAACAATACCTGGTCTCAAAATTAAATATTTTCTTACCTAAGAAGTTAACATCTCTATCAAAATATTTTTGTAACACTTTTCATTTCATATATAAATGAATACAAATAAAACTATCATGTTTTGTTCAAAATCATAAAAAACAAGAAAAATATTTTTCCAAAAGTTTTACTTATTAACCATTTTAAGAATTATATACTTTACGTTACCTTGTTCAATAATAATATTCCTATAAATCAATAACAATAATAGATTAAAAAATATTGTCATTTTAAGGCATCATCTTACTTACACATGGAATATCCATCATATTTATACTTAGTGTAACCATCATAACTACACATAAAATTCCTTCATTGTTAAATTCTGAATATTACCTTTTAGTAAAAATCATTTCTACTCATGGATTATCTAGTATAGTTAATCATTGATTAACTAATGTAATATATTTTTGTTTTATTTTATGAGAAACCTAATAGGGTAACTACATCCCATTTCCTAATGATTTGGATATCTATAATGAAATCACAAACCTTAATATTATAATGGATAACCCATACTCCAAAACAATTAAAAGGAACCTCAATTGAATACATAATTTTGTGAATAATTATAATATTTCATGAGGTTGATAAATTAATAATATAAAATAAATTATTTATAAATATGAATATTTACAAAGGAAAATATTTTCTTTTATAGTGTCTTCGAAAAAATATATAATGGAATCATATAAGCTATGATCATTTATGATGGATGGAAAATTTTATTCTACTATATATGTTAAATAAATAGTTTCATCATTTTAGATGAAAAGACACAAAGTATCTCATTTTGAAAATGAAAAAAATAATTTCAAACTATTTCGTAAAATTTTAAACATGTGTAAAAATTATTTTAATCAAAAAAAAGATAATATTAAAAACCATTATAAATTTATTTATAATTTGGATATGGAAGGTAAATTGTGTTTTAAGTGAAAATATAAAAGATTATTTTTAAAATAATGTCCCCTAACTTGATTTGGTCTCATCACATATGATCTTTATCATCCATATAAAATAAATTTTATTATTATTTTTACTCCAGTAATGATGTTTTTCACATTAATTATTATTTTTATATCACTTATTACCATTTAATTTCTAATTACATAAATAATTAACATCACAACAGATTTTTTGATAATATGTGTTTTGTAAGGGAATAATAACTTAGGTATGTTTACTATGGCCATAGTGGAAATTACAACACAACCCCCAAAATAAGCCTAATTAATTAATTATAATTTTTATTGATTATTTATAATATTAAATCTAACCATTAAATATTTTTTGAAAAATTATGTTTTGATTCAAACGTGTAGATGGTAGGTTGTATGTATGCATGATTAACCTTTCCATTTATCGAAGGCCGTTATGGAAATAAGGTATGCATAATTTTATATTTAAATAATTATAGTAATATAATAAATATACTATTAATTCTATAAATATACTTATATATATATCTAAATATTATCCAAGTGATGTAGTGATGAAAAATGAATAGCATCTCTTTGTGGAGGTTGTATGCCACACATCCGCATGAATGATACTATCATTTCACAGTGTATGGAAATGTAATGAAATATCTATTATATTATGTTATATAATTATATATGTGACAGGAATATCATACATATAACATAAATCAATCATTATAATCAGTCTTCAGAAATGCTGAGGGAAAATGAATTAGATCTGATCATGAGTGTGTAATTTTCCATTCCCACGAATGATGTTGTAATTCACTATTTAATGAAAGATAACATGGATATATGATGTCCCTTTACACAACTAAAACATATTATATGGAATTTTTTTATTATATAATTATCATTTTATATAATTTAAATGGGGTGGATGAAAATTATAACAAAATATATGGTTAAAACATTACCTCTTATTTGAGAAAGTCTTATTTGATTAACACCAAAATACCTATATGGTTGTTATTCTTCAAAAAAAAATCCATATATTATAATGGATGGGATTATTGGAAGGTATTCAGGATTTGAGGGTCCAAAACCAATGGTTCATGAAGTGTTAAAAAAAATATAATAATTTATTCCCATTTATAATAGAGGGGAGGGGTTGTCTTGGAATTTCATAAATTATTAAATTAATATAATTTATTTTCAATTCCAAATGGATTAAAAATTAAATATTTCTAATATTGGATGAGGATGGGTGGAAATCCTCACAAAAAAATATTAATAACATTATGTTACATCGTTACCCAATATTATTTGGTTTTAAAATATCATTGACAGCTTTTTCACTAACCATGAAAACAATAATATTTACTCATTAAAGGTAAATATAATTAATATAATTGAAATAATTCCCCAAAAAATGAAATTTTCATGAAATTATATTTCATATCATAATCTCATAGGTGAACATATCATTTTTGAGATTTTATATCATTTAATAAAATTTTATTTATTATAAAATATCAATAAGGTCAAATTTTAGAACTATTGATTTGATAAAATTTATTTATATCACAAAAAATTAAGAATTTGAACCAATAGTTTTTTCAAATAAACAAAAATTCATTAAAATCCATAAAATATATGAATCATATCAATTGCCTCAAATTAAAAATATCTTATTATTTTTAATATTGCATTTTTATATTTTTCCAGAAAATAAATAATAATGATGTTAGTATTGTGAAATAATGCAAGGTAAACATTTTTCACTAAAAATTAAATATAAATTGAAATCATGAATATAATATTTTTAATTTAAAAAATATATTTATAATCAAACATTTACTTTAGTTAATTTCTTGTTAAAACATAAATATTATTAAAAAGAAGAGTGGACATTTTTTTCCTTCCATTAAATAAAGTATTATAAGTCATAATCTCATCCATATGGTCTATAATTTCAATATAACCAAAGATTTTATGATTTTGTACAATTTATACTCATAATATAAAACTAAATCTTTTTATGGTAATTTTATAATTATTGTCATTTTAATCTTAACATTAACTTCTTAATTTACCCCATAGAGTGGCAACAAAAATTACTTAGGATTATATTCATAATGGCCATAATAAAATAGAAATATTGATGAAATATTTACACAATAATTTCATATATTGAATTCATATTTCAATAATTTAAAACACGTAATTTTCTGAATTTAATTTAAAATAAATATTGTAAGAGGAAACAGAAAATATTTTCTCAGAAAAAAATAACGTATTAAATATAAAATAATTTTATTCTCATCTCATGTATGTAATTTGTTTAAAAAAATAATTGGATAATTTTAAATAAAAATAATAGAGTTAAATTTCAAAAACTGAATAAAAAGAGAATTGTAATTTTTAAATACATTAAAATAATACAGTTTTCAATCACTATTTTCTTTATTTATTAAAAATGAAAAATTTCTTAAAATAAAAAATAATTCATAAGGAGATAATTTTAAGATTATTAATTAAAAATTTAATAATATATTTTAAAATAAATTTCATAAAATATCTAAAAATTAAATATAATATTCACCCTTAAAATGAAGGAAACACAATTTAAATGAAAATGCAATTCGGAAGAATAATTGTCTTTACTAAAAGTAGAATTATTATTTAAAAATAAAAAATTAATAAATTATAAATGATTAAGAACATTAAATTTTTTATATTGTGGTTTATTCAATTCATTCCCTCTAATTTATCTTCTTGTTTATAATGATAAAAATTTAATAAAAAATATTTTGTTTGTTATAAATCAGTGTTGAATATGTTGTTCACTTACGAGATTAGAATTTCATATAAAAATAGTTCATATATTTTACATAAATCTAAATACTTTTTAACAAAAATTGATGAATATAGTTATAAAATAAATTAGCTTTCAAAATGTTTATAAAATGATAATACCTATACATTTCTATATTGTATTGAAGGTTTTGTGATATGTTTGAATGTGGATGTGTTATTTTTATAACATTCATGGTTTATAGAGAAAGTATTGACATTTCATATGCTAGTTTTAATACGAATGTTTATGTTATGTTTAAACCTATTCATATGAGGTATGCATTGGACTTAATAAGTGACGGGTGGAGCCCGCTATAGCTCCTCGATGCATCGGTATGTCTAATGAATCAAACTAGTGTCTTGGCATAAGGCCTTGAAAAAATCTTATTTGTAGTCTTGGCATAAGGCCTTGACTATGTGGTTATGAATGTCTGGAATTATGCATTCCATCATTTTGAATGTGGTTGTTGATATTGCATGTGATTATTCGACTTGTAGAATATCCATGTGAATAAGTAAATAGAATTATTTGATTTTATTGTTTACATATTATGCTAATGTTCAAGTTTAAAAGGCTTTTGTTTTAGTCTAATACATTGCCTTAAATGTTTATGCTAATTTAAGAATCATTATGCTATATTGTTATTCTTAATTAGCATCTGAGCTCAGCCCTTTCTATGTTTTATTATTCAATGGATGTGAAGATGTATATTATGACTGACCTACTGGGATATTCTATAGGATCTCATTGTTTTCTATGGAATCAATTTTGTGGTAGTTTTCCATTTTATGATGTATTGTAAACCTTATGAATGTATCGATTACTTCCAAAACTACTAAACAAATCGGTCATTAGAGACTTGATCTTTTGTGATCATGCCAATGATACGTAATAATTCACTGACTCTAGGATTATGAGGTTGGGGCATTACAGTTGGTGTCATAGGAAGTTTATTACCATCCTTGGAAAGTATATTTAGATATACTCTGATTAGAACCCATAGCCCTAAGATTAACTTTGAGGATAAGTATAGAAGAACATCCTAGAATTTTGGTATTATAGAGATTTTGGGAGTTTTCGTAACAATACATCCCTGTCTGGATATGAGGGGGTCGAGGAGGCTCTGGAATAGATGTACCTAGGTGAAAAACATGAAAACACCACTTTGAGCTAAACTTGAATGCAAACTGGTGCATGACAACAGGCCTTGCTACACTCTTTGTTACAACACTCCCGGGGGATATGCTTAGGATAATTTACATTTTCTTTACAAATCAATTTGAAAGATTTTAATATAAGATGAGAATAAATGACCGTGGTTTATCATAAGGTGTTTCAAATTGAAAATATGGAGTCATGATATCCCTAAATGATTTTATTACTATTTTTAATCACACAATGATTTCTGGTTCTAGTCAATGGATGGATTCCAAGGAAGTCATAGTAACTTTGAGCCTGAAGAACAAGGTGGGAATGATGGTAGAAATGACAAACAAAATAGAATGTTGATAGGCATAAAAGATATCGTGTTCATGCCGAATTAGTTTTCCAAAAATATGATCAATAACATATATATTAAAAATCTCCTGGACTCAATAATGAAGAGAAAGGTGATGAACGATAAGAGATCCATCAGTGGAGACCATATAGAATAGAATCCTCAATTTCCATCATGCCGAAAATATAGAAGGAGACACCTAGGAAAGTGTCTCAATGGAATAATGATATTCATTACATGTGAGAAATAAGGATATAAAGTAAATAATTGTGGAGTAAAAATGAAGAGTAGTTTGGAAGAAAATAAAAATGGTACAAAGAATCCATTTACAGGCATTTGCAGAAAATGTAGGGAACCTGGCCATTAGCCGAGTGAATGCACTATTCTATAGGATATTTTCTTGGTCAAAGAAGAATGTATGTAGAAATAAATGGTTGTAGAAATGTTTAAAAGTATTAGTGCTCCTTGTTTATGGGATTGCATTGGAATAATGTTTTCTTTTATTTGTAACCCTGACGTTTGTCATGTGAAAATGATATTTTAGGAAGATTTATCTTTTCTCTTGTGGATATAGTTATAAACTACAATTTGGTTTTTTATGATCATTGGGTTTGAGGGAATTACATGTTATTATATTTTGGGATGAAAATTCAAGTGATGAGATTACATTTGTGGTTAAATTATATTATGGTTATTATGAGGAATTTATGTCATTTTGGTAAATTTATTAAATATATTTTTTTAAAATGGAAAAAACGATGACCGTGTGATGATCCATTGCATCGGAAAAAGCTGTGGGAATCGAACCCACAACTGGAGTGCGATTGGGATTTATCACCTACCACTGGGCTACGTGAAGTTCCTGGTTAGTGTGACTAATTATTTTTAGTTAAATTATTTTATTGATCAATAATAAGTTGATTTGGGATCTTATGTATTATCAAATGAATACCCTTAGTTTATGAAAATGAATTGGTGATTAGGTGATAAATGTTATTTTGGAAGACGATTGCTCTGTTGGGAACACTATATGGATAAGAAGAATAGAATACTATGGGATTTCATTAGAAGAGCAATGCTGGATTTTTATCTATGTTTTTATTATGGATTTATAATAATTTGGGTTTTTTATGGAAATGATTAACCTATAATAGAGAATATGTGACTAGTTTAATTACTTTTAAGTATGTGACTTTAAGAGTAGTCAATGTCATTTGGAGATACAATTTAACATGGAAGACTGCATAAACAAATTCTTCTATGTTCTGGGATTCAATATTAGTTTGGATTATATTGAAGTATTTTAAGGACAATTGTTTATTGAATCATATTTATTTAACATTGGGGTATTGTTGGTTAAATTTTAGAAATTAAAATTAGTGTTTCTTTCTCTAAAGGAATATAATTTTTGGGGATCATCTGATCTTATAATAACCATTTTGGTTTTGATTAACCTCTAAAGACAAGGTAAAAATATAGTTTTTTTATTTTGTGGATCATCTGATTCTCTAGAAGTTGATTCTATCTCAACCGGTGTGGCTAAGCCATATTGAATACTATTTGTTTGAAAAAAATGTGTTAGTTGTAGAAATTTATAAAATAATGAAAATATATATTAAAAGTAAGTATATTTCTTTATATTTGTAGTCAATATCATAAATATATTCCTCATCTATATGAAATGTAACTAAAAAATGTTGTCTGTTTACTTTTCCGAGTTGGAAAATAATGACTATTATTCCATCAAATGTTTTTGGTTTTCTTGTTGTTATCATTCTCCTGACCAGGTTTTCTATCCCTCTCCATTAGAACATTACACTTATTTTATCTTCCATATCCATGTTTTCTTACATGAAATCCTTGTTTGGGTTATCTCAGGTGTCCTTTGTACTTCTGTTTTTTCTTATAAAGTGAAAGTTTTATTTACTCTTTTTCCAATGTGGGACTTTCAATTATGTTCCGAAGCCCAATTTTAAAAAAAATTTGAACTCAATTTCCAAAATGGGGGATGAATGTAAAACCCCAAGTTTCCAATGTATGTTTCCCTTTGAACAATGTAATAGCATGCATTGTACGCAACATTGAGATTCTAACACACCGCAACCAATCAAACTAGCCGTTATGAAAAGAAAAACCCACATTGTTGGAATTTTATGAATTTTATCATTCAAAATGGACTTCATTTTTGAATTCGGAATATTGAAATTATATTATGGTTAATTTTTTGTATTTTTTAAAAAACTTTCAATTTTTGATGAATAGTGAAAAATACTGAGTTATAGTTCAAAACCGAAATTTTTTTAGATAATTATTTATTTTATTTAAATTTATTTTAGGAAAAAATAGATACATAATAATTATATAAGTTTACTGTAATTTATTGGAGTCGGTTTATTATAATTTTTGATATATGAAAATTTTATTGAACTTTTTAACCATCTTTTATCCACCTCTTAGAGCATTTGAAAATTTGAATAAAACATAATTTTACTACTTCTGTGAATTTAAATTCAAAAATTTTAGGGACAAGGTTGATATTAGTAATTCACTTTTGGTTCAATAAGATAAAAATTATTTTTGATGAATAGTAACTTTTAACATTCATTTACAACGGTTAGAAGTAAATAGGGTAATTAAGTGTAAAAATGATATTATTATTTCCATATCACATGTCCTAATTCTATTGGGTATGCCTAATTCGACCAAAAACAACCTTAGGAATAAAATATGATCTTTTAGGTCCTCTTGGATTATATTAGGACATTTATTATTATTTAATTCAAAGAAGCGTTAAAAGTGTTAAATTTAAATCATAAAAACTAAACCATTTTTAATATAGTGTTATACATAAGATAAATTAGATTATAAAAATTCATTAGAAATATAAGAAGCATTCCTACATAATTGTATTATATATATATTTTTTAGACATTAAATAATTTAATTTATTTATGACACAATGATGATGCGGTTAATTACCTAATTAATACAATATTAAAATAATTGATATTATAAATATGAAAATAAATTTAATTGGAGACATTTTTTGAATTAGGCATATTTTATAGTTTAATATGGCATATTAGGGTTGGTTATATAAATTGTTTTCGAAATAATAATTCTATTATGAATTTAGATAAAACAAAATACAAAATAATGTCAAAATTGACAAAATGAGAGTTTTTAAAACAAATATTATATTATTAATTGATATTCTATTCCTAAAATTCTAAGGATCAGCCAAATGAATTTTATAATGATAGTTATGTCATCAATTAACCACTTGGGGTTCTATTTGAAGTATATAGTATGTTTATTAACCATATAATATCAAAATACAAAGAGATGTTGTAAATGTCAAACAATTTAACTAAGAGTTAAATCTAAAATATAAGGATAATATAGTGACCAAAACTGGTCTAAAACATATTGGTTGAGTGTTTTTAGACCAATAACCACATTATACTTTCAATTATTCATTTTTGGTCCATTAGAAACCGAAAATGAATTTATTATAAAATACTATTTCTAGCTTTTCCTAAGGTGCCCCTCACCCCACTTATAAAAGGTCACTCCCCCTTCTCTCAAATTCACACCATCAAAGCCTTTTGGATCGGCCAAAATCGGACCAAATACCCTTTCAACTATCCTAAATTCATTTTAGAGGCCATATTTTAGTCAAAAATCCATCTTAAGGATCTCTTTTGATCAAATCAAAAGGAATAACCTGAAGAAGAGGTAAAATATTTTATCACCTCTTTCAAGTTCCTTTCTTCTTCCACTTCCTATTTCTTTGTTGTTTACATTCTAAAGTAACAAATCCAGTATGTTCTATATAATGTTATGTTATTATAAATATGGTAAAACCATATTCATTATTATATCTATTCTTTGAATGACATGTCACCATACGCGCATACGTACGGCTTGTAGGATCGAAATAGTGATGTAGATGCTCAATATAAAAGAGGCGGGGGGGGGGTGAATTGTATACTTTAAAAATTCCTTTGGAACCTTTAAAGATAGTTACGATTAACTATGTTTTCCTTAAGCAAAGGAAAAGGCTATGTTTAACAAAGTTAAACTTAAGAAAATTCACAACATCTCTAACACCAAATGAGAACTTGGAAAGAGATTATGAAAGTAGGTTCCGGAAATTGAAACTGAACAAAAGATTACAATATGAGATTCTACCTTAAAGCGTATATAATCTAAATGAAATAGAGTAAAATTAAATATGTATAAGAAAGTTATACTTTCCTTATAATAAAAAATGCATTGGAAATAAACAAGTAGTAAAACTACAAGTAACAAGATATAAATCTTTTAACACAAAGAGAAGGGTATCCAACAACCTTGGATAAAGGTCCCTTGATTTATACTTTCAAGCAAGTCTGTCTTACCCACACCAGGGTAAGCCCTCAATACAAAGATCGGAGTCTCTATCTTGCTATCCCTATAAGCCCTCAACTTCAAGGTAGTTGGCCGCCTCTGTCTTCCTCAGCAAGGAAGCCCTCAACTTCAAGGTGTTGGAAACCTCTGTCTTCCTATCCCCAGAAGTCCTCGAATGTAATCACCAACATTCAGAGTCACACAAAGCATTGAGAGTTAATAAGAGCCTATCACTCTAGAAATCACTTCAACAGCATGTATGCACAATGTTGAAGAAGTTATCCATCAACAATGAGCTCTTTCAAATGTGCTCTTATTTATAGTCAAGGTCGGCCTCCTTTCCAACGATCATAATTTCCTTAAAAACGAAGGTACCTCTACACATGTAACTTAATCAACAATTAGTTTATAAAAGAATAGACGACATCGTTTTATAACAAAACATGTGTAACAGAATGTACGACATCATTTTACATCTAAACTAAAAAGTTTGGAGTGAAGACTCGGAGTGAATGTTCAGAGTGTAATAATATATTAAAGAGTATACAAATTATAAAAGCGTAAGAAAAATGAATGTTCGGAGTCTGACCAAAAATAATTATCGGAGTCTAAATAAATTCAGAGTGAATAAAACAAAGATAGTCAGATTTTGTTTCATAGGTGAATACGGAATGAGAATTCGGAAGGAGAAATCATCATCATAATTTGTAATGAGATTTCATCATTAGAATTCGTAATGAGAATTCGATGTCGAACTTTATAAGGATTCGAATCCAGAATTTGGAGTAGAACTTAATCAGAGTTCGTATCAAGAATTCGGAATGATACTTTATTATAGTTTTCATATGGAATTCAGAGTGAAACTTCCTTACAGTTCTTATCCAGAATTCAGAGCCTAAAACAGAATTCTTCATATCAAAGTTTCAACGATTCCGATAATATAGAAATGAATCTGAATCTTATACTTAAGAAAAACATGGATGAAAATATGATAAGTATAATTTTTCTTACAAAAGTGATTTTCCTTGTAAAGAAATTTTCATAAAGATAAGGTGTTTGTGATTTTCAAAACAAGAAGGAATGGAAAAGTCATAAGGAAAACCTTATTGAATCATCAATCTCCCCCTTTTTGGAAAGTACAAACATCCTTACGAAAAAGAAATTCTAGGAAGAAAGAAAACATTAAGGCTTCTCTCCCTTTGCTTATGGATGTAGATGAATATGACTAACCCCCCCTTAGGCTTTGAAACTCTAAGAATCGTATTCTAGATTTCCAGAATGACATTTCATTATGAATAAGAAAGTATTCATTAATAAAAAACTCCCCCTTAGATAAACTGTTATTAGAGTTTGTTTTCTTTCTCACCCTTTGTTTAGATTATTTTTCCCTTTTCTTATTAAGGTCTTTTCCTTCTCCCCTTTGTGATTTTCAAAAAGAATTCTAGGGAATGGAAAATATAACAAGGTACCTAAAAAATTAGTAGCAACAACAAAAGAAACAAGCAAGCACAAACTTTCATTAAGTTTGAAGAGCTCAACAAAAATGAAATTTAGATACAACAAAAGATCGGATCTGTCTATTTTGGATCTTTTTCCTTCACCATGAGACCCTTAAGAGTAGTCTTTATCTTTTTCAAGTCTTTATGGTCTTCCTCGGCTTGCTTCTCTAACACAACAATTCTTGCACTTTGGGCTTCAATATTTTCTTCCTAGGCTTGATGCTTTTCTTCTTGAGCTTTAAGATTTTTTTCCTAACCCTTCATCTTTTCTTCAAACTCAATCCGATGATCCCTTTCATATTTCCAATTTTGAGTGATAGAATTTAGCTTCTTCTTCTTCCACTCGCATAATTGTCTCTAATTCCTTAGCATTCATAGCAACAGCTTCTTCCGGAGCGACGAAAATTCTTCCTGGAGTCTCAGGAAGAGTGTCCAAGGAAAAGGATCTCGGAACGGTAATGTTTCCGGAGGCCATCTCAGTAAACTTTAACAAAGTCTGAACCACCTCAGCTTCAGACATCTTCTTCTTAAGCTTCTTTTCTTTCAGTTGTTTTTCTAGCTCATCTGCAGTTCTTTCCTTCAAGGCCTTAGCCTCCGCATGAACCAATCCAAACTGAGGATCCCCTTGCACTCTTTCTTCTTTGATCTCCCTCCATTTAGAAACTACCTCATCTGGGTAAGATTTCTTCTTCTTTGGTTTTGGAGGTGCGGAATGAAATTCCTTAGACTTGGGATTCTTTGCTTCAACTTCATCTTCTTTCAACTTTCTCTTCCTTACTGGCTTAGTGGATTCCGGATCAACAACTTTCGGAACTGTTTCTTCTTGAGCAGGTAAATCAATAAACCAACCAGTCTTCTTGTCGAAAGCTACATCCATCCTTTTGAGAGTTCCATCACTTACCAACATAATCCTGCAAACTCTTGGATTAGACTAGCAAGCCTCCTTGAAAGACTCAAGGCACCGAACTATCAACTTTGAGAGGATTGCTGGATACATTATGATCTGAGCTCTTAGATTCCCTTTCTTAACATTCTCAATAGTAATGAGATTGTGCTTCATCAGGATAAAATTCCTTAGATTTATCAGAAAATCCAGGATGTAGATCTCACTATTCTTCAGACTATCTTTTTCACCCTTTCTCGGTACGATAAGGCCTTGTACCCATAATTCTAGGATCCTGAAATTTGTAGACAGAGAAGCAATCTTAGGAGCCTTATCATTTGACATTCCGAGAGTTTCTAATGGTTTTTCCTTGTCGAAGATACCCTTTGAATCCAACAACACATGAGATATGAATTCATCTTCTCCTTCATTACTCAGCCCTACCAAGCTAGCTGCCTTGGCATATGAAAGCTTATAAGTCTTACCATATGACATAAAAGACAACTTCTCTCTTCCATCTTCCTTAAGAAAGGAGAGTGTCTTATAAAACTCTATAAGAAAATATGAATAGACTTCATCTTGATTCCTAGGTTTCGACACAGCAACATCTTCCCATAAATTAAGCTTAATATTATTGGATATAAGAGAGTCATAATTGTTGATGAAATCAGAATGAACCATCCTCTCTCTATATACTAACCACTTCAAAATCGGCTTAGAGGAAGACATGTCTTGAGAAGCTACTTCCACAGACATTCGGATCTGAAGACCTCTGAGAAGTTCAAAACGGAGAAATCTGAAGTTTGGAACGGCTTTAAAATGGAGAGGCAGATCATTGGGACACTAAATCTTGAAAACCAATGTGGGACAACCATTTGTGTTCCCCTTTATATAGGCAACGAGAAAACGGTTAAAAATCCACGGTTGATCGAACGGTTGTGACAAGCTAAGATTATCTGACGGTCAAAAACCAATTCTCATGAAAACTTGAATCCGATCTTTTGAGGTTTTATTAAAAACAAATATTTAAGAAAATTATAATCCGAAACCAAAATATATGAAAATTCCATCAAGTAAAGTATGACTATGAAAACTTGAGTAAGGAAATTATACCTTTCAGATTGTCTTCGGAGGATTATTCGTAATGGGTAATATAAAAAAGACTACAAAAAATCTTTATTACGAAAATACATAGTTCTCAAAACTCGCTACGAAAAAAAAACTCAGTAAGGAAAACTCAGTACGAAAAACATTATAAGAATTCAGTACGAAAAAAAAATTTAAAAAAATTTGAATATCAAAAACTCATTATGAAAGACTCGGTACGAAAATCTCGTTATGGAAATACCAGTATGAAATTTCCCATTTCGGAAGTGTTCAATATGAGGTTTTTGATTCCAGAAGTCTTCTATACAAACATATCCATTCTGAAAATTTTAGTTCTGGAAATTTCCATTCCGAAAATTTAGTTCCGAAAATTTTGAAAACAAGCTTTCGAAAGAAAAAAAAACTTGTTGCATTAACAATCAAATGTACTCCCCCTATAAAAAAGAGTTTATTACTGTAAGGAATATTTTTCAACAGAAAGTTAATTAAGAAGGATTATATTATGGTTATCATTCGAAACTTCTGTTTAATATATTCAAATATATCAGAAGGAAAAGATTTTGTGAAAATATCAGTAAGTTGATCTTGTGATCCGATAAACTGAAAAATAATATCTCCTTTTTGTGTGTAATCCCTAAGAAAGTGATGCCTAATATCTATGTTTTTTTCACGAGAGTGATGTCCATGGTTCTTACATAAACCAATGGAACTTGTGTTATCACACAAAATTTGAGTTTTAGTAAAACTCAAGCCATAGTCTGTGAGTGTGTGTTGCATCCACAACACTTGATCACAACAACTTCCAGTTGCTACATATTCAGCTTCAGTGGTGGAGAGTGATACAGAATGTTGCTTCTTGTAGGACCAAGAAACTAATGAATCTCCTAAGAAATGACAAGTTCCGGATGTACTCATTCTATCAATTCTATATCCACCAATGTCTGCATCAGAACACCTTTTTAGAATAAAATCATTTCCAGAAGTATAAAATAATCCGAGATCCATAGTTCCCTTAAGGTAGCGAAAAAATATTTTTACTTCCTTTAAGTGAGATTCCTTAGGATTGGATTGATATCTTGCACATAAGAATACTAAAAAAATTAAGTCTGGTCGACCAGCTGTTAAGTATAGTAGACTTCCTATCATACCTCTAAAGGATGTTTGATCTACTGGTTTCCCAGCTTCATCAAGATCTAAATAGTTTGAGGTACCAATAGGAGTATTAATACTCTTAGTATTGTAATAACCATACTTTTTGAGAAAATCTTTAATATAATTATATTGAGATATGTAGGTTCCTTCTGGTTTTTGAGAAATTTGAAAACCAAGGAAAAAAGTTAACTCACCCATCATACTCATTTGAAACTCAGATTTCATTAGACTTGCAAAAGAGTCTGTCAAAGATTGCTGAGTTGAACCAAATATGATGTCATCAACATAAATTTGAACAATCAAAACATTTTTCTTATCTTTATTTATAAAAAGATTCAGATCTGCATTTCCATTAACATAGTTATTTTGAAGAAAAAATCCAGTTAGTCTATCATACCAGGCTCGTGGGGCTTGTTTAAGACCATACAAAGCTTTGGTAAGTCTAAAAACATGATTAGGATGTTTTGTATCTTCAAAGCCAGGAGGTTGTTCAAAAAAACATCCTCTTGAACATAACCATTATGAAAAGCACATTTCATATCCATTTGAAAATTTTTAAAATTAAAGAATGCTTCAAAGGAAAGTAAAATACGGATAGATTCATGTCTGGCTACTGGATCATAGGTTTCTTCATAGTCATTTCCCTCTTGCTAATTATAGCCTTTAGCAAAAAGTCTATCATTATTTCTTACTATGACTCCATTTTCATCACATTTATTTCTGAAAACCCATTTTACTCCAATTACAGAAGTTTCCTTAGGTATTTCAACCAAAGTCCAGACATTATTCCTTTCGAATTCATTTAGTTCATCTTGCATGGATTTGATCCAATCATCATCACCTAAAGCTTCATTAGTGCTTTTAGGTTCTAATTGGGAAAGAAATTCTAGATGTTCTACTTCATTTCTTAAGGAACTTATAGTCCTTACAGGTTGATTTACATCACCAATGATACTATCACTGGGATGATTCTTAAGATACACCTAATTTGGGTTTTGAAAAGCCTGTTTATCAATATAGGGTAGAAAGTCTTCTAGGGTAAATCATTCAGAATTATCTTCTTGAACATTATCCTTCTCAAAAGGTTCTTCAATCAAAGGTTGACAATCAGTTTTTGAAAACACATCCGAGGATGTAGGCTGGGATGGTTTAAAAACAAACGGATCAGACTCATCAAATTTTACATGTACTGTTTCTTCAACAATACAAGTGTTTTTATTAAAAACTCTATAATCCTTAGATGTTGTGGAATATCCTAAGAAAATTACTTCATCAGATTTTGGTGCGAATTTATGTATGTTATCTTTAGTATTCAGAATGAATACTTTGAAACCAAAAAACCTTGAAGTAGGAAAGTCTTGGTTTTCTACCATTCCATAACTCATAAGGGGTTTTATTAAGAAAAGGTCTAATCAAAACTCGATTTATAGTATAGCAAGCAGTACTTACAGCTTCATCCCAGAAATTTCTAGCTATAGAATATTCACTCAACATGGTTCTAGTTATCTCTTGAAGAATTCTATTTCTTCTTTCAACTACACCATTTTGTTGAGGAGTTCTTGGTGCTGAAAAATTTTGAGTAATACCTTTTTTACTACAAAAAGTTTCAAATTCAGAATTTTGAAATTCTCCTCCATGATCACTATGAATAGTTTTCAATGGAAGGATTCTATAATTTTTAACTTGAGCTCTAAAACTTTTGAAATAAGAAAAAGATTCCGACTACTTTTCTAGAAAATAAACCCAAGTAAATCTAGTGTAATCATCAACTAGAACAATCACATATTATATGCCTCCAATACATCCAGTTTGTGTTGGACTAAAACGATCCATGTGCACTAACTGTAATGCATCAGTTGTTGAGACTTCACCGACTAATTTAAAACTAGATTTATGTTTCTTTCCATATTTAAAAGGATCACAAACTTTAGAAGAATCAAATCTAAGCTCTGGTAGATCATTAACTAGTTTCTTCTTAGAGAGTTTACATAGGTTTCTAATGTTACAGTGACCTAATATTCTATGCCATAACCAGGAATGATCTTCCATTTCACTTAGGCAAGGTTAATATTGACTCTTGAGGTCTTCTATGTTTAAGGTGTAAACATTCTCATGCCTATTTGCTGAGAGAATAAATTCTTCCTTAGAATTGTGAACTAAGCACTTATCATTCCTAAAATTTACAAGGTAACCTTCATCACATAACTGACTTATGGTAATGAGGTTGTGCTTAAGACCCTTAACAAAAAGAACATTTGAAATCAATGTTTTTCCTAAAAGAACAATTTTACCAATACCAACAATCTCACCCTTAGCATTATCTCCGAAAGTTACCTTTCCTCCCTTCATTTTGACAATCTTTTCAAAATAGCTTTTGTTACCAGTCATATGCCGGGAACATCCACTATCCATGTACCATGTATTGTTGCTGGTACATTCTTTATTTTCCTAAAATCAATAAGGGAATTAGACTTTCGGAATCCAAACTTTTTTGGATCCGAGATTACCAGATAACAAAATTTTAAGAACCCACATCTTCTTAGAAAAGTAAGCTTTGTGAAATCATAGAGATTGGGTTTTGTTTAAGGAACAATTCTTTTCCCAGTGACCACCACATTGACACATAGTACAAAATGGGTCACTTTGAGGAACAAAGTAATTGTTACTAAAAATTGGTTTTGCATGGGTATAACAAAATCCGGATTTATTTCTTAAAGATCGTATTTGAGAATACATTTTTTCAAAATTTTCCTTACTATGGGTAAAGTATGATAAACACTTATTTAAGGAAAAAATTTCGGACTTGAGTTTTATAACAAAGTTTTTATCCTCAAATTCATTAGTTTTAGAACTAGAGCTAGGATCGAAAATATTTTTCTTAGAAATTACTTTTTCTAACTCTTTTGAAAGTTTGTTCTTCTCAGAACGTACTTCCTCAAGATTTTTTAAAATACTTTAAAAATCAGAAATTTTCCTATCAAAATCATTAGAAAGATCTGATATCTCCTTTGTAAGAATAGATTTTCTAGAGTTTTCCTTATCAAGTTTCTTATTGAGTTTAGAATTCTCAATCTCAAGAAGTTTAGCAAACCTATAGACTTCTTCATAAGTAGGTAAAGTATTTTATTAATCAGAAGATGATTCTTCATCAGAAGAGTTATAATACATACTATCATTAGAATTTAAAGAAACATTGGTCAATGATTCATCATTTTGTACCTTAGCCATAAAACAATGATTATCAATAGGTAATCTGGCTATAAGACCAAGATTCTTCTATCCTGAAGATTCATAATCAAAAGATTCATCTGAAGAGTTACCAGAACTAGCACTCTAGGTATCATTAGCTTTCAAAATTTTCTTAGCTTTGGCTTTATAGTACTTTTTTTGTCCCTGTCTGAATGCCTTTCTTTCCTTTCTTTCTTTTTGAGCAAAGGGAAATCTGGTCTAATATGTCCAGCTCTCTTGCACTCATAAAAAGTAACTTCTCCATCTTTCTTATCTTTCCTGTCCATTTTCTTATACTTAGATGAGAAATTTCTCTTTCCGGCTATCTTGTTCATCCTTCGAGCAAGATTTGCTAACTCATTTTCAGAGACTTCACTTTCACTAGATTCGGATTGGAAAATAACTTTCTTAGACTTGGATCTAGTTACTCTCTCAAGAGTCTTAGCTTTCATCTGATTTAATGTTTTTGTAAAAGCAACAGTACCATTTCCATTTTTCTTTTTGATGTTGTCAGCATATCTCTTCATTCTGGTTTCATGTTGTAGAAGAGTTCTAAATAACTCATCAAGAAAAATTTGACTAACCTTCCTATTCACATCTATAGTTGTTCTTTTGGATTCCCACTCATTGGGCATAATATCAATTATCTTATCCACAAGTGATTCATCATCTAAACCTTTTTCTCCCATAGACTGTAGACTATAGACAATAGTCATAAATCTCTGTTGAACTTTACATATGTGTTCACCATATGGAAAATTGAATCCATGGTATTTAGCTCTAAGCATAGCTCTCCTAGTCTCAATCACATAAGAAGTTCCAAAGTGTGTAACCTATAACTTCTTCCAGATACAATTAGCTGCTTCAGAAGAAGAAATTTGGCTATATATATTTCTAGTCATTGAACAAAGTAGAGTATTGCATAACTTATAGTTGAGTTGATACTCTTGCTTTTCCTAGTTAGTAAAAGTTCTAACTTCATTATCAGGAATTTTATAATCACCAGTAATCATAACCAAGTTTTCCACTCCAGTATTGATAACAAAAGTCTTCATTCGATCTCTCCATTACTCATAGTCATTACCATAAAATATTGGTGGTCTTGTAGGATTTAGATTATCAATATAACCAACATTAATTCATGCCATACTAGAACAACCTTTGACACACAAACTTGTTAGTAGAAAAAGTTTGTAAAAAAAAAAAATCGGAATGAGAAAGTTCGGAATGGGAAAGTTCGGAATGAGAAAGTTTGGAATGGGAATGTTTGAAATGAGAATGTTCTGAATGGGAATGTTCTGAATGATAATTTGAGCAAGAAAAACTTATATGTGAATACAAGTATTTTAGATACCTTCTTTGATACCAATTGTAGGATCGAAATAGTGATGTAGATACTCAATATACAAGAGGGGGGTGAATTGTATACTTTAAAAATTCATTTGGAACCATTAAAGATAGTTACAATTAACTATGTTTTCCTTAAGCAAAGGAAAAGTCTATGTTTAACAAAGTTAAACATAAGCAAATTCACAAAACCTCTAACACCAAATGAAAACTTGGAAAGAGATTCCGAAAGTAGGTTCCGGAAATTGAAACTTAACAAAAGATTACAATATGAGATTCTACCTTAAATCGTATAGAATCTAAATGAAATAGTGTACAAGTAAGGAAGTATAAAAAAGTTATACTTTCCTCATAATACAAAATACAGCGGAAAAAAACAAGTAGTAAAACTACAAGTAACAAGATATAAGTCTTTTAACCCAAAGAGAATGTTATTCAACAACCTTGGATAAAGGTCCCTTGATTTATTCTTTCAAGCAAGTCTGTCTTACCCACACCAGGGTAAGCCCTCGATACGAAGATCGGAGTCTCTATCTTGCTATCCCCGCAAGCCCTCATCTTCAAGGTAGTTGGCCACCTCTGTCTTCCTCAGCATGGAATCCCTCAACTTCAAGGTGTTGGAAACCTCTGTCTTCCTATCCCTGGAAGTCCTCAAATGTAATCACCAACATTCGGAATCGCACAAATATTTAAGAGTTAATAAGAGCCTCTCTCTCTAGAAATCACTTCAACAACATGTATGCACAATGTTGAAGAATTTATCCATCATCCATGAACTCTTTAAAATGACCTCCTATTTATAGGCAAGGTCGGCCTCCTTTCCAACGGTCATATTTTCCTTAAAATCAGAGGGACCTGTACATGTGTAACTTAAAAAACAGTTAGTTTATAATAGAATAGACGACATCGTTTTATATCAAAACAAGTGTAACATAATGTACGACATCATTTTAAGTCTAAACTAAAAAGTTCGGACTGAAGATTCGGGGTGAATGTTCGGAGTGTAAAAATATATTAAAGAGTAGACAAATTATAAAAGCACAAGCAAAATGAAAGTTCAGAGTCTGACCAAAAATAATTTTCGGAGTCGAAATAAATTTGGAGTGAATAAATCAAAGATGGTCAGATTCTATTTCATAGGTGAATTCAGAATGAGAATTCGGATGGAGAAATCGTCATTATAATTTTTAATGAGATTTCATCATCAGAATTCGTAATGAGAATTCGATGTCGAACTTCATAAGGATTCGTAACCAGAATTCGGAGTAGAACTTAATCAGAGTTCGTATCCAGAATTCGGAATGATACTTTCTTACAGTTCTCATTTGGAATTCGGAGTGAAACTTTTTTACAGTTCTTATCTAGAATTTGGAGCCTAAAACAGAATTCTTCATATCAAAGTTTCAACGATTCCGAGAATATAGAAATGAATCCGAATCTTATACTTAAGAAAAATATAGATGAAAATATGATAAGGATAATTTTTCTTGCAAAAATGATTTTCCTTATAAAAGAATTTTTCTTAAAGATATTGTGTTTTTGATTTTAAAAACAAGAAGGAATGGAAAAGTCATAAGGAAAACCTTATCGACTCAACACGGCTTACCGTCTCCACATCATGGTGTAATTGTTATTCAATTCATCATTATTTTCATGGGTATAATAATTATGTGTAATTGATGTAAATAATAAATATAACATGATAATGATACTTTATATATATGATATAAATCCAATTATATATTATTTTAATATCAATAGAATGATATTGTTGCTCGTGCGTATATACATATTACCGTATCCACGAACGTGATTAGATTTATTCCCCATCATAATCCAATCCAGACTAATTTTCATTAGATGATTAAAAATAATTTCTAAATACTTAATATCATTATGAATATGAATAAGATACATCTTATTCATAAATACACTACTTACAAAAACAATAATATAGAGGAAGACGAATCAGTTATCACCCAAAACAGAGATAATACTAAAATATTATTAACAAATAAATATTAAAAGATCATATATGATATCATATTAATGTATGTGATTCTTTTATATTTTAATAAAAATTATTTTACCATTATAAAGATGTTTAACCTACCCTTGACCATGGAAATGTACAATGTAAGGGGTTTCTTATCTCACTTTTAATTCTGTGAGATTTCCATTATTCGCCACTTATTTATTAAATGTGGTGTATTGTGTACTATCATTTGTTATATATATATATATATATATATATATATATATATATATATTATCATGATTCTCATTATGGTCATGGAATTATTTTATTCATTTGGTTTTTATTTACTTTTGTCTGTACGACTGAATTGATTACAACGAAGTAAGGGTTTTCATCTCACTTCCAATTTCCATGAGATTCATGCCATATTGCCACGATTTATTTTTTTGTGTAGTGTATGTACTGCCCAACGATTTTATTATTTTTGTAATATAATATAATTTATAAGTATTTACATATTCATTTTATGATCGAACTTTCATGGTATGTATGTTTTGTAAGTTACCAAATTGGTAAGGGAATTTCAAATTTCAATTTCCACTCATTCAACTTTACACATACTTCATTGATTATTTTACTCCATGATTATGTGTGGAATCACTATTTATAATTTGTGTATTAATTTCCACTCCCCATTCTATGGATATAATTTTTATACACCTAATCACTCCTTTGATAAATTTTCAAGTCATCAATATGAACTTGATCAGAGTAATTTTAACCCAATATCCATTTATTGAGTTAAACATCCAATTCATTGGTGTTGTTTTTACAAGAATATGTGTGAATGTACTCTAATTGATTTACACTGAATATCCAATCATATTGATTTCATTTATATTAGTCACACATAACTATTTTGTTGATTTATCCTTAACATAAGGATATAGTCACTATAAGATATTTCATCGCAATTCACATTCCATTGAGACTTCTTTTTTGTTATACGCCAATTAAATTTTATATGTTGTATCTAATGATCTTTTACATAGACTATCATGAATCTCCTTATTCTCATGATATTATAATGTTTTTATTACCACAATTATTTGTATTCATGTTTCTCTCTTTTGGATATAAACTCTAACTAAAATATCGTTTTAAAATGTATTAAATATTTATTATTATAAATCTTTCTAATTAATGTCCACGTTTTAAAAATGGTTTTAAGCACTTCATTATATGGATATTAATGTTTTAAAAATAAAATTCCTTTTAAAAGTTTCAATGTGATATGGGGATGTTTGATTCAAAAATATATTTTAAACAACTTCTTGACAAACTGTGTGAATTTTAAAAGTTTTAAAGAAAAAGGGGGGTATTTCTCTCAAATAGTTTTGATGATTATTTTCATCTATGTTGATATCAATCATTATTCTCAATTAAGGTTGATATATTATAATAAAATCTTCCATATTTTATTGAATGAGTTATGTTTGACTTTGGATGTGTTATTTTTATACCATTCATGGTTTGTGGTTAAAATATTGACATTTCGTATGCTAGTGTTAATACGAATGTTCAGATTATGTTTCAACCTTTTCATATAAGGAATGAATTGGACTTAGTAAGTGATGGGTGGAGCCTGCAATAGCTCTTCAATGCATCAATTTCTCTCATGAGACAAACTAGTGTCTTGGAAAAAGGCCTTGACAAAATCTTATTTTTAGTCTTGGCACAAGGACTTGAATATGTGGTTATGAAAGTGTGGTATTATGCCTTCCACCATTTTGAAAGTGGCTCTTGTTATTTCATGTCATTATTCGACTAGTATAATATCCATGTGAATAAGTAAATGGAATTTTTTTGATTTTAACTTTTCCATATTATGCTGAAGTTCAATTTTAAATTGCATTTGATTTAGTCTTATACATTGCCTTAAATTTTTATTCTTATTTATGAAGGTTTCTACTATATTTTAATCCTTACAGAGCATCTGAGATCACCCCGTTATATGTTTTATTTTTTCCAGGATGCGGAGAAGTATACTATGACTACCATACAGGGATAGTCTATGGGATCTCAGTGTTGTCTATGGAAACAATCTTGTTGTAGTTTTCCATTTTATGATGTACTGTAAACCATGTGAATGTATCTAGTACTTCCAAGGCTACTAAACTAATCAGTCTTTCGAAATGTGATATTTTGTGATCATGCATGTGATAAATAATAATGCACCGTATCTGGGCTTTTGGGGTCGGGGCATTACAGTAATCCAAGGACAACACTAACAACTTATAAATAAATTTTATTTCCATGACATATGAATCTATTGGCTTCCATCTATGTTATCCATGATCTAATTTCTAACATATATTCTTAGGGAATTTTTTCCCCTTAATAATGGTTCATACTTATCTTGTAAATATACCAATGAATATCCCCCGAAAGTGTCATAACCTAGAGTGCAGTAAGTCCCATTGTCATGCACCAGTTCCAGTTCGACTCTAGCTCAAAGCGGTGTTTTCAGGGTTTACACCTAGGATACATCTATGCCAGAGCCTCCCCCACCTACTCGTATCCTGAAAGGGATTTATTTTCATGATAATCCACTTACTAAATATTCACCAAAATTGAGGGATGTTTTTATTATACTTATTCTTGTCTCTAAGGCTTCAATATGGTTTTCTAATCCCAATCCCAAAAATAACTAAACCTATCCTCTCATACCAACTATGACAACCATGATCTTTTATTACACAATTAAACAAAATTTATTACATAAACATCATTTGATTAAACATAGAAGATAGAGAGGTCTTATGTATTTGGGTATTAGGATCATTACATAACAACTTAAAACATGAAAAACAACATCTTTATTTAAAACTTTATTTACATGACCACTACATTCCCTCGTACTTAACATTTAATGGGATAACCTGAGGACATGCATAAGAAAAGGGTGAGATATAAAGCCCAATAATGGAATTATCATGGAATAACATGAGGTATACAATACATGTTAGACAATAATAATTTAAATAGATCACAATATAAGAATAAACATAAAGGCATGATAAACCATGATAATCACATCAGTGAAATGTGGAAATAACCCTTAACATGAAATTAGCATGAGCCATGGCTCATTACACATGGAGCATGAGTAAATCCTCATTGCACATGAAGCATGAGTAAAACCTTGTTGAACATGAATTAGAATGATTATAAACCCATTGCACATGATATATCATGATACCATACATTACCCAATGCATTGGAGCACTATAAGGGCATACCATTCTTAAACATTTCATTTCATGCATAAGTGTGCCACATGGATCATATAACATTGATTCATAAAACATAATCATTTATTCCACGGTAAAGGAATGTTGGATTCATACATGAATCTTTATAATCAGTAAGTAAATGTTCATAAAGTTTAAAAACCTTGATAGATAAATGGGAATGGTATTCAATACACAATGACATTGGCTTGGAAAATCGGTGCAATTTCGGCAGTTTAACGGTGTGACGTAAGAATTCATTAAATGGGATGATGAGAGGGAAAGGGGTGCCTCATCATATGTACATGAAATTGAAAGTAAGGAGGTAATATAGATAAATGTACCAACAATTGTAATGGAATTTTGAGTTGTAATACAAAAGAATTGCTTTAATGTAAAAGAGGAGTGAGAAATTCCTTTCAGAATTTCGGCATAGTAACAGGTGTACATGGGAGACATTTAATGAGAGAGAAAGGGGTCTCCAATCATTCAAAAATAAAGTAGGAAGTATAGGGGAGGTTTGAAACCATACCCCCTACATTTATAATTGAAATTAAAATTTCATAACATTTTAAAGAATGTTGGATAAAAATGAGAAAAGAAGAAAAACCCTTACATGGAAGTGTGCTTCCAAATGAATGAGAGAGGCCAGAGAGAAGATTCGTGGGAGCTTCGAGCACCTTGGAAGGATTCTAGAGATAGGAGGGAATAGGATGGACGAACAAAAAAGCCTTTTAGTGAGGAGGGAGTGGGATCTTGGGTGGGTTTATATTGGAATGATGAGGGGATTTTTTATAATTTTGGTTCGGGACACCTCACACTAAACTAATCCAAACCAAAATGCATCCCATGGTTATTACCCATGGTATTTGGAAAAAGGAAGTGGAAAACAATATTTTATATTGCCAAAGTCCGAACTTCTTAAAATAATGGGGTTGCTTATGTGGAGGTGAGACACACTCCAAAGGAAAACAATTTAAAAACACAAGATGATTAATAAGACATGAAGGGTCCTTTAATGCTTTGTAAAATAAGTCAAACAAACCCAAAATCACATTATTTTAATGGTAAAACATAAATTGGCTCAACATAAAGCTTATAGTATGTAATTACATCACTATTGCATCATTATGAGGTTATAAAACACATTATATATTAAAAAAGTATTTAATTTTAACCCACAAATTTGACTATCATGGAAAATTATTAAAAATTAACCATTTGATAATTTCGACATCCTGATTCCAGAAATAATATTTATTTTATACATATAATTTTCTAAATATGTTAATTTTCACTTTCAAAATAATAACCAACATTTATCAGAAATTCATGGGTTTTGATAAAAATGGTTTTCAAAACTTAATAAAAATTAGGATTTCATTCTTAAAATCATATGACCTATTATATTTAATAAAAATTAATTTAATAACAATAATAATAATTTATTAAAATATTATTTATTTCAAAAATCCATTTATTAATCAAAATATATTTCTTCGTTGAACATTAACTTAAAATACTATATGCACTTTAAAAAAACTATTTACAAGGTAACAATAATAAAATGAAAGTATATTCATTATTATATACAATAATAATATACATAACAATAGTACTAGGGTCTTGTTTTCTAAACCCTTATAACGCCTATATAAGATTGAAGAGTAAGGTGTGCGATGGTGACAGACTATTGGGGTGGATCGTATAACATTGCTCGGGTGGTAATCTCTATCAACTTCCACTTCTCTCGTAGGAAATCCCGCTCGAGCATAACATATTCAAGATCGTCATGGGCTTGGTTAAGAGTGAAGCCCAATGACGCCACCTCCTCTTCGAGCTCTTTGAAATGGGCTTCATATGGGGCACGTCTACTGGATGTGACCATCGCTTCCTTTGTCTGAGTAAATAGGATTTGTTAAAGCCATATAATTATACTAACCATGCGATTACTGTTCAATGGATATATAAAAAACGGTCACAATTCATAACATAAAACCAAATAAGTTGACATTTTATATAAACATTTTATATAGAGACAAATTTAATTAGATCAAGAGGGATTTCCATTAATGAATGATAGGTTCGTTACAAAACCCATGAATCTCTGAACATCCGTAACACACATGGGGTACTCCCAAGATAAGACGATCTATACTTTCTCTGGATCCACTTACGCACCTGCCTTAGAGATGATGTGACCCATAAAATTAACTTCTCCAATCCATAATTGACACTTTGAAAATTTGGCATGTAGTCGATGCACTCTTAGTGTACTCAGAATAATTTCAAGATGTTGGGCATGATCATCATGATTTTTCAAATACCCCAAGATGGCTTCATCTAAGAAAACCACAAACTGATCCAAATATGGATGAAATATTTGGTTCATCAATGCCATTAACACAAATAGTACATTGTTCAAGCCAAAAGGCATCACCAAAAATTCATATAACCTGTATAGACTATTGAAAGCTATATGCGGCACGTCCGAAGGCCTCACCCTCAACTGGTGGTAACCCGATCACAGATCAATCATAGAAAACACCTATTCACACATCATCTGATTAAATAGGTCATCAATTCTTGGAAGAGGGTACATATGTTTCACCTTCATCTGTTTTAAATTCTTATAATCAACACATAGCCTTAACGGTCTGTCAGCATTCTTTGAAAAATGAATAGAAGATCCCCAAGGAGGCATACTTGGATGTATGAACCCATTAAGATTAAACTCCTCATAATGAACCTTATACTCATGGATTTCTTCTGGTTCTATTAGTTATGGAAGAATAGAAACTGGAACTGCTCCCGGCAGTAACTCAATTGTGAACTCAACATCCCTCTCAGATGGAAACCCTAAAAAATCCTCAAGAAACACATCCTAAAACTGCTCCACTACATGAGGGATAACAAAATATTCCCCTCATTAATCGTCAAGCACAAGGAATTCTACTTGAGCTGTAATCCTACCCAACTACTAAAGAAATGGTCTCACACGGCCTTCTTGAACATCCCTCTATCCACGATGGGTAAAAGTGTCATAGTCAAGTGTATTGAAAGATACCTTGTGATGGTAACAGACTTTGTGTGCTTGATACAACACTAACTAATCAATACCCAACATCAGGTCAAATCTAGAAACTTATAGAATAAACAATTCCAATAGGAAATGATACACACTAAATTACAGATCATATCCCTTACAATTCATCATGTATTCATTTCACACCCCCAATGGAATGTCCATCAATATAACTTCGCAAACACACTCCATGTAAATAACCAACTATACCTAATGATGAGGAGAAATAAATTACTGTGTGGAACCTGTGTCAAACAATTCACTAGCAAGAGTAGAGGCTAAAAGGATCATACCTCGAACAGTTGATAGCCCAACCTCTACGTCAATAGGTATAGACTGAACTGTGTAAAGCTAACATGCCGCACTACCATGGTTCCAACCTATGTTCTCTACACTACACAGCCTTGCTGACTTGGGTGACCCTTCCCCAGAGTTCCATGTACATATACCCTTCCAGTACAGCCTATAAAGCTCTAATAGTTTACCTAATATGGATCAACTGATACCATGCCTCTGCTTGGAATATTCATGTCACCAACATTCATACTCTTTTTCTGAGGGTTCATGTAGAACCTCTACACATGTCCCAATCTTCCACAAAACTGACACTCAGTTAGAGATCTAGGACACTGGCCACGCATGTTCCCCAGCCTACCAGAATGATATCAAAACACTTGATCACCACCCTAAGAGGTTGACCCTTTCTTCTAACCACATTGCACACTTCTGCCCTGTTGAATCCTTCCAAAATACTACTTCCAGACCTCAAAATATGCAACACATGTTTTCCCAGCTGGCATGACTAGACCACTACCTGATAATCCATTCATGTTCCCTTATGAGATCAGTTCTTGGTCCACTACCTCTATAAACCTCTTCAATTGAATGATATTCATCTGTGACTTAATCTTGAGTATCATCACATCCAAAAAAATCCTCGTAACTGATGCCTCATCCCCTTCCAAAGCTGAAACAAAGAGTCGCAGGTCAATGAAGAGGACATCATACTCTATCACTGACATAGATCCTTTATTCAGGCTCATGAACACTACAAATCGATCATTCATTAATTCCAGGGGTTAAAAATCATGGGAACCCATTATTATAAATCTTTCCACATCAACCCCTCAACCTTATTAGTCTAAGCCAGGATGTACCACCAACAATTTTCCATGACCTATAACATATAATCTACCAACATGACTCACTTCCCAACACGAGTTTATAGATGATCAAGTATCATCTTGACAGGCTCTATCTAGAACTATGCTGCCTTTGGACCACCCTCTTTGGTAATAGTTAGAGGGTGATGTAGCTGAAACTCTCCATTAATATCAAACATACTTAGTGCGACCCGCCCTTGGTCTCGATCCATCATGTTCGTAAAACGAGCCATGTTATCCCTAAATAGATCTCCCCCACTTTTTAGGATCACCACAATCTCTTTCTCCTATATTAGAGGATTGTTCTTAGAAACATCCTCTGGTTTCCCAACTCACACTCTACGTCATGGTGGCATTTCTATACTTTTCCAAACACGAGGTTTAGAATACACACCATTAAACTTTTAAAAATTCATAAAAAGAAGGATCTTCACCAGCCACATCCACTCACTATACATGCATCATCCCAACAAACCATAATATTTTGAAAACAAATCCCCAACCATCCATACAACAGCCATGGTCCACAAAGGGAATAAAACTATACACCACAACAATGCTCACACAACATTCTACAAACAACATTTTCAATTCATTAAAACCACTTAATTAAAATTATTTCATTAAACATTATTTATCATTATTTTATCTTCACCCACTTGAATTTTTTTGTTTATTCCATCCCCCCTTTTTCAATAATCTGGATGCACGGTGAGTTCTATGTTTTTTCCTCACACAACCACCTTGTGTGGGCCTACCATGATGCGTGCTAACTATCTCTCTAAGTGCCTATAATGATGCATGAATGCACAACTGCATGCCATTCAAGACAAGATCAATATATCATAAACCATCACAACACACAACATGTTAATTACCCAATAGTGAAATATCATGAACTGTAACATATCACAATTAAGAACAAAAATCCCCTCCCTAGGTGACATGGGTTTTCCCTCGTACTTGGGTTAGCTGCTCCCAAGCACGAGCTCATTACCAAGGCCCGACACATCTTACCTCCCGTTTACCATCCCAAATAAATAGATTCTAGAGATGGAGAGGAAATACCACATGTAATATCACATTTTAACATCCTCAACCCAGAATCCACTAAATCGGTGCTCTGAATCAGGTGGTTACATGACCTTAAGCGTGCCTCCCCAAAAACCAAAGGGTACCGACTAGTAGCAGGGGTCCAAATAGTCAATTTGGGAGATTATACACCCGTTTATCATAGTAAGGCACAATAGAAGATAAACCAAATTATCTAATAACAACAAATAATACCCAAGTATTCCTAAACAACAATTCCCACAATGGGGTACAACCATGCCCAATAATAAATATGCCATGTCATTCTACAAGTGAAAAAGGGAACAAAATCCAAAATGAAGGGCAACTGAAAAATCCCCAAAATGGTCCCAACAATGAGTTCATGTCCTCTTCCACACACCCCCATGCCATCCCAACCACCTATAAAGGGACTTTTCCATTCTCCAGGCTTACAAACATGATGTCCTCTCGGGTTCCCAATGGTAGCCCGTGGTAGGGGTGAGTACAACTCAGTAGTCCAGTGCCAATGGTGTCTAAAAAATATTCGATATAAACAATTGTGAAAGAAAAAGTTAAATTATTAATAAATGACAAAAAAATATTATGTTCCCCTAACAATTTTAGGTCCATTACAATCATTTATTATCAGTTCATTATCTCACCATTTCATCACATTTCCCATTACTTACCATTTCCAATGCATTTACCATGGGTTCATCACACACAACGAGATACACTACTTAATGTACATAATCATATACATGAGGAAAAACCCATTTTTTGTCATATATGACTAGGACCAACACCCTAATGTCAACCATAACCTCACCTCGAAGCCCTGTTTCATGGGGATGAAACTGATAGGGAAACAGGGCATCAATCCTTTTCCCTAACCCGTGTATTAGGGGTAGAGTTTAGAGCCTCAATCCAACTTGACCCGTGGGCATAGAACCTCAGTCAATACCCCACAATACCAAGCATTGTGCACCTATTATATGTATATGTTTCCCTTAATCCATTATCACAACATCACAACCATTGCCCAATGAAACCATAAATCATAACCAAAACTTAAGAGTTAATACCATGCGTTAACCCATTAACACATTTACCACATTTCACATCATTTAGAAAATTATCCCAATTTCCCTTTTATTATTATTTTCTCACTATGCATTCATTCATTGTGCCTATCTCCCTAGGATTTGTTCATTATACCTAAGTCACTAGGCTTCATTACCAAGATCACAATCCATTCCATTATGGTCTTTAATAATTTCCACATATTATCCCAATATTCCTTAGGATATTATCTATCCTTGGTGCATAACCTAGATTTTATCCCAACATGGTTAATCACATGAACAAGTTTATCAAGGGCCCTATATGATTACACAACAATATAACTTTTTCGTCACAAATCCCTATTTCCGGGAGAGTCGGCACACCCCATGGGTTTCCCTAGATTAGTCTCATTAACCTTGATGCATAGCATGGGGATCATGAGGGTTTCCATTTAACTTCTTAATAAACAATTTTTACATAAACATGCCAAGGGTGATCAAACCATACCAAGAGACACCCAAGAATGAAACAAGACATGCACAAATCCATAAATAAACCTTGGTATGTATGTTGTAGACCACCTACCTTGATTCTACAGATGAATTCACTCTTAATTGAGCCCTTAGATTCCACTTCAACCAACACATGAAGCTTCATCCTAGATCTCACCCAAAGAGTTGGGTTTTAGAGCTTCAGAAGGAGAGGAGAAGAATATACAAACCCTAAACACAAAAGAGAACCAAGGATGAGATTATCCTTACCCATAGCTTTGATCTATAACCAAAGACATAGAAAAACTGTTAGGAACAATGGATATTGATCTTTTGAAGCTCTTGGGAGATTGGGTTCTTTCCTAGGGTGAAGAGGAGTGAATGGTAAGGAAATCACGACTTGGGGTTAAAAATCCCAGATTAGAAAAATTGTAATTTTTTTAAAATAAAATGGGTCACACGGTTTACCTGAAAGGTTTTCAAAACAATGCACAAACCGTACAGAGGAACTATCCAAAATCTCAACTCCCACATGGTTTTTTGGGCTGTCTGCACGGTTAGCACTAACTGTGCACATGACGTGCAGCCTTGCAAGAAAACCCCTTTTCTATATTTTTTTCATGTACTAAAGCCTCGTAACACCCCCAAGCCTCCTTAAGGAAATGGGTAATCACATAATTAACCAAAATAGTGGATTTATAACAAAACATAAATTAGAACATACATTTCTATGATTCGTGATTTAACAGATTTATTATGAAATAGAGGATTCTACGATAAAATTAGGGAAGATGGGTGGATATTAGGGTCGATTTTTAAATATAAAAAGGGGTTGATATATTTGAATAAGTGAGGGGGTGAGTTCCCTTTTATAGTGGAATATAAATTTCATCCATATAAATATAAAATTGGAAAAACTATTAAGAATTATCCCTTACAGCATGTGCCACCAATAATTTTACATTTTGTATACAAGAGGTAATATTGTTTAAATACATAATAAATTGCCATTTGGAAATGTTTCTAGATTATTTGTAATCTTAAGATAGTGTATTACCACTAATTAATCTTGTTTTTTCCTTAGGCATTGTAATTAATTTTCATTCATCTCACAAATTTTAATTGGTCAAAAAACTAGGTTTAAATTGTTATACATTAAAATTTATTATTCCAAATATGGAATCCATTTTTTAAAATTCTATTCACATAATTATTAAAACGTAATTTAAAATTAATCTCATAGACATATCATGAAAACTTGTTTTTTTGTAAAAATAATTAAATGTTTGAAGTTATTTTATATCCAATTTCATTTTGAAATAGGTTCCAACAATATAAATAGAATTAATTTTACTAAAATTTATCTATTTAATATTTAAAAACAAATATAAATAATATTAAACTTTATAAATGAATTATTTTAGAAAAAAAATTTCTATTGAAATTCGGTCTTTTTAACTACTCTTCCAAAAATAATGTTTTTCAGAAAAATATAAAAATTCACCATAAGATAATTTTGACATTATGAATTTAAAAATTATATTAATTATATCAAATTTAATTTCGATAATTTTTTATAAATACTTTTATTTTTTTACAGAATAACATAAAAATTAGTTCAATTGAGAAAATGGTATTTTCTGACATATAGAGACATTACAAATAATTATATGGTTTATTATTAATATTATTTATTTATCTTAAAACATTATAAATAATTTTTATAAATTATGTATAACTATTTATATTACCAAGTTTAATGTCTAGGTTATCACTAAATCATTTGAATAATTATAATAATAAAATATTTCTTCGTATAAATTTAGTGTTGCGTGTAATGAAAGGAATATCATTGTTCTCTGTAATGAAAATTTATCTTGTTGTATCATGTATGAAATTCTTAACATGGTTTAGAATTCGATGAAAGACATCAATGAAAATTGATTATAATGTAAATAAAGTTCATAAAAACTCTAGGTGTTATATTCTACCCCCAATTAAATGAATTTATCATTTAAATTTATTCATTCTGATACAAAAAAATTTGGATACTTTTGTCACATCATATCCTTAGATTTGCATATAGAATTTTCTATCTAGTGAATTCAACAGAAAACATTTTCTTTGTTAGTGGTTTTATATCCCCGACCATTGATTATATGATCTAGAATTTCTAATAGTTGTTCCTCATACAAAATCATTCACCAGTGGTAGGACCTATGAGTTCTATACAAGTGAAGATATCGGTATTTACATCCTATAGAGAGATACATGGAACACATCATATACTTGAGAAATATTTGGAGGATATTTCATGTGACAGGATATAATCACTATATGATCGAGAATTTCACTGGTACAAATATTCCTATGGCATAGTTTCCTTTTCTTCCCAAATCTAATAACCTTATTCAGTTGAGAGATTCATGGAACCCCCTTCTCACCAACTAAAAATTATTTCTCACATTAATGGTTATCATCATAACTTTTCAAAAAAAATTGTGCTTCCCTAATAAGCCACTAAATGGTTCCTCCCATCTCATCCATTTCATTAGTGATTTTAGGTCCAATAGAGATATTTCTCCGACTTCATCACAAAACATTGTATCAATACCACTGTTCCTATATATTGATTCCTAAAGATCTATATAATTCTTGATTGAAAGATATTTTTTTGTAATAAAACTCATTTAGTAGAAGGTGATAATCCAAACCACCTTTGAAATCATGTGGAAAATATCTCAACATGTCCTATAGGGTTTGAATTGTTCTTTCAGACTTCCTAGTTTTCTGAGGTTGATATGAGGTGATGAAAATCAATTCTGTGTCATGTTATTTCTGAATAATTTTCTTGAACATAGAAGAAAAACTCAGATCCCAATTGTATTTAATATAAATAGTTATTCCATGAATCCTTGTAAATTACTTACTATATATCTTAGAAATACTATCCAAAGATAGGGATTCTATGACATTAATTATGTGTTCTAAATTAGAAGGTGATCAACTAACACCCATATGGCATAAATCCTATAGAGGTTTTAGAGGATCTGATGAAAAAAATCATAGTTATTTTCTCCCATTTCCAATATGTAATGGGTAATTGATACAATATTCCCTTACACTTTTTTATTTCATCCTTAACTTTTTAGAATACCATGAAATTAGATACAAACTATGTGATGTCCCTCTTTATTACATCCCACTATAAGTATTATTTCAAGTATCCATACATCATCATATTTCCTGAATTAATAGTGAATGCTGAAATATGAGACTCTTCTAACATCTCTTTTATAAAATATACTATTGATAGAACACATACACGGTCCCTAAATATTGTCATTCTATACTGATCAAGGTTAAACTCTAGAAAATTTCTATCCTTCTTTTGTAGCTCTACATATTCCTTATATAAAACACCATTCTTAACAAAGATATCTGGTTGAACAAGAATTTAAGACATATAATTTCTCCCCCTTATTTAAGGATTTCTAGATCTTTCCTTCATTAATCCAAAAAAAATGATCTTTCTCCATCATCATAATGAATAATAAATCTTTATCCTTTTGAATCAATGAATCATCTAACTTGTCCTTTTTCATGGGATGGTAATGTATTGAGAATTCATAATCCTTTATTATCTTTTCTTTATATTTTTGGGACCATTTTTATCACCTTCTCTTTAAATATATATTTCAAACATATATTATTGGTATATATATAACACTTTTCTATATAAATATTATGCATACATATCATTAGTGAAAAATTTACAAGTGCTAACTTAAAAAAATTAGTTCGGTAATATTTCTTATGAATCAAAAATTTTCCGGAGGTATAGACTCTATACATGATATTTTTCATAAGAACACATTCCAATTCCTTATTTAATGAATCTTTATAGATTAGAACCCCTTATCCAGTATTGGGTAATGTGAGAATAAGTGAATTAACTAGGATTCTAATCAGGTCCGAAAAATCTACTTCACATTCATATATCCAGAGTAACATGGAACCTTGGGAGTTAACATCGTTATTTGATTAGATATTCATATGAAATTCTCCAAAAAACATCTATAATTTCCAAATAAACATGAAAATTTTGGATCTCAGTCTCCCGAGTTATTCTATTCTAATATTCAATCGCCTTTTTCATTTATGGATCTGTTGATATACTAACTCTTATGATTATATGACCCAAACATGAATACTATTGCAGTTGAAATTCCCCCATAAAAAATTTTCATAAAGTTTCCCCCTCTATAATTTCATTATTATAATTATCATGTGGTTATAATTCTCACCCATTCTTTTTTAATATATAATTATATCCCATAAAAATTCTACCTTAAACTGATTAAGGTAATCTCTAAAATATATATTCATCATATGCATAGAGATAGATGGGGTATAAGAAATTCCAAATGGAATTGCTATATATTTATAGTTTCTATAACTTGTATAGATATCTATCATGTATATATATCCAATTTCATTACCCTCAATTAATTATATTCAAAAAAATGGTCCATCTTATGAAAGTATTGAGATCTGCGTAATTGATAAAAGAATTCATCAATACGGATAAGATGACAATTTTCCTTGATTTTGATCTTCTTCTAATCCAAATAGTTAATGTAATGTATCATTGGTCTATAATTGTTTACCACAAAATGAACAGGTGAACAAAAAGGTGACACAAATTTCTAAAAGTATTACTTTTCATGTTTTTTATTTGATTCTTCAATTCCTATAACTCAATCTACACAATTCTATTTAAAGTATTTAAAAATATTATGGAACTTGGTATGAGATATATGAAGAACTCAACTTTACATTTTTGTGAAAGTGTATAGAACTCTTATGGAAAGTCATCCAAAAATTCCTAAACAATGTGTTTATCATCTATGTCAATTTGCTCCCCAACCATTTGAGAAGGTTTTCCCTTATGAGTGGGAATTAATAAACATAATTTAGATATAATATCTATGGAATGTCCATACATATAGTTACATTGATAGACGATAATATGTTGGTTTTAAATATCAAATGTAAATTATATTCCTTGAAAATTGATGTGGATTTTTTGAACTGAAATCTTATCCATTCCTAATATGAAATAAAATTAAACAAGAGGAAGAGTGAAAATATTTAATGGAAGTAAAATCCCACATACATCAAATAGATTTGAATCATAGAGTTGAGATTAAGCCATTGTACCATTAGGGGTTTTCACTACTAATTCCAAATGTATTCCATTTGGGGTTATTTTAATCCTCTTATAATATTCATTATATATGAATGAGTGGGTACATCTTGAATAAAATAAGACATTTCAGTTCTAGAGTGGGTGGGAAGTCTTCCTTTCACCACATTAGTATTTCACCCCTCATTAAAAATAGTGATCACATGAGATTTATACTTGTCCCTAAAGATAAGATGTAGTTCATGTCAATCATCATCAAGAACATTATAGTTTGGCCACTGGATAACAAAATTCAAATTCTTCTTAAACAAGTACTCATAATGAAAGGGAGGTTCATTATTTGAAAATTTCCATTCATTTTCATTATTATTTAGAATTGTTCCCTCACTTTCGAAATTAAATGCACGAAGTCCTTCCCTTCTTCACATAAAACATTTTCTAGATACATTAAGTCAATTTATTCAATGTTTCCTTCCACAATTGGAACATAAATTAAATATCATTTTATTATCTTAATGATTTATATATTTTTTGTTAATATCCATATTCCTTTTCTTATCAAAACATTGGGATTGATAAATAACAATAACTTCCATTTCAATCATAATTTAAAAAAAATTAATATCATCATATCTACCAATGTATCTTATAATAATTTCCCTTCGGAGACTTTTCTTTGATCCACCGATGAACCCATGAAGTTAATATTTGGGATGGAATATAATATCATATTTTAACCTTATATGTATTATAAAATTAGCTTAGTAGGTACTAAGATATTCATAATACATTTTCCATATATCAAGGATCCATTTCCCTATCATTTTACTAATAATAATAGAAATTTACTTATTTACAAATCATTTCATAAACATTTCCAAATTCTTGGTTTCAATTTACACTTTCTTCCACTTATTCATGATTAGTTTCCCCCACATGTCTGATTATAATTCTAACAAATAAATATCCTGAAATAATTTCATAGGTTAAATGCACAAGATAATTGATTATATCATTTCAATGGTATTAATCCATTGTTCAAAAAATAGCGTATCTAAAGACCTGCTGAAATTAGGTGGGTGTTACCTCATGAAGGAATAAAAAATATTGACCTCTTCATCCCTTAATTGGATGTCCAATATAATTCAACTATTATGAAAATTGGTAGAGCATTTCAATGTTATTTTTCATTCCATATTCCAAATAATTGAGATTTTATGGTGAATAATCATTTAATGATTTATCAAACACATCATTAATGTGATTTCATTAGGTTCCAACCATTTACTAAAATCCAAAGGCATAGAATAAGAAATAATAGTCATAGTGGGTAACCAAAAATCTAGAAAAAACCATATATAGGATGTATAAATTATGAAACATTCCTTAAAATATTACAACATTAGTATATCATAGGTTAATCATATCCAATTTATATTTAAATTCCCCATGATGGTTCATGAAATTTATGTGAATTTCCAAAGAATATCCCAATAAAGTGTCAAACCACGTGCAAAGAAAATCCCATTTTCATTCAACTGGTTCCAAATCAAATCTATATCAATATGTTGATTTTAGGGTTGGTACAGCTAGGTAAAAAAATTAGATTCACATACACTAATGGTATCTTGAAAGATATTAATTTTTAGGTAAATATTATTTATATCCACAACAAACACTATAAGAATTTTTCTTATGTTTTTGTCATCCGTAGACTTATCCTTATACATTTCTGTATTGTTCTAACTAAGGTTGTCAAAACGTAGTTTCCAAATATTAACAAAAATTTCACTAATACCCACTATATAATCCCTATAATAACATACATATCACTACATATATTTTGTGGAATAATTAATACATTACACAAATAGACACCAAATTACTATATTAGTTTAGTTCCATAGGAAACATGGAAATATAAAAACTGGTGGATAAGTGACATAAAAAATCTCCCCTATGTTCTTTATGACTATCACACTTCTTAGAAACAACTTACATAATACATATCTTCATAACCTGGTGAATGGTAAAAAAGGGAAGATCTCATATGTGAAGTAAGGGTAAAAAATTGTTGATATGTAAGAAACAACAAGTGAATAAGGGTATAAGAATGTCATCATAACATTATAAGATAAAAACCATCAAATAAAAGATTATAAAAATAAATCATGGAATAAATATTGGCAGTTCATAATACATGAATCATAAGGGATCCAATATCAAAATCCATGTGAGCATAAGATATTAATAATATATATAATTGGGGAAGACACATTAGAATACAAAATTATTTCTATATTAGTTAATGCAATGCTAAAAAGGATATATTAATAGAAAGTTAATATCCCCATACCATCTTGGTATTAATGGTTCACTCCCACGACCATCTTAGTACTAAAGGTTCACCCCAGGTCAATCATAATAGAAATTCCGCTTGCTAATCTTAGTTGACTCCTTTTTTCATTGATGAATATCTCATTAGATATAAATCAATACACAATTCATTCGAGGGAGATGTATGTCCCACCAATTTCATAAATAAATTTAATATATATATTTGACTATATCATAACCATTTATCAAATAACAACCTATAAATGAAAAAGGTTTCATAAACATGAACACATTTTACAACTTATTTAAAAGATATAGGTTTCATAATACTTTCATCATAGCAAAATCCATGATAAGAAGTAACGCACATATACATATAACCAGTGAAAGGTAAATGTGTTTCATTAACACCAAGCCATCAAAAAATAAACAATTTAGAAAAGGAATTGGAATGGATACGTGGTATTATTTACCTATAAAGAAATTATTTATTCAAATGAATGTAATATTGGATGGGAAATATTTTAGAAATAAATTTTAAAATAAATTCTTCGTAAATTTATATTTTCTTCTTGTAAACCACTTTTTAAAACATAATTTTTTTTTCGAAACCAATATATTTGAAAATAGATTAAAAATCACATAAATGAATATTTTGAAAGTATAATATTTTAAAAATAATCCTTCCTCTAAAATGGTCTTGAGAGATCATTTTAAAAACTTTTTTAGAAAAAAATTATTACATTTTTTTTTGAATAATAGAGATTTTCACTAAAAAAATAAATTAGGACAAATTTACTTAAAATATTATCTTAATATACTTAATTAGTATATATTGACAACAAAATTAATAAACCATTAAGATATTTTTAATAAATAGAGGAGAATATAATTATTGAGTTTTCTTGAGAGATAGATCCCGAGATTTCCACAATTAAAGAAAATTTATATTAACTCATGGAAAACAATGAGATTATTGCAATAAATTCTTACTTATTTGGTAACATGGAATAAAACACTCAAATTAAATAAATGAAATTAAATAAAAAATTAAATATAATTAAAATTATTATATTTCGGATAAAAAAATTTGATGAGAATTTTATACACATTGTAGAAGAATATATGTGCATAACCTGGCATGTGTCTCAATAATGGAAAATTGAGAGAAAATCACATTATTGATTTGGTTACATTATAAAAATAAACCTCCTTAAATAAATGAGTGATGAATTAGGCATAAATCTCATAGAAATAATAGTGAGATGAGAAAACGGTTACCTCATATCCTAAATCTCTTCATACTCATTAAATACTCAAGTATAAAAAAAATAATTATTATAAATATACTATATTCCCATTTTATTATATCTGATATGACATATTATATGATTATGACATTATATTACCCTTTTATTAAAAATTCTATGTTAATGTTTTGTTTGGAGTAATATCTACATTGTTTCTCATATATGTTTTGACTTAGTGTTATTGATCCCCCTAAATAGATCATGATTTTATTACTTCTTTAATTCAAAAAAATATAAATTAAATATATGTAATCAATAAAACCTATAAGTGAAAAACTAAATACACCATTCTTGGTGGCGGTAGGTCGTATGTACACATGAACGATGTATACATTTTTTTATCATCTTGAATGAATGAAAGATGTTGATATATATATATATATATTAAAATTAAATTATTGTTTTTTTAATATTTATTATATAGTTTTATTAAACACATTCTTAATACATTCCATCTAATGTTTGAATGAATCACATCACTCTGAGGAGGCAGTAGTCCAAACACCCATAAACGATGTTATAATATTTACAAAAAATAAAAATCATAAAGATAAGAATAATATAATATCTAAATAATCATAAATAAATCATAAATATCATATATAACATCTAAAAATATAATTTATTTCATAATTCTGAACCATGAGTGTTGGTAATTGAAAAATGAATTATATAATTTCATCAGGCTATAGTCCTATTAAACATGAATTGTATGTTTGATACACATTTGACTGATGTGTGTGTTGATGAAGGTATAAAGCTTATAAATACAATGTATTTTAATATTTTGGTAAAATAGTTTTATATATATTTATGAAATAAGAATAATTTATTTGTTCATTAAATATAGAAAATAAAAAATCATGTTTAACAATGTTACTTCTTCTTTGGGTAACTCTTTTTGGTTTTCACAAAAGGGTTTCACTGGTAATTTTTTTCCAAAAAGAAGGATTATTGGATGAAGGTAGGTAATTGTGAATGATATTTGGAAATATTTTTTCTACTATAAATTATTCTATAGGTGTAAAGAAGTGATGGGATTGTTTCCTTTTATTGTGGAGGTTGAGTGGAATTCCTATAATTGTAGAAAGGTAAAAATTATTGAGAGGTATAACACATATAATACACCTCAAATTACTATCAATTTTTTATACTAGAGAGTAATTGGTGAAATTATATCCTCAAAATATATTTTTTATGTGTTTCTAGGTTATTCGATCACAGAAGATAATGTTTAACCACTAAGTAATCGGGTTTTTACCTTAATCAGTGTAATTAATAATCATTAATTTCACCTGTATATATAGGAAAACAAATTTAAACATATTATAATTCATAAATCCATATAATTAAAAATATATAATCCATTTTTTAAAATTATAATCATAAAAGTGGCATAAAACAATTTATGATTAATCTTGTAGATGTGTAATGACAATGGCTTTCTTAATATAAAATGTTTAAACCCAGAAAAAACATTATATCCATTTTAAATGTAAAATTAGTTCTAATGTCCAAAATTTGATTAATTTATGTATAGTTGAGAAAATTAATAGTTAAAACCCAATTTATATATAATTTAAACATAAATTTATGTTATAATAAAATTCAATTTTCAATAAAAATTCATTATTATTTTATGATTCATTCAAAAAATCTGTTTTTCAGAAAATTAAAAAATCATTCTAAGAGAATTTTGAAATGGTAAATTATAAAATAGATTTTATTTTATCAAATTATATTTCTAAAACCATCAAAAATTATTTTTAGTATTATTCACATATTAACATAAAAATAAGTTCATTATAAAAATTAGTATTTTCAAGCATATAAAGACTTTACAAAAACATATAAGTTTTATTATCAATATGTTTTGTTTAGAAAAAAATCATTAATAATATATACAAATGTGTTATTAAAATTCATATTACTATGTTTAATGGATATTTTTTCACTATCTCTTTTAAATAATCAGAATAATAAATTGTTGAATCGTAGAAACTCAGTGTTGCCTGTAGCGCAAGATAAGTCAATTTTTCATGTCGCATAATCCTATCTTGTTGTAGCATATAATGAAATCTCAACATCATGTAGCATCAAATGAAAACCATCAATGAAAATTAATTCTTTTAAAAAAGGATGGTAGAATATCGTGTGGTTATATATATCACTCATTCCATATGCGATAATCTTGAATATATAGAATGATATATACTATATTTTCTCTTTCTCATAGATTGAGTCTTCATATTTAGATTGAAACATCATGACCATGATTGTCTTTAGTTTTTGTATTTCTTATATTATGTCCTATAAAATTTACAGAATATCATTATCACTATTGTAAGTATATTGAAGATTTAAAACATTTATATTGATAAAAATATGAAATATGGATGATTAAAAAAAAAGCATACATCTATCATTATTAGTAAAATATTTACTATTAATCTCAGGTAATTTTTTTAGTTTTACCATGATATCTCATTTAATGATTTTAGGGATACTGATGAAATATTCCATTATAACCTGATAGTATTTACAGTTATTTCCATTAGTGAATGGTGGACTCTATGGAATTAAAACACAATTATAAATTTTTCATTCCTTCTATAGATATTTACCATAAAAAATTAAATATATAATATGTGTAGAGAAAAAAACTGATTAAAAGTGCTAATAATCATGTACCGATGTTTTCCACCATAACATATAGTTGAGATGGTTATGATATAGAGTGAATTAGTAAAGTTAATAATATAAAACAAAATTATAACAATATGTATATATTTAAATATGAACACATTATATTTTTATAGTATTCTGGATCATAAATATAATATATCTTCATTTCACACATCTCAATGAGATATATAAAACCCTATAAAAACAAAACTTTCTGGGGATTCACAACCAAGTTAGAAACTTATGTTTCTAGTTGGAAGAAAAAAAAATAAAAACTATACTTTCAAGGGGACTGATAACATAGATACATATAACAGATTTCAACCTAAAAGAATAACTAAAACAACTCCAACCTTTTATGAAGTTATAACCAAAACTTATTTTCTTTTGTTTGAAAAAAATGATAATCTAATAAAAAACAATAGTGTTAAAGATATGGAAAATAAAAACCATAAAACCAATGTTTCAAGAAAGATTCTTGCGAAATGTAATAGCTTTATCACTTTCGAAATAATTTTTTGTGAATTAAATTACATTTAAAATATACCAATAGATAATATCATGATAAATATTTTAAATATATAAAAGCAATGATATTGTAACTAGATTTTTAACTCATTATTTATAAATATTTCTTCAAATTTTTGAACTTTAAAACATCATTTCAAATTAATATATTCTAACATGAGAATATTTGTAGTGAATATATCATTAAAAATAATAATGTCATTTAGATTTGGGAAACTATAATTAGAATACATGAAAAATTTTATGGATTCTATTTCCAAAAAATAGTATCAAATTAGTCTTTGTACATTCACATCATCCAAATAATTAATAAATCATTATGGAAGTAGTTCCTACATTTAAACAAGAATAATAAATTGTGAATAATTTTTTTAGTTATTTATAACTGTAGTATTTATATAGATCAATTATAACCCCCTCAGTTTCATTTACATCACCATATAATAATACAATTTTATGTAATATAATAAATTGGTTATTATTGATGAGTTTTTTTATTTTTTCAGTGTGGTTTTGGATGTTATTCTAGTGGTGTAATGTTTATCATAGTTATTGGAAGTAGTAAACAATATCCAAGAAACTATTGAGGTTGTTTATCGGAGTACTAGTGTAGGCATATTGTTGGAAAATGGTTTTCATGTACTATACAGATTCTAGGAGAAAACATTAATTTAGTGAAAGTGGGAGCAATGCTGTTGGTGGATGGTTGTTCAACCTAAGTGAAAAATCCATTAAATGGCACGGCTTTGAGATTATAGAACTATATGGTTGGTTAATGGTTCTCCCACCCATTACATATAAAATATTGTTCTATATAATGTTTTCCAATAACATGTGCATGGTTTGAAAATGGATTGATAAAATGTCTTTCAAATCCTGCGATGCATATTTAATGATCTGAATATTGGACTATAACTTGTTTTAGGGACATAGGAATCATAATGTTGTCATGTCGTTCCATGATCACAAACTCCTCTTCCATCCTAGTAATCCATAGTGATTCCCTTTGATCCAGAAGCATGTTTTAGGGAATCTAAATGTGTAGGGACTTTGGAATAAAAGAAAAGTCCTATTTCCCCATCTTTTAACATATATCTTCCCACCTACTCCCACCCATGAAGTAACATTTAATTTTTTTATCGATATTACCTTGAACAATTATTTTATATCTATAAGATCTTTTTAGGTAAATTGATGAATTTTTTATTCGATGCAATATTTATATTTTTTGTGTTCTATTTTTTGTTTTCTTGAACTCTATTAAGGTATGTGTATTATTTATCATTATAAATCATGAATACTTGGTGTTTAAATTTCACTCTATTTTATTTTTTTCAAAAAAATAACTTGGTTTTTGTACTTAAAACATTGGATTCATAATGATTATCATACGACATTTTTCACCAACTAATATATTTGGGAAAGGATGTATCTTAATTCATTATTATAGGGATGTCTAGAGTTTCATGCATATGTATGTGGGAGAGATATTGTATGGTCATTGTATTGAAATTCCAATTGTTAATAAGTTTTGGAAAAACATTATTTAATGTTTTATGTTTGCGGAACTTATTTATTGATTTTTAATAAGCCATTTATTTAATTCCATTACATTTTATATATTATGTGAAAACTTTTTCTTGTCCTAGTGGAATGTGTTTACATTTATGTGGGAAATGAATTCTTAGTATATACTCAACACCTTCTTGGGTACATTAGTTTGATTAAAAATATTTTATATCAAGATATTGGTAAGATAAGTTGTTTTATTTATTAAGTGAATATTCATGATTTTTATTCCTATGTTAGTGTATAGAGCATAAAGATATATATTAGGGTTGTTGGAGTGAATCCAGTTTGGTATTACTATATTTAGATGTCATTTTTTATCTTGTATAATAATTTATTGCATTTTCAAAACTACTATAATGATTAAATTTTTTATGAGAATTAAATATTTACCCATCATTCATTATATAGTCTGTTATGTTGTTTCTAACTTTGTATCATTGGTTTTTTTTTCATTGTTAAGGAGAAATCAGACCCAAAATTTTAAAAATCCCCTGATTTTACTCATAGCCATTTATTTTTTTGGATGTCACCTGAGGTTAATAGAACCATTACCACATACAAATACAGTTGGTGAGGGATTTTATATTAAAATGGTATCATTCTAGGTTAGTTGGTATCTATTTTTTTAGGAAGGTATCAAAGGTATTGGAATGTCAGAATGTAAACTATATATATCATAAAATTATATTTTTTTGCCTATTTTTGTTAACTTCTTGTAACATTGTTGGTTTTTATATAAAACTATTATAAGACTCGTATATTTATGCATTCATATCATTATCATGGTTTTATCTATTAATTATATAATTTTTTTATTAATAGATGGAATTCCTATTTAGAGTGTCTTTTCATTCTATGTTAGATGATATATGGAATTGTTTAAAATGGTTTTGTTGAAATTAATGTTTTTTTCATGTGTCTTTTTATTATTTTCTATTTCATAATCCTTTATTTTCAATTGAGTGAGTACTAATTGATATTTTTTTCTGGTTATAGAAGAATGGTATTGGGTAGATTTCATAGAAATAAGTATGAGGAGGATACAAAAAAATTTGTTTCACCAAAACCCTAGGTGAGACCAAAACTTATCCAGATCATCTTTCAGTCTATACAATTTATTTATAATGGAAATCATAATGAAAAACCTAAAAAGGTGGATCATTCCATGTAGTTTAAAAAATAGAATCCACCCATTGTATAGTGAGATCTTGAATAAGAAAAGGTATAAATTTATATGAAATAGAATGAATCGAATGGTTAGGTTAAATGGAATACTAAGTGGGATAAATTTTATGTTTTTTACATATATATTGGATGGTCTTTCACATAATTGGATGGATATAGTTTTTTTAGATATGTTCAACCATGGTATTACAATGGTGGACATTGAATAGATGATTAATAATAAATTATATCCTCGTATATTCATGAGTGGTCAAATAGTGGATTCATTTTTCCCGAGTAAAGAAAATCTAATGGTGACAGAATATTAAACTAACATGATGAATTATTTTTCATTAACCTAGAGGTTTATTCCTTTTCATACTTGAATGAAATAGTCATTGAATAGAGCCTGTGATCAGAAATATATTCTAAGATAGTTATCCTATCTATTTCTTAATATACAGAGATGATTAATATGGTGAATGTTAGAGGATGTGATATCACTAGGAATCCTTTGGTAGTAAGTATGTTTATTTCCCTAAGAATAGGTGGGATCTCTAATTCTATGAAAATAATAAAGATTAAAACAAATTATTGAATAGGTAGAACACCTCAAACTAAGACTATTGAATATGTTAACATCACTCATGAAAATAGTTTATACGATGATAGATTATAGTGTCATTACCTATGTTTTATTAATTTAGAGCGTTTGGAACCACCTAGAGGTTTTTATAACTATAATCAGACTATTATTCTATAGGTTTATCATCAAATTTCTCCAAATATAGTTACTGAAGAAGAATATCTTATATCATATACATATTATGGTTCATGAAAAGGCCTCACTTGAAAACGTATTTTTCAATAGAACCCTTAATCCATAGTTATTAAGGATAACCTCTACTCCATGGGAAACACAATCTAAACATGTATATAATGATCAATGGGAGAATGAAATAAATTATAAGGTGAAGATAAAATTATCATGAAAGATAAATTTGTTCCATCAATGTTGTGAGGTACTATTCTCATGGATAATTATATTATGGGGGGCATAAATGATATTGTAACTTCCCACTATTTTATTCTTTTATTATTTATAAAATGTGTTTACATTTTGATTTTATGCCTCATTATTTGGATGTTAAACCCATTCTTCAAAATGAGAGTGCTAGTCCACTATGTTAGGAGTATGTTCTATTACTATTGATAAAAATGAGTTTTCTTAGGATGTATATATTCATGAAATTAACATTTGTCTATTGGTTTTGGGAATAGATTGGTTAACATCCTTTAGGTCCCACATCCACTATATTATATTCCATGTTTTTTTATATCTACTAATAGCCTTATTTATCATTATATGTGATATTGGGATGTGAAGGAAAGAAGACAGGGACCTTTGGTACTGGTTGTTATGGTTTCCTTGTACCATTTGGTAGAAGTTACTCTGGAATAATATTATTTAATTGAACATATATATTTTCCAATAGTCATGTATAAATTTACATATGTATTCCCCTATAATATCTTGTGGATTACACCTGATAGATAAGTTGAATTTAAAATTATTCTCTTACCACAGACCTGTAATATTTCACTTCCATGTTATATGATATTTGAAATATATTAATTGAAATTTAATGTCTAGTTTAATGAGTTCGGAAACAAAGGATTCATTTCACCTAGTATGTCACCATGGTTTTCAATAATTCATTTTATAATGAACAAAAGGGTATTCTTAGTTGTCATGTTTAATATTGTAACATAAACCATGTTAAGAAAAATAATTTATGGCATCTTCGATTCATTTAATTCTTTTTGGATCAAATGGGAGAGACACATGGTTCTCCATAATTGGTTTAGGATTACTGTATCATAATATTTAAGTACATAATGTGGACATTCTTAAGAAATCCTTCATGAACCATTGTTGAAATTAAGAGTATGTGGTTGTGCCCTATGATCTTATTAATCCAACTAAATAGTTAATATCATTGAAGAATCTAATATTAATGATGTATCCTGAATATAGTTTTTTTGGTGTCTGGTTATGATGTTATATTGTATTCTCTTTCTAATCTACTATTGATAAACACTTTTCCATACCATTGGTTATCTTATAGGAACACCACGTTTAGGGAGGGATTTCATAGTGTTATTTCATGATATAATAGGTAAATTTACATAGACATCACATTTGGGAAGGAGGATTTATTTTAGACCATAAAAAAGTAATAAGATATTATCTCATGGGAACCACTAATGAATATTTATCAGAAACATTATTTAATCATCTTAGCGGGATATTACTGATGATTTGTTCCGGATTTTTCTTTACAATAATCTCATATGAAATCTTTGAAAATAAATTTTTTTCCCTTAAAATGGATTAATGATTTCTATAAATCGTTCTTTGAGATTATCATTTATATTACATCTACACATATCCATACATTTATATATTCAATATATGGTAATGTGGTACTTTTGATGTATCAATTTCTTGTTTGAAATGTTTTCTCATACATGATAATAATTTTATAGAATACTGATCATGAATTTCATTGGTTCCTGATAATAAATAACTAACTCATGATAAATATTTGAATTATGGTTCATGCCAAGAATACTTTTTGTATGTGTATTTTTAGAGATAAATTCATAATGTTCAAAAATTATGAGAGATTGAAATAAATTTTCTCACAAGAAATTGGAATCTAAAGTTATAGAGATAGATAGAATGAAAATAGATATTTCAAATTTACTTGATTTATATACTAGGTAAAGGAACTTTTTTGACTTATGAATTATGTAAGAGGTCATTTAATAATCCGGTGAAATAGGGTTTAGATCAGTGGAAGTTAATATCCATCATAGCTGATATGGATCAGGATTTTACTGATCATGTTGAAGTTATGATTTTTATTCTGAATTATTTTACCTCTAATTTTATTAAGTAGGATAATGTTTGATAGATTGATGATCATTGTTTTCTAACCACTAGGAAAAAACTCAATGTATTGGACACTATTAAGGGATGAAATATTGATGCAAGATCTATCATATGATTTATAGATATATTGTTGTTCCTCAGACTAATTAGAAACATATTATTTCTTCATACCAAAATTTGATATGGGGTTTTCATCCTCTAATTCAATTTATGTATAATTAATTTGAATATAAATTTTTCATTTGTAACAAAATGAAAGGTAGGGGAGTATGTCTCGATATATCTCTTGTAGCATCCAGTCAAGGTAGAGAACAAATAACTATTAGGTATATGGCATTATTTACCAATTCAAATGTGGAAATGGGAGTATATATCTATGTATTTTTTCACATGTATAGTATTAATTCTTCAAAAATAGGATTCTATATGGGTGATTTTAGATCATCTAACAATTCCATATCATTTCAACACTTTTCAAGAATCCAATATAGTGTAATTATTTTGAAAACTATACATGTGAGAAATTATAAAGTGTCAATGAATACCAATTATAATTTAGAAAGATTAGAACATGTGGTTTACATCATTGCGTTATAAGTCTTTACATCAAGTCCTTATCAACCAATTGACTATGAGAACATCTTATCATCATTATACTGATGTCCAATATAAAATTATGATACAAAAATATAGAGAAATTATATGATAACTATATTGAATTTGGTTATCTCATGAGAGGATAATATAACATTTCTAGTGTTCTCATATAATAATAGTTTGGAGTCCATGAAACATTTGACTCCATTTAATGATTTATATGGTATTACTTACCATTTTTCATTTTATTGTGATAATTTGGTTGAGAATTCACTATTCAGACCTAGAATTATTCCTCAGATGATGGATAATATTTACATAACCAAATTGAAGACTAAAATATATTAGATACACCATAAGTAATATGTGGATCAACATAATCAACCGTTATTATTTTATGTTGTTGATAATGTTTAGTTGAGAATATATCTAATTCTAAGGAATATATAATTTAGTAATAATGGAAAATTACTGAAACATCCTGAATCTGGGTACCGCACAAAGTTTTACCGAACATAGTTGGTCACATAACCTCAAGGACATTTCCCCAAATGATAGAGGTTGTCGACTAGAAGTGAGGGCCAAGGTGTGATATCTGTAAAACAATTATCTCATTGGTAGAGTATACATATCATAAAATAGATAGTAACAATAGAAGTAGTAGTAATACCATACAACAGAATGAAAAATTGGAATACTAAAAGTAATTCTAATAGATGATACAATATATATATATATATATATGATGTATGGACTATGTATTTAAGAAAAAATCCAAACATATCACAATGCAGGAAAGATATACATTAACAAAATTATAAAAATAAAGAGTTAAACTCTTGAATAATCACAAGCCTCAACTTGGTCCCATTCTCTATATCTCTAACAAAAATCAAGTACAAGATCAAGAAGGGAACTTTAACTTATCTATAGATTCAATCATATAATCTTCTTAGGTCTAGAAACATGACCCAAATAGGGTTTGAGACGTATCCTAGTAGGAATCCAAAAATAGATCTATGCCTAACTATCAGTGAATATATATATATATAGAAGGTAATATGAATGAATTAAGGAATAAACTATGTATCACTAAAAAGTAAACAATCCTACAGTTTTTAATTACATCCATTTAACATTTATTATTCATCCATCAAATCTGGTAACCCTGGGATATAGCCTGAACTCTATATCACCTGTGCAAGGTGAAAAAATAAATTTCACAGAATAACATCAAAATAATCAATTAAGATCAAATCCAAGATTGTCCTTTGTCTTGTATGACTCGTCACAATCATTAAATTATTCAAAAATACCCTTTCGAAAAACTATCACATTCTTACTCATTTGGTCTAACCTCAAAAAGATAAATATAAATGACCACCTGAGAAAGCTCTCATGGTTTATCATCTCTGCTCCATCATTACATCATTCTAAAAAATAATGATCCTCTTGTAAATCTCTCACAGTTTAAACCATTTGGTCCCACATAGCATCAATTCAATAAATAACATCCCTTTGGGAAAGCACTCACAATATATTCCCTTCTAGCCAATCATATACACGAAGGCTCTCAAGGTCCTCTGTAAATAGTATATACATCTCCTCAGTCTTCCTGTTCCATGACTCTCATGGTCCATTGAATAAATATAGCAACACACATATCATATTAAATAAAATATTTTGGAAGTCCCCTCAGTCTTCCTGTTCAAAGGATCTCATGGTCAATTGGAAAAATAGTGCACAAAATACATAAAATCAGATCATGAAATCTGAAACTACTATACAAAAAAAAATCATTATTCATATCACATGTATTTCATATAATCAATTAGAATCCATCCTAATAAAACAAGGAATTTTAAAAAAGGTATGCATCATAGGAAACATGGTCCAAATAGCCATAAAAAATTAATCATGGGAACACACACCCATGTGGTGTCACAGAAACAAGGTATCTAACCTTACACATAAGCAACAACCCTGTAATAATCAAAAAAACCATAAGAGGTGACAACACGTTTAAATTAAAAATAAAACCATACCAAAAATGGGGGTATGCTACACTTTTAGAAAATATAATCCAATGAAATAACAAATAATGTCCAAAACCACCAACCATGATGTCGTACGATTGATATAGTTTATCTTCAATACTTGAATCATACTAGATATGCGTAGATCTACAAAATGTTGAAAAACCCAACCTATGATATCTAAGAAGAGAATATGAAGTCATAATAAAGGATATAGGGGTTTTGAGAACTCAGTAGTGGGATTCCAAGGCACCTAACAGTGACTCAATCAACTATCGGATGGTGAATTGGGAGGGGATAAAAGTTTATCAGTCATTATACATAATTCCTGTATGAAACATATCCAGAAGAAGCTGTTTTTGGAAATGAAATGAAACCCCACTCTAATATATCAAATGAAATAAAAATTACACATCATGTTCTATAAAACTACACAACATGTATTAGCCTTAACCGACCACCAACATAAGCGGTTCTTCCAGGTAACCACACAGCCATGTACTTGTCCATTACACGTTCAATACGCGGAAGGCTCGGTACATGGCATGTACTCATAAGTACATGGAGTGTACATAGAAAATCACATTCTCTTCCTTCTTCATCAAAACTACCAAAAAACCATATCCATACTTGAAAATAGGATTCAGATTCTTACAACCATCCCCTCTTAAAAAAATTCATCCATGAATTTCCCTTCCATGGGTGGTGATGAAAGAAATAGTGAACAACCCCAGACCATGCGATTGCACATCAGCATCATTCTCCAGAGATCTCCTAAAATCAGGAATGTATACTAGAAGGATGTCCTATAAATCCTAAATCGTGCTCTCTGACTGACCATCTATGTGGGGATATTATGCAGTACTCAGAAGTACTTGTGTACCCAAATCCCTCTGTAATCCATTCTAGAGATGACAAGTAAACTAGGTATCCCTGTCTGCAATAATAGTTTGTGTAACCCCATAAAAACATACAATATTGTGGATTTTCAACCATTCAGGACGATCAACACTAAAGGTTTCCATTATAAGTGTGAAATGTGAAACATTTGTTAGTGTGTCAACATTAACCCTTACAACATCATTTTCTTGAGGATACCATGGTAAAACCCTCACGAAATGCATTCCAACATCATTCCACTTGCACTCAAAAATGGGTCACTGATCTAATAGCCATGTCTGTCCCTGATGCTCTACCTTCACCTGCTAACTGGTGGATCATCTCATTAAAAAGCTATCTAGATCCCTCCTTATTCCTTGCCACCAATATTGACGATGTAAATATATGTTCATCTTGGATACAGAAAGATGAACATCCCACAATGAGGCATTAAAATCTCACATCAACTCCTCACATATGTCCGTTGACACCAATATGCACCCATGAAAACAAAAAAACCACATCCTGCTCTATGGTCCACCCAGGAGTATGGTCCTCGCGTAACACACTATATCGTCGGTCTAGGACACCAGAATCTGATAGCTTATTCATTATCACTCGATCCATTATAGTATAGGGAACAACTATAGAAGAAATAAACCTTTTCCCTAGTCTGTCATGATCCTCTAAATGAATCTTTGAGAGAAGATCCCCAACTTTCCACTCACTTATATCATCATGAACTACCTATATCACAGTCCTCCTAGTCAATGCATCCGCCACTGCATTGACTTTCACAGGAATTTTGGCATGCTCAATTTAAAAATACTGAAGGCACTCAACCCAAAATTTATTTCTTGAATTTAGATCACTATATGTAAAGATAGACGTGAGAATTTTCTTGTCTATTTACACCACAAAATTCTCTCCCAGTATGTAATGTCTCCAACAACATAATTCATTAAGAACCATATAAAACTCTAGATCATGCATCAAGTAGGAGCTCTCATGATTCCTCAACTAGAAAGAATCATATGCAACAAATCCTCCCCCCAGTATATTCATTGATCCCCACCCAATACCTAGTACATCTTTTAAAATGGTGTAACTCTTTACCACCTCTAAAAAATCAGGATTGGTGTTGATGTCTCTTTCCCTTTAAGATCCTAAAATCCTGTATCGCATGATATTTCCACAATTACATCACACCCTTTTTAGTCGAACCCATTAATGATGCTTCTAAGTGTGAGAAGTCCTCAATAATGCATCTATAGTAACCATCCGACCCCATTAAAATCCATACCTCAAAGATGTTCTTCAACTACTCCTAGGAAAATACATCTCTCACATTCTCTAGTTCGAATTATTCCTCTTTATATGATATGGAATGACCCATGAAGTGAATATGATCCATCCAAAAGTGGAATTTTGTGAGATTAGTATATAATTGATGCTCTCTCAGTGTACTCAATATTATCTCAATATGGATTTCATGGCCGTTTCAAGTGTGATATTACACTAAGATGTCATCCATGAAGACTACCACAATAGAATCCATATAAGGATGGAACACTCAGTTCATCAATTCCATTAAAAATGATGGCGATTCTCTGATACCAAACAACATTACCAAATACTTTTATAGACCATACCATATATGAAAAGCTGATAGAGGTATATTTGATGGTTTAACATGCAACTAATTATAACCTGACCACATTTCAATATTTAAGAACACTTTATATCCTCGAAGCTGGTCAAATAGATCATTAATCCTTGAAAAGGGATATCGGTTCTTGACTGTTAACTATTTCAGCTTTCGATAGTCCAAAAAAAGCCTGAGGATACCATCTACCTTCAACACAAAAAATTTCATATTAACCACAAGGATAAATACTGGGTTGGATGAAACCCATTGACTACTACTCCTCTAATAACCTCTTGAGCTAATACAACTATAGTGTAGCCATCCTATACAGCGGAATGGACATCAGTGCCTCTCCTCGCACATGCTCAAAAGAGATAATCCACCCTCACTCTGAAGGTAATCCTGAATAGTCTTTTGGGAAGACATATCTGAAATGATCCACCACTGGAGGATAGTCCATCTGAAAATTCCCCTAGTAGTCCAGATATGAAATAAAAGTTTGGCTGAAATTCCTACCAACCCATGATGCTCGGGTCTAGCTCGTCCTCCCTTCACAACCCATTCCCCCTTTGGAATAAATTATCTTACCTCTAGTGACATGAAATTTTCCATGTTGTGATAGTAGTGAACCAAGGCCTAAAAAGAGACCAACCAGTCCATTCTGTGAATGAAGTCAAAAACTTTCATCGCTAATACATAGAGGTCCCTCAAGAGGTGATAAACAACAACATAAAAAGAGAACTCATTGCACAGATGTACACTAGTCATCCTAATCCACAATGGAGTGTCTAGAGTAATAAAATATTTAGAAGTAAATATCAAGATACCAATGATCTCCATAATGGTAACAGATATGAAACTATTGGAATCCCCTACATCAAAAATATATGAAGCTAAAAAAGAGGCAACTAGAATTGTACCTCTAACCATAGAGAGTTTGGGATCTTGCTTATTCTAGATCTAATCCATGGAAAAGAATGGAATGTACTGCGGCCCTATAACCATTATTGGATACCCTGAACTGATACACCATGTTGTCGCTAAATAAATATCATTTGGCTACCACGGTTAGGACAACCTACTGGGCTATAATGGACCAATAAAACCCAGTTCCCTAACACATGATAAACTAGTGGACCCACTCATATACATGGAGTCAAAATAGATCCCCTCTCACTCATTTATAGTGAGAACATCCAGAAAAAATGTTGAACATGACCCATATTTCTGCATGATCAGAAATCAACATGGTCTCTTGGGAACTGTGGTCTCGTGTGGACACTCCTTCTGAACCTGTATCACCTCACCTAGCTACCTTAAGATACCTTAAATGAAAGCTCTTTATTTCTCTTGCTGCTATCGTTAGAAGGAGTACTAGCCCTAGATATTGAATTGACCTAACTCACTGCTCCAAACTCCCTCAGGATGGACTAGGTAATTGGCCCCTAGTTTACTATAGTAGTCACTGATGTCAACCAAAAAATATTAACCTATGATCGGATGCCATACCTAAGACCATCTACAAATCTTCTCGCCAGTGATAACTCATCACCCCCCATGAGAAGGTACAAAGCATTAAAGGTCTATAAATAGGGATGTGTAATCAACTACTAAAAGAGCACCCTACTCTAAATTCATAATCTCTTGAGGTCGGTCGACCCTCAACATCTTAGGGTTGAAGTAATCATAAAAGGTCCTATGGAGTTCTTCCCATGTCATATCCTAATGAAGTCACTCTTGTGAGATAACATCCCACCATATCATAGAAGAATCACATAACAATTAAATTGGGATCTTCACCCTCCTCTAAATAGGAGTCTCCGGATGTTTGAATATAGAAAACATGGCCTCTGACCATGATTATACAGTCTATGGTCCTCCATCCCCGAAAAAAGTAGGAGGACACTGCTTTTGGAACACCCGCGTCAACACTTCCATAGTCGGGGCAGGATGTGGTTCTCCCTAAAAATTCTATATCATCCTCATAAATCCTTCATGGAACTTTGAATCAACACCTATGTCTGGTATAATAAATAGTTCCAAAATGGGCATGATGGGAGGATCTTCTAGTAGTCCCAAATCTACCATTTCTGATGTCTGATCATTACCCTAAACCTTGCGTAGAATCAGAGGTTGTCTTGGTGGCGTGACTCTGAAAGGTAAAGTACACACCCCAGTTAAAAATTAGAAAGGATTGAAACTGAAATGTGAATGAATGGAAGAGGAGAAGTAAAACATTGAAATATTAAAAAAGAGGGTTACTCAATGTGTAGAACCCCTACACGGTGTGTTCCCCCAATCCATAAAATGGGAATGTATCTATGCCATCCTGGTGGTGTAACTCCCCACAGACATTACATGTTCTTCTTAAGACACCTTGTGTACTTGAATATTCCCTCCTTCCCAGGTACTTATACATGATTTGAAATTCATAGTTCCTCCTGGAGTAACACTACTTGGCATGAAAACACTATACACATTGTGTACTACATGGTTCCATCCACCCTTATCGTTAGTCATACGATTGGATACATGGTCAATTATAGAACGTCGTGTAATCCATGTACATGACATATTCTAGAAATATTTTACCAACATTGTGGATCCGCTCACACAGTCAGTCACATGGTCAACAACTACACGATGTGTACATATGAAATTTTATTTCTTCCAGATCAAAAGAACACAGGTCATGTGGTCATAACATCTCATGCCTTGTTTTTTGTTTTTTCTGGATAATTGGCCTCTGAAACATCTCTAGAACCCCAAAATCATAAAATATTTTCAAATACATTCCATGTTTCATTATATGAGATCCAATACTCCATGAAAATCAATGTTTTGAATCCTTATTCATACCATATATTAACTGGATTCTTTTAATGATCAAACATGATCTAATGAATTTTGATCCAAGAGGGCCCATAACATCTTAGGGACCAGATCATGGAATCCATCCAAATGAAAAATTACATACACCAATACACTCTCAAAATAGATGGTATTTCAATCACGACATATATCACAATATCATTCATATATTGCACGACAACATTCCCAACAGCTTGCAATCAGTAATGCTTTCTAAATTGAATGGAAATAATGCTTGGTATGTGACTTCTAACTAATGAGTTTCTGATTCATGAGATGAAATAACCTCAACTCATAAAGTTGTAACATAATAAAACCTCAAATAATATAAATTATAATATCATAAAACATGTGTATGACCCAATGGTGAAATCAAATCTACAGTAATAATTAAAACACCAAAAAATTGAAATATTTTAGGTAACATGGATTTTCTCTATACACGAGGTATCAACTCCCCGTCACATCAAATTACCAACCTACCATTCCTTTATAACACTTTTTAATGTTGCAAAATAGTAAGACATAGTAGAAAAGAAAAATCTTCTAATACCACTTTGTAACATCCTGGATCCAGGTGTCGCCCAAAGGTCCCCCGAACCTGGTTGTTCACATAAACTGAAGTACATTTCCCTAAAGACCAAAGGCTTCCAACTAGAAGCACAAGACATTGTTTGATTTTGGGGAAACTATTCCCTCATTGGCATAATATAAACAGCGAAAACAAATAGTACAATAGATGAAGTAGTAATACCATACAACAGAAGTGAACACTGGAAGACTAGAAGTAAATACAATAGATGCCACAATATATACATATATGTATATACATATATATGATTCAAGTAATTTGAATCTAAGAAAATAACCAAAAATATCAGAATGATAGAAAAAAATATGGAAACTAAATTACAAAATAAACAAGTAAACTCCAATAGCATTGCAAGCCTCGGCATGGTCTCATGCACTCATGAACCAACAATAATAAAGTACCTGATGAAGAAGGGAACTTTAAATTATCTATACCTGCAACCATATAATATGCTTCAATTAAAAAACATGTCCCAAACAGGGTGAGAGAAAAATCCTAGTAGAGAACCACCAATATATCTGTTCCTAGCTATTAGTGAATATATATATATAGTAGGTAATATTAAATAATTATGCAATAAACTAGGAAATAATCAAATGTAAAAATATTATAATTTCTAGTAACATTCATTTAACAGTTAGTATTTATCTGTAGAATCATGTCATCCTAGGATAAAGCCAAATCACTATATCCCTTGTGTAATTTAACAAAACAGATGTCTCAAAATACCATCTATACAATCATGTAAGGCACACTCTATGCTTGTGCTTTCGCAAGACAGATTCATCGCAATCATTCAATTATTCACAATGACCCTCTATGAATTCTCTCATGCTCTAACCCCCTTTGGCTTGAAATCATCATGAAAAATATAAATGACCATCTTTGAATGCTCTCATGGTCTCACTCCTCTAGAATAACATAAGATAAATTCAATAAATAAAGACCCTCTTGGAATTCTCTCACAGTCTAACCCCATCGGTCCCACATATCATCAATTCAATAAATAATGACACTCTAGGAATTCTCTCATAGTATATTCCAGTATGGACAATCATCTACAACAATGCTCTCATGATCCTATGTAAATAATCTTTAAGTCCAATCATTCTACCTAGTCCAAAGCTCTAATGATCCATTGGAAAAATATAGTAGTTCCCATATCATATAAAATAAAATAATCTAAAATTCCCCTCAGTATTCTTGGTCTGACGCTCTCACATTACATTTCAAAAACATACTGCATATTATATCAAAGTAACTCATATAATCTAAAACTACTAAATGGTTATACATTCAAAATGCATATCATATAAATTTTATATAATCAACCGAACATCATTATAATCAAAGAAGTCATGGA